>CM053417.1:81760984-81810781 GCA_028644305.1 Xerus rutilus | reverse complement strand
GAAATTCTTTAAATATTCCATTTTGCATCAAACTTGCAATTCATTTGTTTATTTGTATTGTATGGACTCAGTGTTTCCTATTTTATTCAGTGGGATACAATCTATTACTATCATTATTTATTTTGATGCTAAAATTATCCCCAGTTTGGTCATCAGAAGTCCTTTCAAGGAGTTTCCATGTCTTAGTCCCCATCATTCCTTGAACACTCTATTATTAGCGACATCACAATTGAAGCCAGACTCATCTTATCCCTTACATCTTCCAGCTCTGGAACCAATCATTTCTCTAAGGAGCCCTGGTTCCCTTCAGTGAAGAATGGCACTTAGAAACCAAGATCCAGGGGCTAAGTGGGCTTATTACCATTGGGCTATTGCTTGTGCCAGAAACTTTGGAATATATGTATGCATGACACACATGTACATATGCACATCCAAATCTATCCACACATACACACATATATATTGAAAACTATGAGTTCACGTGCAGATCTCCAATTCCAGTACATCATCTCAGAGTTCTAGTTTTCTTGCTTTCTATATTTGTAACTCCCTTTGTCAAAAGTGAGGGACCTAGATCCTGTTACCCTTAATCCATTTACTTCATTCATGAAATCCAATGTATATAAGCCATCCCTCTCCCACATAGAGGTCTTTCTCATCTATCATGCTGAACTCTCTCCTCCCATTGACCTCCACACCCCACTTACACTTGCACTCCTTGCTAGTCATCCCTTCCCCCACCTAATCCCCTGGACATCCTCCTCACAGCCTTAATCTCTGGTACCCACTCCAGGTTGTCTGCTAAGTATAGGTACCCTCCTCACTGTGCCTGGGCTCTAACTCCTGAAGTTGGGATGCCCCTACACATGTACATTTGCTTGCTCTGCCTCACAGAATGGCTTTAGGACAGTACATCATCTCAGAGTTCTAGTTTAGCTCAGGTGCAAGATGGACGGGAAGGGAAAGAAAGGGTAGAGAATGGGCATATTTTAAAAGGATTGATTTATTAAGGTAAATTGGCCAAATATAGGCAATATTATAAAACCAGTATGTTTTCCCTCACTGTTCCTCATCTCTCCCTTTCTGCCTCTCTCCCAAATCCTAGTTCCTTCCTTATTCCTGGAATCCTGCCCCCCATCAAAAATAGAAACATAACCAGGTGTGGAGGCGCACGCCTGTAATCCCAGCACTTAGGGAGGCTGAGACAGGAGAATAGCGAGTTCAAAGCCAGCCTCAGCAATGGCGAGGCTCTAAGCAACTCAGTGAGACCCTGTCTCTACATAAAACACAAAATAGGGCTGGGGATGTGGCTCAGTGGTCGAGTACCCCTGAGTTCAATCCCCGGTACCAAAAAAAAAAAAGGAAAAAAAAGAAAAAGAAACATAACCAGGTGTGGTGGCACATGCCTGTAATCCCAGCAACTCAGGAGGCTGAAGCAGGAGGCTCACAATTTCAAGGCCAGCCTCAGCAATTAAATGAGACCTTGTCTCAAAATAAAAAATAAAAAGGACTAGGGATGTAAAGCACCTTTGGGTTCAATCCCCAGTAAAGCCCCCCCCCAAATAGAAATGTTATAATAGGAAGAAAACATGCTATATATACACCATGGAGTTTTATTCAGTCATAAAGAAGAATGTAATTACATCATTTACTGGTAAATGGATGGAAGTGGAGAGCATCACTCTAAATGAAATAAGACAAACTTGGAAAGTCAAGGGTCATATATTTTTCTCTCATATGTTGAAGCTAGAGAGATAAAAAGAAAAAAAGCTGGAGATCTCATGAAAATAGAAGGGAGACCTATAGAGTACAAGGGGACAAGGGGGAGGGAAGAAGAGAAAGAAAGGGGAGGTACTGAGGAATAAAACTGACCAAATTATACTGTTATATTATGTGTATATACAGATATAAACAGCAAATCCCACTGTTATATGTCATCATAATGCACCAATAAAAAGGAAAAAAAGACATGTTGTCATGGTCACCATATAATAATGATAATGACTGACTCGTTGGCTGACATTCACTGTGGATGGCATACTTCCTCTATCTCTGAGGCTGTCTTTTCTCCTGATGCAATAGAAGGTCATCCTCCCCACCTTTAGTAATTCCAGGTGCAAATAAGAGACCAGGCTCAGGGCACTTGGAGCCTCAGGTTCTTCATCTGCAACATGAGGAATAATACATAGCCCTCATGGGTTGTGGGAGTAATAAAAGAACACCAGACACCTTCACTGAGTACTACATGTCAAAACCTAGGATGAGGCTTTACCAGTATCACAGGACTCCTTGATATCCAAGAACCCTCCAAATATCTTCCTTCCTCAGGTCTGTTGGATATGCCATTCCTTCTGCCTGGAATGCTCTTCCTGAACATAATCACATGGCCTGCTTCCTCCCTTCCTCCAAGTCTCTACTCTATCAGTACCTTTTCAGAGAGACCTTCTCATACACCCTAAATAATAAACATCTTGTCCACTTATCCTTTCTCCTGATCCCGCCTTAAAATTTTTTTATGTGTGGCACTGGAGATTGAACACAAAGGTGCTCTGCCACTGAGCTACACCCCCAGACCCTTCTTTATTTTGAGACAAGGTCTCACTAAGTTGCCAAGGCTGGCCTCAAACTTGTGATCCTTCTGCCTCAGCCTTCTGAGTTGCTGGGATTAGAGGCATGCACCACGGCATCCAGCCCACCTTAACTTTTTATATAGCACTTGCTACGCTGTGATGTGCTATATATTCACTGACCAACTCTACAAAATCAGGGATGTTGTCAGTTTTGTTCTCATATACCCAGAACCTAGATAGTACTCAGGCACAAAATGGGTTCTCAGAAAATTGTTGAAGGATAGCTGGAGGAGGGGCCATTTCACACATTGCTGATATGTACAGATCCTTTTAAAGATGAGCACTGGTCCTATTTTATTGATTATGATACATACATAATGAGACTTGAGGAAGCAAATGACTTGCCCAACATCATACAACCAGGACTTCGGAGCTCCAGGCTTTAAAGTCATGTCTTCCAGGTTCCAAAACCCACAGTCCTGGGATGGGGATCTCACAACCAAAAACTGAAGAGATTTCAATCATGACACACAGATACCCAAAAACACCAAAAGCAGCTCACTTAAATCACAATCTAAGACAGACTCCAAAAGTCCCTGCAGAGAGAGCTCACAACTTGAGACAAAAAAGCCCCAAACAGAACACAGACCATACACACTGTAACAACCTCCCCCCCTTCCCACACACACCAGACCAAAGTTCTTCAACCCTGGGAAACAAAACTGTTCAGATACATACCTTATACCTCCCATGCCACTCAGACACTTCCCAACCTAATATAAAGACCCCCAAACATAAATTCAGAAGTTCAAATGGCTCAGAAACATCACATAACCTTAAAGTCAAGTCAGTGGACAAAGATTCCCAAACAGCTCAGCCACTTTACCCCTTGAGACAAATGCCCCCAGCATCTCAGAAACCCAATTTGGGATTCAGAATCACACACAGTTCAGACTTCACTCTCTGAGGTGCAGACACCCACATAAAGATCACACATTCAGGGACACAAATGCCCAAAAAGCTCAGAAAATGCACAGCCAGATATACGGACACACAAAATCCATTCACATAAAATATCCCACTCAGACACAATCCCCCAAACAACTCAGAATCTACCCAAACAGCATCTGAGATGTCATACCTGGCAATATGCATTTCAAACTACCTTACAGGCTTTACTTACAGGCAGAGACATCAAACAAGCTCAAAGGCTTCTCCCTGAACATTAATTGTATGCTCAGCAGGAATGATGATGCGGTGCTAAAAGCTCCAGACCATGTTTGTGACTGAGTTATGAATAAACATGATTGAAAGAGCTCACGTGAAGAAAGCACCCATCATGCCACGCATGCAGCGCCAGACTGGTTACAAGCAAGTGATTAGGGAGAACCTTGCCAGGGTACCATCTTCAGCCCCACTGGGATAGTTGGTGGGTTGTTCAAAGAATTCTACAAATTGAAAAGCAACACACACACCTCACCCGGCTACCTGAACTCCGGTTCTGCAATTATCTTGCCTGCCCCCAAAAGATGGCCAATGGGAACAAGGTACACAAAAAGGTAGGCAGGGACTGGGAGTCCATCCTGAGCCATTCTGTACCCCGGAAATGCTTACTCAAGAGCTCTAGCGGTGACCAATCACCTCCCAAGACGGCCCTTGACCCCACCACCCTCCACATCTCAAAGCCAATCGCGTGCTACTTTGCTGTTCCCAGCTGGATTGAACTAAGTTGAAATGAAGGGGTGAAGTTAGAGAACTGAAAATGCTGCCGGCTCCTGTGGGCCTAGAGAACAGAGCAGGGACAGACCAGATGGGGCCAGTAGTGCTTCTGCTGAGAACTGTGGTTGACGCCCACATGGGTTTGAGGAGATGGGTTTGAGGAGATCCTCAGTGCGCTCTCTCTCTCTCTCTCTCTCTCTCTCTCTCTCTCACACACACACACACACACACACACACACACGAGGGATGAGCGAACACACACACACACACACACACACACACACACACACACGAGGGATGAGCGATTTTTCCCAAATGGACGCCCCCTCCCTGGTGGTATCTTCCACAGTCGACTGTCCTACCTCTGCTCCGCTGAGTGGTGCGTACAAGTACAGAACTGTAACATCTCGCGCGCCCCTTGGTGGTACAAACCGAGAATAGCTGGTCGATGTAAATGCCCATGAACCATTTCAGGCCGGTTCCCAAAGAATAAAGAGGGCAAAGTCAAGACGAAAACCCTGACTGAGTTCGCTGCAGTCTTGAACATGGAAAAAAGTCTTCCTAAGCTGATATTTACTTCCTGGTAGTGTCCACCATGATAATACGGAGCGTTATCAAATGCTTACTGCGTGCTGCGCATTGTGCTCATTTGTGCCTCCTAACAAAAATTGGCGGAGGCGGGGAGCTAACTGCTTGAGAACTCAGCCAAAGCCCCCAAGAGGCAGGAAAGATTGATCTCTTGATGGGTCAGAAGGCCTGGTGTGGGCCAGGTCTCTGTCTTTAATTGGTGAGAGGGATGGGAGGACCTTCAAATTCTGTTCAGGAAAAGACCATCTTTTGGTCCCTAAAGACAGTAAACAGGTCAAATAAATCCTGTCATCATCCTATCACACCTGATGATGTTCCTTGACAAAATCTTCAACTTGTCTAGTTATGTGTCTCACCATAACTTTGCATTTGTTTATTCACTCACTCATTCATTCATTCTGTCCAAATTATGTGCTGTACACTTTTATGGGCTATAGGAATATAGCCACATGGAAACAGACCAAAAAACCCTGCAATCATGGGGTCATATAGCCCAAAAATGTAAGCATGTACTTTTTCACATGGTAGTAATTGCTGTACTGAAATTAAGTCAATATAATGAAATAGAGATGGGAGGGACATATCTAGAAAGAGTGGCCAAAGAAGATTTTTCAGAGAATGTGACATTGGAACAGAAACTTATTGGAAATGAATATCTGGAAGGAAAGCTAATAGGTAAAAGCCAATGCAAAAATGCTAAGGTGTAACTCCACCTAGCATGTGTGAGGAACAGTGCGGAGGTCAGTGTGGCTGACAGCGTGTGATCAAGGGAGAGAGAGGCAGGAGATGAGGTCAGAGATGTAATGAGGACCAGATCATGTAGGGATTTCTAAGCCATGCTGAAGACTTTGACTTACCCTGCGTGAACCATGAGTGCATTTTTTGTTGTTTTGTTTTTGTTTTTAGCAGAGAGGCCCCTATATCTCTTTTAGGAGCCAGAGGCCAGGTTAACCAATGCATAGGGAGGAGGAGGTCCTGGTTTTCCCCAAGAAAGGACCCCTTCCCCAGCCCCTCTGCAACTGAACATGCTTTCCCTGGACAACAGATTCAGGGTGATTCCCCAAAACTGATCCCCATGAAAAAGGCTGTCAAAAGATGATACTCTCGGAAAATACTGAGCAAGGGCCCTCATGGAATGTGTGAGGTCACAGCCATCCCATGTGTTAGAGAGACAAAGTAACACAAAGAAAACAGAGAAAAAGAAAGAAAGCATGAGATAGACAAGGGCAGAGAGACTATTTCTAGAACCCCATTGTCCCTACTGAATTAGCACCCAGAGTTCTGACCACTCCCATACATACTACTGGAAGCTAAGCCTATCTCTACAGGGAAAAAAGCCCTTCCCCAGCAACTGTTTCTAGGGACTGAAATTGGCTTGAGCCTCAGTCATCAGGGAAGACCCTCCCCACTGCCCTGACAAATATCAAGTCTCTTTACCCATCAGGACAAGAACATGTTCTAGTTAAGGGAAGGCCCATGCTGTACATCGGGTCATCCACACCTCCTCAAGCTTTGACCTCCTAATGACTCTTGGTGCCAAAAATTCTTTAAAATTGGAAGAGGAGGAAGGAATCTCTACATTTGCTCTGGGGTCTTGTGAAAATTGATGAATTTGGCATTTCCCCACCTGTGTAGACACTCTACCTTACCTTACTACCTCCATAGGTACTGTGAGAATTTGCTACCTGCATATCAGGTACCAAGCAGGGTATGTGTGAGAGAGAGACAGAGAAATAGACATCCTGACAATGAGTCAGAATCAGAGTCCTTGGGGCCCTGGGAAAACCTTTCCTTGTCCCTTTTTATTGTCATTTCTCACCTGACATCAGCTATGCGTGAATCTCCAGTGAGTCTAAGTTTGTATCCAGTTCCTCCCTGCCTTGTTAACCTAGGATTGGAGCATATCACCCATCTTCACTTGGCTTCAGTCTTTTAATCTGCAAATAGTGACCCCCTTATACTGTGTTTGGCAGATAAACTGAGTTAATATGTATGCACGGGTTTTTCACAGGCTTGGTTCTGAGCAAAGATAGGGCTTATGTTAGCAGATATTGTCATTAGTAGCATTATTGCCAGAGGTTCCCACATGCTGTATATGACTGAGGACTTTCCCTCCCTGAGGATGAGGAGCCTATGTTTTCATCTCCATAGTCCCAGGGCAGGGATGAGATAAAATCACGTCAAATGTGACATCACAGGCCTTGTTCTAAGCCCTATGAAAGAAAGTTCCATCTTGCCTTCCTCAAGTACACATCGTGGGTATAAGACTCTGAGTTCAATCCCAAGCCCCACTAAATAAATAAATAGAAAATAGAAAACATCCTGAGCTCAGAGGCCTAACTTTCTGGATAAAGATCTTCCCCAATAGCACTAGGAACTGAAATAGAGCAAACTATGTTACATGCATTTATGAATAATGTCAAAATGAACACCACTATTACATATAACTATAGTGCACTAATAAAAACAGTTTTAAAAAGATATTCCCCAACAGTTCAGAGACCTCTCACCCTAGACACCAACCACCAAACAGCTCAAAGGTGCCACACCTGAGGACACAGGACCCCCACACACACCAGCTCAGAGGATACCTACCTCTAGGTAACAGCTTCCCGACTGCCCAGAGACTGCTCAGACACCAAAGGCTGCATCCTGAGACACAGACCCACAAATTTAGTTCAGGGATACCATGAGGGCAGTAACACTGAGTCCATATACCACCCAACCTGGTTGGGGAGAGGGTTCTGTTCTCACAGTTTCCTGCTATCCATAGTCATCATCATGTCATCATAAGGAAGGCAGGTTCACACCACGGATGGGGATGACTCTATGTGACTATGGGGTTCTGAGGGTGATCTCCCATATGTGGCTCTAATTTCTCAGCATAGCCATAATCTGACCAATGCTGTTCACCTCTGATCATGGTGACTTTTGTGTTCCACCCTGTGGGGGCTTCAAAGTGAATCTGAGTGCAGGAGAAGACCCATGGACCCAGACATCTCTGCCATCTCTCAGTATCCACTGCAGAGTACTGGAACCTAGAAGGGTGAAAGGTCTTCCCTTCACACTGCTTATGATAACTCCCATTAAGTCTCCTGTGACCATTCCAGTCCTTTTCCCAAATTTCCTCTCCTAGTGGCAGCTATCACATCTCTCTTCTCTCTCAAAATCATCAGCCCTAAGAGCCACCAGTTCTCCCTTCTACCTCAGGAACCCCTTTACCCACCTCCCCCAGCCTTCATTACTGGGCTTTAGTTACATCCTTTCACTCCCATTTGTATCCCTCAGAGGACCCCCTCAGGGCCTTCCTCTCTCCATGAAAGTGCAGAACACTGTACAGGACAGATCTCTTTTCTGCCCCCACACAGGGCTCTGTTACAACCAGGCAAAAACTCCAAACTCAGATTGGGAGTCCTGAACAAGCCCCCTACGGCTGGGGTTGGATATCCTGAGGAAGGAGCTGCCTTGAGTGTCACCTTACAAGATCGGGTGACACTGCAGAGTTGGATCTGTGGGGACAGGGAAAGAACCCTGGGAGGGACTGGGGAAGCATTAGTTCGGGGAGTGTCTTGACTGCCCTCTTCATGGGCTTTGGCATCTGGCCCCACCTAGCTGAAGAACTGAGCCAGTACCTGTCTTCTCGTGTTTCAGTGTTCTAATCAGTGACAAGAGTGAGGAGATTTTTACCCAAGGATCCTAGTGAGAATTAAATGGGATACCACATAAGACGTGCTTAGGGCACTGCAGATCAGATGTAAAATTACTTAAAATATATAAAATAGCCCTAACAGTCCAGTGGTGTACCCCTGTAATCCCAGCAACTCAGGAGGCTGGCCAGGCAGGAAAATCACAAATTTGAGGCCAGCCTCAGCAATTTAGTGAGCCCCTCAGCAATTTAGTGAGACCTTGCCTAAAATAAAAAATAAAAAGAACTGAGGATCTGGATTCAATACTCAGTTTAAAAAAACAAAACTGGGGCTGAGTTTGTGGCTCAGTGGTAGAGCACTTGCCAGTCAGTTAATGTACATAAGAGAACCTAAGTCATCTCTGGGTAAGAAATAGTAGCACAATTAAATGTTTCCTTCCAGTCAGCATCTTGAGCAGGGGCTAATAGAGAAGATTCAGCTTGTGTGGACTCCAGATCCCACACCCCATCTGAGAGTTATCCAGAGTGCAACTATTACTGACTGTTTTGGTGCAGGAACAAGATTCCCACATGGCCAGGTTTTCTGGATTTTCCCAGAGAAACTGGAAGTCTAGGTTCTTGTCATCTTCAATTTTTTAAAAGATGGAAACAAATTAAATTGACAAAAACTGTGGTTCAGTTAACCTCTGTATAAGCCATATAGGACAATGTGTCTAGGAGTGGACACATTCTAGGACAATAGAATGCATTTTGACACATTGTACACCAATGGCAGAGATGCTCTATTTTAGTCATCAATTAATTTCTTTAATACTGATAACATTCCCAAGAGGTGGTTATTATTATCAATCACCATTTTAGAGATAAGTAAATGGAGGTACTGTGCATCAGTTAACTAACTTATTCAAGCTCACCAGAGCCAGAGAGAAAACGCCAGTATTTACACTCATGTCTGTCTATCCCCAGAGCTCTTGTCCATACTACTGGCTGTGCCTTATTACACATTAGTGTCAGCAACAGCAGTAGCCAGTGAGGTCATAAAAGCAGCCAAAGTCAAGCACAGATCCCATTTGTACAGACCTTGAAAGAAATATGCCACCATAATGCACTAAGCAAAGACTAGATATCCTGAGTGCTCTCAGTCTCAATGAACCATTCCTCACTGTTCATTCCTTGTGGGCTGAGGGAATCCATTTTACGGGTACTGTTCTGCAGGGACCTCTGTGTCATCTGAAGGATCATGTCCAAAACTGAGCCATGTCAATCTCTCCCTGAACTGCTAGGTGGGGCATGCTGGGGTCTCCTGTTCTGGGGAACTTCTGCCCCGGGTTAGCTGACCCTTCTTCCTGGTACTCTCTCCTTGGAGTGGATGTGACAGTCCACATTTACCCCTGATTGTGTCAACACACCAGTAGATAAAGAGATGTAGGTACTACAGAGTTAGACAATTTGCCCAGGATCTCACCACAAGTCCACGGCAAAGCCTGAATTTACAGACTGCACTTTCTGGCTCTAAGTGTCCAGGCCTGAGACAATATTCTGTTCTGCTTCTAGTAGCAGATGCTCTATAAATGGTGATCACATGTCACTACTCTACACATGATATCTCTAACATGCTCATTAATATAAATAATGATAATTGTCATGATAGTGTAGCAAGGAAAACCTAAATAAACTCTCCAGCTTCACTTGCTTCTAGTTGAATTTAAAAATCACAGTTTGGGGGACTGGAGATATAAGTCAGTGATAGAGCACTTGTTGACCATGTGCAAGGCCTAGGGTCAATCCCCAGCACCACAAAAAAAAAATCACTATTGGAAGTCACACAGCTGAGCAATATATTTATTAGTCCCCTACTAGCTTTGCCATGGATGACATTTCTAACATGTGGGTAATGATAATGGTTGACTAGGTTACTTTTCAGGGACTTGAAGGTCGCTTTTGCTGAAAGCACTGACTCTTCACTTGGGTCCGTAAATATGTCCAGTGGGTGACCAGAAGAGGGTAAAAAAGTTTGGCATCTCTACCTTCATAATGTATCTGTCTCCCTGTGCTACCTTAATCTCTGGGTCAGATCTCTTCTTAACTCTGCACGTAAACTGTTAATCATTTAAGAAATGTTTGTCCAGAACGTGCAGTACAAAATTGATGTACCAAAACCTCCCTAATCTCCTTTCTCCTCCTCAGATGGATGCTGACAAGACAAAGGTAACCGAAATATTTTCCAGGTTCACAAGGACATCATCACCCTGTGCTAATGTGCGTACCAGCCATTGGGTTTCACAATGCCCTGTTCCAGACCACTGATGTGACACCTCAAAGTCTGCAGTCATCAGATCTTTATCTAAGCCCTCCTTCCTTCTCCCTTGCCTCAGGGTAAAAGGAGCTTGAAGCTTCTGCTAAATTAAGATGTTTTCTCCCCAGGGCAGTAGCTTGCCATCTTATCAGTTTTCTCTTTACAAATAAATTTTTCCTTCCCCCAAAAACTTCTCCTCCATTCATTGGGGCCCTGTTTGAGCAGCGAGTAAATTAATTTGGGTTCGGTAACAACCCAAATTAAATTTTGACACTAGAGGGGCTGAGGTGGCAGAGCACTTGCCTTGCATGTGTGAGGCACTGGGTTTGATCCTCAGCACCACATAAAAACTAGTAAAACAAAATAAAGAACTGTGTCCATGTATAACGAAAAAATATTTTTTAAAAAAAATCTTGACACTAGAGCTTGAGGTGTAGCTTAGTGGCACAGCACTTGCTTAGCGTGCATAAAGCCCTGGGTTTCATCTCCAGCACTACAAACAAAAAAATTATCTTCACACTGATTGAAATGGGGAGTTTTTCTTGACTTATTCGTTGCAGTACATGCATACAAATATAATATGAGAAGAACAGCCAGTCATCTTTTAGTATCCCAGAACTAATTCAAAATGAACTTAGGAATTGCTTCTGGCTCTGAAGGGTTTGGAGGTATCCTCTCACTTTGAAGAACTAAAAAATTGGAGAAAAAAACAGTTTTAGGACATGGCAAACAGGCAGTGTAGGCATTGATCTAAGAGAGGTGGATCAATGACATGAGCACAGCAACTACCCCTAACTTGCTACCTGGAGAGAGTTTCAAGGCATCAGTGCAGGGAGATGTAACTAAACAAAAGCCAGCAGTCTCCCTGAGTTGAGGAAACAGAGTTCAGAATTCAGGGAGGCCAAGACAGCCAGAATTCATAGAGCAGAGATCCAGAGGACAAAAAGCTGCATGGAGAGGAAAGAACTGCAGAGACAGTGAGAACTCTGGAGATCTGCAATAGGTCCTCTTCAGTCCCCAGCTGAATTCTGATCAGCACAAGAGAGAGAGGAAAATACCCAAGTGCAACAAAGGAGTGAGGAAATAGGAGTGGATGGAACAACCCCAGAAGTCACAAAGAGACAGAAATAGTTTATCCTTGCACCTCCAAGAGAGAGGGAAAAACCTCATAATATACAGACTTTTCAGCATTCAGCAGGATACTACATCAATAGTGGGATAAATTAGCCTAAATATGGCTCTGGTCCAAACTTTTAATGCTTGAAAACAAACCTCAAAAGGATTAAACTGCTTCCAAGTAACTTAACTGCATCCTGAAACAAAGTTCAGAATTATTTAAAGGAATTACTATTATTAATTCCAGAACCCAATAAGGTAAAATTCACAGTGTCTGGCATTCAATAGAAATTATTAGACATGCACAAAGCAGAAAAAGTACAACCACTAATGAGGAGAAAATTCAAACAGAAACAGACCCCAAAATAACACAGGCAATAAAGTTAATGGACAAGTACATTAAACCTCTACTGGAAGTGTATTCTTTGTGTTGAAGATAGAGGAAAGAATGAGTATGCTAAGAGGAGAAGTGAAGTTATTTTTTGAAAGGCCCAAATCAAACTTCCAGAGATGGAAAGTGTGATCTCAGATGAAAATTACACTGGATGAAATTAATAGCAGATTAGATATTGCAGAAGAGCTTAATGAACTTGAAGATATAATGAAAATTTTTAAACAGAAAATAAAGCACATGAATGGGGTAAGAAAGCTTGGTAGAAACTGAATGGAGCAACAGTGACCTGTAGAACAAGTTCACACAGCCTAGCACACGTATTATCAGAGTTGCTGAAGAGAGGTAGGTACAAAAATTAGTTTAGGAAATAATAACTGAAATTTTTAAAAATTTGATTCAAACCATAAACTCACAAATCCAAGACGCTTAAAGAATGTTAGGTACAAGAAACAAAAAGAAAAATACACCATGGCACATTAAAATCAAAATGTTTAAAAGCAGCAGAAAAGAGAAAAATCTCAAAAGCAGTGAGGGGTGATTCATTATGTAAAGTAGAACAAAGATAAAAATGAAAGCACATGTCTCCCCAGAAATCAGAAAGCAGTGAAACATCATCATTAATGTAAGTGAAAGAAAGGAATTTTCAAATCAAATTGAAACCAAGATAAAATAATTTGCAATAATGAAGACAAAATAGTGATTTTATAGATATAAAGCTGAACATATTCTTTAGCACACTTATAGTACAAAATAGGTTTAGCCAGGTGTGGTGGCGCACACCTGTAATTCCAGTGGCTCTGCATGCTGAAACAGGAGGATCATGAGTTCAAAGCCAGCCTCAGCAACTTAGTGAGGACCTAAGCAACTCAGTGAGACCCTGTCTCTAAATAAAATATAAAAAGGGCTGGGGATGTGGCTCAGTGGTTAAGCTTCCCTGGGTACCAAAAAAAAAAAGGTTTAAAAACTCCATCAGCTAGAATTAAAATGATAAACACATGTCAATATGAAACATTCATTTTATTATTTTTATAATAAACTTAAAATTTAATTGACATTTTAAGGTAAATGATAACACTATATAATGAGGTTTAAAGCATAAATAAAAGTAAAATGTATTCCAACAAAGGCAAAGGCCTTTGGAATTATATAGTTGTAAAATTCTTATACTTTCTCTAAAGTGGTAATAATATTACGTAAGAGCAGATTGTGATAAATTGTAGATGTCTACAATAATCCCTGAATCAATTATTCCCCAAAAATCAAAGAACAACAAATAAGCCAGAAAATCAACAAAAGAGATTGAATGGACTCATAAAAATACTACAGTAATACAAAACAAAGCAGAAAAAGAGAAAAAAGGGAACAAAGAACAGATGGAACAAAAAAAAGGTGGAGTATGTAAACCCAAACACAAACACATCAATAATCACATTAAATATAAATTGCCTAAATGTTCCCATTAAAGGACAAAGCTTGTCCAATTGGTTTAAAGACCAAGTCTCAGCTACACGCTGCCTAAAAGAAAGCCAATTTGAAAGTAAAGACACAAATAGGTTAAAATAAAAGTATGGGCCACTCAGGGGATTCCTCTTCCAGAATGACAATGCAAGGATTTGAAAAAAATGTTTTGAAAGATTTAAAAATATATATATATATATAAGTAAATAGCAGAAAGATCAGTAGAATAGAAGGAAAGGAACATGGGGAGTGAGGAGGGAAGGGAAAGGGGAAATACTGGGGACTGAATTAGATCAAATTATATTTCATGCTTTTATAATTAGGTCAAAATGAATCCTAATGTTATATATAACTAAAAACATCCAATATAAAAAATTCTTACCCTTATAAATATATTTTTTTGGTACCAGGTTTGAACTCGGGCACTCTGAAGTCATTTCTAAGCTTATAAAGATATTATTTTGGTACCAGGATTGAACTCGGGCACTCAAGCACTGAGCCACATCCCCAGCCCTATTTTTGTGTTTTATGTAGAGACAGGGTCTCACTGAGTTGCTTAATGCCTCGCCGTTGCTGAGGCTGGCTTTGAACTGGCGATTCTCCTGCCTCAGCCTCCCAAAGTGCTGGGACTACAGGTGTGCGCCACCGTGCCCAGGCCTTATAAATATTTTTTTTTTGTTATTTTTTTAGTTGTTGATGGATCTTTATTTTATTCATTTATTATTTTTATGTGGTGCTGAGGATCGAACCCAGGGCCTCATGCATGCTAGGCAAGCGCTCTACCACTGAGCTACAGCCCCAGACCTAAATATTTTTGAAGAACAAAACAAAGTTTCCATTAAATGTACTAAAGGCATATAACAAGAAAACATTTGTTTAAGAAAATCTACTACATTTTGATAAGAACAATGAGAGTCTGTGGTAGTTGTATCTCCTAAACCCCAAGCTCACTTCTGGGAGGATGTGACCAAAAAGATAAGACTCCTTCTCCCTTCAGCTCTCAATCAAAGGATAAATATCTCACTGGAAGAGGCAGAATGCCAGTATTTCTCATTCCCTCCAAATTCAAGTTGCAAAGGCTAAATTCATAGTGGAGTGTGTGTGAGAGAGTTTGGGGGCTCTCAAGCACAGCAGGCTGAGATATTAGAGCATCAACAACCTTCACTACATCTTACTAATAAGATGTGGTTCTAGTTGCGAAAAGCATAGGCTACCATCCCTATCTAGCACCTGGAGCAGTGGCTCAGCGATTTCGCCCAGGGACAGAGGCAGTTCGTAAGAAAAAAAAGTTCCAAAATTATCCCCAAAGGAAACAATTTTATTTGAAACAGAGCATGAGGAAGTTTAAACTTAAGAGCACTCCTAAAAACAATGTAGGTTTTGCTGTTAAGCAATTAAGAAGAAGTTAGTAGGTCTATGAGAGCAATAAGCAAAATTGACTGAAGGTTCTTGTCAGAACAATTAAGCAAGAAAAAGAAATAAAATCAAGCCGGGCGTGGTGGCTCACGCTTGTAATCCCAGCACTTAGCGAGGCTGAGACAGGAGAATCGCGAGTTCAAAGCCAGCCTCAGCAATGGCGAGGCACTAAGCAACTCAGTGAGACCCTGTCTCTACATAAAAAACACAAAATAGGGCTGGGGATGTGGCTCAGGGGTTGAGTGCCCCTGAGTTCAATCCCCGGTACCAAAAAAAAAAAAAAAAAAAACAAATAAAATCATCCAGATTGGACAAAAAGTAGCAAACTTTCTGTATTTGCAGATGGCATGCTGTATTTTATAAAGAATCCCCAAGGAATTGGCTAAAAATTATTATTATTATTTTTAAATATTTATTTTTTAGTTGTAGGCAGACAGAATATCTTTATTTTATTTTTACGTGGTGCTGAGGATCGAACCCAGTGCCTCACGCATGCTAGGCGAGCACGCTACCACTGCGCCACAACCCCAGCCCAAAATTATTATTTTTAAAATATCTTTTAGACATTAATGGGCCTTTATTTTATTCATTTATTTATTTATATATGGTACTGAGAATCAAAGCCAGTGCCTCACACATGCTAGGTAAGTGCTCTGCTACTGAGCTACAACCTCAGCCCCAATGAAAAATTATTGAAGCTTAGAAATGACTTCAGAAAATTTGCAGGTTAAATTATCAATATACCAAATAAATCATATTTCTATACACTAGTAATTTATATCCCAAAAATGAAATCAAAGAAATAATTCAACTTACAATAGCATTGAAATAGTAAAATGTTCAGGAATAAATTTAACATGCCTTGATCTTTCCACCATGTGAGGAAACAGCTAGAAGACACCATTTATAAACCAGGAAGTGGACCCTCACCAGACATCAAATCTGCTGGTTCCATTATCTTGAACTTCCCAGATCTTTGAGAATTTCTGTTGTTTATAGTTTCTGTTGTTTATAAGCTACTTAGTTCATGGTATTTTGTTTTAGAAGTATAAACAAGAAAATCTCTTTTAAAAACAGTCTGGCAAATTCTAAACTATTAAGTATAAAGTCACTGTGGGATCCAGCAATTTTACTTCTATGTATATGCCCCAAGAGAATTAAAAATATAGGGCCACACAAATGTTTATAGCAGCATTATTTTAATAGACAAAGTGGAAACAATGTCTATCAACTGATGAATAAACAAATAATATGTAATATATTCTTTAATGGAATATTATTTGGCAATGAAAAGGGATGAAGTACTATGTGCTACAGCATGGATGAACCTAAAAACATTAAGTGAAAGAAGCCATTCATAAAAGAAATCCGCCAAACCAATGACCTCAGATTCTGAAATAATAAACTAGAAGAAGAGCAATCAAAACCCAAGGCAAACAGAAGAAAGGAAATTATAAAAATAAGATCAGAATTAAATGGGAAAATAATAAAAGAGAAAGATCAATGGAATTAAAAGTTCATTCCTTTAGAAGATCAACTCCTAGGTAGAATGATAAGAAAATAAAGAGAAGACGCAAATTATCTACATTAAGAAAGACTACAGATGCTACAGATTTTCTTGGGGTGGTGGGGGCAGATACCAGGGATTGAACTCAGGGGAACTCAACCACTGAGCCACATTCCCAGCCCTATTTTGCATTTTATTTAGAGACAGGGTCTCACTGAGTTGCTTACCACCTCGCTTTTGCTGAGGCTGGTTTTGAATTCACAATTCTCCTACCTCAGTCTCCGGAGCCACTGGGATTACAGACATGCACCACTGCACCCAGGTGCTATGGATTTTAAAAGGATAGCAATAGAATACTATGAACAATTGTATGCCTATAAATCTGACAACTTAGATAAAATGCATATATTCCTTGAAATGCATGAACTGTGAAAGCTCAATAAAAAATAAATAACATATATATGATAAATTGAATTTATAGTTAAAATCCTCCCTTAGTGAAAACCTCAAACCCAGATGGCTTCACTAATGAATTCTACCTACCAAACATTTTTCATTTTGGGGGGTGTTGGATACCAGGGATTGAACTCAGGGGAATTTAATCACTGAGCCACATCCCCCAATCATTCTTTATTTTTTATTTTGCGACATGGTCTCACTAGGTTGCTTAGGGCCTGGCCAAGTTGTTGAGTGTCATTTATGTCCTGCCTCGTGTGGGTTTGCTCGACGAGTTGGGGTCCTGCTGGATGAGGGGACAGAGGAATGGGGTCCCACAGGACAAGGTCTGGGGTCCCAGAGGACAAGGGACAATGGGGTCCCACGGGATGAGGACGGTGGCAGAGTCACTCACCCAGACACCGGGGTAGGAAAACTGCTCTGCCAGAGCGAGAAGCAGACCCGTTTATTTCAGTTAGTGCAACAGTTTATATAGGGTCCTCGGACCAATCATGGCCCTGAGGTTAGGTTACAGCCAATAGGGTATTGATCCATGTCAGGCGCACAGCCAATCAGCATGGGATGAGAAAAGGAGAGGCACTGAAGGCAGCCAATCAGCATGGGGTAAAGAGGAGGGGAAACATTCAAAGTAATCAGCATGGGGCAAAGGAAAGAGGAGGGGAGGCATTGAAGGTATGGAGAGAGCTTTGAACTTGTAATCCTCCTGCCACATCCTCCTGAGTTGATGAGATTACAGGAGTGTGCCACCACTCCCCGCTTAGTTTGCTTTGTGGTAGTCTCTCTGTATTTCCCAGGCTCGAACTTATGTTCTCAAGAAATCTTCCTGCCTCACTCTCCCAAGTATCCAGGATTACAGGTATGCACCATCATGCCTGGCTGTCTACCAAATACTTAAGAAAAAATAATACAACTTCTACACAATATATTTGTGTAGAAATATACAAATATATTTGAGAAAGTTGAAGAGGAAAGAACATCATACAATCTATTCTATGAGGCCAGAACTAAAGTGATACCAAAATCAGAAAAAAGAATTTACAAATAAAACTACAGACTAGCATCCCTTGTGAATATGTATATATGAAAAACGTTGATTCCAAAAAAACCCAGAAACTTATAAATATATCCTAATAAACAAAAGATATTTTTCCTAGAGTGTAAGATTGATTTAGTATTCCAAAATCAATCAATGTAATTAATCATGCTCACAGAATAAAAAAGAAAATCTATATGACCATGTCAATAGAGGCAGAAAAGCACTCAAAAAATCAAACTCTCATCCACACTAAAAAGTCTTACCAAACTAGGGATAGAAAAATTTGTCCTCAATCAGATAAAGAGCATCTATAAAAAGTCAGCAGATAGCTGGATGTGGTGATGCATGCCTGTAATACCAGCTACTGGAGACGCTGAAGCTGGAGGATTGGAAGTTCAAAACCAGTCTGGGAAACTTAGTGAGAACTGTCTCAAAGTAAAATAAAAAGGGCCTGGCCCAGTGGTGCATGCCTGTTATCCCAGTGGCTCAAGAGCCTGAGACAGGAGGATTGGGAGTTCAAAGCCAGCCTCAGCAACTTAGTGAGGCAGTAAACAACTCAGTGAGACCCTGTCTGTAAATAAAATACAAAAAAGGGCTGGAGATGTAGCTCAGTGGTTAAGTGCCTCGGGTTCAATCCCTGGCACAAATAAAATAAAAAGGGCTGGGGGTGTAGATCAGTGGTAAAGCACTTGTCTAGCATGCATAATGCCTTGAGTTCAATTTCCAGTACTTCAAAAGCAAAACAAAAGACAAAAAACCCAACAGCTAACATCATACTCAATGGGTAAAAGCAATGCTTCCTTTTCAAGATCAGCAATAAGGCAAGAATATCTGATTTCCCCACTTCTTTATGTTTTTGTGCAGTACTGGCTATTGAACCCAGGGATGTTCTACTAACTGTTGCGCAGGCTGAACTTGAACTTGCAATCTTCCTGCCTCATCTTCCTCAGTAACTGGGAGTATAGGTGTGTGTCACCACACTGTGCTGATTTCCCCACTTCTATTCAACATTGTACTGGAGGTTGTAGCCTTTGAAATATGGTGATAAAAAGAATAAAAATATCCAGTTTGTATTAGGCATGGTGGTGTACACCTGGAATCTCAGTGCTTGGGAAGACTCAAGCAGGACCACAAGCTCAAGGCGAGCTTGGGAAACTTAGTGAGATACTATCTCACCAAGACTGGGGATGTAGCTCAGTAGTAGAGCACCTCTGGGTTCAGTCCCCAGTACTGAAAAAAAATCTATCTATCTATCTATCTATCTATCATAAACACATACATAGATATCTACAGTTTGTAAAGAAAGAAATAAAACTTTCTTTCTCACTTATTATAGTATATTGTATATAGAAAATCCTGAGGTATCCAGGAAATAAACAAATAAGCTACCAAGTGAGTTTAGTAAGGTTGCAGGATAAAAGGTCAACATACAGGGCATACAATCATAGCTCAGTGGTAGAACATTTGCCTAGGATGTGTGAGAAGAAGAAAAAGTTAATATACAAGATCTACTGTATTTCTACATACTGAGAATTAACAATCAGAATTTGAGACTAAAAAGATCATTACAGTAGCATCACAATACACAAAATACTGAGAGATAAATTTGACAAAAGATGTGCAATACTTGTACACTGAAAAATCATAAAACATTTCTGAGAGTGTTCACTAAGATATCCTGTGTTCACAGATTGGAAGACTCATATTACTAAGGTACACAGACTGAGAAACTGATTCTATAATTCATATAGAAATGCAAATGACCTAGAATAACCAACACAATTTTTTAAATGAACAAAGTTAGAGGATTTGCACTACCTAATTTCTAGCTACAGTAACCAAGATGATGTGCTATTGATGTAAAGATGCGTGAAAAATAAGAGAGTCAAGAAATAGGCCCACACATTTATGGTCAATTGATTTTCAACAAAGGTATAAATGTGATGCAATGAGGAAAGAATATCTTTTCATTAAATGGTGCTTGAACAATTGAATAGCCATATATAAGAAATTTGGATCTTTGCAGTTACCTCACAACATATATAAAAATTAGTTCAAGATAGATCGGAGACCTATCTTGAAAACCTAAAATTATTTTTAAATGTAAAACCTAAAATTATTTTTAAAATCAAAGAAAACATAGGAGGATATCTTAATCACATTTGGTTTGGGAAAGATTTCCTAAAGAGGACACAAAAAGCATGAATATAAAAGAAACATCAACAACTTAGACTTAAATCAAAAGTAGAAAATTTTTTCTTCAAAAAGAAACTATTATGAAAAGAAAAAAAGCAGGCCACAGACTGGGAGAAAAAGTTTTATGAAGCATATATCTAATGAACTTGTATAAAACATATCTTAAGAACTCTGAAAACTTGGGGCTGGGGTGGTAGCTCAGTGGTAGAGTGCTTGCCTAGCATGTGTGAGGCACTGGGTTCAATCCTCAGCACCACATATAAATAAATAAATAACAAAGGGCCATCAATAACTAAATACATAATTTTTTAAAAAAGAACTCTGAAAACTTGCTAAGAAAACAAGCAATCCAATTTTTTCAAATGTGCAAAAGATCTGAAAAGACACACACTAAAAGTATACAAGTGACAGTTTAAGCACATGAAAAATACTCAACATCATTGATCATTAGGGAAATGCAAATTGCTGTACATAAATACAGTGGAATTCTGTTTAGCACTAAAAAGGAATGAGCTGGGGCTGGGATTGCAGCTCTGTGGTAGAGCACCTGCCTTGCGTGCATGAGTCACTGGGTTCGATCCTCAGCACCACATAAAAATAAATAAATAATCTGGGCGCATTGGTGCAAGCCTGTAATCCCAGCATTTAGGGAGGCTGAGACAGGAGAATCGTGAGTTCAAAGCCAGCCTCAGCAACAGCGAGGCACTAAGCAACTCAGTGAGACCCTGTCTCTACATAAAACACAAAATAGGGCTGGGGATGTGGCTCAGTGGTCAAGTCCCCTGAGTTCAATCTCCAGTACCAAAAATAAATAAATAAAATAAAGATATTGTGTCCCTCTACAACTAAAAAAATATTTTAAAAAGTAAGGAATGAATTATTGACTACAATGCTCAGTCTTAAACTAATTATACTGAGTGAAATATCAGACCAAAAAGAGAACATACTGTGTTATTCCATTGATATAAAATCCAAGAAGTGCAATTGAATGAATTAATAGATTGGAAGATGGCTCAAATATGGTGTGTGTGTGTGTGTGTGTGTGTGTGTGTGTGTGTGTGTGTGTGTAAGAGAGAGAGAGAGGTCAAAATTAACTCAGAATGTGACCTGAGGGACTGGAGTTGTAGCTCAGTGGTAGAGTGCTTGCCTAGCATGTGTGAGGCACTAGGTTATATCCTCAATACCACATAAAATAAATAAATAAAATAAAGGCAGCCAGGTGCAGTGGTGCACACCTGTAATCCCAGTGGCTTGGGAGGCTGAGTCAGGAGGATAGCAAGTTCAAAGCCAGCCTCAGCAACAGTAAAGCGCTAAGCAACTCAGTGACACCCTGTTTCTAAATAAAATACAAAATAGTGCTGGGCTGAGGATGTGATTCAGTGGTTGAGTGCCCCTGAGTTCAATTCCCGGTCCTCCTCACAAGAAAAGGCATTGTGTCCATCTACAAATATATATATATATATATGTATATACATATATGACTTATATACATATATGACCTAAGCAACCAGATAAACGGGGTTACCAACATGATAAGGCAAAGACTCTAAGAGGTGCTATAGTTTTAGCGACAATGTCAGGAACTCACTTATACATGTGTTGAGTTTGAGAATGATTATTAGACATTCAAAAGGAGATGTCAAGTACAAAGTTTGATGTGAGATTCTGGAGCTCAGGAAAGAGAACTAGACTGGAGACATAAATTTGGGAGCCCAACTCCAGGACTTTCACTCTTAACCACTAATATATATCACTACCTGAACATTGATATGACTTCCCTAACTGGCCATCCTGCCTCCTTCTTTTACCCATTTCCATTCATCTTCCCTGCCTTCCTTGCTAGAGGGATCCTAAACTGCAAAAAAAGACCATATGATGTCCATGATTAAGAACAAAGGAGAAAGAGGAGAGAAAGAAAATTTTCAGTACTGACCCAATCCCTTAGGGATAAAGTTCCATCTTTTTAACTTAGCACCCTAGAACTTTTGCAGCAAGTTGCTTGTCTCACCAACTGACCCTGCCACCTCTACTTGTAAACAATTAAAAATCTCCCTCTGACCCAGCATTCCCAAATGCTAGCAGTTCCTCATGCTCCAACTCTGCCTTTAATCAATCAATCTCAATATCTGCCCCCCGCCCTCATTGCTTCCTAGGAATATTCTATTTTGTCATCTATCAAAGTTTAGCTCAAACATCCCAAGGTTTGGGTACCCATAATTTCACATGTATAACTCTCATGTTGAACTTATGCAACTTTCTGCCACATGTATCTGTCTCACTGAAAGGCCTTTAGCAGTCAGAACAGTGGCTACCCTGAGGTGGTGGAAAGTGGCTGAGAGGAGAGACAGTTGGACCTTCTAGAATGCTGGTCAGAATCTGTTTCTTTATGTGAGTATGTTCCTTTGTGAAAACTCTCAAATTGTCCATAAGTTTTGTGCAATCTTTGTGTGTGTGTGTGTGTGTGTGTGTGAGAGAGAGAGAGAGAGAGAGAGAGAGAGAGAGAGAGAGAGAGAGAGAGAGAGAGAATGGAATAAAGGTAAAACTAAATGAAGTGGTAAGTCATAAGAAAAAAGCAAGGAAATAAACTATAACATTCAAGGTGATAATTACCTTTAGAGCAAAGAGATGGAGATACAATTGGCAAAAGTCACCCAGAATACTTCTAGGGTGTTTATAACGTTCTGTTTCTTAAACTGTGTGGTTGTTATATAGGTGTTTGATTTATAATTATTCTTAAGTAATAGATATGTTTTTATACTTTTCCATATGTATATATTTTACCATTAAAATGTTTTTTTAAAGTACATAATTTCAAGGATCATTGTAAAGAAAATACTGCAAAAATAAAAGCAAAGTGTTAATAGAGGATCCACAGTATACTACTTTGTGTGGAAGAAAAGTAAAAACGAGAAATATATATTGTTCATTGTGGAAAAAGAAACACAAGAAGGATAAATCAGAAACTAGGGATGGTATGGAATGGAGTGAAAAAGATGAGAGGATGGGATGGAATACAGCAGATGGGGGAGTGACATTTCTCTGAGTATAATTTTTGTATAGTTTTAACTTTAAATCATGTTAATCTTTCATATAATTAATCAACAAGGATAGGGAAAAAAATAGAAAGCAAACAGAAACAAAGAAGTTTATTTCAAGTGAATAATGGGACTATATTGAAAGAGAAAAACCAAAAGAACTGTAAATAGATATTCAGCCCTAGTTAGTAGCTTTATTTTTTAGTAGTGGTGTGGTTTGCCAATTCTGAAAGTGCTGAATGTATATTCTCATGTTTCTGAAGAGGGTCTGAGAAGGAGAGTTCAACTCAGGATGACAGTCCTTGACAAATGTGGCAGAAAGGAATTTCAAGATATGTCAGATAGAGGCACAGAGATTTATTCAGGAAAGCAAGGGAGAATGCGTATTCAAGGGAGAATGAAGGCCATCTTGAGAGTGAGAAGCAGGCTTTTGGGGTCTCAGACTCTTCTTTTTAAAGGAAACTTTGTGAGGGGTGGGTATGGAAAGGTATGTGAAGATGACATCAGTCTTGTGATCATAGATGGTTTGTGGTGGCCTGGCAGTTTTCAATAGATGTTTTCAGTAGATGATTCTGGCAAAGTGTCCTACGTTATTGTTTTTTTTAAAAAAAATCTCCCTTTGTTCAATCTATTAAAAACTACATCTAAGCTGGGCACGGTGGCTCAAGCCTGTAATCACAGCGCTTAGGGAGGCTGAGACAGGAGAATCGCGAGTTCAAAGCCAGCCTCAGCAATGGCGAGGCGCTAAGCAACTCAGTAAGACCCTGTCTCTACATAAAATAGGGCTGGGGATGTGGCTCAGTGGTCGAGTACCCCTGAGTTCAATCCCTGGTACCAAAAAACAAAACAAAACAAAACAAAAAAAACCAAAACTACATCTATTTGTGGGGTAATTAACACTGCACAGGCAATTATTATTATTATTTCTCTTTTGGTAATGGGAAGTGAATCTACAGGTGCTTAAACACTGAGCCACATCCCCAGCCCTTTTTTGTATTTTGAGACAGGGTCTCACTGAGTTACTCAGGGCCTCGCTAAATTGTTGAGGCTGGCTTTGAACTCACAATCCTCCTGCCTCATCCTCCCAAGATACTGGGATTACAGGTATGCACCATCACCCCCAGCTGCACAGGGCAATTTTCATAATTAGGTGAAATTTCCAGTAACTTTAAGATTATGAATGAAGATTTGTAGATTTCCCAGAAATTTTAGAGCGATAGACCTGGGACAAATGCTATCTCAGACAGTGATCAGCCTGGGAAGAATACTGGCTTTGGGAATGAGGGTATGAAGAACTTCAGTTCAAGTCTTTCAGATTTAAGTTATAATCACCTTGTCCTTCCTTTTTTCTCCTTTCTATCTTTTCTTTTCTATCTTACCTCACTAGACTTGAACAAATATGTTAATTCACTATGGATAATGGGAACTATGTTTCTCACTATCAGAGCTAGAATGAACCTCGTGATTTGGAATTGGAATTAAAATATCAGTATGAGCTCATGGTCTTCAAGGTGATACAGAGATTAGATATACAGATGATAGATCAATAGATGGGTATATGGAAGGATGGATGGTTGGATGGATGGATGGATGGATAGATAGATAGATAGATAGATAGATAGATAGATAGATAGATGTATACATGTAGGAATATCCTAGCTCCACTGAGATGGCCTAGAAATAATGACCTCCTCTAGCAACAAGAACACACCTAGGGCCATATCTTGGTACCTCTACCCAAAAGAACTAAGACTGAATTACAAAGTAAGCCTGGAGCATCTTGCTGTTACAAAAGATAAGTTAGTATTCAAAGAATAATGAAGCATAACAAAAGAACAAAAAAGAATATTCAAGGGGGCTCCCCCAGAGCTGGAGTTTTACCTGAGTAGTCAAATGCCTGCCTAGTATACATGAAGCTCTGCGCTTGATACTCAGCACCACAGAAAAAGAAAACACAATAATTACAGAATAAATAATGAATTTAGGGCTGGGGCTGTAGCTCTGTGGTACAGCGTTTGCCTGGCATGCATGAGGCACTGGGTTTGATTCCTAGCACTACATAAAAATAAATAAAATAGGGCTGAGGTTGTAGCTCAGTGATAGAGCGCTTGCCTCTCATGCTTGAGTCACTGGGTTCGATTCTCAGCACCACGTAAAAATAAACAAATAAATAAAATAAAGATATTGTGTCCATCTAAAACTAAAAAAAAATTTAAAAAATAAATAAAGGCGTGCTGTCCATATACAACTACAAATTTAAAAAAAAATAATGAACTTAGTGGTTTATAACCCCTTGAATAAAATAAGAGTCCACAAATTCATGTGATAAAATTGGCTAAATGAATGAATAAATAAATAAATGGAGGAGAAAATCTTTCTTTATTGTAGAATGTGAACTAATAAATGTAGAAGGAATAATGGCATTAGAAAAGCACCATTTGGCACCTACCAAAGTAGTCATTGTTTCAGGCAAGTGCAAAGGGATTGTGAGAGAGCAAGGGGAACCCCTCGGCTTTTTATTCCATACACTTCTGAGTTATTCAAGCATCTCACAGTGTGCATGTTGTCATGCATTGCTTGTGTAATTAAAATATGTATAATTTTTGTTGTGCAGAGGAACAAATGTTTGTCACTGTCAATGCTTACTGCAAGATACTAGAGATAAATAAATTACACTAAGGTGCCACCCAAAGAGCACTGTCTCCTAAGAGACAGAGATAAGAGCAGCAGCCCTAATTAACTGTTACATGGAAAAATACACTAGAACATGGTGATAAGTAAGATTTTGCCTGACTACCTCAGCACAGTGCTGGGAATAGTCATGAAATATATGCCTGCAGAAAGGGTAAAGCAGCACATACAGTCTGATACCTTTGCATAAGAAAGGAGGAAATGCAGAATATAAGTTATCTTATGTATCTATAAGGTGTATAAGTATCTGTATAGAAGTAGATAAACACTGGAAGAACAAACCAAAAATGAATTAAAATAGTGGCCTCTGAGGGAAGGGGTGTAACAGGGTATAGGCACAGGGTGAAAGTGACATTGCTCTGGATAAAACTTGTATGGTTATATAGCTGAGACCTGGGAAATGTAAAAATATTTTACATATTCAAATTTTAAATTTCAATTTTTAAAAATTAACCCCTGAAAATTGAAAATAAACTGGAATGAATAAACCTAACTATCTCACATTGGTAGCATAACATCCAGAGATGATAAATATACTATTTCCAGCAACTTTAGAACAGTGTCTCAAGACACATGCATACTCACAATGGAATATATTTCAAAAATAAATAGAACTGCCTAGAAATCTTAGACTTCTTTGAAGGGTCTAATTGTTAGTAGAAGTACTTACTTATTACTTCATTTTTTTAAAAATTTTTTTTAGTTATTGATAGACCTTTATTTTATTTATTTATATGTGGTGCTGAGAATCGAACCCAGTGCCTCATGTATGCTAGGCAAGCGCTCTACCACTGAGTCACAACCCCAGCCCCTATTACTTCATTTTTATAATGGTTATTTTTAAAATTTTTTTTAGTTGTGGATGGACACAATACCTTCATTTAATTTATTTTTATGTGGTGCTGAGGAACAAATTCAGTGCCTCACACATGCTAGGCAAATGCTCCACCACTGAGCTACAACCCCAGCCCCTGATTTTATCACCTTAATGCAAAGAAAGCATTAAATAAATGTCCAATTACATTTTACTTCTTTTACAAAAGATTTCCTTAATGCTAGGGCCTCTGGGTACCTTTCATATTCTATTTCTTGAGCTGAGCAGTGGTTATGTGGGTATTTACTTTATAATTATTTGTTAATCTGTATCCATAAGCCTTAAGCACATTTCCATCTATACCTTACATTTCACAATTTAAAAAGTTAAATTTTTTAAAAGCTAGAATTGTATAATAAAACATGATATTCTTCCTATTGAGTGCATCCTGGACTGGTTAAGGAATCCACAGCAGCCCCACAAAGGTCCTTTGCCCACTGGATGGCAGAGTACCATCATTTAGGAAAAAGGAACAGGAGAAAATAATAAACTTCTTAACTTGTCTAAAACATGTTTATCTTCCTGCCTCTTCAAAATGGTAAACAGAGGGACACAGAAGGGAATCCAAGCTTTTTCATCCCTAGAATGTTGGAGTGGATTCAAACAAGGGAATGTGGCTGTAAGTGTATGACTTAGTTTCCTATGTCTTCTCCCCCTACTGCTTGCCTGTTGATTTATTTGTGCTCATCTCATAGAGACAGGCTATTCTGGAGAATCCTTTCTTCCCACTGCCAATGGGGGAAGGCCGCTCTCCTCCTTTCTGGAAGGGTGGGGTCTTGGGCTCATCTGGCTTCTCCCATCTCCTGTGCAAGTCATTCCTTCTTCATTTCTCTTCCTCAACATTGCCCACAACCTCACCAGAACACTCCTTTCTCTTGAGGGCCTTGGAATGTCACTGGTGGAGGCTGAGGCCAAACTGAGTTATCAGGAGTCCAGGTCAAGATCTCTGTCTTTACAGTGAAGTCTAAGATCCTTAGATTGGCAATCAGGGTTTGATCCTCCCTCATCAGGCCACATCAAATTGCTTCCACCATGCTCCAAACACATCTTGCTTTCTGGGACCCCCAAGTCTTTGTGCAGGCTATTTCACTCCCTCAGGTACCTCAATAGTTACATGATATTGGTTAGGTCTTGACACTCTTCTGCACATTTTGCAGATATTACCTCCTTTATTCTCACAATATTACACAGTAAGGACTATTATTACTTCCATTTAACAGGTAAGGAACTTGAGGCACAATGATATAAATGATGATTGATGATGATATAAATGATGTCTTCTTTTCTCCATTTTTGTCTTTATTACTGGTATACAGAAAACACTAATTTGTTTTCTTTGTGATGCTGGGGATCAAACCCAGGGCCCTGTGCATGCTAGGCAGTACTCTACTACAGATCTATACTCCCAGCCCTAAAGAACTAACTTTTTATATTGACCCATGTCTCACAATCTTGACAAATTTGCTTATTCTAACATTTTTACATAATCTTTTGTATTTTATATACACAAAATCACATCATCTACAAATATTTGCATATTTATTTTTCCTTTATATTCCTGTGTCTTTTGTTTTTCTTGCTTTCATGCACTGACCAGGATTTCCAGCACAATTTGAATGAAAAGACTATAGTGGGCATCCTTGTTTTATTCTTAATCTTAGAAAACATTCAACATTTTCCCATTAGGTATTATATTTACTACAGCTTTAAAAGTAATTTCTCTTATGTCCTTAGCAAACTTAAGTTTGGTAAATATTTTGTCATGATGGGTTTCTTTATTCTTTTTTTGCATCTATTCAAATAATCACATGATTTTTCTTCAATTCCTTGGGGGGGGATTTGTGTAAAATTAGAAAATTAGTGGTCTTTTTTTCTTTAAATGCTTTGTAGAACTTAGTATTTATGGTATCTGGGCCTAGAGGTTTCTTTGTAGAAAGCTTTTTAATTATAAATTCAGCTTAATTAATAGTTGTAGGATTTCTCAGATTCTCTATTCTTTTTTTCTTTTGTGAGTTTTAGTGAACATTTTTTTTCCAGGAATTTTTAAATTTTATCAAAATTTTCAAATTTGCCAGTATGAAGTTCTTTCTAATACTATCTTATTAAATTTTAGTGTTTCTGTGACCTGTATTGTAGTGAGTGCCCCATATGTTCCTGATACTTTTGTATTTGCTTTCTGTATTTCTTTTCTAAATAAGTCTCAGGGATTTATCATTTTCTAGTTTTTCAAAGAACCAACTTTTAGTTTTATTGATCCTTTCTGTTATAGTTCTATTTTGTATTCACTGATCTCTGCTTTTTTCTCTATTATTGCCCTCCAAATAAAATTTGCTAATGTTTTCTAATTTCTTGAGATAGATTTCCAGCCTTTCTTTATAAATAACATATAAATTTAAAGCTATACATTTTTCCCTAAACACAGACCTAGCAGCATCCCCCAGAATTTCAGATATAATTTTTTTCAGAGACAGACAAGTGTTTATTTAAGGAAGCAGAAACATGTTCAGGGAAAAAAATGGGCTATCTCGAGAGTGAGAAGTCTTCAGATGTATTATTTTCATTATCAGTCTATCCAAAATATTTTCTAATTTCCATTGTGAATTTTTCTTTTATCCAGGGGTTTCGTCCCTCTCCAAATCATGGTGCCAAACTTCAGTGGGCATAAAAATTAACCATCTGAAAGTCTTGTCAAAATACAAGATTTAGAGCCCAATTTAAAACCTACAAGATTAGTATTTCTGGAAAGAGGGCCTGAGAATTCACATTTCACAAGTCTTCTAGGGGATTCAGATGCAAGTGTATGCCTTACCAGCCCACAGTTGGGTAGTAGCACAGACTGGGTTTCCTAAGGGCAGAAAGCAAGTTCCATTGACCAGTATCATCAGTGCCCAGCACTGGACCCATGTAAAACTGTGTTTAAGAAATGAATGATCCAACATATGAAGGAAGAAAGGAAATGAATTTTCTTATATAAAGTTAATTAGAATTCTGGAATGCTATAAACTCAAGCAGCATCATTTGGTCCCAGTTTAATCCCATTTAGACCAGAAATATTTTTCCTTGTCTTCCTTTCCTTTTTTGGACTGCCCACCAGGTTTTCTCTTCACCTGTCCCATTATGCCTTCCCAGAACATGGCCTTGGTACGGGTTCATGCCTGTCTACTTGCCCAAGGAAAACAGGGGTAGCACAGGAGATATCAGGGATTAATCAGAGCTAAGCACACGTGCTTCTCCCCATACTCACCCTCCCCCGCCAGGACCTGCCCATAGAACCCCATTCTAAATAGATTATCCTACCTCTCAGAGACCTAAGCATACCTCCCATGCCAGAGCTTTTAAAAAACTTCCACCGGACCTTTGTCCAGACCCCAGACACCCCTATTCCCTGCCTTCTCTGCACCTGTAGCCCAAGTGAGTCGCTCTCTCAGCAGCCCCTTGGCCACCTCTCCCCTCCTCCATGCATGCCTCTCTCGTGCATCTCAGAAAGGCTTGAGCCAGACTTCCTCAGCCCGCTATTGTCCTGGCAGCACAGCCGCCACGCCAGCATCCCCACCCAGCCAGCCAGCCGGCTGCTCCCGGGCCTCGTCAGCCCCCCCTCCCCGCCCCGCCCTAGGGAGGACCAGGCTGGTGGCTGGGAGTCTCCCTGCCTGCTCAGCCTCCCTCCTTTCCTCTCTCTCCCTCCCTCCTCCACCCGCCCCTGAGGCAGGGACCGTGCAAATCGAGGAGAGGGGGGACAGACAGGCCGGATGGGGTCTAGCTTAGGGCCTTGGACTCCCCACTGATACCCTAGCCAGGGTAAGTGTCCCTAGCATGTTGGCAACTGGATTTGTGAGAGCTGGAGTGATTCCCAAGCCAGGAAGTTCTTTCCGGCAGGCCTGTGGTGTCCTCATCTTGCGTTAGGACCCCCCTTGGATACTCTGAGCCACCCTCCTCAACCCGGATCTAAAACCCGGGACACAGCTATCAGGCCAGCCTCTCTCTCTCCACCCCACCCCCTCTTTCTGGCGTCCATCCCCTCCCCAACACCACCTCTGCTGCTGCCTCTGGCTGTGGACCTGCACCTCTTCCCCATCCCTGCCAGGCCTGTGGAGCGGGGCGAGCCTGGATGAGAGCCCCCCAACCTGGGGCTCTCCCAGGCCATGGCCCCTGTGCTCCCAGGGAGGAGCCCCGGACCCTGAGCATCTGCTATAGGCTTGGCAGAGGCCCCGCGGGGACCGAGTCTTCTGAGGACAAAAGGCGGCGGCCAGCAGGCAGACGGGGCGGGGGGGGGGGGGGACCAGCAGCCAGGCAGGCAGGCGGGTAGCAGGGGCCAGCGCTGGCACCCCCTCCCAGTTTGGCTGTGGCATGAAGATGGGGGTGGGAGTGTGTAGTGGGGAAGCACCTGCTGGGACCCCCACCTGCCAGCTTGTTGGGCACCCCATGGCTGTATGCCGCCCACCTGGTGTTCCCCAACACCCCCAGCCCTGCCCAGTGCACCCCTCCGGTGCCTGCTTCCCCTAATGCCTGCGATTTAGACCAGCCCAGCTGTATCCACGGCAACAGAAGCAGAAGTGTCACTGGCCGCCAGATCACTGAGGGTCCCACAATGTGGCCTGGGCTGTGATTTATCCTGGATGAGACAGCTTGAGCCCCCTTCCTGGATTCCAAGACAGATCTGCTGAGAGAGCTCAGGTAAGCAGTCGGCATCTCTTTACTAAGGATGGGGGGCTGGGACTTCTTTTCTGTCTCCCCACACATTTCAGAATCTCCATCACTGCCATGCTCCATGTCTCTCTGACTCTTTAGTCTCTCTCTTTCTGCTCCATCACAGGGGCTACTTGAGCACCCAAGCTTGGAGACTCCTCATCTTTCTCCATCTTTCCCAATCCCAAATGTCCCATGAGAAAGGGAACCACCACCTGTTTCCCCACATAGGGTCTGTTTTTATCATTATGGTAGCGTTTAGGCATGAGGCTGTGTTAATTCCTTGTGTGCTAGCTGTAGAAGGGATACCTGGGAGCTGGGCAGTGTTCCCCTCACAATGCCTGCAGCTGCTTCCTCTCCCTCTCCCTCCTCCTTCACCCTCCTCCAGGTTCCTTGGCCTGTTTGCAGGATGTGTGTGTGTGTGTGTGTGTGTGTGTGTGTATGTTTGTGTCCATGTCCATGTACATGTCAGTGTGTTTGTGTGTGTGTGAGGGAGAGAGAGAGAGAGAGAGAGCGAGCACCTGGGTAGCAAGCAGGTGGGTAGATATGACAGGGAAGCTTCTCCTAGCCCAGACAACCCTAGCTCCTTTTTTCCTTTCCTTCTTTCCTTCCCATATTTCCCCACAGGTAGCACAGACTTTTGCTCATTCACTATAGAAAATATGCTGTGATTCCCATATAGGGGGAGGAAAATGCTGTAGGGAAAAAGGAAGGTGAGGTGGGGGTGGGGAGCATTTCCAGGCCCTAGACTGCCTGATGGCTCTGAGGGGGCAAGGACCAATTCACATGATAACCTGCAGGGACCAGGCACAACATGGTCACCCCCACATTGTGGGCCTCAGCCTCCATCACATGGCTCTGTCTCTGTTTCAGATACCCATGTTGTGTTTGGGACCTCCAGATCTTATGGCCTTCTGCATGGTGGCCAGCGGTCCCTATATATTGAGGGGCAGGAAAACCTGGTACATGGAGAACATGGATTCTACCAGGGACACATCCCTCAACTGCTAGCTCTGCAACTTTAGTGGAAGCATGCCACTTACTGAACCTCAGTTTTCCCATCTGTCAAAGAGACTGGTAACCCTTTCTTCATGGGGTGTGCAAAGATTAAATGTGATGGTGCATGTAAATAAAGGATGTGCATAGAGGTGGTACTGAAGCAATATAAACCAAGCTCATGGTCAATATTGTTGCTTATTGTTCCTGATTAATATTGCTATTGATTATTTGGGGGAAGAGCTAATACTTCTCCAAGGTCCCAATAGAGATCTTGGGAAGGCAGCAGGTGGGCAAATGGAAGGATGGGAAGTGAGGGGAAGCAGGAGCTCTCTGTGTTGTTACTTGTCATTTGTAGGGAATAAGTGGTAGTTGTGGGCAGAGCCTTTCATCCCCACCCAACCTCAGGCTTCTTTCCTGCACTTGCCCGTTTGTGTGCACAAACACACACACAGGCTTGAGCCCCCATGATCCAACAGAGGCCTGGCTTACAGCCTGCAGCATCCCTGGCCCTAGTGATGTATGCGTCTCCCTGTTAAGGGGAGACTTGGCAAGAGTTTGGCCTGTGGTCAGTATTTGGCAGGGCCTGGAGATGAGGCTGAAGCTTCTGAGATCACAGGGCTTCTGGTAGAGCTGGGGTGTGGCCCGTGCAGCAACCAGACCCATGGGGGACAGGTCCCAGGGAGTTGCTCACCTAGAGCCTGAGGTGGGGGAAAAGTATGGTCTGCTGGTTGGTTTCTGGGTGTGAGAAAACTGAGCAAGAGGTCGGGGGCCAGGGGACGAGCAGGAGGAGGAGAAAGACTGAGGCCCAGAAGATCTCCTCTGTGGGATCAGGGAGATCTGGGGTCTTGAGGCATAGGGTAGACTTTTCTAAAGAAGCGTTTGTGTGGAAGGGAGAGAACTCAGCCTGTGTCTGGAGGCATCTGACCTAAGTGTGGGTATATATGTGCAACTGAAAACATGTGGCTGTGTATGTATAGTCTGTGTGTATGTGCATGTCAGTTTGTGAGTACTGTGGGTGTATATGAGTCTCTGTGTGTGAGCAGGCCATGTGACAGCGTGTGGGAGTGTGTGGGTGTCTGGGTCAGGCTTTTGTTTGTACAGGGGGCTGGGTATGACTTTGCATGTCTGTCTGGGTGAGCAAATGGGCATGTTTAATTCTGACCTGAGTGTGGGTGTTTCTCTGAGCCTATAGGCCTGTTGAATGTCTGGTTGTATGTTTGGTTAGATGTGTATGAGTGTGTACATGTCTGGTTATATATATCTATGAGTATTTGGATTTCAGAATGTCTTAAGTATACATGTCCAATTAGGTGGATTCCTAGATGTATATATGTACATTCACCTATGCCCACATGTCCCTTAGAGTGTGAGTACATCAAAATGTTGTGTTTGTGAGTGTAAAGATATATATATGTGTCTGGCCGTGCATTTAGGAAAGGGTATATCTATGTGTGAACATGCTTGTATGTCATGTGGGTGTGTCTGTCATGTATTTGTGTGAGTAGAACTATGTGTGAATGCCTATGTGGATTCTCTAGCATTTTTAATTATTTAATTTGAATTAATTATATGTCTTTGTGTACATGTTTGCACACTATCTGTAGACAAACCAGTTATTTCATATAGAATTAGGAAATATGAGCATAGATGGGCACACTAGTATAAAGAACTAATTTTGTGGGTACAGGAAATTATATGAATAAAAGTATACTTTGTGGGTATGCCTATATATGCACAGTGGACTATGTATATGAGTATGGCTGTGGGGGATATATACCAGTATATATTATACATATGCTAACACACAAGGCTGTGTGTGTAAATAAGTGGGTGCATTGTATATATGCTTAATTGTGTTTGTGTATACACCATTATGTATGAGTGCATATCTGATTGTGATATGCATGAGTAACTACATTTCATAATACTTGGGGATACATGTCTCATGTGTTTTGTTTAAATTTCTGAGTATGAATGTTGTGTTTGAATATGCTTGTGAAGACTTGTGCATGTATATGTGGGTATATATGCTAATATGTCTAAACACCTGATTGCATGTGTTTGAGTGAACATATCTATATATATATGCCTATGTGTTCATGCATATCTAATTGTGTGTGTGACTATGCCCATGTGTTTGTGCCTGTGTGAATGTACATGTGTGTGAATGTACCAGTTTGTACAGTTATAATTATTTATATTTGTGTGGTTTTGTATCTTTGTTCTGGAGCATATACTGCAGAACAATGTAAGTTAATGTATGTACATGCCATTATAAGGGTGTTTTTTTTTTTTTTGGTACTGGGGATTGAACTCAGGGGCACTCGACCACTGAGCCACATCCTCAGCCCTATTTTGTGTTTTATGTAGAGACAGGGTCTCACTGAGTTGCTTAGTGCCTCGCCGTTGCTGAGGCTGGCTTTGAACTCGCAATTCTCCTGTCTCAGCCTCCCTAAGTGCTGGGATTACAAGCGTGAGCCACCGCGCCCGGCTTATAAGGGTGTTTGAGTGTGTATGTATATATGAGGATGTCTTTGCACGTGTGTTTCTATAAGTGTGGATAAATTCAGCAGATGAATAGTTGTCTGTAAGAGTATGTGAATGTACTTCCATGTGTGCATGTGTGTGAACATACCTTTGTATCCAAGTCTGTCTGTAGGAATGTAGGAATAAATGATTTTTCTTTCATTTGTATGGCTTATTACTATGGGTATGTGAATTTACATGGTATGCATATCTGGCTGTGAGAGTGTAAGTATATTTTGTGTTTCAATATTTGATTGTTTGCATATGGGAATGAATTAATGTACAAGTTTATGTGCATATGAGTATGTTCATAAGTATATATGCTTAGTTGTGCATACAAGTTTGTGTTAGAATGGCTATATATGCATACATCATCTCATTTACAATCATGTGCATATCTGTGTATTTATGTTGTGAGCACACCCACACAGGTGTGTGTTTGTGTGTGCATGAATACAATTATGTGGTTATCTGACAATGTGTATCTGATGTCTCTTCATCATCTCCTTAGGTGTGATACAGAGTTAGTTTGTCCAAGGGCATGTGAAAGTATACCTGCATATATACCTGTATTTGTGGATGAATATGTCATTCGTGAGCATTATGCCATGTGAATGTATGTCACACATATATGCCTGTGTTTAAGAGTAAATGTGTGCAGGCTGGAGTTGTAGCTCAGTGGTAGAGTGCTTGCCTAGCACATGTGAGGCATTGGGTTCAATCCTCAGCATTATATAAAAATAAATAAAATAAAGGTGTTGTGTCCATCTACAACTAAAGAACAAAGGAATAAATGTGTGAGCTGGTACAGTGTGAGTGTGCACTGATGTGAGTGTGCCTATGTGTATGGATGAGTGAAGGTATTTATGCATGTGTCCATCTGATGGTGTGTATGAAGGAAATTTGGCCTTGGTCCTGAGTAGATGGGCCTTATCACTGAAAGGGTGATAAGAGAAGGTTCTTATGAGTTTGTGGGACTCCATGTGCACCTTAGCTTATGCTTATATTAATGTCTGAGAGTGAGTGGTGCCCCATTAGACCAGATTTGTTTGTAATTATATAGATATACTATATATTGGCAAGCTATGACACTTGAGCCATCCATGACCCCACTCCTGGGGCATCTCTTGCCTCGACCATGTACTGGGCTTTGTGGGGGGTCTCAGGACAATTCCTATCATTATTCACACCCAAGAAGTAAGAACCATCATGACTGATATCCTACTGGGGGAAGGAGGCCTATGAACTCCTTAAAAAAGGATTCCTTGAAACACAAAGATCTCTCTTCCCATCCCACCACCATCAAAGGCCCATGGCAGAATGGCATTGTATATAGTGTCTTGGGTTGGAAAACGATTTTCACAGAAAGCACCCAAATTATGCCATCCTGGCAGAAATCTAAATGTGAATGTGTATATTTAAGTGAAAGTATATCTTAGTAGAATGTGTGTGTGGGGGTGTGGGTAAGGTGTACATGTGACATATTTAGGTGCATTTTGGAGGGGGTGTGGGTGCGGGTGTATGTAAATTGGCCTATTTGGGTGGAGGATGGTGAATGAGAGTTTGAGTTTGGCTGGATGGAATATATGTGAGGATGTGTGTATTTGAGGGGCCTATGAGTTTGGGTGTATCTGGATGGTGCAGGAGAGAATGAGGAGTTATCTGGATAGTGTGCATATTTGATAGTATGGTTGTATCTGTTGTGTATAAGAAAAACTGTGGGTGTTTCTGGATAGAATATGTGTAGGAGAGAGTATGGGTGTTGTTTGGGGATATTCAAGTGTGGGAATATCTAGATGGTATCTAGGTGGGTGAGAGCATAGTTATCTAGGCAATGGAAGTATCTGGTGGGGTGATTTTGGTGGTGTGTATAAAAGAGAGATTTGGAGCACATCTAGGTGAGGGTATGTGTGGTATATGTGACAGAGTATGAGTATATCTGCATTTTGTGTGTAGAGTGTGGATAGATTTGGATGGTAGTGATTCAGAGAGGGGTCTGGATTGTGTGTGTGTGTGCAATCACACATGGATATGGGTGTATGTGTGTAAGAGTGCAGATGTTTCTGAGTGTAGTACAAATATGAAAACATGGGTGTGATTGATAAGAGGTATGTTTCTATGTATCTATCTGGGTGGGATACAAGAGTTTGGTTTAACTGGGTTGGAATCAGTGTGGATGTAATGGGAATGTGAGTGTGTGTTGGTATGGTACATGTGTAAGATTTAGATTGCATGGGAGAGAAAGTGTAGGTACATTTGGGCTGTGTGTGAGACAGTGTACGAGAATATTTGGGGTGGAATGGGTTCGAATGTGGATGTGTTAGGATGGTGGGCAGGTGACAGCGTGAGTATATTTGGGTGGCAGAGTGTGCACTAAGGTATGTGTGAATGATGTGTTTTAAGAGCTTTGGTTGTATATCTGGGTGGAGTGTGGTGTGTATGTACTTGAGTGTGTGTGTGAGTGTGTGTAACTGAATGGAGAATGTGCAAAAGAGAACAGCACAGTGAACCCCACCTCTATGTAAGATTATAATGCACCAATTAAAAAATAAATAGAATGGAAAACACTAGACTAGAGGGAGGTTATGGGGGAGGGAGAAGGGGGGAGGGAAAAAGAAAGCACTGGTGAATGAAATGGAGCAAAGTATGTTATGTGTACACAGGAAGATGTCACAATGAATTCTAATATTATGTATAATTATAATGCACTAATAAAAACATAAAAGAGAGAGTTTGGGGCATATCTAGATGGGAGTGTGTTTATGGGGTGTGGGTGCATCCAGGTGGTGTGGAGGGTATGAGAACATGGGTATATCTGGGGAGTAGGATGTATGTGGTGATGTGTGACATTTGGATGTATCTGAGTGGGATGTGTGTGTGAATGTAGATTTATCTAGGTGATGTTTGTGGATTTGAGTGGTCTTAATGGTGTTTGAGTGTATTTGTGTGGGAAATGTGTCTGAATATATGAGTGTATCTGTGTGTGAATTTGGATTTATCTGGGTGTCATATAGGTGGTTTATCTGGATTTTTGTGTGTTTGGTAGTGTGAGTATGTCTGGATAGGGTTTGTGATTGGGGGCATGTGTATGAATGTGTGTATATTTCCTCAGGCACATACATGTCTGTTGGGATGACTCTGGACAGTGATATATGTACAAGAGGGTACATGTATCTGAGTGGGGTGATATTTGGGGTGTGTGTGTTTGAGTGTGATTGTGTCTGAGAGAAAGAGACAGAGAGAGAACTTGAGAAAGTGTGGGTGTGCATCTGGACAAGATTTGCATGTGAGTGTGGGTTCTCTGAATGATGTGTAGGTAGATATCCAAGTGGTTGTGTGTCTGTGTGTGTACATATACTTAGACTGAGAATTTGTGGTCTGAGTATCTGGGTTGTATTGTCTAAGTGTAGTGCCTTTGGAAAGTGTGTATGGGTCTCTAGGGGTGTCTTGATACTGTGCATGTGAAAGATTGCAGATGCACCTGGGATAGGTATGAGGGCTCTGAGTTTGGGGGCATAAGTTTGTGTATCTGAGAATTGTATGTAAGAATGTGGATGTACTGTGTTGGGAATTTGTATAAGTGTTGCTATATATCTGGATATAGTGCTGGTGAGTGTAAATGTATTTGAGGTGTGTATATATGAGAGTAGGTATATTTAGATAAGATGTGTGTGAGAGTGTGGATATATTGGTGTTGGGTGTATGTGTTTAAGTGCATGTGTCTGAATCATGTGTATGAGAAGAAGAATGTGTGTATATCTGGGTTGAGGCATGTAAGATTGTGGATATATCTAAGTAGGATGTGTGCAGTTCTCTCTGGATGGTGTATGGGAGAGAGAGTACTCAAGTTGTATGTGTATGTGAAAGAGTATATAGGTAAGTCTGTGTGGAATGTGGGTGAACCTGGGCAGCTGTGCATGTGAGTATATCTGGATACTGTGCATGTTCAAGTGTATTTGTGTGGGGACTGTACATGAAAATTTGAGTGTGTCAGTGTGTGAGTGGATTGATCTATATGCTGTGGAGGTGGTGTATCTGGATGTTTTGTGTGTTCAGTAGTGTGGGTGGGTAGGATTTGTGATTATAGGCATATGTATGAATGTATGTATTTCCTTGGGCATATACACCTCTGTTGGAATGTCTGTAATGTTACCATGTCCATTTTTTTCATCCATGTATATGTGTAGGTGTGTATGGTCATTTTTACCTGAGTGTCAGTAAATGGGAGCTGGCTTGTGTGTGTGCATGTTTGTGCTAGAATGATGTGTGTTTATGTATGAGGTAGTGTATTTCTACGTGTAAGTTAGATCTGCAGGGTCTCTGGAGACAGCCTTTGGATGTGAATCCTAGTTCTGTCATTTATTAGCAGTGTAACTTTGGGGAAGTCACCCAACCTTAATAAACCTCCAGTGTCTTATCTATAAGGAGTGGGTAATAATACCCACTGGATGAGTTTATATATGAAAAGCACTTAAAACAGTGCCTTACACGTAATAAGCCCTCTCATAAGGTGTTACTTTTTAATGTAATTATTTCCTGCCCATTTGTTACACAAGTATGTGTCCATCTGCAAGTGCAAAGGGGGCTCCATTTGCATATTTGCCCCATTATATGTGTTCATGTGTATGTGTGAGAGAATAAGCTTATCCTGTGTGTACTTAAGACTGTTTATACATGCAAATAGGTTTATACTTATATGTGCCCCAGTGTGCATATTAAATTACAGGTGCAGCTGGATGTGGTGGCACATGCCTGTAATCCCAGTACTTTGGGAGGCTGAGACAGGAGAATCACGAGTTCAAAGCCAGCCTCAGCAATGGCAAGGTGCTAAGCAACTCAGTGAGACCCTGTCTCTACATAAAACACAAAATAGAGCTGGGGATGTGGCTCAGTGGTCGAGTACCCCTGAGTTCAATCCCCAGTACCAAAAAAAAAAAAAAAGAAAGAAAGAAATTAACGATGAGGGCTGGGGTCGTGGCTCAGTGGCAGAGTGCTTGCCTGGCATGTGTGAGGCACTGGTTTCAATCCTCAGCACCACATAAAAAAGTAAATAAAGTTATAGGGCTAGGATTGTGGCTCAGTATTGGAATGCTTGCCTTTCATGTGTGAAGCACTGGGTTCAATTGTCAGCACTACATAAAATAAATAAAGGTATCGCGTTTGTCAACAAGTAAAAAAAATTTTTTTTGGTACTGGGGCTTGAACTCAGGGGTACTCAACCACTGAGCCACATCCCCAGCCCTATTTTTTTGTTTTATTTAGAGACAGGGTCTCACTGAGTTGCTTAGCTCCTCGCTGTTGCTGAGGCTGGCTTTGAACTCACAATCCTCCTGTCTCAGCCTCCCAAAGTGCTGGGATTACAGGCATGCGCCACTGCACCTGGGTCTAAAAATGTTTTATTAAAAAAGAAATAAAGTTATAAAAAAGAAACTGATGATGAAATACCACCAGGAATCCAATTTGGCCAATTTTATTTTATTTTAATATGTTTGGTATTGGGAATCAAACCCAGGGACAATTTACCACTAAGCTACTCCCTAACCCTTTAAATTAATTAATTAATTATTTTTTTCAAAACAGGGTCTCTCAAAGTTGCTGAGACTGGCCTCAAACTTGTGATCTTCTTGTCTCAGCTTCCCAAGTTGCTGAAATTACAGTAGTGTGTGGTGCCCCAGTGCACTCTTTTATGTAACCTATTTGTAAAACCCTTTTACTATCTGGAAACAGAACTCTTAAATAATATAAACACTCTATGCATGCAATTTCAAAAGACAATCTATGTTTTTTTGTTTGGTTGTTTTTTTGTTTTTTGTGGTACTAAGGATTGAACCTAGAGATGCTCTACTACTGAGCTGCATCCCCAGTCCTTTTTATTTTTTTATTTTGAGAGGAGATCTTGTTAAATTGCCCAGACTGGCCTCAAACTTGTGATACTTTTGCCTTAGCCTCCCAAGTCACTGGAATTTTAAGTGCACCACCACACTGGACTCATAGTATTTTATACAATATGCATATTGTACTAACTATAATACTAATGAGAAATAAAAGGGAAATGATTTATAAGAAAATAATTTGTTTCAATATGTAAATGCTAGAGTGTGACACATTTTAGGATATTCAAGAAAGAAATTAATGGCTCATAAGACCTTATAATAAATAAATGTGGATTTAGGAGATGGAGGAAAGTTCAGGAAAATGACAGGCAAAATCACTGGGATGAGCCGGGCGCGGTGGCTCAAACCTGTAATACCAGCACTTAGGGAGGCTGAGACAGGAGAATCGCGAGTTCAAAGCCAGCCTCAGCAACGGCGAGGCGCTAAGCAACTCAGTGAGACCCTGTCTCTACATAAAACACAAAATAGGGCTGGGGATGTGGCTCAGTGGTCGAGTACCCCTGAGTTCAATCCCCAGTACCAAAAAAAAAAAAAAATCATTGGGATGAGAGTTTACAAAATAGTAAATCATGCCATGGGAAGTGCACTACAAACCAAAGTACCAATCTACTCTTGACTTACAAGACAGACACATTCCTGGATAATTCAGGGTATATTAAAACCAGGAGAAAAAAGAAATGGCATTTGACTGTGAAGTAGAGTTACAGTCTAGGTTCTGGTAATTATGTTTAAAGCCCTAGGGGATGCAGGACATACAGTGGTGATTTGGGTTTGTCCCACAGATGACTGGATAGCCAGCATCCTTTCCCTGGACCCCTAAATAGGGCACCTTACACACTCCAGCATTGTGGCAAACAAAAATGCTCCTACAAATTTCCAAAATGTCCCCTAGGGGGCAGTAAGGTCTCTTTGAGAAAGGCACTGGTTCTTAGGCAAAGTACATGGTGTACCTGCATGAAAAGGCAGAGTACAAGATCTACCTTCATCTCGTGGGGGGGGGGCGGTGAGAGAGAGAGAGGGAAAGAGAGAGAGAGAGTTTGTTCTCCGCGTATGAGCTGGTTGCTGTCCACAAGGCTTCATGGCTATAGGTTGTGTTTATGGAAATCTGTGAGTGTGTATGTTTGCACATGAGGATGTCCAGGCAGGTGTGATCTGTGGGTGCACACACATCCTTAGCCTTAGCTGGGACCCAGTTGTGATTGTTAGTCTGTGCTCAGAAGCACCCCATCCTCACTTACAACAATCTCCCTGGCTTTCCCAGCAACACCAAGGCTTTGTTTGCTGCCATTGTTTTTGTGGGGGTTTGTTTTTTGGTTTTTAGGTTTGGGATTTTTTTAATAAATGTTTTAGTTGTCAATGGGTCTTTATTTTATTTATTTAAACGTGGTGCTGAGAATCGATCCCAATGCCTCACACATGCTAGACGAGTATTCTACCACTGAGCCACAACCCCAGCCCGGTTTTGGATTTTTTTGTTTGTTTGTTTTAGCTTTTGTTGTCACTGAGACTCAAGGTTACTCATTATTCACCTTCTCAGTCTTAGTGTGTCTCTCTGTGTCTCCCTCATCTTTATTTGTCTCTCTCTAGCTCCCCTCTCTCTCATTTACCATCTCTCCTTAGTCTTCTAGATCTTTCTCTCTTTCTGTTGTTCTCTTTCTTCCTATCTTTTTCTATCTTTCCGTCTCTGACTCTGTTCCTTTCCATTCTCTGTTGTGGTGTTTCTCTGTGTTCCTGTCTGTTTTTTCTCACTCTTCTTCCTCTTTCTGTCTCTATTTCATTCTCTTCCTTTCTTCTCTTTCTCTCTTTCTTTTTTTCCCCTCATATGTCTCCATCTGGCGCTCTCTCTTCACACACGTCTCTTCTCTTTCACTCTCTGCGTCTCTCTAAATCTATCTTACATTTAGTCTCTGTCTCTATCCCTTTCCTCTTGCCTCCCTTCTAGGCTAAGGAGTGTGTGTGTATGTGCACACACTTGCACACAGGCATGGGTGTACACACATGTACACATACTCAGCTGAAGGCTGCCCTCCAGTTCTGAGGGGGGTCATCAAATCTAGAGGGACTGAAAGAGATCCCACCCCTCCTTCTCCTGACACTTATCCTAGCCCCCTACTCTGCCAGTAGGCCACTGACTGAGACTTCATGGAACCATAGAAAAACAAAAACAATACCAAAAAACCCTGGTTCTAGGAGGCTGTGGCAGGCCAGGTAGGATTGGGTCAGGAAAGAGTATAGAGGGAAAACTTTAGGAAGGAGGGGGTAGGAAAATATCCACTCAAGCCCCACCTCCTCCAGCCCAGCCCAGCCCAGTCCCAGCCCAGCCCCAGCCCCAACTGCAACTGTGAGCTTCTTCAGCTTCTGCCCAAGTAACTCAGCTGCCTTCCCTCTGGGACCTGCCCTATTGCCTTATCAAATTCCACATTTTCTGCCTGCCCACACCAGATGCTCCTCTGTTTCCTCCAAGCTCAGCTGTGCCACTCTCACTACCAGACACACTCCCCAGGCCACTCTTTCAGCAAATCCTGCCTGGATGCCTCCAGGGAGTCCTCTCCACCCACCAGCCCATTTAGTCCCTCAGTCAATTTATTTGACATCTTTTCTGAGAACCTGCTATGTGCTCTGTAGCAGTACTGCTCCTACCCTCATGGAGCTTTCTTTCTAATAGGATGAGACAGGTGGTAATCCACTTTTTGGGGAGCAGGACGTACAGGGGATTGAACTCCGGGGCATTCGACCACTGAGCCACATCCCCAGCCCTATTCTGTGTTTTATGTAGAGACAGGGTCTCACTGAGTTGCTTAGCGCCTCGCCATTGCTGAGGCTGGCCTTGAACTTGCGATTCTCCTGTCTCAGCCTCCCAAAGTGCTGGGATTACAGGTGTGCACCACGGTGCCCGGCAGTAATCCACATTTTAAAAATAGATTACATAGCATGTTAGAGAAAATCTAGGAAGAAAAATAAAGGAGGGAACCAGGAATGGGAGTGCTATGACTCTCACCTGGATTACTGCAGGAGCCTCCTGAGTAGTCTCCCCACTTCTACCATTGCATCACATGATCTATTCACAGCAGCAAGTGGGATCCTGTTCCATCCTAAATTGTATTACATATCACCTCTGCCCAAAACCTATCTCATTCTTTTTTTTATTCTAATTAGGTTTACATAACAGCAGAATGCATTTTGATTCATTGTACACAGAGCACAACTTTTCACTTCTCTAGTTGTACACAATATAGAGTTACACCATATGTGCAGTCATACACAAACCTAGGGCATTGTAATCCATCTCATTTCACCATCTTTCCTGTCCCCATGTCCCATCCCCTCTCTTCCCTCTCCTTTGACCAAAGTTTCTCCATTCTTCCCATGCTCCCTCCCCCATTATGGATCAGCATCCATTTATCAGAGAGAACATTTGGTCTTTGCTTTTTTGGGATTGGCTTACTTCACTTCGCATGATGTTCTCCAGATCCATCCATTTACCTGCAAATGTCATAATTTTATTCTCTTATTGCTGAGTAATATTCCATTGTGTATATATACCACAGTTTCTTTATCCTTCCACCTATTGAAGGGCATCTAGGTTGGTTCTACAGTTTAGCTATTGTGAGTTGTGCTACTATAAAACATTGAAGTGGCTGCATCACTGTAGTATGCTGTTTTTAAGTCCTTTGGGTATAGACCAAGGAGTGGGATGGCTGGGTCAAATGGTGGTTCCATTCTAAGTTTTCTAAAGAATCTCCATACTGCTTTCCAGACTGGTTGCATCAATTTGCAGTCCCACAAGCAATATAAGAGTATGCCTTTTCCTCCACATCCTTGCCAACACTTGCAAAACCCATCTCATTCTGAGTCAAAGTCAAAGTCCTTACCATGGCCTCTGTGATCTCTCCTTATGACCTTTCTGACCTCACCTTGCAGCACCTGCCCTTTGCCCTGTTCCACCCACTGTGGCTTTCTTGCTTTTCCTCAAATGTGCCATACCTCACCCCACCTCAGGGCCTTTGTTCAGGCTGTTCCCACTGCCTGGATTTCTCTTCCCTCAAATAGCCACATGACTCTCTCCCTCACTTCCTTCAGGTCTTTGCTCAAATATTATCTCATCCGTGAAATTTTCCCTGTCTGCTTCATCAAAGACTGCAACAGCTTCCCCATCCCTAGCACTTCTTATTCTTCTTCCCTCCTTTCCTTTTTTTATTCATAGGAATTTGTCATCATCTGATATACCAACTTCACCTGCATCTCTTAATATCTAGAATGTCATCTACACAAGGGCAGGGATCTTCATCTGTCTTGTTCACAGTGTCCTTGGTGCTTAGAATAGTGCCTGGCATACAGTAGATACTCAATAAATATTTTTTCAATGAATGAATGAACACACACAACATGCCTCCATCTGTGTATTCATACATATTCCCCATCTTGCCCAAAATAAAAGCCAAAGTCCTCTTCATGGCCACAGTATATACTGCTTGACCCTGGACACCTCTGTGACCTTACCTCCTACCACTGTCTCCCTCACTTGTGCTATTCTGGTGACACTAGTCTTCCCATTGTTCTTGGAGCATGCGGAATGCATATCCTTTCATGAATAAAGAAATCTAGGGGCTGGGTGTGTGGCTCAGTGGTAGAGCACTAGCCTTGCATGCGTGAGGCACTGGGTTCAATCCTCAACACCACATAAAAATAAATAAATAAAATAAAGGTATTATGTCCATATACAATAAAAAATTTTTAAGAAGCTTATTATCCTAAAAAAATTTTAAAAAGAAAACTATTTGATGAATGCCAGCATTTTTAAAAAACATGAAATAGAAGCCACATGTGGTGGCACATGCCCATAATCCCATCAACCAGGGAGGCTAAGGCAGGAGAATTACAAGTTTGAGGCCAACTTCAGCAATTTAGCAAGGCTGTAAGCAACTTACTGAGACCCTGTCTCAAAATAAAAAATTAAGAGGCCTGGGTATGTAGCTCAATGGTAAAAGGCCCCTGGGTTCAATCCCCAGTACCAAAAAGAAAGAGAAAGAAAAAATAATAGAATGGAGTACATTATACATAGGATCAGTTCTGTTTTGTGAAACTTTTTTAAAAATTTTTTTAAAATATATTTTTTTAGTTGTAGATGGACACAACACCTTTATTTTATTCATTTATTTTTATGTGGTGCTGAGGCTTGAACCCAGTGCCTCACACATGCGAGGCAAGCGCTCTGCCACTAAGCCACAAACCCAGCCCTGTTTTGTGAAACTTTTGATTGAATTGTGTGTGTTCTTGCACATATGTATAATGGATTGTGGTGTAAAATATCCTTTTTACTGTGGGTGGTGGTCAAAAAAGTTTGAACACAACTTTGGGGCTTTAAAAAGGGGAAAAGGAGCCCCAACAACATTCCTGTGCCCACAGACCCACAAATGGAGGAAATGGGTAACCGAGGACATCCAGAGAGATGAAGCATCTGCACCCAGCAAAGACGGGGTAGGAGCAGGAATGGGCCAGACTGAGGGCCTGACCCCAGCTAGGGAGTCCGTGGGAAGGATTCATAGACACACTAACCCTGGCCTCTATGTTTCTTCCTCACCTTTCCTTTCCATCCATTTCTGTCTCTCATTTATCTGTTTCTTATCACCCTTTCTTATCCTTTCCATTTCTGTGTTGTTTTATATCCATTTATATCTTCATCACCATTTTTCTATCTCTTATTCTTTCCTACTATCTGTGTATCTGTGCATTTTTCTGTTTCCCTCCTGTTCTCACCTCTCTCTCTGTGTTTGTGTCTCCCTCACTGTCCTCATTTACAGGTGCAGCCCAGCAGGACAACTGATGGAGTCCCCCAGGGCCCATCAAGTACTGGACTGGCTGACCCCCTAGGGTTGGGAGTAGCCCTTGCCCCTCAGTATGGCCAACACCACCGGAGAGCCAGAGGAGGTGAGCGGCGCACTGTCCCCGCCTTCAGCATCGGCTTATGTGAAGCTGGTGCTGCTGGGACTGATCATGTGCGTGAGCCTGGCGGGCAACGCCATCTTGTCCCTGCTGGTGCTCAAGGAGCGTGCCCTGCACAAGGCTCCGTACTACTTTCTGCTGGACCTGTGCCTAGCTGACGGCATACGGTCTGCCGTCTGCTTCCCTTTTGTGCTGGCTTCTGTGCGCCACGGCTCCTCGTGGACCTTTAGTGCACTCAGCTGTAAGATTGTGGCCTTTATGGCCGTGCTCTTTTGCTTCCATGCGGCCTTCATGCTGTTCTGCATCAGCGTTACCCGCTACATGGCCATTGCCCACCACCGCTTCTACGCCAAGCGCATGACACTCTGGACATGCGCAGCTGTCATCTGCATGGCCTGGACCCTGTCTGTGGCCATGGCCTTCCCACCTGTCTTCGACGTGGGCACCTACAAGTTTATCCGGGAGGAGGACCAATGCATCTTTGAGCATCGCTACTTCAAGGCCAATGACACGCTGGGCTTCATGCTTATGTTGGCCGTGCTCATGGCAGCCACACATGCTGTCTATGGCAAGCTGCTCCTCTTCGAGTATCGTCACCGCAAGATGAAGCCAGTGCAGATGGTGCCAGCCATCAGCCAGAACTGGACATTCCATGGCCCTGGGGCCACAGGCCAGGCTGCTGCCAATTGGATCGCCGGCTTTGGCCGTGGGCCCATGCCACCAACCCTGCTGGGTATCCGGCAGAATGGGCATGCAGCCAGCCGGCGGCTGCTGGGCATGGACGAGGTCAAGGGTGAAAAGCAGCTGGGTCGCATGTTCTACGCGATCACACTGCTCTTCCTGCTCCTCTGGTCACCCTACATCGTGGCCTGCTACTGGCGAGTGTTTGTGAAAGCCTGTGCTGTGCCCCACCGCTACCTGGCCACCGCTGTTTGGATGAGCTTCGCCCAGGCTGCTGTCAACCCAATCGTCTGCTTCCTGCTCAACAAGGACCTCAAGAAGTGCCTGAGGACTCATGCCCCCTGCTGGGGCACAGGAGGTGCCCCGGCCCCCAGAGAACCCTACTGTGTCATGTGAAGCAGGCGGTAGGCAGATAGGCAGGGAAAAAGGTCATGGCCACCATGGTGGGGCCAACAGCAAGGGAGGGGTGGGGCCCCACACAGGAGCCTTCTTTTCTGAGCTCCAGCCCCAGCCCCTCGAACCACTCATAATCCAGGCACCTTTGCCAACACCACCCCAGGGTGGGGGACTGGGAAAGAGGCATCCTAGTTTTGTGGGGCCTGTCTCTGCAGGCTCCTCCTCCACTTCTACAATCTCATTCTCTCTCTCTCTCTCTCCCTCGCACCTCTCTCTCTCTCTCTCTCTCTCTCTCTCTCTCTCTCTCTCTCACAATTCAGAAAAAGAAAACAAACTGAAAATGCAGGTTTTTCTACTAACAGATGAGGAGGCAGGCTTTCTTGCTTTAATGTCTCTCCTTCTGACATTGTCCAGAAGGGGGAAATTTGTCCTGTAAAATAGAATTCCAGAGCTCTTATTGCCCCTTCTGCTCCCAGGCACTCTCTCCTTCCAAGTCCTTTAGCAAGGCCTGGATATTTAGGGGGAAACTTATCCAAGGCTGCCAACAAGAGGGACCAAAAGGGGTGCTGGGTCCCCAGGGAGCAAGGATGTTTATTGCTATGTTGTGTGCAATGTTGTTTTTGGCTAATGCTGGTCCCAAGCCCAGTCTTCTTTCCCTCCCCACCATGTCCAGACCTCTCTAGTGCTTCTTGAGAATCTGTTTGAGAAGCCAAGAGGGTAGAAAAAAGGCCCTCAGGATGAGCCCAAGCTAGGTATAGAGTAGGATGTGAGCTGAACTCCTTGAGCTGAAGATTGAGCCTAGCCACATTCTCTCGCACTATCTCCTGGATCCCTAGCCCAGTAACTCTTTTTCCTGAGGATGGAAACCCACTCCAGTCCCGCTAGGGCTGTAGCTGTCATGCAGGCAGGAGTAGCCCCTCAAATGTGTAGGGAAGAAGCTGAACTCCCCAGAGTACCTTGGACCCCAGAGCCTGAAGTCAGAGCTGAATTCAACCTCAGAATTTTCTCCCAGGTTCACACTACTCTTCTGAAGATGAGATTCTTTTGGGGCCTTGGTAACTGATAGTGGTACAAACACCAAGGCACTGTGGACTTGAGTCCATTCCTATCTGACCTCTTTTTGTCCCCCTCAAGCCTCAGGGGCCACAAGCCCTTGGCCTTCTGGGTCAGCCCCAAACGTCCTTCCTCACAACAATCCTTCAATCCCTTCCTCCCTTCACCCTTACACCCAAAGTGGAGCAGACTGCAACCAGATTACTTAGGTGGGAGGTCCCAGGCTTCCTTCCCAGAGACAGAGTCCACTCTGGGCTTACTTCAAGGCCAGTTCTCTGGATTAGTGAGCCAAGTTGGCACTCTTTTGCCTGGCCTTGCCCAGGCTGTTTGTCCCCCTATCATTTCCTGTAGGGGCAGGGATCTATCTGTATTTATCCACCCCCCTTTACCTTTCTTATAGAAGCCCCTGTCCTAAGATCCCTCCCTACCCCAAGACAGCCCATGAACTGGGAAAGCCTTGACCCAAAAGAAATGAGGAGGGCACTCTAGGCAGGAGAGACATTAATTAATGAGCCTGGCTGTGGAGTGGCCCTGGAAAGGCAGGCCAGAGTGGCTGAGAGGTTGGGAGTGGGGGGTGCCTATTCTCTCAGTGATAGTGATGGGGGTGCCTTTCCGAGGGGGTGG
>CM053417.1:81697871-81760884 GCA_028644305.1 Xerus rutilus | reverse complement strand
GAAGTATGACTGAGTAAGACAGGATGTGTCTGTGTGACTTTGTGTAAGGAGGCACCCCTGAGGAGAACTTGCCTGGTGCACACATGAGTAAATGCCTGTATGTAGAGACATATACAGTGTTCACACATGTGTATGTACACACACACACAAACACACATATCTATCTAGTTGAGAAGAGACAAACTAGAATATGTGCCTGCAGCAGGAAGTAGTGTGCTCAGGAGATGGAACCTGGAAATTATGTGTATGTATTTAGCAAGAGGGCTGATTCCCATCTCATAAGATCATCCTCTCTTGGCCCAAGCTCTGAGAACCAGGTGAAAAAGGCAGGGTACTTAAGAACTCCATCTCCTCCCAAAGCCTAGAGTCTCTGTCCCCTTCCTCAAACTCTAAGAAGATGTTTTTGAAATTTGACCACCAGGGAGAATGGGGAAAGGGAATTGGGGATCAAATATTGGGGAAACTGATGGGGTTAGGAAATGCTCCCCACAAAGTAATGGCACTGGGGAAATTGCTCAGTCTGGGCTGAGAGCCTTCCCCAAGGATCCACTATATACAGCTGGGACTTTGGTCAGCTTTGATTAAATTCAGAGTCGGGGGAGCAGGTCTGGGGTCTACCCAGCTGACCTACTCCCTGTGCACTATTTATTTATTTATTTATTTATTTATTTATTTATCTATCTATCTATCTATCTGTCCTCTCAGGTGCACAGAACTGAGTGGACCATACTCCTCAGTTCTTGGCACAATATATCATCATTGGTCCATGCAAGGCCCTTTTATTTTTTATTTTGTTTTGTTTTGTCCCCTTCATCACCCATCCCTGATCCCATCCTCCCCCACTCCACATAGGCACCCACTCTCGTGTATTTAACGTTGTCCTTCCAATCCACCGTTCATGTGTTTATTTACATATATGTATCTGTGAAAATATATGGTATTGTTGTGTGTTTTAATTTACATAAACAGTATTGTACTATAAATCTTGTTCTGTTTCTTTTTTCACTCAACATTCTGTTTTTGAGATCCAGCCATATTGCTGTATAGAGACCTAATTCATTTCAGTGGTCCATCTTAAACATATATCACATTTTTCCAATCCATTACCCTGGTGATGGATCCCTAGATTCACTTCCATTCTTTGCTACCACAACAAGGCTACAATGGGCAGCTACTTACATCTCTCTTTAGGAATTGGAGATGCCTAATTTAAAGGAGAAGAACCCCAGAGCGGCGCAGTGATTTGGTTAGAGTTACAATGTGAGGGTCACACTCATTCCAGACCCAAAGCCAGAACTCCACCAACCACCATACTTCGCCAAAGACCATCCATCGCTGGTCAAAAATAAAATGTTAAGGTATAATTAAAAGTAGTATACACCGAGGAAAGGATGGAAAGGAGGAGAAATGTTCAGTAGACGAAGAGATAGAAAGTCCTGGAAAAATCCAGCAGATGAGCTGAATCGCTATCATTTTTTATGACGCAGAGGAAGTTACTTTTTTGTGTAATTATTGTTTCTAGAGCCATTTTGCAGAGATGGAAAACGCCACGTCAAAACCCACACCCCTAACCAAAGACCTTGGGTGCCTAAACTGCAGGGGCGCTAGGGCAGCCGGCACCCTGAAAGGATACAGCAGAGTTGACCACAGGGGCAGAAACAGGAGATGGGGGAAGGAGCAGATTTAAGAAGTGCGTAGTTGCTGAGAAGGGGGCGGGGGAACGATAGCGAGGCTCTTCGATTTTATTTGAGCACATCCTGCTCATTGCCTGCGTTTGTTTTTCGTCTTGTTTTTTAGTCTTCAGAACCACTGGTACTTTTCCCATTGGATAAAACGTTTTAACAGCGAAGGAGAGGGGCTTCTTCCCCTAGCTTTCCTCGCAACCAATCGCTCGGCAGTTTTCTTCTCTTCGCTGGGGTAGCCAGCCCGATGATTCGCGGGTTTGAGGAGAGCCAATCGGAAAGTGATGATGTGTAGTGTTGGCAAGCAGATTGCGTGAGAGCGGGCAGGGGTCGCAGGAACGCGAGCGCCGCCGCGGCGGCCGACAGCCAATGACGAGGCAGAGCAGGCTCTTTGCGTCAAGGAGTGGGCGGGGCCTCGCGATTGGCGCGGAGGGAGTAGGGCAGGCGCTGTGGGAGGGAACGCCAGAGCGAGGCGGTGAGCAGAGCTGGTCGCGTGAGGCGCAGCGGCTCCACTTGAGGTGTAACTGGTAGCGGCGGCGGGCTGAGAGCAAAGGAGCTAGTGCTATCTCCTGAGCTTGTGAGCGCGGTCACCATGGACCGCTCGGATGAGGGGCCTCCGGCCAAGACCCGCCGCCTCAGCGGCTCGGAGCCCCCTCAGCGCGACCCGCCGCCGCCGCCTCCCCCGCCGCCGCCACCGCCGCTCCTGCGACTGCCTCTGCCTCCACCCCAGCAGCGCCCAAGGCTCCGTGAGGAAACCGAGGCGGCACAGGTGCTGGCTGACATGAGGAGGGTGGGACTGGGCCCCGCGCTGCCCCCACCGCCACCCTATGTCATTCTTGAGGAGGGGGGGGTCCGCGCGTATTTCACCCTGGGTGCAGGTGGTCCCGGCTGGGATCCTGCGATTGAGTCAGGGTACGGGGAGGTGCCCCCTCCCATGGGGAGCCTGGAAACACTCCCCTCTTCTGAAGCCTCTGGGGGGAGCCTGGAAATTGACTTTCAGGTTGCAGAGCCCAGCAGCTTTGCAGGAGAGAAGGCCCTAGAAACCTGTAGCTCAGGGGGGTGGGGGCCCCAGATGTTAGTCGGTCCAAAGAGGAAGGAGGCTGTCATCTTAGTGGAAGATGAGGATGAGGATGAAAAGGAAAGTGTGAGGAGGAGGCGGCGGCGGCGGCGGAGGAAGCAGAGGAAGGTGAAGGAAAGAAAAGTGAGAAATGCTGAGAGGATGGAAAGCATCCTGCAGGCACTGGAGAGCATTCAAATGGACCTGGAGGCGGTGAACATCAAGGCAGGCAAGGCCTTCCTGCGTCTCAAGCGCAAGTTTATCCAGATGCGAAGACCCTTCCTGGAGCGCAGAGACCTCATCATTCAGCACATCCCAGGCTTCTGGGTCAAAGCAGTATCCTTCTCATCGATACTCATGGGCCAGAAGCCCATGACAGAAAAGGAGACATGGGGGATGGACAAAAAGGGTGAAGGGATGTCGGGGCGGGCTGGAAATGAGGGTGGGCCCCCTATCAGAAGACTGACTAGATTGGGTAGAAGAGGGATGGAAGGAGGAGGGGGCAAAACAGCAGAGAAGCTGGACTGGAGATGTTGGAGGGAGCACACAATAAAAACTGGACCACATATGAGAAGAGTGGGGGAAGAGAAGTATAACATAAAAAAAATTGATCACAAACAGTGAAAGGGGGAGGGTAACAGGGGAGCACAGCAGAAAAATTGGACAAGAGATGGTGAAAGGAGAAGGGGAGGGGGCATACAGAAGATGAACTGACTCAGACAGTGAAGAGGGAGGAGAAAGGCACACAGCAGAGAAACTGCCCAGAAAGGATGTTTAAGCCACAGAGGGCTCTGTAAGCCTAGTGTCTACTTAGACACTAGGAGAGCTCAATCCTGGATGGAGTGTTTTATATTAGTGGGGAGGGCATTTGGGAGGGGCTCGAGCCTCTGAAGGGTCAGGATAGAGAATACCTGGGTGTGGAATCAAGGGGTTAAATGAAGGAGAGCAAAGAATAGGAAGAATCCTATTCACTGTTCCTGATTGTTAAGCTCATCCCTGGGGAACACATATACATGTAACATGTTAGGAACATGTTGGTTTAACATCTTAACAATTACATGGAGATGGACTCTTGGCATTCTGATATAAGTATCACATGATCACAGGCCCTTAGCACACAGGCATACAATATCATGTAGTCACAAGACTTCAGCACCCAGACAGTGTTATGTTAGCTTCTGAGCACACAGACATACAGCATCACTTGAACATAGACTCTAAGAGCCATTCACACAACATCATGTGGATGCAGACCCTTAATACCCACTTACAGGCCCTCAGTGACCCAGACACATCATCACTTGGGGCCTTCAGCCTCCAGATACGTAGTATTTTGTTAACACGTAACTCTCAGCATCCAGGGACATCACATGGACATAGATCCTCAGCAACCAGACACACAGCAAATATGAACCATGGCAAGGCCACCTAACAGATTTAACATTACACAAACACAGAGTCTCACCACATAAAATGTATCATGGGAATAAAAGTATGCTTTTACCAAGTATGCTTGCTCTACACATATCACATCAATATAAAAGAAATCCTGCTCCAGCCTCTCTTGCTCTGCCCTGCCTGGCCTTCCATCCCTCCCTCTCATTGAATAGTTAATCCTTGACCTAAACTGCTCCACTCATCAGTTCCTCAACCACCCCAGAATTTCAATCTTGATCAACCAACGAGATGAAGACATTTTCCGCTACTTGACCAATCTTCAGGTCAGGCTAAAGAGGAAGGCCAAGGAATCTGGTCACTGAAGGTGAGGGGGGGTGGGAGGTACCATTGGGGGAAAAGATTCCACCATTGCCACCACCCTGAGCAGGTACAGGATCTTAGACATATCTCCATGGGCTACAAAATGAAGCTGTACTTCCAGACAAACCCTTACTTTACAAACATGGTGATCGTCAAGGAGTTCCAGCGCAATCGCTCAGGTAAGTGGTGGTCCCAGGGTAAATCCATGTCCCCCTATCTATCCTTATCCAGTCCTGTCTCTATGGCCTCCTCTTCCCATAGGCCGGCTGGTGTCTCACTCCACCCCAATTCGCTGGCACCGGGGCCAGGAACCCCAGGCCCACAATCGCAGGAACCAGGACAGCAGCCAGAGCTTCTTCAGCTGGTTCTCAAACCACAGCCTCCCAGAGGCTGACAGAATTGCTGAGGTGAGGACCCTCTTGGCATTTGCAGAAAAGGCTTTGCTAGGCTTTCCCTGGGTGTCTGGGAAATTGTGTGTAAGGTCTGGCACTTAAACACATAGCTCTGTTCTCCCTCTTTCAACAGATTATCAAGAATGACCTGTGGGTTAACCCTCTACGCTACTACATGAGAGAAGGGGGCTACAGGGCAAACAGAAAGAAGCAAGAAGAGAAGGAAAGGTGATGGGGGAATTGGTGGATGAGAAATGGTTTGTTGGACATGGGGCAAATACTAAGTTAGTGTCACACAGGATTTATGGGGCTGCAAGGGACCTTTGAGATAATCTAGTGCAACGTTTTATAAGTGAGGAATGATTCCCAGAAATGACCTGAGGGTTACACAGTCAGGGGCAGAAATGGGACTCTTCCCACTCTACCCTCATCCCTAGGAGCCCTTGTAGCCTACTGCCTTCCCAGTTACTTACCATCTTTCAGTGTTTTCCCTGATTTATTTCCCACTAACCCCATACTTAGCCTCAAACTTCCCCACAGTAAAGCCAAGGATGAATTTGAGATGGTGATCATGGAAGACGCTAATGACTATTATGCCATGGAAGACATTCTCAGCGAGATCTCAGACATTGATGAGACCACTGACAATGAGACTATTCATGACATCAAGATCTCTGACTTCATGGAAACCACCGACTACTTCGAGACCACTGACAATGAGTTAACTGACATCAATGAAAGCCTGTGTGACAGCGAGAGCCCTGACCACAATGAGAACCCCAACAATGAGACCACTGACAGCGAGAGTGCTGATGATGAGACCACTTACAACGAGAGTACTGATGACAATGAGAGCTCTGACAACAAAAGTGAGAATCCCGAAGACAATAACAAGAACAGTGAAGACAATGAGAATCCCAACAAGAGTGCTAATGATGACAACAAGAACCTGGACAATGGCAACCGAGGCATCAGTGGCAACCGAGGCATCAGTGGAAACAACCAGGACAGCAGTGATAGTGACAACGGAGATGAGGGCAGTGATGATGAAGATAATGATGGCAATGAAGGTGACAATGAGGGTAGTGATGATGATGGCAATGAGGGTGACAATGAAGGAAGTGATGATGACGACAGAGACATTGACTACTACAAGAATGATATTAAAGTCTTTGGCAAGGATCAGGATAACAGCTTCAACCATGACTATGAGGATGAGATAGAGATCATCTCTGAAGAATCAGTGGAGGAAGAAGAAGAGGAGGGCAGTGAGGAAGGTGAGCTAGACTCTCTTGTCTCAGAAATCCTGGAACAAGGTATTCAGGTACTAACACTGTTCTTATGAAGGAAAGAGAAAACATTCTATGCAGCTCTTTAAATAAAGGAAAGTCAGAGAGCATTTAACTTACAAATGTAACACCCCCCCCCAAATGTTCAGTTCTAGGTGATAGGTAGGTAGGTTGTAACAGAGCGAAAGACAAATGAAGAGTAGACAAAAAGGGGATAGTGGTGGAAAACTGAAATGACAAGTTCACACACACACAAAAAAAGTGGCAAACACATTGCAATTCAGCACTCTGTACCCAGCTCCCTGGTCTTGTGAGGACTCCCAGCCTTGTTTGGGCATCTGAAGGTGAAGTGAACAGTTTGTTTTGTAAGCCCAGAGGATGGAGCAGCTAATTCTACCTCGAGTGGGGAAGGGGGTGGGAGAGCTAGAAACAGGAGGTGGTACTTGAAAGCTGCATTCCCACTGAAGAGCATTGTGGAGCATTTTCCATGGAATGAATAGTGTGAACAAGGACCTAGAAGGGTGAAAATACATGGTCTTTTGGGCAAGGGTTCCAAAGTTGTTTCCTGAAAACCTTTCACCAGTTCTCAAAGTTGGTTCTCACAGAAGGGTTCAGTGGTCAAACGTTACATATAATAACATCCTCTTATAGAATCACATATATTAGCACTTTAAAGACTAAGACCTACTGTGAAAAAAAAAAACCCTATTTCACTTTGCAGAACTCAACATTTTCCAAACTTCTTGACCACAGAAGTCACTGTTCTCTGCTTATCAATGAACACATTTTAGGGAAATGCTGAGGAAGGGTTGCACAAGGGGTTTGAGAGAGAAATAACTAAGGCAACTCTTAAGTACAGTTCTGGCCCAGAAGACTGGTAAAGGAAGTATTTGAGCCTGATTCTAAGCAGACAGAAGAGAGGTGACTCCCCCCCCCTTCCAGCCCCTGCCCCGGGGTGGGGGAGGTAGAAGGGGTGAGAAATCTCCTAGAGATTTTGGCCATGGGGTCCCTGGCAAACATCATTGCGGATAAGGATAGGTCATCAAGGATGATGGCATTGGATGACTGAGTAGCCTCAATTTAGACATATTTTCAGGTAGAGTAGGGGAACTGAGGGAGTTGTTGGTCCTCTTCTCCCACCTAATGACATCTCTTCAGTCCAAGAATGGGAAGCGGAGCCTTCTGCCCAGTCCTGGGGTGGTAGTGAGTGTGGGGAATTGGGCTGAAGAAGACAGACTGGGGCCTGTTTGCACCAGACTGGAGGAAAGAAGTGAAGGAGCTGCCTGGGGATGAATAGGTTTATTCAGCTGAAGTCTGAACTCAGGAAGAGCCAGATTGAGGAATGGGGGATGAGGGGACAGAAAAAACCTACTTTCAGAAATGTATCAATTTTTACAGGACAGAAGCAGGGAGCCCACCCTGCCTTCATGCCCCCTTCCTACTTCCTCTCTGTGGGCTTGAGTCTGTGGGCATGTGCTGACACACACAGCTGCTTTTTCCAAGCAGAGGTACTTGAAAAGTGGTCCCAGGCCCTCAAAGGCCCTGGCTGTTTCTTCTGGCTGTTCCTTTTCAGAGTGACATCTAACTGCCCTCCTCGGTTTCCCCTTCCTTGCCTCTCTCCCCTGTGCAGGCAGCGACCAAGGTGAAGATAGCTATGAGGAGGAAGGAAGCTATGAGGAGGAAGAGAGCGAAATCGACTCAGAAGATTCTGATATTGAGGAGGTGCTTCAAGTCCCAAACGTTTGGGCCAACCCGAGGAAGAGGGGGAAAACCGAATAAACATCTTACCCTTTTGGGGGGTCACTTCTCTGTATCCCCCTCCCCCTGTCCCATTTCCCACCTCCTCAGCTAGGGCCACGCGGCCCCACATTGCACTTCTGGGGGGTGACCGACTTCGTACACGGGTTTAAAGTTTATTTTTATGGTTTAGTAATTGCAGAGTTCTTATTTTGGGAGGGGGAAGGGGGATTCTCCCCTTTTTGGCCCTCCTCCTCCCGCAGGCTTCTGTGTGCTGCTAAACGTATTTATTGTGATGCCTTGGTCAGGGTCCCTCTAGCCCCCTTCTCCTTGTTAGTGTTGGCCCCAGCCCCTCTTCCTGTGGAGTGGACACCCTGATCCCAAAGCGAAGAGGGCTGTTGTGGCCTTCGTCGCAGCTGTGCAGTGGCCTTGAAGGCTCTGCTGCCACCCTGTTCTCCTTCCATCCTTTTCCTCCCTCCCCCTCACCGTGCAGCTAGCCCGCCTAGGTGTCTATGCAAGACCGCTTCGCCATTGCGGTATTCCTGCCCCCGCTCCCCCAGAAGTCCCGCCTCTTTTCCCTGTGAACCCTGATGATCCTAATAAAACTGAGCAAATTCAAAGTGCCGCTTCGAGTCTTTTGTCTGCCCCAGTGTGCAGTCCCTAGCGGCCAGTCTTCCAGCAGGCCAGCACGAAACCTTCTAGTCTACGCAATAGCTTCCAAGATGGTAGTTGCTCGGGGGTTCTGCAGACCTGGGGGCAAGCTCTTCCAGGCCGCAAAGGCGTTGCGTCAGACCATTGCGGACCATCCTGGCCAATCGCAGGACGAGGTTGAGGAAGCCCCTCCCTCTCGCAGCGGCTGCTTTGGACCCAGCCAGGTAGCAAAGAGCTTCCCACGCCTTTCCTTTGGCGCATGCGCAAAGACATGGTCTGCGCCCTGAGCTTTAATTTATTCGGTGATTCATCTGTTCATTTCTAGTGCGTCAAATCGTTTCTTCGGGCCTAGCGTGAGCTGGGCTTGAGGAAGCCAGAAGAATCCATTTTTCTCGTTCTTAGTGGTAAAAAACAAAAAGCTAGGATATCGGTTCGGATATCACAACACAATCATGCAGAAGCGCTCTCTTGTTTTGGGAGGGGGTGCAGAGTCCCTGTAGCTGGACCTGAGGGAGAAGTCAGGAATAAAGAGGGCTGAAGCTGAGGAGTTTGTATGGAGATAAAGGGAAAACAAAGGGAACTTACTCTATAGTTGTGCCATGGGTGGAGCGCCAGGAGTTGGGCATGTGAAAAGCAAGCTTTGTCTGGGAGACCTTGGAAAGGCTGAGCTGTATTTAATTCTGACATAGTAACTTCATTTCAATGGACAGAAGTATTTCCCATATCCATCTGGACCATAATAACTTTTAGACAGACGTTCAGGTTGGCATTTTAAAATACATCTCCCGAACTTTCCATCAAACGCCTTTATTTTGCAGGAAGGATTCAGATAAGGTCGGATTAGCGTTTTAGAGACAGCCCTCTGCTGGCTGTCAGGAGAACGGATGAGAGGGAGGAAAAGCAGTGAGGAAGCTGTACCTCAGGTGAGAGGATACCATGGGGATGGATATGGGAGTGTTTTTAAAATATATTTATTTAATTTCAGAGCAATTTTATATTGAAAGAATTACTACGAAGATAATACAGAAATATCCGTATACCCCACAGCCAGTTTCCCTGATTATTAACATTTTACTTTAGTGTGGTGCATTTATTGCTGTTAATGAACCATGTCAGCACATTACAATTAGCCAAAGTCCACTCTTTGTTCAAGTTTCCTTAGTTTTTTAAAAATATTTTTTAGTTGTAGATGGACACAATATCTTTATTTTAGTTATTTATTTTTATGTGGTGCTGAGAATTGAACCCAGTGCTTCACGCACGCAAGGCAAGTGCTCTACCACTGAGCTACAATCCCAGCTCAGGTTTCCTTAGTTTTAACTCATTGTCTTTGTCTGCTCCAGGATCTCATCCAGAGTGCCACACTACATTTAGTTGTCGTGTCTCCTTAAGTTTCTCTTGGTTGTGACACTTTCTCAGACTTCCTTTGTTTTGATGATCTGCAGTTGTCAATATTTAAGGAATACTGGTCAGGTATTCTGTAGAATATCCCTTCACTGGAATTTGTCTGATGTTTTTCTCATTAAAAGAGGCTATGGTTTTGGAGAAAGTGTTAGTTAGCTTTTGTCTCTGTGACCAAAATACCTGACAAGAGCAACATAGAGGACAAAAAATTTATTTGGGGCTCACAGTTTCAGAGGTCCAAGTACATGATTGGCCTACTCCATTGCTCTGGGCCTGAGTTGAGGCAGAATATCATGATGAAAGGACATGATGGAAGAAAACTGTTAGCTCATGGCACTCAGGAAGCAGAGGGGGAGGAAGAGCCAGGGATAAGATAGAGTCCCAGGGCACACCCCCAGTGACCTACTTCCTCCAGCCATGCCCTACTTGCCTACAGTTACCACCCAGTAGTCCATTCCAATTATTAATTCATCAAATGGATTAATCCATTGATGAGGTCACAGCTGTCATAATCCAATCTTTTTATCTCTGAACTTTCTGCATTGCCTAACATATGAGCTCTTTGGGACATTTCTAGATCCAAACCACAACATGGGAGGAAGGCCACAGAAGTAAAATGCTATCATATCAAAGACATGTGTTATCAATATGATTTATCACTGTTTATGTTAACTTTGATCACATGGCTGAGGTAGTGTCTGTCAGGTTTCCCCACTCTAAAGTTAGTCCTTTCCTGTGCTGCTGTAATCTTTGGAAACAAGCCACTATGTGCAGCTAATGTTTAAGGAGTGGGGAGTTATGCTCCATTTCCTCAAAAAGAAAGTATCTACATAAAGTAATTAGAATTCTGTATGAGAAATCTATTACTCAAGAGCTTTTAAGTTACTGAAATTGACAGGCTTTAGAAATAGGAGAGAGATTGAAAGGAGTCAGTCTGAGTGTCAGGTTGCTATAGGAACTTTGGCAAGGCCCCCACCCTCTCTTGGCATCTCTCTTAAAATGGCTGGAATGCCAGATCATGGACATAATTCTCAGTGCTTCTGATAAATGTTTTGGGAAGAAAATGGAGGTTTTAATATCTCTAGTTCTGACCTTGATTCATTTTGTCAGAGATGGGTAGGAAGGACTGAGGCTTAGAAAGAGAAACATTTAAACAAGTATGGTGGTGCACACCTGTATCCCTAGCTACTCACGAGGCTAAGACAGGAGCATAGCTTCAGCCTAGGAGTTCAAGACCAGCCTGAGAAACATAGTGAGACTCCATTTCAAAAGAAAAAGAAACTACCTTTTAAAAGAAGAAAGGGAAACAACTTGCCCAAGATAATGCGGTACCTCAGGGATAGAGCCAAGAGTGCAGAATGCTGAATCAAGGTATCTTGTGCAGAGTAAAAAGAGACATCTCCTTACACTATCTGGAGCCAGTCCCCTAATGAGCACATATGAAGAGGAAAGGATAATGGGAGGCAGCAGGGGAAAAGGCCCTGGGGTAGGCCAGGAAGGTGTGGGCCTGGCAAGAGGATCCGAGCCAGTCTGAGAGGTGGCCAGCCTGATTACTCTTGCCTCAGTCTGCCCTGCCTTGCAATGTGACTCCTTCATCCTCTCTAGAGGGCCTGTTTCCCATATATAATCTAAGCCAAATCATGCAGGGGGATCAGCCCAGGAGAAACAACCTAAACTCCTAAGATGGAATCTAGTCTTGAAGATGGTATCTAAAGTCTGGCCTTCTCCATGCTCTTCCCTGATTTCTGTCTGTACCCCAATTAAATTCCCAGCCCCTCAAACTTGTGTTTGAGGCTTCTCTTCATCCACCTTGTCAGAGAGGGTTGTTGGTCTGCAGGGACACTCTTAGGAGCCAATTATGAGATTCTAATATAATTGTCCTAAGTGCTTATGTCCTGGGCTAAGGCATGGGAATGAGGCAGTAAGAGACTCCCCCAAAAAAGCAGCTTAAGATTAAGTGAGTAAAAACTCTGAGGGGGAGATGAGACAGTTAGTCCCCCATCCCCAAAAACAGAAAATACACTTCAGGGACCTTAACTCTTAGCTTATAAGCTATTGGCATGTGCTCTTTCCATGCTCTCCCATCTTAACTCAAGGCTTATTGAGTATTAAGAGCATTTGTGCTTTCCCCCACTCACTCACTCACTTTTAAATTGTCTTATGGGCCTCAGAAACCAGGTGCATCATTAAAGCCAGAACACCCTCTTCATGATTCTAAGGACAAGCAACATAAAAGATAAGACTGTTAAGGAGTCACTGAGACAGCAAATTCCTAGGGCCTTTAACTTGTTACTTGCATGATTTATGTTTTCTTCCACTCTCCACCTATGTGTTCTCTTAACAGCTGCAGCAACTATCACAGGGCAAAGAGGTTTATGCAGGATGTGTCATCAATATGAAAAATGTAACATTTGACACCAGGATGATGAGCTGACTATCCCTCCCTCATGGTTAAAGTGCTTCCCAGGAAAAGAAAAACAGCTTTAAAAATACACCTAAAACCAATTTACATTCCTAAATACTAGTTCACTCCTACTACCCTTTCACATGAATAAAAAAAGCTCTTTCTCTTTGTCCTGAGAGGCAGCTTGACACTCTCTTGGTCAGTGCTATGCCTCCTTTCTGCTCCACCAAGAAGTACCAATGGAGTCTTGTTTCCATCTCAGCTGCACCTTTATCTGCTTCTTCTGCTGGAGGGCAGAAGAAACCACCAAGCCATAAGAGGAGAGGACATTCTTTTCTCAGAATGACATCTTGTTCCCTGTGCTCTCATCCTTAAACTGGACCTCCAGAGGAAAAAAAACCTGTTCTAAGAGGTCTTTAAGGTCACATCTAGCTCCAAAATGTAGTCATCTCTGAAGATCAGAGAAGGTGGGCCCCATTTGCTGGGACCTTAAACAAAAGCCAGGAGAATGAATAGTCACAGATCCAATATGCCCCAGGGCCTGTTCTCATGCTGAAACTACTCGTCATAGTATCCTTCACAGATTATCCTCCTCTGAAGCAAAAGGCCCTGTTTCTGGGTATGAGGGTCCCACAGTCTCCTGGGGCCAGACCTTTAAAGTTCCATTCACTTCTTTGAATAGAATCAAAACTAGATTCAGAAATGGGTAGGGACAAAAGTAGATTCAGAAATGTCCCTTCTTAGGTGACCAAAAGGGCCAGCACTGGTTCCCTCAAGTGAGGATGTGGAGGACGACTGGCAAGGAATCTTGTTATTCATTCAGTAAGCACTCATTGGCACCAACTGTGTGCCCCATACTAGAATGGGTGATAGGAATATAATAAGAAAACAAGAGAGGGGCTGGGGTTATGGCTCAGCGGTTGAGCGTTTGCCTCGCATACGTGAGGCACTGGGTTCGATCCTCAGCACCACATAAAAAAAATAAAAATAAATAAAAAAGATATTGTGTTCATCTACAACTAGACAAAATATTAAAAAAAAGAAAACAAGAGAGACCAAATATTTGTCTTCCTGGAGCCTGGAGTTGAAGTTCAATGCTTTGTAACTCTTTGGTGATCTAATTAAGCCTATAGATCTTTTCTCAGAAAAATATCCCTCTTAAGTGCATAAAACAAAATATGTAGAATTACAAAGGAAACATATTATACTGAAATATAGTTATCAAAATAGGGAAAAAGAGCCACACATGGTAGCACATGTCTGTAATTCCAGCAGCTTGGGAGGCTGAGGTAGGAGGATTGCAAGTTCAAAGTCAGCCTCAGCAACTAAGCGAGGCCCTGTTCAACCATGGGTTCAATCCCTGGTACCAACACACACACACACACACACACACACACACACACACACATATGGAAGAAGCAAATATGTGCTAGAGTAATATATGTGCTCCCTATTAATTCATTAAATCATAAGATCTTATGGAGGATCTAATAACTATCATAATTTTTATTTATTTATTTTATTTCTTGGTACCAGGGATTGAACCTAGAGGTGTTTAACCACTGAGACACATCCCCAGCCCTTTTTATATTTTATTTTGAGACAGAGTCTCACTAAGTTATTTAGGGCCCTGCTAAAGTTGTTTAGGCTAGCTTAAAACTTGTGATCCTCCTGCCTCAGTTTCCTGAGTCACAGGGATTACAGGTGTGCATCACCATACTTGGCTAGTATCATGATTTTTAAAACAGTGATGAGATTATATATTTCAAGAGATCTGCAACATCTATAATGTGATGTAAAAATCTCTGATTTCTTTTGGGGACAGTCACCAATACTAGTAGTAGTATTGTTATTTACTTTTTTCTTTTTCTTTTTGTGATGCTGGGCCTTGCACATGCTAGGCAAGGGCTCTACCACTGAGCAACACCATCAGCCCATTAGTTACATTCTTTTTTTTTTTTTTGGTACCAGAGATTGAACTCAGGAGCACTTGACCACTGAGCCACATCCCCAGCCCTATTTTGTGTTTTATATAGAGACAGGGTCTCACTGAGTTGGTTAGCACCCTGCCGTTGCTAAGGCTGGCTTTGAACTCACGATTCTCCTGTCTCAGCCTCCCAAAGTGATGGGATTACAGGTGTGTGCCACCTCGCCCAGCTCCACTAGTTACATTATTGAGAAAACACTAGATTTTAATTATTGGAGAGGGAAAAAATAAAGATGAAAATTTGTTGCAACCCAAATTTATGGGTTCTTCAAATTCTGCCCCCAGACTCAACTGGAGGTCTGTGGAACTCAAATTAAAAACCTACGTTAATAGGAGGTTCTTTCCTGTCTTTCCTTCCTTCTTAAACAGCTTTCCTTTGGAAAATACAAGCCTGGGTTTTATTCTGGGTAATTGTTGTGTGACTTCAAGGCAATTGGTTTGCCTCTCTGGGCCATTGTCTTCTCTGCCTTAACGTGGGAAAGGCAAGAATTGGCTGAGGCCTTAATTATTTATGCCATAGGCATTTAATTTGTGTTCTCATTTAATCCTCACAACATTGTGGGGAAAAAAAAGGCGAATATCTTTCCATTTCACAGATGATTAAACTGAGGCTACTAGTAAGGTTGTCCCTTGACCAATATCTCTGGAAGTAGTAGAGGCCGGTGGAAGATGTTCATATTCCCATAACCACTTCAACCTCCACGAATGGAAGTAGGAATTCTGCTCACCTAAGAGAGACATCTGGTTTAGAAATCCTTGCAGTGGGTGTGGAGCTTTGGCAAACTGGGGTTAGAGTCATGTCGCTTGGTAGAGCAATGGAAGTACTAGATGACTAACGGAGGGTTCGGTGACTCACGCCTAGCCCGGCTTGGGGCTTCGCGCCTGCGTGTTCCCAGCTACGCCCCCACCGCCCGCCCCCGGGCTCTACCAAGTCCCACCGAATAGACCGGCAAAGGGCAATGACAAGCACTCTCTTCCCGGCCAATCCGTTAAGGATGGGTTTGGCTCGTAAACCAATCAAAGACCCCCGAAGGGGCGGAGTTTTCCTTGGCTTGGATCCCTGCCTGGGGGGTAAAAATAAAGTGTTTCAATTTTCAGCCAATCCCAGGGAAGGCAGAAGGCATTCTTCCAATGGGAGCCGAGGAGCCGTCGGTAGCGGTAGAGGCCTGTGACCCCGCTCGCTCCGGAGCGGGCGAGAGGGAAGCGTCCAGTGTATTTGGGAGATCGTGCTGAGGGCCTTTGGTATCTATTCGCGCGCGGCAGCAGCGGCGCCGACGGCTAGAGGTTTCTGGTGAGAAGCCGTAAGGATGGGGTGGTGGGGGAAGTGGGGTGAGTAAGGGGAGAGGAGGCCCACCCAGAGCGCGTGAGGGGTGGGGCCTGGGCGAGCTTTTACCTGGGCGGCCTCTCAACCCTAGGTCAGCGGGTGGTGGAGGATCGTGCGGGTAGCAAAGGGAGGGCGAGTGCTCCTGCGGTCCCCAGACGGCACCCAGGTAAGTACCCTGCGGAGCCCAGCGCCGTGCCCACCCTCTGCTGATCCCAGTCCCTTGGGAAATGATTCCATGCGGGTCTGCCGCTCACGTGATCATCTGCGTATCTCTCTGTCTCCATATCTACCCCCACTAACCCTAACCCACAGTTTGTATCTGTCTCGCTCTCTGAGACATACTAGACAGCTTAGATATAAGAGGCAAAATCCTGACCCGACCAGTTAAAACTAGCTTTGAGACCTTGGGCTACTTTACCTGTCTGGGCCTCAGTTTCATCATCTGTCAAATGGGGGTCTAATAATCTCTACCTGAGACAATAATGCATGTGCATCACTTTTCCCAGCGCCAGGCCCCTAGAAAATTTTCAATAAATTATTACTGTAGTAATTGAGAAGAATACTGTCTCTCTTGGTCTCTGTCTCTGTTTTCTCCCTGTCTCTGACTCTTGCCCATTGGGTCTTTTTTATCTGAATGATTCTTTGTTATTTTTCCTCTTTCAGCCTGTCTCTTCCTAGCCCAAAAGAGGTTAGAAATGCCCTGTTTATAGCAGTGAGCTTGGCCTGAAGGCAGGATAAAAGATGGAGACTGGCCTTGAGATGCTCTGGTCTGTGAAGGAGAGAACCTTCTTTGTTTCTTGGCCTATTCTGTTAAACAGGTAGAAAAGTCAATTTAGATTAAAAAGTCACTTTTTGCTGGGGTGGGGAGGGTGGTGGCGAACACCTGTAATCCCAGAGACTTGGGAGGCTGGGGCAGGAGGATCACGAGTTCAAAGCCAGTCTTAGCAATTTAAGGAGGCTTTAAGCAACTTAGCAAGACTCTGTCTCAAAATAAAAAATAATAATTAAAAAAGGAGTGGAGATGTAGCTCAGTGGTAGAGCATCCCTGGGTTCAAACCCCAGTACCCCGCCCCCCCAAATAAAAACCCCTTCATCCTATATAACAGTCACCACATGAAGCTTAGGGATTTCCTGGCTACATCTCCATGCAGCCCTGGGCATCCTCTTTTCTGTTCTTATCGGGGAAATCCTTCTACCAAGCCTTCTGAAACTCACCTTCAGACATCAACAGCCCCTTTCCCCAATTCTCATCCTGGCTTTGGAATGCCCCTTTCATTTTCTTGCCATACTTTGGTCTTTCTGACACCTATTGGACCTTACACGCTATAATGTATACTATGAAATGTCCCCTTCACTATTTTTAAGTGAAGAGTATAGGAAGTAGAATCTGCATACATAATTCCCTCCCAACCAATTTAATGTCCTAATTGTAATATAAGGCAGAAATAAAGAAAGAATAATTTATAAGGAAACTGTGCATTTCAGTTCATAAAGGCTAGGATAGGACTCTACTAGAAGACATCATGAAATGGTCTTGCACATAATGATACTTGCACCTGTGAATGTGACAGCTACATGTGTATTGATTGGTGCAACTACAGGTAGGAGGATGCAGTTTTCCTAAATGGTGAAAAATTTTTTATAAACTTCTAAACAAAACAATCTTCCCTCAATTTATATAGTCATTGAATTTCTGGAAGAGTCAGCATATATTAAAATCCCTGATCTGTTCCCCCTAACCTCCCTGGCCTTATCTGCTGCCACTCCCCCAAATCCTTGCTCTGTTCCACCCATTCTGGTCTCCTTAAGGGAAGATAATTGAACCCGGTAGGCATGTTTCTATCTTTGGGGTTTTGTTCTAGGCCTTTCCATGTACCTAGAATGCTCTTCCCCAAGTATCCACAAGGCTCATGCCCTCACTTCCTTCAGGCCTTTACTAAGTTGTCATTTTCTCAGTGAGGGTTACCTTGGTCATCCTATCTAAAATTGCAGCTCCCTCCTAGCACTAACCCTACTCTATTTTTTCCTCTAGTGCTTTTTATCTTCTTAGATAATAGTCATGTGTCACTTAACAGTGGGTGATACTTTCTGAGAACTGTGTCATTGGGCAATTTTGTCATTTTGTGAGCATAATTTTGTCATGAATTGTGTCATGAAGTGTGTCATTAGGCAATTTTGTCATTTATGCAAACTAACATGGCTATGATGTCGCTAGGTGATATAATCTTATGGGACCACTGTCATATATATGGTCCTTGGTTGAGTGTCATTATGTAGCACCTGACTGTATATGATTTATCTCTATTATATTTGTTGTTCATTGTCTGAATTTCCACTCATTTGTAAGCAACAGAATTACAGCAGTTTTTGTCTTTTTTTGTTCCTTGATGTATCTGTATTATCTAAAACAATGCTTGGCACATAGCAGGCTCTCTCAATAAATGTTTGTTAAATAAATGAATGAATGAACAGATATTTCATCAATATGATGGTCTGGTGGAACATTTTAAAGTTGTACAGTATGCAGTATACTTCTTTATTGTGTGGTATTATCTTGTATACTACAGGGTGCTCAATATCTTTGGTCTGTGCCCACTAAATGTCACTAATGATCATCTTTAGTCACTTATGACAATCAGAAGTGCTCCCAAACACTCCTTGACTGTCCACACTGAGAACCACTGTTTGAATAGAGATTTGACTTTCCCCTAAACACTCTGTTCCCCCAGTAGGTCTCTCATACCCCAGGAGGGTGGGACATGAGAGTAGGTGTCCTTGCTGATTATTTGTGTGTGTTAGTTACTGGGGACAGAACCCAGGGATGCTTTACCACTGAGCCATAATCCCAGTCCTTTTTATTTTTTATTTTGAGACTGGGTCTTTTTTTTAAATATATTTTTTAGTTGTAGATGGACACAATATCTTTATTTTATTGATTTATTTATTTATTTATTTTTAAATTTTTTTAGTTGTAGATGGACACAATGTCTTTATTTTATTGCTTTGTATGTGGTGCTGAGGATCGAACCCAGTGCCTCACACATGTTGAGGCAAGTGCTCTACCACTGAGCCACAATCCCAGCCCTAGACTGGGTCTTGATAAATTTGCTGAGGCTGACCTTGAACTTGCGGTCCTCCTGCCTTAGCCTCCTGAGTTGGGTGTCCTTGCTTCTAATTGTCCTTTCCAGATATTTTCTTTTCCTCCTCCTTAATCCTTTTTTGGTTTGTTTTTAGAATTTATATACTTTCAAATTTTAAAATAATTTCAGAAGAGTTCCCATATATCCTTCGCTTGGATTCCCTAAAGGTTAAGAAACTATGTAACTATAGTTTATATACCAAAACTTAGAGAATTGACCAGTGGTTCAGGAGGCTGAGGCAGGAGGATCGTGAGTTCAAAGCCAGCCTCAGCAACTTAGTGAGGTATTCAGCAACTCAGTGAGACCCTGTCTCTAAATAAAATAAAAAATGGGCTGGGGAATGTGGCTCAGTGAATGGTTGAGTGCCCCTGAGTTCAACCCCTGGTACCAAAAAAAAAAGAAAAAGAAAAGAAAAAAAATTAGAAAATTGGGCTGGGAGTGTATGTAGCTCAGTGGTAGAGTACTTACCTAGCATGATTAAGGCCCTGAGTTCAATCTCTGGTACTGCAACAACAACAAATTAGAAAATTAATATTGGTACAGTACTACTAACAAAAGTACAGAACTTATCAGATTTCATCAGTTTTTCTACTAATACCATTTTTTTTCTTGTAGGACCCAATTCATGATTAGTCATCATGTCTCCTTAAGCTCTTCCAATCTGGACTAGATCTTTGGTCTTTTTCTTTCATGACTTTGATCATTTTGAAGCATTCTTACAAGTTATTTTACAGAATTTAGGTTTGTCTGAAATGTGATTGTGATTATATTCCAGTTATGTAATTTTGGCAAGAATACCATAGAGGAGATGTTGGGTCTTCAGGAGGGACCTGGTATCCTTTTATCCTAATATTAATTTTGTTTAAGGTAAAGTCTGCCAGGTTTCTCTACTATAGTTACAGTCATGTACCACATAATGATGTTTTGGTCAATGATGGACATGGATATGACAGTGGTCTCATATGATTCAGTGGCCTAGTAACATCATAGCTGTCTTAGTTTGTCTAAGTATATTCTGTGATATTCACACAACCGTACAATTGCCTAGTAACACATTTCTCAGAACATGTCTCCATTGTTAAGCAACATATAACTGTATATTTTTTTTGCAGTGCCAGTAATGGAACTCAGAGCCTTGTGTGTGCCAGTCCAGTGACCTACACCCCCAGTCATGTACTCTTTTTTCCTCTGTAATTAATAGTGATCTATGTTGAGATTCTTTGAGATTATATAACTGTCCATCACCTTGTTTAAATCTCAAAGCATCAGACTACCATCCACTGCCCCTCTGTTATGGTTATGTGTAGACATATATACCTGCTTTCTTCCTCTTTCCTAGAGAATGTTTAGCTATGAACTCACTGTCACTCTCTTTAACACTGCTCAAGTTTGAACTCTTGATAATTTTAATATCCTCATAAATGATCCTTCTAATGTTCTCATCTCCCATTTCTGTGGCCCTCTCTCCCATAGAGATCCTGCCTTTTGACCACACCTCAACCACCCATTCTAGCAGTCTTATCTTTCTTCTTAGCAGCACCTGTGACTGTATTGCCTCCATAATTTCAGTTTCTAACATCCTGCTATCTAACCAGCACTTCCTATCCTTATAGCTCACTGCCTCTAGTTCACCAATCTAGCAAACTTTTAACCCCATTGGAACCAAATGTTTTCACTCTTTTGCTTCCCTCATGCTCCCATGTACCTTGTTTAATTAGGGTAGATTCCATGGCCCATCATAATCATTCTCTTGCCTTATTTCCCTCGCCCCTCTCTTACTTCACCATACTTAACCAGGCAAAACCCCATCCCTGGTTAAATCCAGCTCTGCCTGTTCCCAAGCATTTCCCCAAGCCATTCACTCTACCACTTTCCAAGATGATGATTTCATACCTTCTCTCTCCTCAGATCTCCAACACAGCCTCTCCCATCATGTTCAGGCTTCCTGTTTAACTGAAAAATTAAAGGCATTAGAAGAAAACATCCACCAATTCCCACTACCACATCCAACCACCATATAGCATTAGTACTCACATGCCCTGCCTACTTCTCTATTATTATGGATAATCTATTTATGCTGTTATCAAAATCCAGTTCTTTGGGCTAGGGGTATAGCTCAGTAGTAGAGCATGTGCTTTGCATGTACAAGGTCCTGGAACAACTCCCAATGAACACACACAGTCCTTATACTTTGACACTAGATCTCACCCTCTCTTACCTACTTTAGGACATAGCTCTACCAATTTTCCCCTCTCTACAAGATCACTTTCAGCGAGTTGTAACCTAATCAGTGGATTAATTCACTGAGATGGATTAATTGGGTTGTAACTGAAGTCAGGTAAGGTATGGTTGGAGAAAGTATGTCACTGGGGGTGTGCCTTTGGGTTTTATATTTTGTCCCTGGTGAGTGTCTCCTCTGCTTCCTGGTTGCCATGTTTTGAGCTGCTTTCCTCTGCCAAGCACTTCCACCATGATGTTCTGCTTCCCTTGCGCTCAGAGCTATGGAGTTGGCCAACTATGGGCTGAACCCCTAAAACTGTAAGCCAAAATAAACTTCCTCATCTTAAAACATCATTCTCATTAACACATAGGTTTTTTTATTGCTTCCTCCACCTTTTATCTTTGTTTTTTATTATTAATTAATTAATGTATTTATTTATTTATTTTGGGGGGTACCAGGGAATGAACTCAGGGGCACTCAACTACTGAGCCACATCCCCAGCCCTATTTTGTATTTTATTTAGAGACAGAGTCTTGCCGAGTTGCTTAGTGCCTTGCCATTGCTGAGGCTGGTTTTGAACTCATGATCCTCCTGCGTCAGCCTCAGAGCCACTGGGCCCAGCTCTTTTTTTCTTTTGTAAGTGCTGAGAATCAAACCGAGGGCCCCATCCATGCTAAGCCTGTACTCTTCCACTGGGCTATACCCCAGCCTGCTTCCATCTTTTTCTTGCAACTTGATTGAGGTATATTTTACATACCATAAAATTTACCCTTTTGAAGGTTACTGTTCAGTGGTTTGTAGTATATACATGGTGGTGTACAATCATCACCATAATCAGTTTTAGAACACTTTCATTCCTTTCCCCTGCCAAAGAAGCTTTATACTTATTAGCATTCACACCCCCATTACATCCTTTTTTCCCAGCCCTAGGCCACCACTAATATACTTTCTGTCTCTATAGATTTGCCTGTTCTAGACATTTCATATAAATGTAGTCACATAATATATTGGTTTTTATGACTGGCTTCTTTCACTTAGCATAATGTTCTTGAGGTACATCCATGTTGTTGCATATATCATTTCTTTTTATTGTCAAATAATGCCATGTTTATTCATTGCTCAGTTGACAGATATTTCAGTTGTTGTCTTGTTTGATTATTATGAATACTGTTACTCTGAACATTCATGTGCAAGTTTTTGTGTGGATTTATGTTTTCTTTTCTCTTGGGTATAATTGATGTGTCTTACAGCAACTCCGTGTTTAACTTTTTAAGAAACTACCAAACTGCAAAAGTGACTACACATTTTACATGCCCACCAGCAATGTGTGAGGGTCTCAATTTTCCACCTCCTCACCAACACTTTTCATTGTCTTTTATTATACCCATCCTAATGAATATAAAGTAGAATTGCATTGTTTTAATTTTCATTTCCCTAATGACTAATAATTTTAAATATCCTGTTATATATTTTTGACTATTTGTATATAATCTTTGAAGAAATGTCTATTCAAATCCTTACCTCATTTTTATTTGTATTTTTTTTATGTTTGAGTTGTAAGAGTTCTTTGTATATCTTGTTCCTCATAAAATATGTGAATTCCAAGTATTTTCTCCCATTCTGTGGGTTGTCTTTTCACTTTCTGGATGATGTCCTTTGATGCACAGAAGTTTCTAATTTTGGGGGCTGGGGTTGTGTCTCAGTGGTAGAGTGCTTGCCTAGCATGTGTGAGGCACTGAGTTCGATCCTCAGCACCACATATAAACAATAAATGAATAGAATAAAGATCCACCAACAACTGAAAAAATATTTTTAAAAAAGTTTCTAATTTTGGTGAAATTTATTTTTTTCATTTGTCACTTGGGCTTTTAGAAATCATTGTCTAACTCAAGGTCACAAAGATTTATTACTGTTTTCTTCTAGTAATTTTATAATTCTAGCTTTTGCATTTATGTTAATGATCCATTTTGAGTTAATTTTTTCTGTGTGGTGTGATGTAAGAGTCTGTCTTAGTCTGTTTTGTGTTGCTACAACAGAATACCTGAGACTGGGTAATTCATAAAGAAACCTGGGACGTTCAAGATTGAGGAACTGTATCTGGTGAGGACCTTCTTGCTGCATCATAACATGGCAGACGTCATAACATGGCAGAAGTCATCACATGGTGAGAGAGTGAGGGCATGCATATTGAGATCTTTCTTCCTTTTCTTATAAAGCCGCTGATCCCATCACGGGGCCTCACCTGCAGGACCTCATCTAACCCCAGTTACCTCCCAAAGACCTCACTTCCAAATACCATCAACATATGAACTTGAAGATTAAGTTACCAACACATAAACTTCTGGGGAACACATTCAAACCATTGCAGAGTCTACATTCATTCTTGTGATATAACTATCTTGCTCTCGGCACCTTTTATTGAAAGAAGTATTCTTTTCCTCACTGGATGATCTTTGCAACCTTGTCAAAAACCATTTGGCCATATATCACAAATGTGAAGGTAAATTTCTGGATTCCAAATTCTATTCCATTGGTACATTTTTTACTATACCAGACCACAGTGTTTTGGGGTTTTTTTTAATTTTTTTTTTTTAGTTGTAGATGGACACACAATAACTTTATTTATTTTTATGTGGTGCTGAGGATCGAACCCAGTGTCTCACACATGCGAGGCAAATGCTCTACCACTGAGCCACAATCCTAGCCCACCAAAGTGTTTTATTTACTGTAGCTATATAGTACATTTTGCAATAAGGAAGTGAGACTTCTTCAACATTGTTTTTCTTTATCAAGATAATTTTGGCTCTGCTAAGATACTTGCATTTCCATATGAATTTTAGGATTGGCTTATCAATTTCTTTTTTAAAAATACTGTAATTTTAATAGGGATTGTGCAGAATCTATATATTTGTTTGAGGAGTATTGCCATTTAACAGTATTATCTTCCAATATGTAAACATGGCGTGTCTTCTATTTAGAACTTCTTTAATTTCTTTCAGAAGTGTTTCGTAGTCTTCATCATGTAAGTCATGTACTTCTTTTGTTAAGTAATTCCTAGGCATTATATTCTTTTTTTTTGGTATCAGAGATTGAACTCAGGGGCACTCAACCACTGAGCCACATCCCCAGCCCTATTTTGTGTTTTATGTAGAGACAGGGTCTCACTGGGTTGTTTAGTGCCTCGCCATTGCTGAGGCTGGCTTTGAACTCGAGATTCTCCTGTCTCAGCCTCCCAAAGTGCTGAGATTACAGGCTTGCCACCGCGCCTGGCTCCTAGGCATTATATTCTTTTTGATGCTATTATAAATAGGATTTTTTCTTTTTTTTCGCTTTCTGATTGCTTATTGCTAATGTATAGAAATACAATTGATTTTTGTTTATTGTTCTGTCATGCTGCATTGCTGAAAATGATTATTAGTTCAAATAATTTAGTGTATTCCTTGGATTTTTTTTAGATATATAAAGTCATGTCATTCTCACATATTTGTGGAAACTAAGTAGTTGATCTCTTAGGAGAAGGAGTGGAATAATGGTCCTTGGACATTGGAAAAGGCAATGGGGATGGGCACCGAAAATTAGTTTAAAAAAGGGCACTAAAACAGAGAGGAGGAATTAGTTATGATTTTCTATAGCACAGTAACAACTATTGGTTAAAACAATCTATGGTATAATTCTGGGGCTGGGGTTATGGCGCAGTGGTAGCGTGCTCGCCTAGCGTGCATGAGGCACTGGGTTCGATCCTCAGCACCACATAAAAATAAAATAAAGATATTCTGTCCACCTACAACTAAAAAATAAATGTTTAAAAAAAAACAAAACAATCTATGGTATAATTCAAAATAACTAGAATAGTAGGGGGGCCAGGTGCATGCCTGTAATACCAGTGACTTAGGAGGCTGAGGCAGGAGGTTCGCAAGTTTGAGGAAAGTCTCAGTAAGTTAGCCCTAAGTCACTTAGCAAGTTCTTGTCTCTACATAAAAAATAAGCAGGGCTGGGGATGTGGCTCAGGGTTTCCGCACCTCTGGGTTCAATCCCTGATACAAAAATAAATGACTAGAAGAGTATGAAATTCACAACACATAAAAATGATTTTATGGAAATGCTTTGAAGAGATGGAAATGTTTACTGCCCTGATTTGGTTATTGTACCTTGTGTACATGTATTGAATTACCATAGTATACCCCATAAAGATTTACAAATATTATGTCTCAATAAAAAAGATGTCATCTGTAAATAGAGATGGTCTTAACTTTTCCTTTCCTACATAGATGTCAAGTTTTTCCTTGCCTAATTGCCCTGGTTAGACTTTTTATTACAATTTTTTAAAATATTTTTTTAGTTGTTGATGGACCTTTATTTTTTAGATTTATTTGTTTATATGTGGTATTGAGAATTGAATCCAGTGCCTCATACATACTAGGCAAGCACTCTACCACTGAGCCACAACTCCAACCCCTTTTCATTACAATTTTGACAAGAAATTATGAGAGCAGTTATCCTTGTTTTAAAACGTTTCTGATCTTAGGGGTGAAATATTTAGTATTTTTCCATTACATGTGATATTAGCTGTGGGTCTTATGTTGATACCCTTTATATGTTGAGGAAGTTTTCTTCTTTTCCTAATTTGTTGAGTGTTTGGTTCATGAATGTGTGCTGGATTTTGTCAAATGCTTTTTCTGTAGCTACTAAAATGATCATGTAGTTCATGCTTTATTAATATATTATATTAATTTTTGGATAAAAACCCATTTGATCATGTTATATACAATGATATGCTAGTAGATTTGGTTTGCTAGTACTTTGTTGAGATTTTTACATCTATATTCATAAAGGATGTTATAAGGGATAGTGTTCTATAGTTTTCTTGCCATGGATTTCCCTGGTTTTAGTATCAGAGTCATGTAGGTTGCATAGAATGATTTAGAAATTGTTTCTTTCACCTTTGTTTTTGGAATGAGTTTGTGAAGGATTGGTATTCACCTTGTGTATGTCTTTTTTTTTTAAACTGGGGATTGAACCCAGGGGTGCCTAACTACTGTGTACACCCCAGGCCCTTTTTATTTTAAGACAGAATCTCACTAAGTTGCTTAGGGCCTTGCTAAGTTGCTGAGGCTGGTCTAGAACTTGGGATCCTCCTGACTCAGCCTTCAAGTTGCTGGTATTATAGGTATGTTCCACAGTGCCCGATTTCCTGAATGTCCTACGTTGTTCTTGTTCTTCTGTTCCTCAGTTCCTCTCTTCTTTGTGTTAAATAGATAACTATCTACTGTAACTTTTTAAAAAATATTTTTAGTTGTAGATGGACATAACTTTATTTATTAATTTTTATGTGGTGCTAAGGATTGAACCCAATGCCTCACATGTGCTAGGCAAGCATTCTACCACTGAGCCACAATCCCAGCCCTTAATTCCCTTTTAAACTGTATTTTTAGCTTAGATTATAGTGATCACCCTGGGTATTAATGTTATAATTAACATTATAACTTGTAAAAATTTGCTTTGGATTAATAATAACCCAATTTCAAATAATATATAAAAACTTTGTTTTAGTGTCCTTTTTTCCCTCCCACCTCTGTTGTATTATTGCCCTAAAATTATCTCTTTATACATTATAAGCCAATTCAACAGTTTTATTATTTTCCTTTAAGCAGTTGTTATTTATTACTTTATTTTTATGTTTAAATCCCCAGGTGCTCTACCATTGAGCTACCTCCCAAGCCCTTAAAAATATTTATTTATTGACTGGCCTTGAACTTGCAATCCTCCTGCCCCTGCCTCCTGAGTCAGTGGGATTACAAACATTCACCACCATATCTGGCTGTGCAGTTGTCTTTTAAGATAGAAAGGAAAATAAAAGTGTTACAAACAAATATACTTTCTTTTATAATACTTAGGCAGTTACCTTCAAGCAAACATTTAGTCAATATTTTTTTGGTACCAGGGATTTAACCCAGGGGTGCTTAACCACTGGGTCACATCTCCATCCCCAACCCTCTTTTATATTTTATCTAGAGACAGGATCTTTCTGAGTTGCTTAGAACCTCACTAAATTGCTAAAGCTGGCTTTGAACTCGCCATCCTCCTGCCCCAGCCTCCTGAGCTGCTGAGATTACAGGAGTGCTCACCACCACACCCGGCACATTTAGTCAATTTTAATTTCAACCTGAAAGTGTTTCTTTCTTTCCCTCTTTCCTCCCTCCCTCCTTTCCTTCCTTCCTTCCTTCCTTGCTTCTTTCTTCCTTTCTTCCTCCTTCTCTCCCTCCCTCCCTTCCTTCCTTCCTTTCTTTCTTTCCCAGGGATTGAACCCAGGGGCACTTTACCACTGAGCCACATCCCTAGCCCTCTTTTATATTTTATTTAGAGACAAGGTCTCGTTGAGTTGCTGAGGCTGGCTTTGAACTTGGGATTCTGCTGCCTCAGCCTCCTGAGCCTCTGGGATTACAGTTGTGTGCCAGCATGCCCAGATCTGAAAGTGTTTCTTGTAGAATAGGTTTGCTAGCAACAAATTCTCTCAGTTTTTCTTTATCCTAACTTGTCTTTCCTTTTCAAAGGACAGCAGTGCTGGATATAGAATTCATAGTTGACAGTCTTTTTGTTTCACCATTTTGAAGATGTCATCACACCACCTTCTGACCTCCATGGTATCTGATGAGGAAACTTAAACTTATTGAAAGTCCCTTGTATGTGTAAGTCATTTTCTCTTACTCCTTTTAAGATTTTCTTTTATCTCTGACTTTCATCAGTCTCACCTTCATATTTCTAGATATGAATCTCTTTAAGATTTTTCTCTTTGAGTTCCTTAAATATGTAGATTAATATTTTTTCATAAACTTTGGTAACTTTTACCCCTTTCTCTTCCTCTTCTTTTGGGACCCCATATGTATATGTTATATTTGATGGTGTCCCACAGGGTTGTGAGGATCTATTTCTCTTTCCTTTTATCTTTCAGATTCTTAGAGTGGATAATTTCTCTTAACCTATTATCAGGTGTACCCTTTCTCCTGCCATCTCAAATTTGTCATTGAGCCTCCCCTAGTGAAGTATTCATTTTGGTTATTGTACTTTTCAATTTGATTATATATTAAATCGTCACTTCATTGGTATTCTCCATTCGCTGAGACATTGTTCAAATACTTTAATTCTTCAAATATAGTTTTTAATTTCATTGCAAATATTTATAATAGCTAAAGTTTTTGTTTTTTAAGTCTTAAACATGGACCCTCTCAGGATCATGTTTCATTGGCTGCCTTTTTTCCTATGTGTGTATCATACTTTCCTGTTTCTTTGTGAGTCTTATCATTGCTGTAGCTCAGTGGCAGAGTGCTTACCTAGCATGTGTGAGGCACTGGGTTCGATCATTAGCACCACATAAAAAAGTAAACAAGTTGCCAGGCGTGGTGGCACACACCTGTAATCCCAGCACTTTGGGAGGCTGAGGCAGGAGAACCACGAGGTCAAAGCCTTGCAATGGCAAGGTGATAAGCAACTCAGTGAGACCCTGTCTCTAAATAAAACACAAAATAGGGCTGGGGATGTGGCTGAGTGGTTGAGTGCCCCTGAGTTCAATCCCTAGTACCAAGAATAAAAATGAAAAAATAAACAAGTTAAGTAAAGGCATTCTGTTCATCTATAACTACAAAATTTGTTTTTAAATTGGACATTGTAGATATTCTACTTTAACACTTCTAGTATCATTCTTTCACCCTCAAGGTTGTGGGGTTTTTTTTTTTCATTACTGAGGATTGAACCATGCAGGCACATTCAATCACTGAGCTACAGCCAAAGCCTTTTTAAAAATTTTTGAGACAGTGTCTCACAAAATTGCCAAGGCTAGCCTCAAACTTGTGATCCTCCTGCCTTAGGCTCCCAAGTGGCTGGGATTAGAGGCATGCGCCACCATACCTAGCTACCACCCTTGAGGTTTTGTTGTTGTTTAACTTTTGTTGTTGTTTAACATTTTGCTAACTTGCTAACAACGTCTTGCTAGCTTGCCCAGGCTGGCCTCTAACTTGTGATCCTCTTCCTCAGACTCTTGAGTAGCTGGGATTTTACTAGTATGTACCACCATGCCCAGCTGGTTTTCTTTTTCTTTCTTCTTTTTTTGGATGAGGTGAATTCCTCCTGCCTTTTTTTAAAAATATTTTTTAGTTATACATGGACACAGTGTCTTTATTTTGTTTACTTATTTTTATGTGATGCTGAAGATCGAACCCAGTGCCTCACATGTGCGAGGCAAGTGCTCTGCCACTGAGCCACAACCTCAGCCCGCTGTTTTTCTTTTTTATCATCAAATTTATTTACATGTAGTTGACCAATACAAATTACATATTTTAATCATATACAACATGATGTTTCAAAATATACATTCACTGTGGAATAGCTAAATCAACTTAATTAATATATGCATCACTTCATATACTTTTCTTCTTTGTTGAAAACTCTTACAATCTATTCTTTTACAATTTTTAAACCTAGAATACATTATTATTAACTAAAGTTGATGCCTTTTCTGCATCTGTGGAGATGATCTTATGGTTTTTATCCTTCTCTCTGTTAATATGGTATGTCATATTTATAGATATGCATGTATTGAGATATTCTTGCATCTCTGGGATAAGTCCTATTTGATCATGGTTAGTGATCCTTTTAATGTACTGTTAAACTTTGTTTGCTAATATTTTGTTGAGTAGTGTTTTTTCATCTGTGTTCGTCATATCAGCCTATAATTGTCATTTCTTGTAATGTCTTTACCTGCTTTTGGTATCAAGATAATATTGGCCTCATAAAATGAATTTGGATATATTCCTTCTTCAGTGTTTTGGAAGAGTTTGAAAAGGATTGGTATGAATTCTTTAAGTATTTGGTATAATTCAGTAGTGAAGCCATTGGTTTGTGAGCTTTTCTTTGATAAGAGACTATTTTTTAATGGATTCAATCTCCTTACTCATTGTTGGTTGGTTTAGAATTTCTGTTGTAGCTCAGTGGTAGAGCGCTTGCCTCGCATGCGTGAGGCACTGGGTTTGATCCTCAGCACCACATAAAAATAAATAAATAAAGATACTGTGTCCATCTATAACTAAAAAAAAAAAAGAATTTCTGTTTATGATTTTTCCTTAAGTTTGTATATGTCTAGGTATTTCTATGTTTCTTCTAGGTTATGCAATTTGTTGATGTATAGTTGTTCATATTAGTCTCTCACATCTATTGTGGTTCTGTGGCATCAGTTGTAATGCCTTATCTTTCATTTCTGATTTTGTTTGGGGTCTCTCTCTTTTTTCTTAGTCTAGCTAAAGATTTACTGATTTTGTTTATTTTTTTAAAAAAATACAACTCCTAATTTTGTTGACCTTTTCTGTTTTTTGTAGCTCTTTTTCATTTATTTATGCTCAGATATTTAGTATTGCCTTCCTTCTATTAACTTTGGACTTAGTTTGCTCTTCTTTTTCTAGATACTTGAAGTATAATGTTAGGCTGTTGGATATTTTTCTTCTTTTATGATATAGATATTTATTGCTATACACTTCCATCTTAGAACTGCTTTTGCTGCACACCATAAATTTTGATATGTTGTATACCCATTTTTCTTTGTCTCAAGATATTATACATTTTCCCTTTTAATTTCTTCTCTGGCCCATTGGTTGTTCAGGAATATATTGTTTCATTAACATATATTTGTGTATTTTCAGAAATTCTTCCTGTTTATTTATTTCTGTTTCATACCATTGCGATTGGAAAAAACACTTGATGTGATTTTACTTTTTAAAAATTTATTAAACTTTTTTGTGGCCTAATATATGAGCTATCTTGGAGAATGTTCCATGTGTATTTGAGAAGAATGTGTATTCTGCTGCTGTTAGATAGAATGTCCTGCATATGTCTGTTAGGTCCATTTGATCTTAAGTGTAGTTTAAGGCCAGTGTATCCTTACTGGTTTTCTGTCTGGATGATCTGTTCTGACAGGAAGTGGCTTATCAGAGTCCCCTCTTATTACTGCTTTACAGTTCATCTCTTCAGATCTGTTGATAGATTTGCTTTGTATATTTATGTGCTCCAGTGTTGGGTACATATAATGTTTACCATGGTTATATCCTCCTAAGGATTTGGCCCTTTTATCATTATGTATTGACTTTCTTTGCCTCTTTTTATAGTTTTAAAGTCTATTTTATCAGAATAAGTATAGCTACCCCTACTCTATTTTGGTTTCCATTTATGTGTAATCTCTCTTCATATATTTTCTCTGTCAGTCTATGTGTGTCATTAAAGGTAAACTGAGTCTCTTGTAAGCAGCACATAGTTAAGTCTTATTTCATGGTTCATGCAGCCACCCTATGCCTTTGGATTGCAGAATTTAATCCATTTACATTCAAGGTAATCATTTGTAGGTAAGGACTTATTACTGCCATTTTTTAATTGTTTTCTGGTTGTTTTGTAGAACTTTTGATCCTATCTTCCTTGCTTGCTGTCTTCCTTTGTGATTAGGTGATTTCTTCTAGTGGTATCCTTTGATGCCTTACTTTTTGTAGTATCTCCTATAGTTTTTTGCTTTCTGGTTACCACAAGGCTTACATAAAACATTTATAAGAGGCTGTTTTAGACTGATAACAACTTTGATTGCATTAAGAAACTCCACACTTCTGAGTGCACACCTGTAATCCCAGTGACTCTGGAGGCTGAGACAGGAGGATCACAGTTCAAGGCCAACCTTAGCAATTTAGTGAGTCCCTGAGCAACTTAATGAGACCCTCTGTTAAAATAAAAAAAATAAAAAATGGTTGAGGATATAGCTCAGTAGTAAAGTGCTCCTGGGTTAAATTCCCCAGTGCTAAAAGAAGAAAGAGAGAGAGAGAGAGAGAAAGTGAAAGAGAAAGAAAGAGAGAGAGGGAGGAAGGAAGGAAGGAAGGAAGGAAAACTTCACATTTAGCTGGTAGTGCAAGCCTGAAATCCCAACTACATGGGAGGCTGAGGCAGGAGGATCACAAATTCAAGGCCAGCTCCAGCAACTTAGTGAAACCCTATCTCAAAATAAGAATAAAAAATTTCTAAAATAAAAATTTAGAAAGGGATGGTGATGTAGCTCAGTCGAAGAGTGCCTTGGGTTTAATCCTCAGTACTGCAAAATAAGAAGAGGGAAGAGGAGCTGGGTGCAGTGACACACGCCTGTAATCTCAGCACTTTGAGAGGCTGAGACAGGAGAATCAAGAGTTCAAAGCCAAAGCAAAGGCAGGGTGCTAAGCAACTCAGTGAGACCCTATCTCTAAGTAAAACACAAAATAGGGTTGGGGATGTGGCTCAGTGGTCGAGTACCCCTGAGTTCAATCCCTAGTACCAAAAAAAAAGAAGAATTTACATCATTTCATACTGTGTTTCCATTAACAAAATATGGTAACTATCATTATTTTTAATAGTTTGATCTCAACTTTCATTCTAAAGATGGCATTTACACACCTCCATCATAGTATTAGAGTGTTCTGAATTTGACTGTGTACTTACTGTTACCAGCGAGTTTTATGATTTCTTTATGTTTTTCATGTTACTAATTAGCATCCTTTTCTTTCAACTCGAGGAATTCCCTTTTATATTTCTTTTTTTTTTAGTTTTTTAAAATATTTTTTAAGTCACCAATTGTCTTTATTTTATTTATTTATATGTGGTGCTGAGAATCGAACTCAGTGCTTCATACACGCTAGGCAAGTGTTCTACCACTGAGCCACAACCTCAGTCCCCCCTTTTGCATTCTTGTAAGGCAGGTCTGAGTTATGAAATCCCTCAACTTTTGTTTGTCTGGGAACATCTTATATCTCTTCTTCATTTTCAAAGGATATCTTTGCCAGGTACAATATTCTTGGTTGACAGTTTTCTTCCTTCAGCACATTAAAATATCATCCCACTCTTTACTGGCCTATAAGAACTCTGCTGAGGAATTTGATGCTGGCCTTATAACTCTCTTATATGTTGTTTGCTTCTTTCTTTTCTGCTTTCAGGGTTTTCTCTTTCTTCTTGACATCTGACAGTCCAATTATATGTCCTTTTGTAGCCATGTTTTGATTGAATCTGATTGGAGATCTTTTACATTCCTATACATAGATAGTTATAGCTTTAAAATTTGAAAAGTTTTCAGCTATTATTTGTTTTAATAAACTTTGTTTCTTTGTCTATCTCTTCTCTTTCATGAACTTCTATTCAAATATTTATTTGCTCCTTTGATGCTGTTTATAAACCCCATAAATGTCTTCATTCCTTTTCATTTACTTTCTTTCTGTTTTTTCCCTCTGGGGATCTAACCCAGGGATGCTTTACCACTGAGCTACATCCTCAGCCTTTAAAAAATTTTTATTTTGAAACAGTATCTCACTAAGTTTACTGAGGGTCTTGCTAAGTTGCTGAGGCTGGCCTCAAACTTGACAGTCCTCTTGTCTCAGCCTCCTGATTTGCTGGGATTACAGGTGTGCTGCCACCATGCCCAGCTTCTTCATTCCTTTTCATTCTTTTCTTCTTTTTTCTCTTCAGTGTATATTTTCAAATAACCTTCCTTCGAGTTCATATGTTCTTTCTTCTGCTTGATCAGTTCCGCTATTAATGATGTTGCATTTTTTCACTTCATTCATTATATTTTTCAGCTCTAGAATTTTGTTACAATTACAATCTCTCAATTTTCTCCTCTTGACCTTTTATTATTTTCTTGCTATATTGGATTATTTCTGTTTTCTTGAATTTCACTAAAACAATTATTTTTAATTCTCTTTCAGGCAGTTCATAAATTTTTTTCTTTAGATTTTGGTATTGGTGCTTTATTTTATTCCTTTAGTGGTAGTGTATTTTCCTGATTATTATTATTTGGGGGGAGTTTACCAGTGATTTAACCCAGGAGTAATTTACCACTGATCTACATTCCCAGCCATTTTTATTTTTTATTTTGAGATAGGGTCTCATTAAGTTGTTTAGGGCCTTTCTAAGTTGTTGAGACTGGCCTTGAACTTGTGATCCTCCTGTCTCAGCCTCCCAAAATACAGGGATTATAAGCATGCACCACTGCATCCAGCTCCCTGGTTGTCGTTTATGTCGTACTTCGCTTGGGTTCGCTCGACGAGTTGGGGTCCCGCAGGACGAGGGGACCGAGGAATGGGGTCCCACGGGACGAGCTCTGGGGTCCCGGAGGACGAAGGACAATGGGATCCCATGGGACGAGGTCTGGGGTCCCGGAGGATGAGGTCTGGGGTCCCAAAGGACGAGATCTGGGGTCCCGGAGGACGAGGGACAATGGGGTCCCACGGAACAAGGTCTGGGGTCCCGAAGGACGAGGTCTGGAGTCCCGGAGGACGAGGTCTGGGGTCCCGGAGGACGAGGGCTGGGGTCCCACGGGACGAGGTCAGGGGTCCCGGAGGACGAGGTCTGGGGTCCCGGAGGACGAGGGACAATGGAGTCCCATGGGACGAGGTCTGGGGTCCCGAAGGATGAGGTCTGGGGTCCCACGGGATGAGGTCTGGGGTCCCAAAGGACGAGGTCTGGGGTCCCGGAGGACGAGGGACAATGGGGTCCCACGGGACGAGGTCTGGGGTCCCACGGGACGAGAGTTTATGGGGTGGACGGTCGCGGAGTCACTCACCAGACCCCGGGGGTAGGTAAAACTGCTCTGCCGAAGCGAGAAGCAGACCCGTTTATTTCAGTTAGTGCAACAGTTTATATAGGGTCCTTGGACCAATCATGGCCCTGAGGTTAGGTTACAGCCAATAGGGTATTGATCCATGTCAGGTACACAGCCAATCAGCATGGGATGAGAAAAGGAGAGCCACTGAAGGTAGCCAATCAGCATGGGATGAGAAAAGGAGAGGCACTGAAGGCAGCCAATCAGCATGGGGTAAAGAGGAGGGGAAACATTCAAAGTAACCAATCAGCATAGGGCAAAGGAAAGGGGAGGGGAGGCATTGAAGGCATGGAGAGAGCTCCTATACCTGGTTATTTTTGATACTTACTGCTATGCTTCACTGTCTATGCATTTGAAGAGGCAGGGACTTATTCCAGGCTCTGTAAAAGTGACACTGTAAAAAGCCTTTCAATAGTCAGTGCGGGCTATGGGCAAGCTTGGTGCTAAAGTCCTTGGTCAAGCGATCCTGGTGCCTGAGTCCACAGGGTTTGGCCTGGAACCTGGATATAATGGGGTTGACCTGTTGATTGGGTCTATGGGAGTGGTCCTGGAACCTGAGTCCACAAGGGCATTCCTGGAGCCTGTGTCCATGGGGGCTAGCCTAAAATCTGGGCCCACAGTGGCTGACCTGGTACTGTGGTGAGCAATGAGCCTGAGTGTAGCCAGGCTTTGGGATGGACCTGGGGTGCCTAGGTCCACTGGCTTTTGCCTGAAGCCTGAGTCTACAAGGGCTAGTTTGGTACTGGGAAGACCTGGAGCCTGCATCCATGGGGTAGGAGACTTGGGTCATGGGTCCATGGGAGCTACCCTGGAGCCTGGGTCTACATAGGTGGTCCTGGAGCCTTGGTCTATGGGGACTGGCCAGGCACCAATGTCTATTGGAGTGGGCCTTGATCCTGTGTTAGAGCAGGCTTGGACTCTGGGTCCAGTGGAACCTCAAGCCATAGGACCAGCCTGGAGCCTGGGTAGGCCTGGTGCTGGGGGAGGTATGGAGCCTCAATCCATGGGGGCCAGCCTTGCATTGGGCTCTACTGGGATGGATCTGAATTCCACATATGCTGGAACAGGCTTGGACTGTGGGTCTGCTGAAATGTGGGGCCACAAAACCAGCCTCCAATGGACAGGCCTGGAGCCTGTGTCTCCAGTTGCAAGCCTGGTACCTGAGGCCAGGAGAACTGACCTCATGCCAAGGTAGGCCTACAGCTTGGGGTTGTGTGTGCTGTTCTGGAACCTGTGGTGGACCTGGAGTCTGAGGCCATAGAGGCTAGAGGATAGTTTGGTCCAGGACTGGCCTGCAGGTGGGGTTGTCAGAGAGTGGCCTAAATACTAGGGCTATAAAGGCTGGCCCAGTGCTAGGGTGGGCCTAAAGCCTGGGGCCCAGGGCCATTGGGGTAGGCCTGGCTATGGAGAAGTCCAATAGCCTGAGTATGTGGGGGCTGGCCTAGAACTTGGACCATTCTGGAGCCTGGGGCCACTGGGGTCAGCCTGGTGCTTGGGTGGGCCTAAAGACTGAGTCCACCAGTAGTCCTAGAGCTTGGAATTACGGAGATCTGTATTGGGGTTGGCCTTGAGTATTGGTCTGTAGGTACTGGCCTGGAGTCTGGGACTGTGAATGGTTACCCAGAACTGGGTTTTTCTTGAGTGGGCCCAGTTTTGGGTGTCCAAGACAAAGTCCAGTTCCCAGTTCCCTCTTCTCCCCCCTCATGGTTAGATATTTTTCTTTACACTGTGCTGCCTGGGTTTGCGGGAGGGGTTAGTGGGTAATTTAGAACTGTTCTTTTTGCCTTCTTCAATATGTCTTTTCTTATTTCTGTGCTACACCCAGGTGCTGTAATCTCTCACCTGGTTTCCTTAGCTCTAGTGAAGGTATTTTCATGCGTGGATAGTTCAAATTGATGTTTCTGCGGGGGGACAAGTGCTGGAAAGTCCTATTCTGCCATCTTGCTGACATCCGGACTCCCAAGGTTTGTTGTTGTTTTGCTTTAGCTTTTGTTGCTATTGTGGTTGTGATTATTTTTCTTGGTGCCATGTACCTGTTTATTGACTTTCCTGGATTAATTCTGTAGACTCTGTATTCCCTACTTTATATTAAGTGGCCTCAGGGTTTTCTGCTAGCTTGCATTTTTAAAGCTCTTGTTTTTCTTTTTAAGCCTAGATTCCTAACAGTCACACCAGGGTAAATATATTTGTTGGTCAGACAATGATTGGTCAGAAGATCTCCTTAAATGCTTTGCCTGTATGTCTTCCACCTTTTGCCATGAAGATGTGTATGAGAAAACATACTTTCAAATTTCAGCCATTTACACGACCATCTGAGCTTTCCCTTTCTGCTTGCGTGGGGTTTTACAGTCAACCAGAAGGAGGTGCCTTGGATCCTCTCCTTTCCCAAGTTTTTCCGGGTATACACATAGCCTTTGAGTATGCTCATAGCCCTTTACATCCCTAGGAGTACAGTACATAAGAGCTTTTCAAAGTTCCCTATAGTTGTCTCATTCTCCAAAATTTCCCTTTAAATTCATAAAGTGGTCCTATCTCTCTATTGTGTGGAATTTGGCTTCTACACCACGGAGCTGGAAGCTGGGGAAGAAGGGGAGAGAGTAGGGGGAGTGTAGAAAAGGACTAGCCACAAATAAAATGTCACAAAGCCTACCGTCTTACCAAGATTCAGTACTCTCTCTTGGATATATGATTTTCATTTCATTCTGTGGTTTTAGTTGATTGCCAGAGTTCTGAAATGATTAATTTTGGTTGATTTGCCCATATTGTCATTGTTTTAGAGGGAAAGTGAGTTCACCAAAGTCCTTGCTCTGCCATTCCATGGATCTCCTTTTGCTCTCATCTTTTTTTTTTTTTTTTTTTTTTTGGTACCAGGGATTGAACTCAGGGGCACTTGATCCCTGAGCCACATCCCCAGCCCTATTTTGTGTTTTATGTAGAGACAGGGTCTCACTGAGTTCCTTAGTGCCTCACCATTGCTGAGGCTGGCTTTGAACTCGCGATTCTCCTGTCTCAGCCTCCCTAAGTGCTGGGATTACAAGCGTGAGCCACCACGCCCGGCTTTGCTCTCATCTTAAAAGAATTTTTAAACCCACTCCATCTTATATCCCCTTACAAATTATTACTTTACTTCTCAATTACCCCAAGAGCAAAATTCTTCAAAAGAGTTTTTACCCTCACTTTCTCTTACTCTTCCCCCATTCTGTTTGTTCATATAAAATATATGAGGGGCTGGGGTTATGGCGCAGTGGTAGTGTGCTCACCTAGCACACGTGAGGCACTGGGTTCGATCCTCAGCACCACATAAAAATAAAATATTGTGTCCACCTACAACTAAAAAATAAATATTAAAAAAATAATAATAAAATAAAATATATGAGATATGCTGAGTGTGGTGGCACATGCATGTAATCCTAGCCACTCAGGAGGCTGAGGCAGGAGGATTGCATGTGGGAGGCCAGCTTGGACAACTTAGCAAGACCCTGTCTCAGAATAAAAAATAAAAAAGTGCTAAAGATGTAGCTCAGTGGTAGAGTGCCCTGGGGTTCAGTTCTCACCCAGTACTGCAAATAAATGAACAAAATGTAAATATATGATAAAAGAATATATATTATACATATGAGTTACAGTAGTGTTATAAAAACTCAAGGACTTACCACCCCACACAAGACAGCATTAATGATAGCATCTACCCTTGTCATTTTCTATCTCATCCCCTGGTATATCCCCCCCCATTAAAATTACCCACTTTCTTAAGTCTCTCTTTTATTTTGGTACTGAAGAATGAACCTGGGGTATTCAACTACTGAGCTACATTCCCCAGCCCTTTTTTATTTTTATTTTGAAACAGGGTCTTGCTGAGTTGCTTAGAGCCTTGCTAAGTTACCAAGGCTGGCCTCAAACTTGCAATCCTCCTGCCTCAGCCTCCTGAGTCATCCTTAAGTCTTGTGTTTAGCATCTCCTTGCTCTTTTTCATATGTGAGGGTTTTTTTCATATTTGTGGATATGCTTAAACAATACATTGTTTATTTGACTTGGTTATGAGTTTTCTTAAAATAGTTTCATAGTGTATGTAGTCTTCTGTGACTTCCTTTTTCACCCAATATTACATTTCTGTGATTCATTTCTGTTGTTTCATATAGCTGTACTTTGTTCATTATCAATGCATAACATTTCTTTGGGTGGTCATAAAACAAGTTATTTGCCCATTTATCTATTATGGACACTTGGGTCATTTCTAGCGTTTTGCTCTTATGAACAGTGCTGCTATGAACATTCTTGTACATGTGAGGTCTATACCTAGGAATGGAATTGCTGGCTAATAGGACATGTAAAAGTTCAACTTGACAGGATTATGCCTGATGATAACAATTTCCACTCCTTTTAGCAATGTACAAGAGATCCCATTGATCTATATCTTCATATACGTGATGTTGCACACTTATTTTTTTGTCATTTTAGTGAGTATAAAATATTAGATATTTCACTGTGGACTTAATTAGCATTTTCCCAGTTATTGATGTAGTTGAGCATCTTTTCAGGGTTTTTGGAGACATGGTTCCTTTTTTGTTAAGGAACTATTGATAAGTATTGATATTGATACATTTAAATTTTTTAACCATTTGTATTGATTTGTAGCATTTTTTTTCTTTTGGTATTAGGGAGTGAACCCAAGGGTGCTTAACTATTGAGCCACATCCCCAGCCCTTTTTTCATATTTTATTTAGAGACAGGCTCTCCCTAAGTTGCTTAGGGCCTTGCTAAGTTGCTGAGGCTGGCTTTGCACTCACAATCCTTCTGCCTCAGCCTCCCAAGTCAGTGGAATTACAGGTGTGCCCCACCATGCCTGGTGATTTGTAGGAAATCTTTATTTTAGATATTCAGCATTTATCAGGTATGTGTATCAATGTGTCAGATATCTTCTCTTAGTTTGTGGTTTTGTTCTTTTTGTGTATGTGTGGTACTGGTGATTGAACCCAGGGGTATTTTACCACTGACCTACATCCCCAGGCCTTATTAATTTGAGACAGCATCTCACTAAGTTGTTGATACCAGCATCTAACTTGTCATCTCTTGCTTCATCCTCCCAAGTCTCTGGGATTGCAGGTGTGTGCTTCTGCACCTAATAGCTTTTTTCTTAATTATATATTTACATGACCAGAAATTCTTATTTTCTAGTTGAGCTGAACAAATCCATCTTTTCCCTTTTATAGCACTTTGTCTTATCTTCCCTGACCAACAGTCATATTATATACTCTTTGTTTTCTTCTAATGAAAGTTTACCTTTTGTATTTAAGTCCTGAATCCAACTAGAATTGATTTTTGTGTGGGTATAAGGTATGGAGCTATTTATTTTATTTTCTACATGGATAAACTAATGATTGGAAGTACCACTTCTTTCATACATCACATTTCTTTATTTGTATAGCCCTGTTTCTGGGATTTCTTTGCTATTGACCAATTTTTTGTCCTTGAACCAGTACTACATTACCTTAATTACTTAGCTCCCTTATAAATCTTGATATTTAATAGCACAAAATCTTCCTGTCTTATTTTTCTTCAAGAGTATCTTATATCCTTGGTCCTTTTTATTTCAAACACACTTCAGAATTAGTTTGTCATATTCTATATAAATTTTGGAAGTATGATGAATCTACAGATTAGTTTGAATAGAATTTATAAGTTTATGATGTTGAGTCTTCTTAGCTATGAACAGAATATATCCCTCTATTTTAAATAAATTCTTGAATGTTTTTTGTCTGAGCTTTATAATTTTCTGCATAAGATCTTGCATATCTTAAATTAGATTTATCCCTTCTTATTTTATGAGTTTTCTGCTTTTATAAATGGGATGTTTTTGTTTAATATCATATCTATTTTTCAGGCATATGGAAATGAATCAGTTTTTGTTGATTGATATTGTTACCATTCACCTTACAAACTTCTATTATTTTTAAGCAAATTTTTCATTTTGGAGTAATTTCAGATTTATAGAAAAGTAAGTAGAGAGATAGTATAGAGAGTTCCTATATAATCCTTACTATGGTACATTTATCAAACTAAGGAAACAACATAGGTATATTACTATTAACTAAACATCAGACTTTACATGGATTTATCAGTTTTTCCAGTAATGTCTTTTTTCTGTTCTGGAGTCTTAATTCCAAATACCACATTGTGTTTTGTTTTTATATCTCCATAATGTTCTCTTGTCTATGACAGTTTCTCAGTCTACCCTTGTTTTGGATGACTTTAACAGTTCTGAAGATACTGTCCCTCATATAGAAAGTCCCTCAATTGGGAATTGTCTCAAGTTTTTCTCGTTAGATTGGGATTGTTTTTTAAATGAATACCACAGAGTTTAAATGTCCTTCTCAACATACCATATCAGGGAATATGTGATATTCACAGGACATCCCTGGTGATGTGAACTTTCATCCTTTAGTTAAGGTGGTGTTTGTCAGGTTTCTCCATGGGAAAGTTGCTGTTTTTTCCTTTTAGTATTCTGTTCTTTGGATAAATCTAGACTGCCCTCAAGGAGAGGAGGAGGGACTAAGCTCCAGTTCCTGAGGAGGGCATATCTATACATATTATTTGGAATTCTTTTGTAAAAATTTATCTTGTATCCTTTATTTATTCAGTCACTTATTTATATCACTGTGCTATTGTGTATATTTACTTAATAATTTAACTTATAAACCCAATACTCTGTTCTTTGTTTTGTTGCTCAATTTGTTCCAGCTTTGCCCACTGAGGACTCTCTCAGGTTGGCTTCTGTGTCCCTTTGACATGTCCTCATTCTTTATTTTTGAGAACCTCCTTACTTTCTGGCACTATAACATGCCTCAGATTCATGTTGTATTTTCCTGTTCTAGTCCTTCAATCAGCCATTTCTCCAAGGACCTCTGGTTACTTTTAAATTGTCCATTCTTTTGTGTTTTCTGTGTTGACAGTTCTATCAGCTATAAATAATGAAAAATTTTTTTCCATTCCATTCTTTTTTGCCTTTTGTTTATTTTTCTTGTCTTATTAAGATGGCCAAGATATCCAGTGCAATGGTGAATAGAAAAGGTGAGAGTTGGCATTCCTGCCTTATGTATTTTAGTGAAAACACCACTGACTTTTTCCTATGAACAATATTTGCTATAGGTTTCTATAGGTTGTATCAGGTTAGACAAATTCCATCCTATTGCTCCATTCTAAGAAGCTTTTATTTTTTAAACCATGAAAGTGTATTGAGTTTTTTTCATCAAATATTTTTTTCTATTTCTTCAGATGATGATGAATTTTTCCTCTAGGGATCTAAAAATTTGGCAAATGATATTTGTAGATTTCCTTTATTCTGGAACTTTGCAATTTTGTTATAAACATAACTTGGTCATGATCTTTTCCTTTTTCTACAGCACTGGATTTGGTTTGCTAATAGTTTGTTTAGTAAATTTGCATCTGTGTTCATGAGTAAAATTGGTCTTTAATTTTCCTTTCTCTTGCTGTTCTGATTTGCTGTTGGCATTAAGATTCTGCTACTATCATAGAATGAGCCAGAGTGTTCCTTCTTTTACATTTTGGAAGTTACTCCATGCCTTTGAAAATATCCACTTGGTAAAATGCTCCTGTAAAACTGTTTTTGGCCTGGTGTTTTCCTTTTTAATATTGAGTTACTATTAAACTTCTAAATTAAAATCTGTAGAAAATTTAATGAAAAACCTTTTGCTTCCATAACGTGTGTATTTTATATATGACCTTACACTTGATACAGCTACCTACATATTGAAACCAAGACTTTGTAATGACTGTTAAGAATTTGAAGAACACATCACCATCAACAAAAAAATCTTTTTTGTACCAATAGGTATTAAAATATTTAACACCAATTTTTAAAGTGTTCAAAGGTGTTTAACAGTTGAAATTATATGTAACAGCTTTTCTTTTTCACTGACATATATATTGTTAAATTTTCTTATGATAATATGAGTAGATTTCAAAGCCAGTTGATCTCTTCCTTATTTAACTATTGCAAAATAATGATGAAGCTCTTATTTGCAGAACATGCATCATTATTAGAACCATCACCCTGCAGCTAGCTTGGACATCATTAGAAGGGCTCCAAACGGATAGAAGTATCTGATATTCGGGAAGACAGAGTTTCAGGGCTTCTACCTGGAGCTACACCCTCCAGAAGCCCCTGCTTGGCTACCCTGCACCCAGCCCCATCCCAACCAGTCACAACTTGGGCTCTGCATGGTGTTTCTTGGAAACTGCAACACAGACTCCTCCAGCAGCTCCACATGTCCCATGTCCTCAAATGAGCAGAAGACCACAGAAGCTGGCTACTGAAGAGGCTGTCCAAGTGGTAGAGCACCTCCTTGGCCCTTCTTAGCACATTTACCACAGAGCAGTAACTGAATGCTGGATGTTGCTTATTTGTGTTTACCACTTGCAGGGACTGAAGAGGGATTTGTCAGACCCCACTTCACTAAGGGCCACTCTCTAGGATCTCCAGAGGAGGCTAGGATCTCCAGAGAAGTGGTCTTCTAGGGTCTGCACTGCCTCAGGTCCTACCTGGCCACCTCTAGGAGTGAGGGAACCAGTATCTCTTCACCAACCTGTAATCCATAAATCAACTGAAAAATTCTACTTGCTGTTTTTGTTTGTGCTTTTGGTGTGAAAGAATTTTAATTACTGCTTCAAGTTCTTAAGTAGTTATAGGACTATTGAGAATTGAGAATTTCTTTTTCTTCTTGAGTCAATTTTCGTAAAATAGTTTCCTAGGAATTTATCCATTTTGTCTACATTTTCAAATTCATTAGCACACAATTCCTTTATTTTTTATTCTCTGCTGTATATAATCTGTAGTTATGTCTCCTTTTTCATTGCTAATATTGGTTATTTGTGCCTTCTCACTTTTTTTCTTGATCAATCTCACCAGAGGTTTGTCTATTTTATTAGTATTTTCAAAGAACCAGCTTTTGGCTTTGTTGCTTCTCTCTATTGTATCTTTGTTTTCTATTTCTTTAATTTCTGCTCTTATCTTTTTTGATCTCCTTCCTTCCACATTTTTTGGGTTTATTCTGTTGTTCTTTTTCTGATTTCTTAAATTGCACATTGAGCTCATTAATTTTCAATCTTTCTTGTTTCCTAATTTGTGCATTTAAGGATGTGAATTTCCCTCCAAATACTGCTTTTCTGCAAGTTCAGATATGTAGTATTTTCATTACTGTTCAGTTCTAAGTATGTGAACATTTCCATCACTGTTACTTCTTTGACCCATGAGCTATAGAAGTGTTTTTAAATTCCTCAATGTTTGGAGATTTAAAATTTTACCTCTTTGTTATTGAAATCTCTCTTAATTGCTCTATGATCGGATGATGTGGTCTGTGTGCTAATAACACTTTGAAATTTATTGAGACTTGTTTTATGGCTTAAACAAGTATGTGATTTTTTATTGTTTCCTGTGTGCTTTATAAGAATGTGTGTTCTCTAATTGTTGAATACAGAGTTCTACATATGTCTATTATCAAGTTTGTTAACTATGTCGTTCAAGTATTATTTTTCTAAACTGATCCTTTTGGTCATGATCTATCAGTAATTGAAAAAGGTATGTTAGTATTCAATGATGATGGTGGATTTATCGATTTCTCCTTGTGGTTCTCTCTCTTTTTTGACTTATGTATTTTGAGGATATTTTATTAGGAATATACCAATTAATAATTGTTATATATTTCTGGTAAATATGTAACACCCCTCTCTATTCCTAATAATACATTTTTCCTCAGAGTCTATTTTATCTTGTATTAATGTAGCAGCACAAACATTTCTTCTTGTTAGGATTTGTGTGGCATATAATCTTCTATCCTTTTAGTGTTGAGCATTTTTTGGTCTTGATGTTTTAATTATATCTCTTGGAAACTGCATATAGATGGACATTTTAAAAAATCTAAAATGATTACCTCTGTCTTTTAATTGGCAGATTTAGTCTATTTATATTTACTGTGCTCTATCTGGATTTGTTTCTACCATCACGCTTTCTTACTTCTGTTTTCTACCACCACTTTCTTTAATTGTTATTTTTAAATTGAATTAATTAATTCCTTTATTTTTGCGGTGCTGGGGACCAAACCCAGAGTATCACACATGCCAGGCAAGCACTCCACCACTGAGGTGCATCCCCATTCCCTATCACTGTCTTTTGCATGCTTCATTTTCTCTTTTCTCACCTGCTCTTTCAGTTCTAAGATTTATTTTCTTATTATATTTTCCCCTCACTATTGCTTGGATTTCTTTTTCTATTCTTTCTGTGGTTATCTTTGAAATTTTACCATGTGTGTTTAACTTAAACTTATTTTAAAGTTAAACAGTATTTTTAATCCCCTCTTGAAGAATGCGGGAAACTTAGAAACCTTCAACTTTAGTCATTACCCTTCTGACCACATACTATTGTTTTTAAACATGTTAGTTTCTTCTTTTTTTGTCCTAACCTCACACTTATACATCATCATCATCAGTATTATTTTACATGGACAGTATTTGTTTGGACCTACATGCATCCATTCTTACATCTCAGACCATCCTTCTGGAATTATTTTCTTTCATTATGAATAGAGTTTAAATGTTCTTTTAGCACAAGTCTCTTGGTATTAAATGTAAGTATCTTTAGTTTATTCTCATTCTTAAAAGATAGCTTTTTACAGGTATTTTCACTCAATACTTAAGAGAATATGATCCCGTCCTATCTTTGAGAAGTCTTCTTTGTTGCTGTTAAGAAATACACTGTTAAAAAAAAAAAAAGAAATACACTGTTGATGGGCTGGGATTGTGGCTCAGTGGCAGAGCACTTGCCTCGCATGCGTGAGGCACTGGGTTCGATCCTCAGCACCACATAAATATTAATAAATAAAATAAAGATATTGTGTCCATCTACAACTAAAAAAATATTTTAAAAAAAGAAAGAAATACACTGTTGAGCTAGGAACGTAGCTCAGTAGCTCAGTGGTAGAGCACTTGCCTAGAATGTGCAAGACCCCAAGTTCAATCCCCAGCACTGAAGAAGAAGAAGAAGAAGAAGAAGAAGAAGAAGAAGAAGAAGAACCACCACCACCACCACACCATCAGTTGAGTTGATTTTTTTTTTTGAGTGGCATATGTAGGGAGTCCTACAATTTCATTCAAACATATTTAGGCATATATTTCTTTTTATTATTCTACTTTAGAAATGTGTTTCATGGCTCAATATATTCATGTTTTTTATAGTTTCTGGGAAATTCTCAATCATTATCTCTTCAAATATTGCCTCTTTCATTCTATTTTTTTATTTCTCAGAATATAGTTATTCATATTTTGGACCTCCATTCTATCCTCCATATCTCATAGCGTCTCTTCAATATTTACTGTCTTCTTGTACTTCATTTTGGGCAATTTCTTCAGATATAGCTTTCAGATTTTCTCTTCTGCTATGTCTAATCTGCTGTTCAATCTTTTCATTGAGATTTTGTTTCAAAAATTATATTTTCATTTGTACAAGATCCATATACTTTACTTTGTAATTGCCTAGTCATCCCTTATGGTTTCTTATTCATCTTTGTGATTACATCTGTTACTTCTTCAAATATTTTGTACAATTTTCGCTCAACTAGTAGTCACTGTTTGCATGAGTGTGGTACTGTAAATGTTGTTCATGTCTAAACCTCATAGTACATTCTGATTATATATTCTGTGTTGTATACCTTTTTGTTTTCCTGGGAGCTGATAATTGTTTGTTTTGGTTTCTTTTGCCTCGTGTTGTGGTGCCTTTAGTAATTCTTCTCTGAATTCTTTTTTAAATCCAAATCAGACATGTCCCTCTTCTGCTTGAAATTCTCCTGTGGATTCCACTTCCCTCAGAACAAAAGCCACAGCCCTTACTATAGCCCAAATGTTCCTACACAGTCTGGTTCCCCTCACCTCTCTGACTTCATCTCTTGTCACTGTCCTCATCACTCATTCTTCTGCAGCTACACTGGTCTCCTTTCTGCTCCTCAAGCATGCTAGTAGCCTCCCTCTTTAGGGCCTTTGTGCTTGCTATTCTGGGACACCCGTCTATGCCTAGGACACCCGTCCTCCCAAATAATCTGATGACTTGCCCAAGTATTTCCATTATGCTCAAATGTTACTTCTCTAGAGAAGTATTTCCTGATCAATGTATTTAAACTAGCCCCATTCAACTTCATTTTCTATCTCCTTACATACTTCATGTGTTATATCTTTCTACAAAGCACTGATCACCACGTGATATATTTTATATTTATTTATTGTGAGTATGTTTGTCTCTCCCCCATAGACTGTAAGCTCCACAAAGCAGGGACTTCTGTTTTGTTCACTGCTGTATCCCCAGTGCCAAGAAGAGTGCATCGTAATATTTAGTAGACAATAAATATTTGTGGAATAAACTGAATGAATGAATGAGTGAATGACTTAATTAATGTGAAGGAGAGAGAGAGAGAGAGAGAGAGAGAGAATTGCCTTGAGAAGTAGGCTAGGCCTGAAGGCCATCCTGAAGAGCTTGGATGCTTTTGTTCACAAGGTTGGGGGCTAGGAAGAAGCAGTGAGGATAGCTTCTGGGTTATTTTGGGAATCAAGTTCTCACTTGGTAATGTGTTGAAAAGCCCCATGAGTTGAAAAGTCCCATGTTTTCATATGACTGGCCCTACACTTTAGGGCTCTTGAAAGCAGGCCTACTGGTGTCTCAGCCAGCCCTCAAACTCTTGTATTGCACCTGCCTGTTACTGAGTGGAAAACAAAGCCCCAGATCTCACAGGGATCCCAGCTAGCATTTCTTTTGTCCTCTGAGGAACTGTTTCTTGGTTCCCAAGCCAAGGGATTACCCTTGTTAGACTTTATCTATGGTACTTGAGAGGAGGGGACAGTGTAGAAGCTGGTAAATGTCTGGTACATAGTTAGGTGCTGTTATAATGGTGAATACTACAGGAAAGTAAGTTTTGGACTAAAAGGACTTTTATCCATTGTCAAGGTGGCAATAGTCTCTGGAGTTCTCGTCCTGACTTTGCCCCTAACTACTATGGGGACTAGCCTGACTTCACTTACTGCCTGTGCATGACTAGATACTAGTTCTGTTGTCTAATATATGCTGTATGCCCCATCCCCACTTTTTTAAAAATATTTTTTTAGTTGTTGATGGACCTTTATTTTATTTATTTATATGTAGTGCTGAGAATCGAACCTAGTGCCTCACACATGCTAGGCAAGTGCTCTACCCCCAAGCCACAACCCCAGCCCCCAGCCCCACTTTTTTGTCACCCACTAATTTCATCAGAATGCTGTCAATATAAACAGAGCCTTGTGGCATGCTGCTAGAGACCTCCTTCTTCATGCCAACATTAATCATCATCACACTGGATTTAACCAATTCAGTTTAGCAAAGTTTGACCACTATGTTCCAGCCTCTTGCTCTATATCACACAGAGAAGTGAACTAGGGTGTGTTCCCAGACACAGCACCATAATTTCAGGACTGTATGATCAGTACAGTGGTGGACACAGTAGACTGTAAAAACCCCTAAGGAACACAGAACCCAGCTCAGGAGACCAGGAAGATTTCTTGGTAGAAATGGCATATGAAAGCCGGGCGTGATGGCTCAAGCCTGTAATCCCAGCACTTAGGGAGGCTGAGACAGGAGAATTGTGAGTTCAAAGCCAGCCTCAGCAACGGCAAGGTGCTAAGCAACTCAGTGAGACCCTGTCTCTACAAAAACACAAAACAGGGCTGGGGATGTGGCTCAGTGGTCGAGTACCCCTGAATTCAATCCCCAGTACCAAAAAAAAAAAAGAAAGAAAGAAAGAAAGAAAGAAAGAAATGGCATATGAAGTGAATCTTAAATGATGAGTAAGAATCTTCTAGTTGATTAACAAGGGGAGGAGAGGGCAATCCAGGCAAAGGGTACCTCATGGCAATGATCCAAAGATAGGAAGCAACATGGTGTGTACCAAGCTCCCTCACATTTCACCCATTTTCCCACAAGACCATCCTAGGAGACTTGATACATACCAAAATTCAGACATTGAGTTTGTAGCCTTCTGGATATGCCAATCTGATAAATGTTCATAAGTTAATGAAAAGTTGGTCTGAGGGGCTGGGGTTGTGGCTCAGTGGTAGAGCGCTTGCCTAGCATGCGTGAAGCACTGGGTTCGAGCCTCAGCACCACATAAAAATAAATAAAATAAATGTCCATCAACAACTAAAAAAATTTTAAAAAAAAGTTGGTCTGACCTGACTGAGTGTCTCTGAGCTTATCACTATAAGTTTCCTGTATCCCTGGCTTCCTTGTCTAGACCATGGAGTTTATATGACTATGATCTTCTTTTAGATCTCCCCTGGAATTAGGCTCACTCCCATGGTCCTGGAAGTTACAGAATCTTCCTCAGCCCATGTTTAGTTTTTTTTTGGGGGGGGGTGGGTAGGAGTACCAGGAATTGAACCCAGGGAGGCTTAACCACTGAGCCACATCCCCAGCCCTTTTTTAAAATTTTTTATTTAGAGACAGGGTTTCACTGAGTTGCTTAGAGCCTTGCTAAGTTGCTGAGGCTGGCTTTGAACAGATTCTCCTGCCTCAGCTTTCCAAGCTGCTGAGATTACAGGCGTGTGCCACCATGCCCAGCAGGCCTGCATTTTTCTGACTCCTGACACCAGCCATGGAATAGAAACCCTTACCCTTCAGGAAATAGACTGGGCCTGTTCATCTTGGTCTTGAGCTTTATTCAGATCCATAATAATCCAGGAAATGTAGGTTGTGGAGTCCAGTAGGCCCCGTTTCAATTTCATTATTTTTTTTCAGTACAATGGATTGAACCCAGTGGCACTTTACCACTGAGCTACATCCCCAGCCCTTTTTTTTTTTTTTTTTTTTGTGGTACTGGGGATTGAACTCAGGGGCACTCGACCACTGAGCCACATCCCCAGCCCTATTTTGTGTTTTATGTAGAGACAGGGTCTCACTGAGATGCTCGCTTAGCGCCTCGCCATTGCTGAGGCTGGCTTTGAACTCGCAATTCTCCTGTCTCAGCCTCCCTAAGTGCTGGGATTACAGGCTTGAGCCACCGCGCCCGGCTCCCAGCCCTTTTTTATTTTTAATTTTGAGATAGCATCTTACTAAGCTGCTGAGGCTGGCTTCGAACTTGCAAATCACCAGCCTCCACCTCCTGAGTTGCTGGGATTACACGCATGCAGCACCACATGCAACAAAAACCAGAAACCCTTTGGCTGCCTTCATAGACCTGAGACCTGCACAGTGGGGCAGGAACCCCACACTTGGTTTAATACTTCATTGCAATTCTGCTGTCACAGTTTTGGCATTTCTGAGGATCCAGCCCAGGGCCTTCCTTGTGTTAGGCCACTGCTCTGCCTCTATGCTACATCCCCAGCCCTCTGGCAGGCCCAATTTCTGAGCATGGAGCTCCTACATCTTGGTTATATGAACTTAACTAAGACACCTGCCCTCTATGAGCTCCTGTTTCAATAAAAGGGTCTAATATCTACCTTGATAGTTGCTACTGCTGTTAGAGCAGATATATAGTAACTGGCACCTGACCACTATTTATTGAATACCTACTACTATTGCTATGAAAGGGAGAACAGCCTAGGATTCAGAGTATGATCTGTAGATCCAGAATGATGTGGATTTTAATTACAGTTCAACTAGTTATTCATGTGACGAATCAAATTTCCTAACACTTTTAGCCTTAGTTTTATCATTTGTACAATAAGGTTAATGTACCCACCTCAGAGTTCCTTGTGTGTTATAATAGCATATAACATGCAGGATGGGGACTTCACAGGCACTAGGCCCTTCCCTACCCTGCCTTCTGGAAAGACTTCCTTCCTCAGCCTCCTCCTCTTTCTAAGGCTCTTAAAGAGGACCCAGCTTCCCCCTTGAAATCACAGGGCCACTTTCTTATGGGAACTTCTTGATGGTAAATAGCTTTTGCATTTGAATTAAACCCAACATTTTCATGTTATATTTAATCTTATTCATTCTGGATTTAGTTTGCTAATAAATTCTTTAGGATTTTTGTATCTTTGGTCATCTGTATTTGCCTGGTCAAGGTTATAGTCATCTCATCTAGTAAATTAACGAGTTTTCTAGAATTGACCCAAATCATCTAAATTTTCAAATTAATTATATTCTCTTATTTTTTAATTTTTTAAAACTATAACTTTTACATTGTTTATACAACTTTAGCATTGTTTATAGTATTAATGCATTTTCTCTATTTTTTAAATTAGTCCCTCCAGAGATGTTTTCGGTAGTTAGCCTTGATATTTTACCATACAGATTTAACCTGAACTTTAAAGTTAGACATTACCATAATCCCCATCGAAACAATACAAAGAATTTATAAAACTCTAATCTCTGCCAACTTGCATATTATTGTGTCTACTATTTTAGTTCTTTTTTAAAGGAAGACTATCACAATACACATTAACAATATGATTATTTTATGCAGACAGCATTTAGTTTTAAACATTTATTTGCCCTTTTATTTCCCCATCTTCTTAAACCTCAACCCTAACTTTTGGGGATGAGTTTCCTTCTTGAAATATGTACTTTAGAAGTTCTTTTAGTGCAGCTCTCTTAATAGGAAACTCCGTCAGTCTGTGTTTATCTATAAATGCCCTTTTTAAACTTTATGCTTCCTTAAAGGTAGATTTTTTGGGTACCCAATTCTAAATTACCTCTCTCTCTTCTTAATACTTAGAAGATATGGCACTATATTCTGGTTTCCATTGTTACCATTGCAAAGTCTGATGTCAGTAGAAATGGTTTTTGCAGGTATTCTTTTTTCTTGGGCAACTTTGAAGATTCTTCTTTGATTATAACTCAACTCTAAGAACTTTTTTGCTGTTTTCCTCTGAATGTTCCTTTTTATGGTCTCCTCATCTTGCTTCATGAATGTAATATTTTTCCTTGTCACTCTGAGGATATTAGATAATAATGTCTTTTTCTGTGTCTTCTTCTCCCTTCTTAGTTTTTGTTTCCAAATACTGTTTCAGCAGCAGTGAGAAACTCTCACTGATGCCAGACTTGGCTAAAAGTGCCACAGATACCAAAGGTGTAACATATTAGAGGGAGTTGGTATAGATGGTGGGAAGAGGGGCCCCTCTACTAGTATGCAAACACAGGTCAGCGCCACAGATCTGTCACTTGAGAGCCTTCTAGTGCAGTGGGCTTCAGAGATGGACTGCCTGGGTTCAAATCCAGATGTGCGATTTCCTAACTAGTCAAGTTACTTAACCTCTATCTTCTTTAGTTTCTTCTTCAGTAAAAGTAGTGATAATGATAATGCTTACTTCATAGAGTTATTGAAGATAGTAATACATTAGTGTACAAATAGTGCCTGGTACATAATAAGCACTGCACCTGTATTTGCCATTGTTACCATTATTACTTTTCTCTGTGTGTGTGTGCGTGTATGTGGTGCTGGCAGTAGAATCCAGGGCCTCATGCATGCTAGTCAAATGCTCTACCACTGAGCTACATCCCCAGCCCTCCATTATTACTTTTATGCTGAGAAGATTGAAAGAAGAGCTTCTGTGGTGTATTGGGGAAAGCAGAGTATATCCTGCCCTATGGGTTCCTTCAATATCATTGAAATAAATGCCATCCACAAAAAGACAAGGTCAGGAGTCTGAAGGGGTTATTTGGACACCTTAGGAGGTGAGATATAAAGTTAATTACATAGGCAGAATAGAATAGGATTCTTCAGTGGAAAATAAGAAGCAGTGTTTAAGGGTGGATCCCTCTGTAGGGACAAGCTGTGTGGGATATTTCCTCATTGGAGCAGAGAAATACCAAAAGGGAGGAACAATAACAAGAATAATTTAGAGAAAGAGGATTTCTTAAGAACTTAATAATGCTTGGGGCTGGGGTTGTGGCTCAGTGGTAGAGCGCTTGCCTAGCATGCTTGAGGCACTGAGTTTGACCCTCAGCATCACATAAATATAAGCAAATAAAGGTATAAAAAATTCAATAACATTAAAAAATAATTTAATAATGTTTTTTTCTTAGGAGCTAACCTGTCAGGTACTATGGTGATTCTTCAAGTTGGGGACATACCTCAGTTAAGGGGCAAGGCTGCTGCCAGGAGTTAATTCATTCTCAGAGGTAGGATTAACCACATCAAAAATGCTTTCAAGTGTTTGTTCTAAATTCTCTTCTCTAAGTTTGAGGAAAGTCTTGCCTCAATAATTATCCTATATAGTCTAGATGATATGAACAGGAGGAATGGGTCATTTGCTTGGTGGGGAGGCAAAATTGAGGAAACATTAGGGTTAAAAGTGAAAGTTCATGAGAGAAAATTTTACACAAAATTTTATCAAATATAATTATGAATGAAAAGAATAATATACAATGACCAGGTAGTATTTACTCCAGGAATGAAGGGTTGGTTTAACATTAGAAAATCATTCAATACCATTCACCGTATTAACAAGCAAAAAATAAAAGAAGACTCATGATCATTACAATAAATGTAGAAAGAGCATTTGACAGAATCCAACATCCATTCTTTTTTTTTAAATATTTGTTTAGTTGTAGATGGACACAATGTCTTTATTTTATTGCTTTGTATGTGGCGCTGAGGATCGAACCCAGGGCCTCACGCATGCCAGGCAAGCGCTCTACCGCTGAGCTACAATCCCAGCCCCCCAACATCCATTCTTGATTTTAAAAAACAAAAAACTAATGAGAGAACTAGGTATAGAGGGGAACTTCTTCCACCTGATGTAGGGTGCCTACCAAAAACCCACAGCTAACATATTTCATGGTGAATGACTGAATGCTTTTTTCCACGTAATTGGGAATAAGACAGGGATGTCCCTTTCTACTATCTCTAGTCTACATTGTACTGGAAGTTCTCACCAAATGATCAGGCAAGAAAAAGAAATAAAGGGATACAGATTGAAAAGGAAGCAGTAAAACTGTAGGCAATATGTAGAAAGGTCTATGTAGAAAGTCCAGTAGTATCTATTGAAAAAAAAGAACCTACTAGAACTACTATCAAGTTGAAGAATATAGCCAGGCATGGTGGTGCATGACTGTAATCCCAGTGGCTCAGGAGGCTAAGGCAGGAGGATTGTGTGATCAAAGCCAGCCTCAGCAATTTAGCAAGGCCCTAAGCAACTCAGTGAGACCCTGTCTCTCAATAAAATACAAAAAGGGCTGGGGATATAGTTCAGCGATTAAGCACTCCTCAGTTCAATTCTTGGCACCCCCTCAAAAAAAAAACAGTTGAATAAAACAGTTGTATATCCCTATTAATGTTACATTACTACAAAGAAATACCCAAGGCAGCTAACTTTATTTAGTTCAGAATTTATTTAGCTCAGAAAAGTTTATTTAGCTCAGAGTTCTGAAGGTTCCAGTCCAAAATCAGACCCATCTCTTTGGGCCTCAGGTGAGGGTACTGAATGACAATGACGGGGTGCACATGTCAGAGCAAACTACTCACACCATGAACCAGGAAGCAAAGAAAGACAGGACTGGCAAGGACCCCCAATTCCTTTTGCAAACACATCCCTAGTGACCTAAGGATCTCCCATAAGGTACCACCTCCTAAAGGTTCATAGTACTTCCCAATAACACCACCTTGGTGAGATATGTATCTTAGGGGATACTTATCCAAACCATAGCAATACTATATACTAGCAATAGATGATTGGGCATAGAAAATTTAAATACCATTTATAATAACATCTGAAATTTTGTCTTAGTAATATAAATCTGATTGCTTGAGCCCAGAAATTTGTACCAGCTGAACAACATAGGAGGAAAGGTACTACAGAACCTGGCAGAGTATAGAAACCCTGTTCAGGGTCCAGCCTTCCCATAATATCAGGACTATCAGTGGATCCATATAGAGAGGAAAATTAGTGGAGAGGCCTCTATTTGCAGACGGGTCTACAAGCAATTTCCTCAAAAAAAGTGGGGGGATAAATCTGACAAAAGATGTAAAAGACCTGTACACCTGTGTGGTAACTTTCCATGGCTAGAACAAAATACCTGAAGCAATTAGCTTATAAAAAAGAAAAGATTTATTTTGTCACATGATTCAGTAAGTGCCATTCCAAGATCAGGTTCCACCCACTGCTTTGGGCCTCTGGCAGGGGTGCACACTGTGGCAGGAGCACATAGCAGAGCAAAACCACTTACATCATAAGCCAAAGAGACAAAAACAAGAAGAGACTGGGGTCCTACAGTCTCCTTCAAGGATATAGCCCCAATTACCTAAAGACATTCCATAAGGCCCCACCTCCCTATAGTGCTACTGAGGAGATCAAGATTTTAACAGGGGACCCATATGAACCATAGAAACCTGTATTGCTGAGAGAAAGGAACAAAATAGATGGAAAATAGCATTCACAGGTCAGAAAATTTAGTATTGTTACAATGCCAGTGCTCTCCAAATTCACCAGTAGATTTGGTATAATCCCTATAAGAATATCAGCAGGCTTGTTTTTTCAGAAATTGATAAGATGATCCTAAAATTCATATGGAAAGGTACTATAGAACCTGGCAGAGTATCAGGACTATCAGTGGATCCATATAGAGAGGAAAATTAGGGGAGAGGCCTCTATTTGCTGACGGGTCTACAAAGGTTTAGAACAAGCAATTTCCTGAAGTGGAAAACCCACTAAAGGCATAAGATGCTGAAATGCATGAGTTATGATAGAAGTATAAAATAAGGGCTGAGGTTGTGGCTCAGTGGCAGAGCGCTTGCCTTGCACACATGAGGCACTGGGTTCGATCCTCAGCACCACATAAAAATAAATAAACAAAATAAAGATATTGCATCCATCTATACCTAAAAAAATTTTTTAAAAAGTATAAAATAAAACTACAATGAGATTTCATTTTAGATCTCCTAGATAAAATTTTGAAACGCTAGATCATGCCAAGTCCTATAGTGGAGATATGGGATCCTCATGCACTTCTAGTGATGGTGAGGTGAATGTGGCAGTACATAGTCGAATTCAGTATCTCTATATACCCTCTGAAGAAATTCTCACACAGATCCATAAAGAGTCATGTAGGAGAAAATTTATTATTGTGTGATTTGCAACAGTGGGGAGTTTGGAGGCCTGCTATGTGTCCATTAATGGGGAGTACACAGGGAAAGTGATGGATGTACTCTGTAGAAGGCCTCTTAGCAGTTGGAGCAAGACTTCATCATGTAGTACTGAGTGAAATGGAACAAATCATGTTACTTAACACTATTCACATAAGTCACAAATACACATATACACCAAATACACCTCTTCAAGAAGTCACACAAGCAAAAGGATATGAGTTAAGCACATTCAAAAGATCCTCTGTGGTGTGGGTTAGGGGAGGAATTGGGGTGTGGATAATAGGGAATAAATAAAGCAAAGAAAAGAGTAAAAGATAAGTAGAAAGTAGATACAGTTGGCCCTCCATATCCATAGGTTTCACATCCGGGGATTCAACCAACTGTGGATAGAAAATATTTTGAAAAATATCCTGTCTTTACTGAATATGCACAAACTTATTTTCTTGACATTCTTGACATTATTCTGTGAACAATACAGTATAACAACTATTTATATAGCATTTACATTATATTGGATATTATGAATAATTTAGAGATGACTTAAGGTGAATGGGAGATGGGCTGGAGTTGGAGCTCAGTGGTAGAGCACTGGCATAGCATGTGTGAAGTTCTGGGTTCCATCCCCAGCATGTAAAAAAAATTAAAAAGAGTAAAGTGTTTGGGAGAATGTGTGTAGGTTTTATGCAAAAACTATTCCATCTTATGCAAAGAACTTGAGCATTTGTGGATTTGGGTATTCGCAGGAAGTTCTGGAACAAATCCCTTGCCAATTCTAAGCAATAATTGTTTTCCTGGGCCTAGTCATCTATTTCTCTGTGGTATTTGACCTTTGATATCTGCTCTTCAATAAGAAGGAAATAGCCACACATGTCTTCTGTTGACCTGAGGCCAGAATGCCCAGGTGGGCCTGCCTCAGATGAGCTGTCATGACTAGTCTTGACCATATGCTGTTGCAACGCCTGCATGCTCCTCCTCCCAGCACTGTAGTTGCTTGGGGCAGGTATGGACATCATGTCACCTCACAGCAGTTGTATGCTGTGATCTACTGAGGGCGGGCTGGTCATGGGGAGATTAGAAATGGGAAAATTTAAAAAAAGTAATTGGGAAAATCACAGCAGTCCATTTACTGTCCAGCCATAAGGTTACCAGATGACTTTTTTTTCTCATTTTTTGGGTACCAGGGATTGAACTGAGGGGCACTGAACCACTGCAACACATCCCCAGCCCTATTTTGTATTTTATTTAGAGACAGAGTCTCACTGAGTTGCTTAGCACTTTGCTTTTGCTGAGGCTGGCTTTGAACTTGAGATCCTCCTGTCTCAGCTCCTCGAGCCGCTGGGATTACAGGCGTGTGCCACTGCACCCGGCCCAGAAGACTAATTTTTGGTCTGCACAGCAGTCCTTCTGGTGCCTAGACTGCATTGGGACATGGGTATATTTCATTTCCCTAGACATACTCTTTTATTTTTTAGTTTTTGGTACTGGGAATTGAATCCAGGGGTACTTTACATTAAGCTGTATTCTCAGTCCTTTTTTATTTTTTTAATGTTGAGGTAGAGTTTCACTAAGTTGCTGAGGGTCTCACTAAGTTGCCAAGGCTGACCTAGAACTTGTGATCCTCCTGCCTCAACCTCTCAAGTTACTGTCATTACAGGTATGCACACCCAGCCCTAGACTCACTGATTATAACTATTAATGCATATAAATTGTACAAACTAATGGGTTTCACTGTGACATTTCCATACATGTGTATATTGTCTTTGATCATGCCTGGACTCCTCTTGACTTTATTCTCAAGATTTCCCTAGAAGTGGCTCATGTACACTCTTAGGGAAGTTGAAGCCAGATGATAACCCAGATTCTCTTCAGCTTATCCTCTCCTAGAATTCTTCACCTAACTGTACCAATATTACCCCTTCTGTAACTACCGAAGATGTGTGCTCGCCATATATATTTTCAAAACAAAACGATATATTAGTTAGACATACGTACATGGGAGGTAAAATATTCACAAAAAATCAAGGGAATGAGAATATAAAGGTCAAAATAGTGATTTCCTCTGGGGCAGGTGAAGGAGCCATGTGAAGGGATCCATAGTGTGCTTCTAAAACACTGGAATGTTCTAGTTCTTTAACTGGTGAGTATGTGAGTATTTTGTTTTCAGAAACTTCTCTCTACATTGAATGCATCAAAAACAAACACAAAGAGATTACAAATCTAATTATATTTATACCTAATACAACACAGAGAATCAGAGAATCATAATAAATATAGTAGAGTATTTACCCATGGTGGGGTATGTCTTAGAAATGAGAGTGGAGAATGAAGATAAAATGGAATGAATAAATGAATGGAAAAAGATACAGATTCTATTATTTAAAGATAATGTAACAAGACCAATGCAGTAACGTTTCCTCTACCTTCTGCATCTGACATTCAAAGGAGAAATTACTATTGAATATGATGAAGAAACTGGACCCTATTAAATCTGCTTATTCCAAAGCCAAGCTCAAATCACATGCATGCTCAAAAGATCAAACAGATTGTTGCTAGGAAAGGTGTCTGTGGGGAAAAATTTTGAATGCCCCTCTGAGTGCTCATTTATCCAAAGTTTTGTCTGTAGATTTTTCCCTGCCATTCCTGAAGGATTCCAAATGCAAGCCTTGACTCAGCCCCATTTCATAATAAACCAGTGGGGAAAAGAGGAGAACAAACTTGTGTCCCTGCAAGAGCAAAAGAACAAACCCTGATACCTTAGAAGCACAGTGTATGTTGGGCCCTGTCCTGGAAATCGCCTCTAGAATTTAAAAACAAAAACAAAAACCTGGTGGTTGGAGAAATGAGTGCTTCAGTAAACCTCAACCATCCTCAGATTAGAAGAGAGTAATGAGGACTATAGTGAGTCTGCGCAGATCACCCCTAGTCACACTCAAGCCTTCTTTGTTCTCCAATACTTTGTTGATGGGCAAATGGAACTTTCCATTCAATACTGAAGTAGTTTATTCTGCCTTGTCTCCCTATATGCAGTTTGTCTTGTCAGAGCTGTTGTTTTAGTTGAGGAGATCAGGTCAGTTAGCATTACAAAATGGCTTCCTCTTACCATGGGATGTCTCATTTGAGGCATGTGCCTTCCTGACTAGCCTTTTTTTTTTTTTTTTTTTGGTACTGGGGATTGAACTCAGCGGCACTCGACCACTGAGCCACATCCCCAGCCCTTTTTTTGTGTTTTATGTAGAGACAGGATCTCACTGAGTTGCTTAGCACCTCGCCATTGCTGAGGCTGGCTTTGAACTCGCGATTCTCCTGTCTCAGCCTCCCTAAGTGCTGGGATTACAGGCTTGAGCCACCGCACCCAGCTCTGACTAGCCTTTTGTGTCTACTAGCATATCAGGTAGAAATATTCCTTGCACATTAAATATAGTAATGTACTACAGACCAGCTGGAGTATAACCGGACCTCCCCACGCTCTGTATCACCCTGATCTGGCCCACAGTCTTCTGGGTAGGACCCTTATAGAAGTCCAAGCCAGTTTGTGGATAGCTGACCTAAACAAGGTAGGGGCAGGCAGCTGCTTAGTACTCCAATTAAAATCAAAATTATACAACATACGTTGCTATCTTCTTGCCCCAGCTCCCACTTTCAAAACTGATAGAAGAGGACAGGGCATGGTGGTGCACGCCTGTAATCCCAGCACTTAGGGAGGCTGAGACAGGAGAATAGCGAGTTCAAAGCCAGCCTCAGTAACGGCGAGGCACTAAGCAACTCAGTGAGACCCTGTCTCTACATAAAACACAAAATAGGGCTGGGGATGTGGCTCAGTGGTTGAGTGCCCCTGAGTTCAATTCCTAGTACCAAAAAAAAAAAAACCTAGTAGAAGAGGGAAAAGAGCATATTATCTATGTCTTTCTCAAACAGGGTGTCTTTTCCCCACACTCTTATTGGTGCATTGTAGTTGTACATGATTGGATTTGTTGTTACATATTCTTACATGCACACAATATAGCATCATAATTTTTTAAAATTTTTCTGTAGTTGTAGATGAACAGCATGCCTTTATTTGTTTCATCATGTGGTGCTAAGGTTTGAACCCAGTGCCTCACACATGCTAGGCAAGCGCTCTACCACTGAGCCACCACCCCAGCCCCTAGTGTCATAATTTGGCCAAAATCATTCCTCAGTATTTCCCCTTTCCCTTCTCTCCTCCCTCCCTGTGGTCCTTTTTCTCTACTCTACTGACCTCCCTTTGATTTTCATGAGATCCTCCCACTTTTATTTTCATTTTCCTCTCTTGGCTTCCACATATGAGAGAAAACATACAGCCCTTAACCTGAGTTTGGCTGTTTCGTCTAACATTATGTTCTTAAGTTCTATGCAGGGTCTCACTAAAATGCCAAGGCTGGCCTTCACCATCAGCACCAGATAATTTGGACTTTCCCTTTCAGATTACACCAACTCTCCCACCCTAAGCAGACAGGCTCTCGAAAGTAATCTCAACTCTTATAACTCTACCTTCAAGAATATTGGATGAGCCAGGTGTGGTGGTGCACGCCTGTAATCCCAGCACTTAGGGAGGCTGAAACAGGAGAATCATGAGTTCAAAGCCAGCCTCAGCAACAGTGAGGCACTAAGCAACTCAGTGAGACTCTGTCTCTACATAAAACACAAAATAGGGCTGGGATTGTGGCTCGGTGGTCAAGAATCCCTGAGTTCAATTCCTGGTACACCCCCCACCCCCCAAAAAAGGAGTAGTGGTTGATCTACTAGGAATGTCTGAAGATACTGAGTCCTGGACACAGGATGCTCTTCATTTACTTAGGGAACTGGACCATGGCAGCCACAGGGCTTCTCACTGAAATGTAGGGCAGCTCATGGATCAGTATTCAGGCCCCACCATCTCTAGGCAGTGTACTCTTGGTCCTCAGTATGCCTCATTGTCACCTAAGGGCAGTTAAGTCTGAGCTCATCAGACTCATTGTCCCCTTTACCGACCTGAAATGGAGTTTAGTAGAAATGGAACCCATCTACACACATAGTTTTAAAATATTAACATAATGCACTAACTTTAACATAAAAGGAATATATCAATTGCTTTTTTCTGCATCAAGATAAACTTATGACTTTTCTCCTTCAGACAATTTATATGGTAAGGCTGGCCTCAAATTTACAATCCTCCTGCCTCAGCCTCTCAAGTAACTGAGATTACAAGGTATGCACCACTGCGACTAACTGTATTAGTATAGTTTTTATGTTGAACCATAATATCCCTTAGATTCCTGGAGTATACTCTGTCCCATAATCTGTAATTTTGAATACACTATTAGTGTCTATTTTCTAACTTTTTGGAAGAGATTTTTGTTTCATAATGATATGACCCTAGGATTTTCTTTCCTTAGGTTCTCCTTGTCTGATTTTACAATTTAGGTTACACTAGGTTCAAAAAATGGAATGGATGGGTTTTGTTCTTTTGTTATGCATAAGATCAGAATGAACTATTCCTTGAAAGTTTGCTGCAGCTCACCTACAAAACCAACTGGGCTTTATTCTTTGATTACATTTCTGTTTCATTAATACTCACTGAACTATTCAAGACCTCCCCTCACTCTTTTGTTGGGCTAGGGATGGAATGCAGAGCCTTGTGCATGGTAGGTAAGCAACACTGAGCTACATCCCCAGCCCTAAGATCTCTCTTTTTGTGCCAAAAGCATGTTATAGTTTTCTAAGTATGTATCTTTTTCATCTAGGTTTTCAAATTCATTGGTATATAATTTGTAATTTTGCATTTTTAAAAAAGATCTCTTTTGTCCATAGTTATTACCCTCTTTTCATTCTATATTTTGGGTTTTTTGTTTGTTTGTTTGTACTAAGGATTGAACCCAGGGTGCTTTATCAGTGAACTACATCCCCAGCCCTTTTTACTTTTTTTTTGGTATTAGGGATTGAACTCAGGGGCACTCGACCACTGAGCCACATCCCCAGCCCTATTTTGTGTTTTATGTAGAGACAGAGTCTCACTGAGTTGCTTAGCGCCTCGCCATTGCTGAGGCTGGCTTTGAACTCGCGATTCTCCTGTGTCAGCCTCCCTAAGTGCTGGGATTACAGGCTTGCACCACCACGCCCGGCTCCTTTTTACTTTTTATTTGAGGCAGGGTCTCACTAAATTGCCAAAGTCAGCCTTGAACTTGTGATCCTCCTGCCTCAGCTTCCTGAGTGGCTGCGATTACAGGCATGCACCTTTGTGCTTGGCTACACTCAGCTTTTAACTTTTCTCTTTATTTTTTTCTTGGCCACTCTTGTCAGAGATCTGCCTCTCTTATTAGTCTTTTCAAAGAATCAATTTGGGTTTGGTTAATTTTCACTGTTTTCTTGTGTTCTCTATTTCTGCCTTATTTTTCTTGTTTATTTAAATTTAGTAATATAAACAATGTATTATTGGCACAGAAAAATACACCAATAGAACAGCATAGATACAGGCATATGTATATAAAGAAACCTAATATATAACAGGCTGATGGAGAAAGGATAGTCATTTAGTTGATAGTATTGTGAAAACTGACTTGTGACATGGAGAACAATAAAACTGAATTTCTACCTCATACCATATACAAAAGTGGATTCTAGATAGATGTAGTACCTAAATGTGAAAGGTAAAATGATCATGTTAATAGGAGAAATTGTAGGAGGATAGCTTTGTGACTTAGAGGCTTGGACAAAATTTCAAGACTATGGTAAAAAAAAAATGATTGGTTGGATTACATTAAAGCTAAGGATTTTCTGGGTGTGGTGGTATATACCTGTATTCCCAGGGACTCAGGAAGCTGAGGCAGGAGAATCGCAAGTTCAAAGCCAGCCTCAACAGTTTAGCATGGTCTCAGCACATATTTACATATTATGCTGATATGTAAAATTTAAGTGAGACCCTGTGTCAAGATTAAAAATTAAAAAATAAAAAGGGGTCTGGGGCTGTAGCTCAGTGGTAGAGCACTTGCCTAGCATGCATGAGGCATTGGGTTTGATTCTCAGCACCACATATAAATAAATAAAGATCCATTGACAACTAAAAAATATTTTTATTTTTATTTATTTATTTATTTATTTATTTATTTATTTATTTTTTATTTAAATGCATTTCAAGTCATAGTACATACCCAGATCTCTGTTTTTCCATTTCTCTGATTGCAAACCAAATAAAGTCATCCCATTAGAGTCTTC
>CM053417.1:81636712-81697371 GCA_028644305.1 Xerus rutilus | reverse complement strand
CCGGGCGTGGTGGCTCACGCTTGTAATCCCAGCACTTAGGGAGGCTGAGACAGGAGAATCGCGAGTTCAAAGCCAGCCTCAGCAATGGCGAGGCACTAAGCAACTCAGTGAGACCCTGTCTCTACATAAAACACAAAATGGGGCTGGGGATGTGGCTCAGTGGTTGAGTGCCCCTGAGTTCAATCCCTGGTACCAAAAATAAATAAATAAATAAATAAATAAATAAATAAATAAATACGGGCTGGGGTTGTGGCTCAGTGGTAGAGCGCTTGCCTCACATGCATGAGTCACTGGGTTCGATCCTCAGCACCACATAAAAAATAAACAAATAAAATAAAGATATTAAAAAATAAATAAATAAATAAATAAATACACGTACACACACACATAGAAACAGATAGATTTATTGTAAGGTGTTAATTTGTGATTATGGAGGTTGACCAGTCTCCAGTTCTATAAGGTAAATCAAGTAAGAGACCCAGGAAAACCAATGGTATAGTTCTAGTCTGAAGACAGGCAGCCTCAAGACCCAGGAAGCACTGATGTTTCAATTTAAGTCCAAAGGGAGTGGAAAAGCTGATGTCTCATTTTGAAGAGAGGTAGGAAAATTCTCTTACTCAAGGGAAGATCAGTCTTTTGTTCTATTCAGGCCTTCAACTGATTTGATAAGACTCACTCACATTAGGGAGGGCAGTCTGCTTTACTCGGTCTACCAATTTAAATGTTCACGTCATTCAAAAAAACACCCTCATGAAAACCCCAGAACACTGTTGGACCTAATACTGGGCACATCATGGCCCAGTCAGATTGACACATGGAGTTGGCCATCATAAATCCTCCTTTTTATCCTAACAAACCTCTTCCCCCAAAAGGAGGTAAAGTCCTTCACTGATATTTATTCTTTTCTTTGAGATCCTGTGTCTTAAATACTGTGATGTAAAGTTAAAGATTCTTAAATAGTATTACATAAAGCCTATACATGTTATGTTACATGATAATGGGATAAGAGAGGGAAGAAAAAGATATTTGATATACACACAGATATATTCACAGCTAAATATGCAAGAAGTATTTGTGAAAATTGGAGCCCTTGTTTCTGTGACTGTTCATGTGGTTGTAGCTGGTATTCATAACTACCCCTTTCAGTGGTTCCATATTCCTGATTCCATATTCCCTTTCTTCTCAGCAAGAACATGGGCTGGTTGGTTCTTTCCCTGGTGGGATGACTCAAACCTTCATTTTGGAAGAGTCTGGGCCATTTGTAGTCCTGCCTGGAATGGGTTGTAATTTTTCATTGAACTTAATCATAGGCATGATAATGCTAAGAAGTGGCCTAAGGGATCTTCTGCATCCCAAAGTACTCTTTCTTACCTTCACTGTGGAGTAGCTGTGCAGTTTCCCCATGGTAGACAGAATCATTCACCCCATGCAGCGCTGTGATTCCCCCTTTGCTGATTTGTTGATTCAGAAGCCTGAGGAGTCTGAAATGGAGGGATGGGACTCGGCTTAAAGTGCAATGGAATCATTATTGTGACTTCGGTGGAAGCATTCCTCTCTTTGGAAATAAGACCTCTAGGCCAATAGAGCATGAAGTAGTGGGAACAGGAAGCAAAATTTTTGCCAGTGGGTCACTAGGGGTGATGGTAACTGGTGCCATTTCCACCCATTGATTCCTGGACCTGTGAACCCTGGTTATGGGAGAAATAATACTATACATTGGATGTTTATTCAGAGAACATACAGACTTCTGGTGACCCTTTCCCCACTCCTGCAAGATATAGCCATCTAGCTGGCACTGTAACTGATCTTCAAAAGGCCATCCCAGTGTTCTATCAAGCCAGCTGCTTCAGGATGGTAGGGAATATGGTAAGACCAGTGAATCCCATAAGCACAGGCCCAGCTGTACTTCATTTGATGTGAAGTGAGTTCCTTGATCAGAAGCAATGCTATGTGTCATACCAAGATGAGGTAGTTTTGAATGGTAGTTTTGGCAGAAGCTTTGTATGTAATTCCACATTCAGAGTGTCTATTTCAGGAAGAACAAAACACTGCCTCTTCCATGAGGGATACCATCCAAAAGAATCAACCTGCCACTAAGTAGCTGGCTGATAACTCTGGGGAATGCTGCTGTATCAGGGACTCAGAGTTGATCTGTCTTGCTGGTAGGTTGGGCGCTCAGCCGTGGCCATAGCCAGGTTGGCCTTAGTGTCAGTCCATGTTGGTGAGCCCATGCATAACCTCTGCCCTGCCATCATGGCCACTTTGTTCATGAGCCCATTGGGAGATAACAGGGGGAAAGAGGCTGACTAGTCATTTTATCCATTTGATTATTAAAATCTTATGTTGAGGTCACTCTTTGGTGAGACACAAATATGATCACACTTTATTTTCCCCAAAGAAGTCTTTATCTTGTTAGTCAGATTTCTGTCACTGTTATCAAATACCTGACAAGAACCACTTAGAAGAGGAAAGGTTTATTTTAGTTCATGGTTTCAGAGGTTTCATCCATGGTCAGCTGGATTCAAGGCAGAAACATCATGTTGGAAAGGCATGTTGGAGGAAAGCTTTTAGCTCATAGCAGCCCAGGAAGCAGGGGCAGGAAGAGGGCAGGGAGAAGATAAATCCTTCCAGGACATACCCCTAGTGATCTACTTCCTCCAGCTTAAGTCTCAACTCTAGTCATCCAGCTACAAATGAGGGCAGGGCCCCTATGATCCAATGATTGCCTAAAACTGCACCTCTTAAAAAAAAGAAAAGAAAAAAACCACACCTCTTAACCTTGCTGTATTTGGGACCATGCTTTCAACACATGAGATTTTGGGGGGACATTCCAAATCCACGCCATAGCATACTTCTCTCCCTCAAATTTTCTTGTTGTCAATTTTCCAATTATATTTCTTCCAAGTATGCGACCATACAGTGAAAAAATTGTCCACAGCCCATGAATTTATCTAGTCATTTTACATAAAACACAAAATAGGGCTGGGGATGTGGCTCAGTGATCGAGTGCCCCTGAGTTCAATCCCTGGTACCAAAAAAAAAAAAAAAAGAGTAGTTATCTGCAGATCATGGCATGGCTCCAAAATCCTAAAGGCCTTCATTGCAGTTCACTTTCTGGGGCCTACAAAAAGTTCCAAACATTATCCCTATCTGCCACTGACACCTCAGGTACCAATGGGTCTGCTGGATCATATGGCCACAGTGGCAGAGCAGCCTGGACCTATTATAGTGACTTCTCTTGTTCCGGGCCTCAGTCAAAACCAGCAGCTTTTTAGATCACTTGGTAAATGGACCAGAGGAACATGCACGCTACATGAGAAATATGTTTCCTGCAAAATCCAAGAGAGACCCACTAGAAGTCATGCCTCTTTTTAGTTGTAGGAAGGGACAAATAGAACAATATATCTTCCTTCTTTGTTTTGTTTTGTTTTCTGGTACCAGGGACTGAACTCAGGGGCACTCGACCACTGAGCCACATCCCCAGCCTTATTTTGTGTTTTATGTAGAGACAGGGTCTCCCTGAGTTGCTTAGCGCCTCGACGTTGCTGAGGCTGGCTTTGAACTCGCGATTCTCCTGTCTCAGCCTCCCAAAGTGCTGGGATTACAGGCCTGTGCCACCATGCCTGGCTCTCTGTCTTCCTTTTTAAAACAGTTATCTTGACATGCTCCTTACTACTGGACTCCTAGAAATTTCACTGAGGTAAAGGCCCCCTGAATTTTTCCCAGACTTATTTCCCACCCACTGACATGCAGATATCTTGCCAATAAGTTTAAAGAAGTTGTCACTTCTTGCTAAGCCCAGTTGGCATAATGTCATTAGTATCATGTACCAGCATGATATCTGTGGAAGGGAAAATCTATCAAGATTTCTGTGGACCAAATTATGACATAGGGCTGGAGAATTGACATGCCCCTGAGGTAGAACAGTCAAGTCATATTGCTGGCCTTGCCAGCTGGAAGCAAACTGCTTTGGGTGGGTTTATGGGCAGATACAGACAAAAGGTCATTGCCAGAGCTATAGCTACATATCAAGTACCAGATGATGTGTTAATTTGCTCTAACAATGAAACCATATCTGAAACTACAGATATAATTGGAGGTACTGCCTGGGTAAGCTCACAGTAATGCACTGTCATTCTCCAAGATCCACCTGTCTTCTGCATAGACCAGAGGCATGTTGAATACAGATGATTCTCATGACCCCTGCATTCCTCAGGTCTTTTATGGTGGCACTGATTTCTTCTATTTTCTAGGATTGTGTTATTGCTTTCGGTTTATTATTTCCCTAGGTAGAAGCAGTTCTAGTGGCTTCCACTTGGCCTTTCCTACCATAACCCTCACACCACAGATTAGGAAACCATTGTAAGGATTCTGCCAGTTCCCAAATGTGTCTGTTTCAATTGTGCATTCAGGGACTCAACTGTGAGATAGATCTGAACTAAAATTCCATTGATCCCCTGTTATGGTTTGGTGAAAGTTGTTCGCCCAAAGAGCTCATGTGTTAGGTACTGTAGTAATGTTCGGAGGTGAAAATATTGGATTATGAAAGCTGTAACCTCATCAGTGGACTAATCCATTTGATGAATTAACAATTTGAGCTGGGCATGGTGGCGCAGGCCTGTAATCCCAGCACTTAGGGAGGCTGAGACAGGAGGATTGAGAGTTCCAAGCCAGCCTCAGCAATGGCGAGGAGCTAAGCAACTCAGTGAGACCCTGTCTCTACATAAAACACAAAATAGGGCTGGGGATGTGGCTCAGTGGTCGAGTGCCCCTGAGTTCAATCCCCGGTATCAAAAAAAAATTTTTTTGAATAGACTACTGGGAACTGTAGGCAAGTGAGACATGGCTGGAGGAAGTAGGTCACTGAAAGTGTGCCCTTGGGAATTAAGTCTTGTCCCTGGACCTTTCCCCTCTCGGCTTCTCAGCTGCCATGAGCTGAGCAGCTTTCCTCTTGCATGCCTTTCTGCCATGATGTTCATGGAGTTTAAAACCATTGAACCCCAAATAAACCATTCCTCCTCTTAAGTTGCTCTCATCAAGTAACAATCACAGAGGCAAAGCTGACTAATACATCCCCTGACCTCCATAAGGCCTGACTCTGATGTGACCACAGTGATATTTCGGGTCTCCTGGAATTAGTGTCAGTTCAAAGCCAGTGTTCAGCAATTAAAAAAGAAATCTGATTATTTCTTTTTCCTCATTGTACAGTTGCCCTAGTAAAAGGCTCTAAATGCCTTTGAGAAAGACTGGGGAAAAGATCACAGTATATAATTTCAGCAATGTACTGGGGTCTTTCCTCAAGGGGTCCCAGCCTCCCCTTCATTCAAGGGATTCTGGGTTCTATAAACTGGTTCAAGTCTGACAATTGTCTTGGGGGCTATGATACTATGTTTTTATGATTCAAGTTAGACTTTTATTCACTTGTCCTAGAACTTTTATGCTGATACAGATCAAGTAAGAATTAAGTGGGCTTCTCAATTATTTCACGTCTAGGAATACCATGATCAACTAGCCAATGCTCCATATTTGTGCAAAATTAAATTATTCTGATTGCTGAGTTGACTGCTGTCCATTACCACATTAACCTTGCCTTTGGCTGATGTGGTCCACCTCTTTACCCCTACTTCCCTGGAAACGGATTTTTTAACTTGATGGTGGTGCAAAAGTGATAGGCATTCAGTAGAAACTGTACTTCAATTTTTTTAATTTTTGATTTTTAGTTGTAGATGGATACGATACCTTTAGTTATTTATTTTTCTGTGGTGCTGAGGATCAAACCCAGTGCCTCATACATGCTAGGCAAGTGCTCTACCACTGAGCCACAACTCCAGGCCAGTACTTCAAATTTTGAATTTTGATCTTTTCCCGAGTTAGCAAGATATGTTCTTATCCTGGGCAGTGGCAGCAGTAGCCACTCCAGCTCCCAATTATCCCTGATCTCACAAGGGGAAACCAATAACACTCTACTGTGTCCTGTGTTGCTAAGATATGATGTTTTGTAGATGAGGTATATTCAATGGATTTCAACTTATAATGAGTTTATCAGGACATAACCCTCATCATAAGTTGAGGAGCATCTGTACTTGCATTGCATCAGTGGCAGCAGTTCCCATTGTAAGTTCTGGCTTGCAGAGAGGAGTGATCAGAGAGCTCTTCAAAGATGCTGGAGCTCCTCTCTCAAAATTGTCCCATAACCCTGATGAAAGGCGTGTCTTCTGGGCCCTTCCAGGATAAGTAACTCTTAAATGGTAAATCCAATGTAATATTCCAGTCTCCTTTAGTCTTTGAGTCTTTTTCTCTATATTTAATCAAGGCAAGTCCAGTTTTTGTCTCCTTCTCTTTTGCTGGTCCAGCATTGCTAAATCACTCATTGTGGCCCATCACAATGTTCCAGCCAACCAACCCAACTGTTAGTTAGCACTCCTTCTAACTTCCCAAGTGGCAACCTTAAATTTTGTCTCTGTAAGCTCATATCAATAAATTCATCCCACTCCAGCATTATGTTCCTCCCACTATTATCCCACACCCTTAATGTCCCCTGGTACTGGGGATTGAACCCAGGGGCACTGTACCACTGAGGTACATCTCCAGCCTTTTATTTAGTTGTAAGAGAGGGTCTCTCTAAGTTACTGAGGCTGCCCTCAAACTTGCAATCCCCCTGCCTCAGCCTCCCGAGTAACAGGGTTCACAGGCATGCACCACCATGACTGGCCTTATATGTATTTCTCCACACAGGCTCCCCAGATTTCTGTCTGTATAAATTAGAAGACTCAAGTAGTTCTGGAGTGTACTTCATTCCCTCATGGGTCTACTTTATGCCTCACCATTAGAAGTCTGCTGAGACTTGAGTCTAGTTACAGATCTAGATGCAAATGCAAGGTGGTAGGGATGAGTTGTAAGGAGGATCAGCATTTTCTTGTATAGCGACTGCCTCAGGGGAGGCCATTACTTTCCTCAGGGAATTCAGGGCTAACACTCTCTGATGAGGGTAAAAAGGCCTCTTCCACTAGAGTTGAGGAGGCTGCTTCCCTTGGTAGAGGACACACGTCAAAATTTAGGAGCCAAATGTCCCTAGTTTCATCAGGATCTTCCCACATATCTTCATTACATCTTTCAGGATCCCATTCTTTCCCAGTCAATGTCCTCCTAATAAAGACTGGCAGTTCACTTGCATTGTAATTCAGCCAGGTGAAATGATTCTCAGTTTGATTGTTGGCAACTACAGGAGATCAGAGTGACCTTCAGGATACACATAGAAGCTTTCAGGACATTTCTGCATTGATTGAGCTTGGGATTCATATCCCTAAGCTCATCCTTTACTTTCCCCACTTTGTCTGGTGACATTAAGAGCATTCCACCAACCTAATTATTATTTGTTTGACAAAAATATCCCTATGGATCATATATACAAGTCACCCAGAACCTTTATACAAGTGGTTAATTAGAAGTATCTCGTGGTGACATTTTGTGGATCTCTATTGCCAGATCATGGCATAGATCAGTAATGAATAGGATACCAGAAAGAGAGAGGGAGAGATTGCTATAAGGAATGGGCTCTTGTAAATTATGGAGACACAAGAAATTTGATTGTGTAGTTCCAGTCTGAAGGCCTGTAGACTTGAGACCCAGGAAGACCCAATGTTTTAGTTCAAATCACAATCCAGGAAAAAGCCTATGGCTCAATTCCAAAACAGGGAGGAAGAAGTGTTCCTTACTGTGGAGAAGGTAAGCCTTTTTTTTTCTATTCAGGCCCTCAACAAATTAGATGAGGCCTGCTCAAATTAAGGAGGACAGCCTGCTGGAGGACATCCTGCATTATTCAGTCTACCAATTTAAATTGGGGGGGGGGTAAACGAGGTGCTAAGCAACTCAGTGAGACCCTGTCTCTATATAAAACACAAAATAGGGCTGGGGATGTGGCTCAGTGGTCGAGTGCCCCTGAGTTCAATCCCCAGTACCAAAAAAGAAAAAAAAGAAAGGAGGTGGCTGGCAAGTACTCCAAGGGACAAGGAATGGACCTGGTACATGAACTGAACCAGGGAATTTTCAAGACTACTCTCTCTCCAGAGGTCATTAACAGTCTGCAGAGGGCACAACTCAGGGCACTCCCTACCAGAATCAATGACCCTGGTTCTATAAAGGATACAAGGCCCTGCATTTCCCCCACCTTATGTCCCTCACATCCTGCTTTGCATGCCCCAGCCATTCCCAGCAGGACAAGTTGGGCTCTGCTGTCTGTTCTCCAGGCTTAACTATTGCTGAGCTCTCAGCTGGATTTTCATCGTCCTTCTCAGACAAACCCCTACTCAGCTGTTCAGACAGCTCATGTAGGATCTTCCCTCAGGCATAGAAAAGTAGAAGTATTAGCTATGAAAAATTCGATCTTCCAGTTCACTTATTCATTCTACAATTGTAATCAAATCTATTTATTCCATCTATTATGTTCTGTACTTTAATTACTTATTTTTCATTTCAAATATTTGTTTACTTATACCCTTTCCTGTATGTGGTTATGTCAATTTTTTTTTTTTGGTACTGGAGATTGAACTCAGGGGCACTCGACCACTGAGCCACATCCCCAGCCCTATTTTGTGTTTTATGTAGAGACAGGGTCTCACTGAGTTGCTTAGCGCCTCGCCATTGCTGAGGCTGGCTTTGAACTCGCGATTCTCCTGTCTCAGCCTCCCTAAGTGCTGGGATTACAGGCGTGCACCACCGTACCCGGCTTATGTCAATTTTTTAAAAGTAAACAAAACAGGAAACAATTTTATATGAATACTAGCCAGTTGTAATACATGTGATATTTCAAATAAATAAAGTTCTTGCATCTGAAATTTTATCCATAGACACCTAAGGAGCAACAAAGTTCCTGTGTGGTGTAATAATCAGTCTTGATATCATTTGGTTTAAGATGACTTAAACCAATGTTTAATAAGTAAATTGTCAAATTTTAGTGTGAGAATGAAATAGGCCTAGTTGTACACTTTCTTTTCAATCTAATGGGTTTTTTTGGGAAGAGGGTGGTTACTAGGGATTGAATCCAGAGTGATCTACCACGGAGTTACATCCCCAGCCCTTTTATTTAGAGACAGGATCTCACTAAATTGCCAAGGCTGGTCTCAAACTTGGAATCCTCCTGCCTTAGCCTCCTGCATTGCTGGCATAAGGAGTGTATGTCACCATGCTTGGCCTAATGTACTCTTTACTTGAGCTCAGCAGAATGGTTAAAGAAACTTTATTCTATTACAGTGTATTTTTTAATGGATGAGATATGTTCAACATGTTCTGTATCTTAGAAGCATTCCACATTGGAATATGTTGCTTTTGAAGCAAAGTATGGAGAACATTTGCCTGTACTAGACCTGAAGGTAAATGTGTAGATGTACATGTCCTAAAATATACATATGATTGGCCTTTTTACTCTGTCTCTAGATGCATTTGAGAAAATGTATCTTGTTTTAATATAATAATAAGCAGTGTTTTTTTTTTTTTTTTTTTTTTTGGTACCAGGGATTGAACTCAGGGGACTCGACCACTGAGCCACATCCCCAGCCCTATTTTGTGTTTTATGTAGAGACAAGGTCTCACTGAGTTGCTTAGCGCCTCGCCGTTGCTGAGGCTGGCTTTGAACTCGCGATTCTCCTGTCTCAGCCTCCCAGAGTGCTGGGATTATAGGCTTGCGCCACCACGCCTGGCTTAGCAGTGTGTTTTGATAGTTTATGAACAGTAAATCCATATTGCTGACATGATTTTTAAAAGCATTTTTTTTTTTTTTTGGCACTGGGGATTGATCTCAGGGGCACTTAACCACTGAACCACATCCCCAGCCCTTTTTTGTATTTTATTTAGAGACAAGGTCTCACCGAGTTGTTTAGGGCTTTGGTAAGTTGTTGAGGCTGGCTTTGAATTTGCAATCCTCTTCTCTCAGCCTCCTGAGCTTCTGGGATTACAGGTGTGTGTCACCACACCCAGCTTAAAAAAGCATTTTTAAAGGCAAGATTATGGTTTTAGATTTTGAGTTCAAGGCACTGGGGAGTTTCTTTTACAGCCCCAAGAAAAGAAATCTCCTTTAAATCCTTTACAAAAATTAACTCCAAATGCACCTTAGGCCTAAATGTAAAACACAAACTATAAAGCTCCTAGAAAATAACAGAAGAAAACTTAGGTGACCTTTGGGTATGGTGATAACACTTTAGATATAACAACAAGGGCATGATCCAAGAAAGAAATAATTGATAAGATGGACTTCATTAGATCTTTTAATGACATCTTTAATGACATCTTTTGCAAAAGACACCGTCAAAAGAATAGAAAACAAGCTACAGACTGGGAGAAAATATTTACATGACATATTTGATAAAGAACTTGTATCCAGAATATACAAATAACTCTTCACACTTAACAATAAAAAACAAAAACACAACTCCCGGGTTTATATCCCAAAGAGATGAAATCAGTATGTCAAAGAGGCATCTGTACCCCCATATATTGCAACATTCTCACTGTAGCCAAGAACTGCAAACAACCTATATGGCCATCAACTGATGAATGGTTAAATAAAATGCGGTACAGATACACAATGGAATACTATTCAACCATAAAAAAAGAACGAAATGCAGTCATTTGCAACAACACAGGTAGAACTAGAGATAATTATGTTAAAGGAAATTGGCCAAGCACAGAAAGACAAGTATTGTATAATCTTACTCATATGTAGACTCTAAAGTTGATCTCATAGAAATTGAGAATACAATGGTGGTTGCCAGAGGCCAGGGACATAGAGAGATAGCAGGGACATAGAGAAAGGATGATAGATGGGTTTCTGAATTACACAAGAGAAGTTCTAATGTGCTGTTGCACAATAGGAAGACCATAGATAAAAATAATGTACAGTGCATTTCAAAAAGCTAGAAAGATTTTGAAAGTTTTCACCATAAAGAAATAACTGAGGAGATAGATAAATTTAACCTGATTTAAACATTATACAATATATACATGTATCAAAATATCCCATGTCACCCCATGATTATGTATAGTTTCTTTTTGCAGTTCTGGGGACCAAACTAGGGCTTTGTACAAACTAGGCAAATACTCTACCAATGAGCTACATCCCCAGCCCTTGAACAATTTTTTTACGTTCTCATGTATAAGTTAAAAAATAAATTTAATGTTGAAAAAGAAAGCAAACAACCCAATTAAGAAATAGACAAAAGACCTAAACAGATACTTCGCTAAAAACAGATATACAGATTGTAAAGAAGCACATGAAAAAGATGCTTCACATATGTCAGCAGGGAAATACAAATTAAGCAACAATGAGATACCATTACATACCTGTTGGGATAGCTGAAATCCAGAATACTTACACCACCAAATGCTGATGAGGATTGGGAGCAACAGTAACTCTCAGCCATTGCTGGTAGAAATGCAAAATGGTACATCCACTTTGGAAGACAGTTTGACAGTTTCTTACAAAACTAAAAATTCTCTTACCATATAGTCCAACACTCACATTCCTGGGTAATTTTCCCCAGTGAGTTGAAAACTTACATCCACATAAAAACCTGCACACAAATGTTTATAGCAGCTTTATTCATAATTGTCAAAACTTTGAAGCAACCAAGATGTCCTTCAGTGAGTGAATGGTTAAATTGTGGTACATCCAGATAATGGAATATTATTCAGTGCTAAAAAAAAAAAGAGCTATTATTGGGTGTGATGGCGCATGCCTATAATCCCAGCCACTTGGGAAGCTAAGACAGAACTATCACAAGTTACAGGACAGCCTGGGCAACTTAGCAAGACCCTGTCTCAAAATAAAAAAAAAGTACTAGGGATGTAGCTCAGTAGTAAAGTGCCCCTTACTGAGATGGAGAAGGCAAAAGAAATGAGCTATCCAGTGATAGAGTGCTTGCCTATGCCTGAAGCCCTGGTTCAATTCCTAGTTTGAAGAAAAGAAAGGTAAGGAAGAAAGGGAAAGAGGGATGGAGGGAAGGAAGGAGGAAAGAAATGAGCTATTAAGTAATAAAGTGACATGGAGGAAACTTAAATGAGTATTACTAAGTGAAAGAAGAAAATCTGAACAGGTTACATACTCTGATTCCTAAATAATGTCATTTTGGAAAAGACAAAACTATGGAGGCAGTAAAAAGATCAATGTTGCAAGAAAGAGAGACATGAGTAGGTTGGAGCACAGAAGATTTTTTAGGGCACTGAAACTACTCTGTATGATACTCTAACGGTGGACACGTCAGTATATGTTTGTCAAAAACCATAAAATGTACAAAACCAAGAGTGAGCCCTGATGTAAACTATTGACTGATAATACTACAGTGTGAGTTCATGAACATAAACATTAACAAATTCACCACTCTGTTGTGAGATTTAGATAGTGTGGGAGGCTGTGCACATATGGGAGCAGGTGGTATATGGAAATTCTCTGTACTTTGCACTCCATTTTGCTGTGAACCTAAAACAACTCTGAAAATAAAGTTTATGGTTAAAAAAGAAATCTCTTGGGGCTGGGACTGTGGCTCAGCGGTAGAGTGCTTGCCTCGCATGCGTGAGGCCCTGGGTTCGATCCTCAGCACCACATACAAGGCAATAAAATAAAGACATTGTGTCCATCTACAACTAAAAAATATTAAAAAAAAAAAAAGAAAGAAATCTCTTCCAGGCCCAGGACTGATGTAGACTGAAATCAGACATAAGCTGAATCCTGCAGGCAGCTAATTTATAATGCAGATTGAATTCACAGGAACTCCAGGTCTCTTATGTGAAACAAGGCTACTAATTAGGGAAAGAGTGAGACTTTAAGGATTGGAATAGAAATATCAGAGTTGAGGGCTGGGGACGTGGCTCAGTGGTACAGTGCTTGCCTAGCATGCACAAGGCCCAGGGTTCAATCCCCAGCATCGCAAAAAGAAAGAGAGTGTGTGGGGGGGGAAAGAAACACACAGCAGAGTTGATTTGGACAGATCTGAGTGCCCTAAACCCCAAACTACACTGAGCATCCCTTGGCAGCAGAGGCAGCCCTTCCTCCCCAGTCTAATGGGGCTGGCCTTACATAACTTGAGGACCCTTTCAAAATCTAGATAATTAATCCCAGTGACTCAGGAGGCTGAGGCAGGAAGGTTGCAAGTTTGAGACCAGTCTCAGTAACTTAGCAAGACCCTAAGCAACTTAGTGAGATCCCATCTCAGAAAATTTAAAAGGTAGCACAGAAGTAAAAAGCCCCTGGGTTCATTCCCCAATACCTTCCCCCCTCCAAAAAAAATCTGGCTAATCTTTCTCAAGATCCATCAATATCACCCCTTGCTGCCCTTAGACCCATTACGGAATTCAGATTTCCATGTGTCCGAGGGGAAACAGACACCTATTGGAAAGTGTGCAAACATGCATGCACACACACACAAGAATATATAGCTGATTTATATTGGTAGGAATCTCAGTAATATGTGTAGGAATTGACTCTAAGGATGATAGATCAGGAGAAAGAAATGTAACTTTAGATTGAGCTAAACATTTTTTTTTTGTGGTAAAACATAACAAAATTTGTCATTTTAACCATTTTTGAGTGTACAATTAGGTGACATTAATCACATTCACAATGTTGTGAAACCATTGTTACTATCTACTTCCAAAACTTTTCATCACTCCAAACAGAAACTCTGCACAACCATTCTCATACTCCTAGCTCCTGGTAACTTCTAATCTACTGTCTGTCTCTCTCAATTTGCCAAGCCCAGATAATCTCATTGAAGTGGAATCATACAATCTTTGTTCATTGTGTCTAGATTATTTCATTTAGGATGTTTCCAAGGTTCTTTCATATTGTAGCACGTGTCCAAACTTCATTCTTTTTATGGCTGAATAATATTCCAGTATTTGTACATACCATATTTTGTTTATACATTCATCTGTTGATGGACAATTGTGTTGTTTTCTCCTCTTGGCTATTGTGAATAATGTTGCAATGAAAATTAGTATTCAGTTATCTGTTTGAGTTCCTTTTAAAAGTTCTTTTAGGTATATACCTAAGTGTGGAATTGATAGGTGATATGGCAATTTTGGTAGCTTTTTGAGGAACTGCCAAACTGTTTTACACAGAGACTGCTCCATTTGACATTACCACCAGCAATGTACCAAGGTTACAATTCATCCATATCCTCTTCAATACTTCCTATTTTGGGGGTTTAAAATTTATTATTGTAGCCATTCTAGTGGAAATGAAGTGGTATCTCATTGTGGCTTTGATTTGCATTTTTGTAATAAAAGACATTATACACCTTTTCCTGTGCTTCTTGGCTATATTTATATCTTCTTTAGGGAAATATTTATTCAAGTTCTTTGCCCATTTTAAAAACTGGGTTGTTTCTCTTTTCATTAAGTAGTACAAGCTCTTTACATATTCTAGATAGTAAATCCTTATCAGATATGTGGTTTGAAAATACAGACTCCTATTCTGTAAGTTGTCTTTTCTCTTTTTTCATAGTATCTTATTATGCACAAAAAAATTTACATCAATGAAGTCCAGTTTATCTATTTTGATTGTTTTGTTCATGCTTTTGGTATCATATCTAAGACTCCATTGGCACACCCAAGGTCATGAGGATTAATTCCTATTTTCTTCTAAACAGTGTTATTTTTAGCTCTTAAATTTAGGGTGCTGATCCATTTTGAGTTAATTGTATATGGTGTGAGGGAGAGGGTCCAACTTCATTCTTTTGCATGTGGAAATTCAGTTGGAGACTATTTTCTCCCCTACTGGATGGACTTGTCACCCTTGTCAAAAATCAGTTATCCACCTGGAGGGTTAACTCAGTGGTAGATGGCTTACCCAGTTTGAATGAGGCTCTGGGTTCAATTTTCAGTACCACACACAAAAGTCAATTGGCCATTTGATTTTGTTCTTTTTCAGTATTGTTTTGGCAATTATTGATCTCTTGCAATTTCATATGAATTTGTGGATTCACTTTCCACTTTCTGCCAAAGCCTGTTCAAACTTTCATAGAGGACTGCATTGAATTTATAGATCACTTTGGCTAGTGTTAACATCTTAACAATGACAAATCTTCCAATTCACGAACATGGGATCTTTCCATGGGATCTTTCTTCTTTAGATCTTTATTTTCTTTCAGCAATTCTTTGTAGTTTTCAATGTGTCTTTCTCCTCCATCTCATATTTATTCCTAGGTATTTATTTTTGTGGATGCTATTGTCAATGGAACTGATTTTTAATTTCATTTTTGGATTATTCATTGCTAGTATATAAAAATAGAACTGATTTTTATGTGTTCCTCTTATATCCTGCAACTTTGCTAAATTTATTAGCTCTATGCCTCTTCTGCATTTGAAACACCTTTTCTGTATGAATTGAGATGAACATGTGTTTTTCCCTTTGTCCTATTGTGATGTATTACCTTGATAGATTTCATGTTGAACCACTCTTGCATTCCTAGGGTAAATCTCACTTTGATCCTGACATATAATACTTTTAATCTGCTGCTGGATTTGCCTTGCTAGTAATTTGTTGAGAATTTCACATCTATATTCATCAAGGATATTGTTCCGTAATTTTCTTTTCTTGTGCTATTTTTATCTGGTTTTGGTGAGGTAAGACTTTTCAATATGGGTACAGTCATTAGCAATCCTGGGTGTACTTTGTAGGCTGAGGCAACTATGAGTATTTCTGAGAATTGCTGTATTGAGTAAAACGTGAACTCAACAACAATCTGTGTTAAATGAAGTTAAGATGCCAGAAAATCTGTGGTACAATGTAGATAGAAAAATCCAAATTGTTTAGGGCAACAAGAATGTTGTAATTGACTAATCATGCTAACCCATTCAGTACATCCTCTATGTTACCATTCCTTCTAGAAGGGCTTTGAAAAGTGCAGTATTACATATGGCAGAGATTGGTTATGTGGTTACTAAGATTTTGTCTTCTTTCTAGGAACAAATTCAGATTATGGGGGCTGGGGTTGTGGCTCAATGGCAGAGCACTTGCCTTGCACATGTGAGGCACTGGGTTCGATCCTCAGCACCACATAAAAATAAACAAAACGTTTATTTAAGCCGGGCGTGGTGGCCCAAGCCTGTAATCCCAGCACTTAGGGAGGCTGAGACAGGAGAATCGCGAGTTCAAAGCCAGCCTCAGCAATGGCGAGGTGCTAAGCAACTCAGTGAGACCCTGTCTCTACATAAAACACAAAATAGGGCTCAGTGGCTGAGTGCCCCTGAGTTTAATCCCCAGTACCAAAAAAACAAAAACAAAAACGTTTATTTAAAACGTTTTCCAAGGTCCCTGAAATTGGGTATGCCATTGGTTTGAGTTCTAGCTAACAGAATGTGAGCAGAAATAATATGCGCCACATTCAGGCTTAGCTCCTAAAAACATTCTACCTGGTCTTTTCCTCTTCTATTGGCTGGGATAGAGGTGCCAATAGTACAATGGTGACCATGTTTTGAAGATTTCAATGGGGACAATAGGATCACCTTCAGAGACAAGTTGGGTTTGGTTCCTATAGTGAATAGCAGCAGAACCATAGCAGTAATCAGAATGGTTTGACCTGTGGGAACCTGTAATAGTGGCTAATTAAGTATGGTTTTATTGGACAAGTAGATGGACAGCCTAGTAAATTCCTGCTTATTATACCCCCTCCCCAATTTTTCTGGTGTGGCATATGATACAGTCGCCAAAATGTACACTCCCAGCCTTTTCCCCAGTTCACAGACTAAAGCCCCTTGAATGAAAGGGAGGGTTCATTTCAAGAAGGACCTTGCTACAGTTTCACAAGTGTATATGGTAAAATCTCCCTTCCTGCTTTCCCCACAGGGACCTACAGCCAGGATAATTTTGTGCTTGGACAGGGAAATGTCCAGACATTTTAAAATACACTGGATATGCTGAGTTGATGTTAATCTCTGGTGACCTAGACTCTCATTATGGTCAACTAGTCAGAGTGGGATCAGGTTATACATGAAGTTTCATCCTGAGTCCTTATATGGGGCCCAGGAGAAATCCTATGGCAATTTCTCCAGTTCCTGGATACATTATTGAGACACACAGTACAGATGGCATAAAGGATAGACAAGCTATAGCAGAACAAATTAGTGAGAGGAAGATCAGATTGAGGACCTTTTCTGGAAATCAACAGGAAAGACTAGAGATACAACATACTTTGTAAAAGACTAAAGAAAAGGATAAAATTGGAATTGGCAACATCGTGATATAGGAATTCCAGAAGCAGTGAGAAAAATGGAAAAGTGGATGAGTTTTGTGAGTGAACATCTGAGCATAGGACACTAAGCGACCTGTGCAGGCTCAGCTGCCTATGTTGATCTCTGTAGCTGTCCCATCAGGTCCATGAAGTTACCTGTGTACAGCAGCACTACACTACCAAATAGGTCTATACAGCAGGTCTTGAAGACACTACTAAGCTGCCTGAGCAGGTCATCTTACTCCCTCACCTGCTGTACTGCCATCCCTTTCTCACCTACACCTAAGGCCTCATGGGGAGTTCTCTGTGACCAAGTGACTAAAAGATACAATATTTAATCTTGGTTTACAGATGGTTCTATACAATATGCTGGTATCTGCCAGAAGTGGCTAGTTGCAGGGTTATAGCCCCATTTAAGATTGATCCTGAAGGATAGTAAGAAGGGAAATTCTTCCAGTAGAAAAAGTACCTGGTCACATAAATGGACAAAAATATAGATAGCTGACAACTCGTAGATGAGTAGGTGCTAATGACCTAGCTCCATGGTCGAAGATTTAGAAAAGGAAAGGATTGAGATATTGTTGATAAGGAAGTCTCAGGAAGGGGATGTCCCCCATAGAATGGACATACAGTGTGAGAATTATTTATGTCCCGCATAAATGAGCACCAGAAAGAATCCACTATGGAGGAGGATCTCAGACAAGATAACCTGTTCTGTGGATATGAGCCAACCTCTGTCCTGTCATCCTTTTCCTTGCCCGACAGACTCCTGGACAAAATGGCCATAATAGTGGACATGGGCTCCACAATATGGACTTCCACCAAAGCCAGTCTGCCTATAGCCACTGCTGACTGCCCAACTCACCAACAGAAGAGAAATACCAAGCAGATGATTACATAGGCAGTACAAGATGAAAAGTCATCAATGGACCTTCAAAATTCTACTAGCAGTAAGCAGACTGGGTGAACTGCTCAGCAGTAAACACGTGCTACTCTTCATGAAAAAGGAAGGCAGGAAGGCACAGAAGATGGAACCGAGAGCCCAGAAGGCAGGGCAAAGAGCCATTAAGAATTATTCCCAGACATTGAAATCTACTCAAGGAACTTGTTTGCCCAGTTGGATCTCAGAATTGTTATAGACCAGTAACTTCCTTGCATCTCCCATTTCCCCCACCTTTTGAACAGGAATATCTGTAGCAGTTATCCTATGTCTGTTCCACCATTGTATGTTGGGTGTCTTGGGAACAGATAACTTGCCTCTTAAGTTTCACAGATCTATACATAGAGAAAAGTAGTATTTAAGGAGCTATACTTAAGGAATACACCCAAGGCACCTCAGACACACCTGGACCTGATTTAGATATTCTGGACTTTGAGGTCATGCTATAATGAGACTTTTAGAGAACTTCGGAAGGGATGAATATATTTTTTATGTGGAAGGGATATGAATCATTGGGGACCAGAGAATGAACCATGGTAGTCAGTCTCCAAGATGACCCCCAATGTTTCCCACCTTCACTATTGGCACCATTGTGTAATCCCCTCCCACTCAGTGTGGTCTGGTCCTAGTGACTTACTTCTAATGAATAGGCTATTGCAAAAGTGATGAGATGTCACTTCTGAATTTAGGTTATAAAGAATGACTTCTGGGCTGGGATTGTGGCTCAGTGGTAGAGTGTTTGCCTAGCATGTCTGAGGTACTGGGTTCGATTCTCAGCACCATAAATAAAGTCCATTGACAACTTAAAAAAAATTTTTAAAATGACTTCTGTTTTGCTTGTGGGCACACACTGTCTCTTGACCTGTCAATTGCTCTGACAAAACAAGCTGCCCTATGAAAAGATACACATGGCAAGGAACTAAAAGTGATACCTGGCTAAGAGCCAGCAAAAAATACTGAATCTTGCCAACAACCATGTGAGGGAGTTTGGAAATAGAGCCTTTCCCAGTGGAGCCTTGAGATGACTACAGCCCTGGCTGACACTTTGATTGCAGCCTGTGAGTGACCCTGAAATAGAAACTCAGCTAAGATGTGCCTACATTTCTATCCCACAGGAACTATGAGATAAATGCTGTTTTAAGCCACTATGGTTTTGAGGTAATTTGTCACGCAGCAATACGTAACAGAGACAGGCACGGAGCTTATGCAGAACCTCAGCAACAGGGGCTTCTACCTACCAAGGCCAATCCTGGCTATAGCACTGCTGAGTTCCCAGCCTTCCAACAGCAGAGATCAATGCTGGGTCCCCACTATGAACTACTTCCTGGTGGCAGACCACCTTTGGACCCCTTCTGACATGCAGAGCTTAGATTCAGAGACAGTGAAAACCCCAGCCCACCAAGTTGATAATACCTGGGCCTGACCTGTTGTAGGGGGTCTGTTTCCTATGTGTCTATAAAGTACTCTGGAGGAGTCATGGAGGAGGTCACATGGAGGTTGGCACCCAGGACGGAGTTCACAGGGGGCTCTTCCCTTTGCTGGAATGTAAATGCCCTAGGCAGGGACCTCATCTCTCTGGCTCCATGTCCTTTTTCTCTCTCAATTTCAGGTCTTCTTGGAAGCATGACTAATGTCTGCCCCATTGACCATGGACCTCATATCCATTTACCATCCCTGTAGATTGGCACCTGGTACCTATGAACTTTTTGCAAAAGAGGGTTCGCATTCACAGTACGGGACCCCAACTGCTCTCCTGTCTGTCTTCTTCTGAGCCAACTGTGCAGGGCTCCTAGCCTGAAAGTGGAGAGGACTCAAGTCTGTGCCTCACCTTCCCTCCAGGAACTCCCACTATGGGAACAGAGGGTAGGAGACCCATTAATCCTAGTGTTTCAGATACCACTTAAGGCACAGTGGAGGCACTAATGGCAGGTGTGTGTGGGGGGGGATATTAGTTGAGCCTGAGGAGTTTGGGGTAGTCCTTACTAAAAGTAATGTGTCTTCCTGTCCCCTTGTCACCTGCAGACTCAGGAGACATATTGAGGGGCAAGACAGTGTCTGGGATACAAAGCAAGGTGGTGTCTCTATAAAGTAGAAAATAAATTTGAAGTGAGATGATACTAATGCCCTGGTTTCATTCTCCCATCCCCTACTCATCTAAGGCTCCTGAGTCAGTTACTCTTCCCTTTCTAGGAGACTGCCTGGGAAAGAGGGACAGATGTGGAACCAACAAAAAGTTCTCTGGCAGAGGTTAAATTTGACCTGGGTCTTGCAGAATGGCTATAGCCTTTCCTGCAGAACTCAAGGGATACATGTCCATTGTCAAGGGTGCATAAAGTATGAGAAGGATGGGGAAAGGCAGTGCCAAGGTGAGAAAGGGTGTCCACCAACTGGTAAGGGATGGGCCCATAACCTGAAGACCCCTACCTCAGGCCAAGCAGTTCTCTAGCCTGAGTGCTGCTGCACCATCTCTTCCTTTCCTGTCTGGTCACTTCTAGTGGTTGGCTGCCTTGGAGTGGAAGTTAATTGCCAAGATTGAGCCCCTTTCTGTCCCTCTCCCAGGTCCTTCTATCATCACCCTCTTCTCTTCATGATCAATTTTAGGTAAGTGGGTAGATAAAAAGCCAGCTTTTTCCCTGGACTGGGACCTGGGATCAAACTGGATGAAACAGGGCTGAGACAAGCCCTCTCATCACTCAGAGCTGCCAGAAGAGGGCAGGCTTTCTCATTCATCACCAGGTTCCTATCAACTGGAAATCCTGGGTAGGGAGAGAAATAGTAAATGGAATCCTCTAAACGTACAGATGAGGAAGGACAAAACAGAGTGACAATGTACTGAATTCTTGGGCTAAGGATCAGGACCTGGCCTTTAGCTTCTAATATCTCTGTGCAGCCCCTTGAAAAGAGGGAAAGCCCTCAAGGAACCAGGCATGATGAGCTGGTTGACTTAGCAGTTTCCATGCTCTTGATTTCCTCCTCTATGTCCTTATGTCCTGAGCACAGAACACTCAGGACCACAAAGAATGGTTCTTAGCCTTTGGAGGGTCAAGGATTCCTTTATGTATCTGATACAAATAGGTTAGTCTGCTTACCTGAGAAACACAGGCACGCAGACACCCACAAAAACATGTCAGTAATCTCCCAGGGTGGTCCCTGATCTAGCCCAGCACCCTTAAGACTTCAAGGCTCAGAAGGGAAAAAAATCCATCCAACTATTGTAGGACCATTAATGGGCTTGAAATGATTATGCTAAGTGAAAGAAGCCAGACACAAAGGATCACATATTGCATAATTTCATTTATATAAAATGTCAAGAATAAGCAAACGAGGGATGGGAAGGACACCTAAGGAGTGTGGAATTTCTTTTTGGGGTGATAAAAATATTCTAAACTTTTTCGCAGTGATGGTAGCACAACTCTGTGAATATACTAAAAGCCACTGAATTGTACACTTTAAGTGGGTGAACTGTATGGTATGTGCAGTTTATTGCAATAAAGCACATTTTTTTTTTAAAAAGTGAACTCAGGAATTGCAAATGGCCAACCACACATTTGAGCTTTAGTCCCCATTGATCAGGGGCAGAAAGAACTGGTGGAGAAACATCAGGGATGAGTCCCTGAATATGGCATATAGGTTAGACAGGAAAGCATTCTAGAAAGAATGACATTATATATAATCTTGATCTTAAGGGCAATGAAGGATCACACAGTTTTAAGCAGTAGTGACATGATCAGCTCCATACTGTATAAACAACTGTCTGACGCAACAAATCACACATTTTCAAACAGGTGAATTTTAGGCATGAAGACTGTACCTCAATAAAGCCATGGGGAAAAAAATTCCTCTGGGAACTAGAGGTTTAGATGAGGGCACAAAGCTGGCAAAAGCTATTGTGCTAGAGGTTAGGTGGGCATGGCCAGAGCCCACCTGACTGGAATGTCTTGCCCAAGGTTAAAGAGAAGCTGGTGGGATTAAGATTCTGAACCCTGGACTCCCTGGCCTCAGCTCCAGCATCCCGCTAGCACTACAGCTGCTCCACTGACAGGTGAGGGAGGCACCACTCTCCCCTTTGAAGAGAAATGCACTTCAGAAACATGTTTCCAAAAAATGTTGCTAAGGGTTTTATTTCTAACAAGAGGAAAATTATAATAAAATAAAATTAAAATAGGCTTCAGTTGGAACCAAGTTTCTTGTTTTGCTTTTTTTTTTCCTTTTGAACAAATTAATTACACACCAACAATCTTCTTTTATTACAACATTAACCCAGGAGGAGGAAAGGAGACAGGGGAAGACAGGGTGGGAGGGTTGAGGTGGGTGTGAGGACAAGCACCAAAAGCTTTCTTCAGACCACAGGGAGCCCTGTTCAGCCTCCCAACCAAATTCCTTTAAAATAAGAAACTGTGAGCACAGCTAATATGAAGCTTCCTCCTCCTGGGTAGAACAGTCAGGGGAAGGGAGAAGGGAGAGGGAGGAAGGGGAGTAGAAAGAGGCAAAAGAGTGAGAGGGGGAAGGGGAAGTTAGTGTAGCATGGCCTGGCCAGGGCCAGAACTGGGGAAGAGAAGGGAGAGGAGATCCCCCAGTTTGCATATGCACTGGCCTTGTCTCTGGAATGGTGCTGGCCCAGCCTGTTTATCCCCCTGCCCACCTGCCCATATGTCTATCTGCCTCAGATGTCTGGGAATGCTGGTTAGAGGTTACCAGGGACAGGGGACTCCAGGGGCCGGCCCCCAGGAGCTGAGGTCTGAACAATACCTTGGAATCAGAAATATAAAAATCAAGGGAGACTCAGGGGTGGGTGGGGAGGGGGTTGGCCTTCCCCCCTACCCCGCCCACCTCCCAAGAAGCAGGCTTGATGGTCAGAAAGAGGATCCTTGAGGCCAAGGTGGGGGGTCTCTGTTGGGGTCTGTGCTAGTCTCAGCCACTGTCACAACTGTTGCTGAGGCGGCTGCTGTGGGCAGGGCATATGCAGCCGGGAAGTCAGAGTAGAGAAAGGGGCCGAGGGGCCTGAAGTGGCCCCTAGTGCCGGTTCCAAGCCATTCTGGTTCTCCTGGGTGCTGGGGCTGCCAGTGGTGGGGAGGGGTGCAGGGGGGGCCTCACCCCCAGTCTCCTCCTCCAGCTCCTCCTCCTCCTGGGCTTCCTCGGCCTCTGGCCCTGAGCTCCGTACCCTCTTTGGCTCTAGCTCCTCTCGGGCTGGGTCATCGCCCTCCCCACCCCGATCCACCTTCCGCCGCCGCCGCCTCTCCAGGGCCCGGCCCCGTGCCCGACTCCCATGGCGCTCTGCCTTCTCCAGCTGTGATCACAGACAGGCAGAAAAGATAGGTTGTGGGCCAGCAGTCAGGCCTGGGCTCCCTGCCTGCTTGGCCTGACCTCCTGGCCCTGCCTGTGATTTCTCTCCTCACCTCTAGAAGTGTTTGGATCCGCTCCAGGTCTGGAGGCTGCCCAGCCTGCAGCAGCTGCCAGATGCTGTGGTTCTCATCCAGGGTCACCTCAAGCAGGTCCCCCTCCATCATGAGCTCCTCCAGGGGGGCCCGGGTTGCCTCAGGCAGTTCCAACACGGGGCCAGTCAACTGTGGCAACAGCGAGGACAGCATCTCCAGATCTGGGAGAGGTGGGGTGGGGACAGGCAATGTTAGAGTCTGCCCTTGGTGTTTTCCACTACCATGACAGAACTGAGAACTACATGGGTCATTCTGGTGACATCCAGTCAACAGCCTACCCACACCACACCTAGACCTACCTCTCTTACCTGAGCCCTCCTCTGGGGCCACCTTCTCAGGACTGGTCATACTATCTCCATTCTCTAATAAGCCCTGGACCTGCCAAGAAAAGCAATAATGGGTAAGAGTAACTAAACTGAAGAACCAGACATCCCCAACCCCAGACCTGGGACTTTCTACATCCTGGAAGAGGAGGGCAGACACAGGCTGCCAGTAGGGAAGAGTCTATAGATCTGGACAGACACAGAACGGGGCAGGGAGGCTGGGCCAAAAGTATGAAAATTGGAGAGCAGGGACAGAGCTGGAATCTAAGTAGGGGCGGGGGCCAGGAGACAGGAATTTGAGGACAAGAGCTGGGCCAAGCAGCTCACCTTAGGCATATCCTTGCCACTGCCCTCTCTGAGAGAGTCAGAGGCAGGGGCTGAAGGATAGGAATGGGGCTCCTCGGGCCTGGGTTCAGCCTGTAGCCGTTGGCGGAGCTCGGCCAGCCGTCCCAACAGAGCAGTCACGTCCTCAGAGGCCAGAGCCTGTCTGGCACGGCCTTGCCAGCTGATGGCCCTCTCTGTGAGGCACTGTAGGGCCTCACCCTCAGGCAACCGCACAGGCAGTCTCTGTAGGGCTACCAGCAGTGCCAGGATGGTCTCCAAGCGTGGGCGCCGTGAGCGCATGCACAGTGGGCACAGGAATTTGGTGTCCCACTCCCACCAGGCCAGCATCGGGGATGAGGTGGGACTGGGCCTTGGGGAGCTGAGGAGGCGGGGCACCGACACACACCGCCCATGGAACCAGTCCTGACACAGGTCACACTGCAGAGCTCCCACCCCGACTGGCACTTGCCCACACACGCAGATGGAGGTTGCAGAAGAGGCCGCGGTCGACGATGCCAGTGGACTAGGCTTGGCTGAGTTGGTGCGACGCAGCTGCAGGATACCCTCCTTCTCCTTCTGTTCCCCCTCCTTGAAGGCCACGATCTGCCGTGCCCAGGACAGGGGGAAGAATAGGTCAGCAGCCTGTCCCCTCTCTTCTCTGGACCCCTCAACGCCCCACTCCCAAACCAGGAGAAATAAAGCTCAGGGAGCAAGCGGTCTGCCCATGGTCACCCGGCTCAGACAACTCTATCATCGCCAGGCTCTTCACCCATCTGTGTCTAAGCTCCTTACCACAGAGCCTGGGTCCCTGAGGTCCTGCGCAGACAGCCCCAGCAGCTCTGTGTCAGATTTGTACAACCCCAGCTCCTTCTCCATCCACCGGCTGCGCTTGGTGCTGTCTGAGCCGGCGTCTGCACACGGGCAGAGCACCTGAGGCAGGCAGACAGAGGGGGAATGACCGGGCTTCCCTACCTCCCACACCCTCTCCTCTCCTCCCCTTTCTAGTGCCCTTCAAAAACCCATTTTCTCATATGAGCCATCTCACAACAGCCAGGCCAGGTGAGGAGAGGCTGTGGGTGAAGGTGCCAGGTCTCACCTCCAGCAGTGTATAGCAAGAGTTCTTCTTGAGGAAGGTCTTGGAGGCCTTCTCCCTCCAGGAGTGCGCTGTCAGTACCTGCAGCTCCAGCTGTCTCAGTTCCTCTAGCCCCACAGGGAGATCTCGGCCCACAGCCACCAGGCCCTCCAGGTCATCCAAGCAGGGGTAGTGGTCACCATTCTGGGGACAGAGGTGAGAGAAAGCTGAGTTTAAATTATCAATGTCTACTGATGCTTACTGTGCCCAGTCTTGAGCTGAGAAGACGTACTGGACTCAGTCTTGGGGCAGAAAATAGGCATTGTCCTCGCTCTCTCCTGCAACACCTGCATCCTATGATTGGCTCATCCCATCTCTAGGACCACCAGCCTAGCTGTTAGGCTGTGGTTTTTCCTCTTCAACCCTCCTCCAGGTACCTACTCTGCTCTACTACCACACTAACTGGCTCCTTGCCCTAGCATCCTCATCCTGACCAGCACCCCAGCTTTCTTCAGGCCAGCCTTATGACCCTTCCTCTCACACTGTTAACCAAGCACATTTCTGCCTCCTCACAGTGTGCCATGCCTGCTTCCTCTCTTTAGCCCACCCAACCCAGTATTTGCCAACTCTTCCCAGCTAGACAGAAAGCCTTGGGTGGGTGGGGGAGGGGTCCTCACTTGGATCTCATCCACATCGGCAATCCAAGCCCGGGCTTTAGCAAGAGCCTCCTTGAGAGCTTGGATGTTGGGCAGGTGAACTGGGATGTTTTCTGCTTCACGGATTATGGCCTCGAGTGTAGCTGGTGGATGTTTCTGCCTAAAGGTAGGAAAAAAAAGAGGACTCCGTCTAGTATAGCTGACCGGAAGCCCAGTCTGATAACCAGATATATCTGCATAGGCCTCTTGGGTACTTGCTACTCCTGCTACCACTTGGGCTTAATTGCTTGTGTCCTGACTATGGATGGCTACCAGTCCCCATTTCCTCCAGACTGCATGCATTCATGCATCTCCTTCTGCCACAACTCTTGCCCCTCTGTCTGTCTGCCAGTCTATCAGGCTGCTGGCAGTGCCTACACATACAGTTGGTATGTAACCTATGGCTGTAGTCTATCAAACTGCCCCATGTGCGTTGTTTTTCTACTAACATATGCCCGACTGTTATTTGTGCTTCTGTGTGTATACATATAAGCCTATAGGGCTAGTCCTCTATGCATCTCTGCTTCTCCATCAGTCTATTTTATCTCTGCTTCTCTGTGTATATAGTTTTTTTTAAAAAAGACAAGACAGGAAACACAAGTTGGGCGGAGAGTCCCTACACCAACACAGGAGTAAAACATCCAAGGCCACCTATAGCAACCACCTTCAGGTTCTCCATGAAACTCTGAAGGATAAAGTAGGGCATGGAGGGGAAGAGCTGGGCCTACCTGGCCTCCAGGCAGAGGTGGGCTTTCTCCTCCCAGCGTTCGGCAATGGTCAGCAATTCCTGCAGCTCAGCCTGGGCCTTATCCACAGCAGGGCTAGGGGCTACATTGGCCCCAGCAACCAACAGTCCTCTCATGACAGCCAGGGTGCCCCTTCGGGCAGACGGGGCCAACGTGCGTTTTACCTCATCCAGCCATCGCGCCTGTTCCACTTGCCGCTGGAGTTGCTGGGCCTCAGGCACCTCCACTCCTAGCTGCCGCCCCCTCTCCAACAGGGACTGCAGTAGCCCTGGACTAGAGGGCTGTGAGGCCAGGGCCTCACGGGCCTCAACCTGGTAGGCCTCCACCTGTTCCAGAATACCCTACCAGGATATGGAATGAAGAACAAACTCCTCAGCTGGGCTCACTTAGAGGTTCTACCAGTACAAACCCTTGCCCCACTACCTTCTTCCCTTCTAATCTTTAGGGAAAAGGGAACCTAAATGGGCTGGGCTCTCCTCCTCTGAGCTCTAAGACAGTGATTCCTAACACTGAGTACTTGTTAAGATGCCCTGGGGTATCTGTTAAAATGCACATTCCTAGGCCCCACCACTAAAGATCCTTTTTATTTTTACATATTTTCTAATGGCACAGGGGCTACCACTGAACTACATACCTGGTCCTTTTTACTTTTTATTTTGAGACAGGTTTTCACTAAGTTGCCAAGGATAGCTTGAAATTTGTGATCCTCCTGCCTTAGCCTTAGTCATTGGGATTACAGGTGTGCACCACCACACCCAGTCACCATCAGAAATTCTGAACAGATTGGTCAGGAATCTGCTTAATTTCTCTCTGAAGAGGACTCCGCCCTCAGAGCAATGAGAAACCCTCTGCCCTAAGAAATGCTACCCTACACTTAGTCCCTGCACAAACCATCATGATCACACTGGTGTCTGCTCTCCTCTTACCCTGCTTATTCTTTACTTTCGTGAACTTTGTTCAATTTTCCAGGCCCAACAAGCACTCTCTTTATCTCCTTCTCCTCTACGTCCTCCAGACAACCTTCTCTTAACTCTGCATCCTACACTCAAACTCCTGTCATCTGCCCCTCAAATCCCACATCTAACAGTTACTAGACCCTTGCCTCATGCCTATTTTCTCACACATGCGCCCCACATCACCCGAATACCTTAAACTTGCCAAGGGAGCCCAAAGTGACCTGCTGCTAAGGTTTCCAGTCCCTTTCATCCCTTAGCAGCAGCACTCCAAGCCCACTCCTCCTCACCTGGACATCCCCAATCTGGTGCATGGCACAAGGCAGGTTGTTCATCTGGTCCAGAAAAGCCCGGAGCTCAGCCAGGGTCATCTGTAGACCAGCCACCCTGTGGGGGCTATGGAGTTTCACATGTGGGGTTTCAGGTCCAAAACCAGTTCCTTCCCTCCATCTCTGTGCTAAGACCCAATACCTTTCCTCACTATACATATCCACCTTGATCTCATATCTCAGGATTTCCCCAACCGCCCAGGTTAAAGGGATGATTTTAAAGTATAAGTGCATTCATAGGATAAGGGAAATTTGAGGGAGTAGGGGCTCACACATGCTAAGCAGGCCCTCTACCTCTGAGCTACACCCCCAATCCCTAGACTTTTTAATTCACTCCCCTCTCTGAACCCAAAGATGGGTGGCTGTGCTCAGGTTTATGTCTACATCCTGTTCTCACACAACTCTGCCATAGATACTGATAAAATAGACACAAGTTGCCTGGCTGGTCTCCTTGCCTTCCCAGGCCACCTCACACTCTCAGGTACTTAACAACTTCCTGCTAATGCACCCAGTGATATTGAGAGTTCACCACTGTAGCACTTCTCCTAGGCACTGGATCCTCAGCAGTCTCTCTATGCCCTAGCACCTCATGTTACCATACCCAGCTTCCTGGCCGCTGACCAGTCCCAGAGCCTGGGATACGCAAGCTTCTGCCTCGCTCAGGCAGTTCTTCAGCCGTTGCAGCAGCTCGCTGTTGGGAAACCTCCGCTCACGGGCCTCAGACTCTAGTGCTCTCAGCTCTTCGAGGCCTAGATGGAGAATGAGAGCAACAAGGAGTAGGCAGTATTGAGTAAAGGCAGAGGAAGGGGGTCAGGGGTACAGTACAAAAGGGAATAGAACTTGCCTGTGGAGTCCCTCCGACCCCCCCATCACTCACTGCGCTTCCGCCCATCCTCCACCTCCAGGGCCACTCGCACTTTGTTGGCCCAGGTGTCAAAGGACTCGGCCCGAACCTTCAGCTTATGCAGCATGGCAGGGAGCTCATCCAAGGTGTACCGATACCTGGAGGAAGAAAATAACAAAGAGCATGTCTAGCCCAGCTCTGCACCCTCCTCCTCAGCCCACTTCCTCCAGGTAGGTTCCATGCTCACCGCAGATACTGCCGGCTACTGGAGCATTTGCAGAGGTCATTGATGTGGGAAAGGCAGACAAGGCCATCTGGGCAGTCATAGCAGGCCAGGGCAGAAAGGAAGCATGTAGTCTTGCACTTGATGCATTGGCGCTCATCATCTGGGAGCAGCTCAAAAGCCTCTCGCTCAGCCTCTGTGATACCCTGGAAACATCCAACCCACATGTGTTATGAACCAGACAGGGCAGAAGAAATCCCCATCTCAGCTACCACTGAACCCCAATTTAGACTCAGATCTACGCCAATGGTCGTGGAGGTCGAGAGGCCAAACTTCACAGGGCACACCTGCCCTTTGTCAGGTCCACATTCTCAAGGCAGAGGGAATCAGATGGATCAGGGCAAAATCAGTATGGGCTGAGGCAGACAGAATTTAACTGAGGAATAAAATCAGATAAGATTCAGTTCAATACAAAGGGCCTTTTGGGCGAGAGAAGGCAAGGACAGCAGTGGACCAAGGCACAGAGAGGTAGCAATGTGGGATGTATACAGGTGAACAACGCTGGCTTCTAGTTACTTAGCTCCCACTGTGTTCTAGGCACTTGTGCTGACTGTTTATTAGGCAGAAGACACTGCCTGCACCTATACAGATTACAGAAATTCAACTGCATGCCCTGTGTCCATGTTTTAAAGACACATGTTTTTCTAACATGACTTCCAAAGCTAAGCCAATGATTTCATCTGCTGCTTAGATGAAGACAAACCAGTCCATTCCAGATATGAAGGAAAAGCCAACTATGCTGGAGTAACTGAAAAACAAAACAACACTATACATTATGGCCACTTTTAGGGATTTTAAAGAGAAATACTGATGCTAACAGTTTTGTGTATATAACAACTCCAACAACTAACCTCTGCATAAGCTATGAGCCCATATCAAATTGTAGGTACCACTGTGGCACTTATTTTAGCTGTGTAATCATGAGTAAATTATTTAAACGCCTCTGGGTCTGTTTTCTTATGTTATAACAGTACTGTCCTCTTTAGATTATTAGGAGGATTGACAAAGCAACTTAAGACTTACATTAAGTCTTAATTCTAAGTGCTCCACAAATACTTATTTATTTATTTATTTATTTTTGGTGCTGGGGACTGAACTCAGGGGTACTCAACCACTGAGCCACATCCCCAGCCCTATTTTGTGTAGAGACAGGGTCTCACTGAGTTGCTTAGTACCTCGTCGTTGCTGAGGCTGGCTTTGAACTCACGATTCTCCTGTCTCAGCCTCCCAAAGTGCTGGGATTGCAGGCGTGCGCCACCACGTCTGGCCAAATATTATTATTAGCTCTAATTCTTAGGTAAGAATATGTATCTCAGGCATATCTCATTTTACTAAGGAGGATATAAGTCTCAGAGTCAGTAACTTGCCAAATGAAGAACTGACTGTTGTCAATTTTGACTCTGAGCTAGAGAATGTTCTAAAGATGAAGCCCCTAGGTTTTCTTTGGATCATGAATTCTTTTTTTTAAATATTTTTTTAGTTGTAGATGCACACAATGTCTTTATTTTATTGCTTTGTATGTGGTGCTAAGGATCGAACTCAGGGCCTCACGCATGCAAGGCAAGCGCTCTACCGCTGAGCTACAACCCCAGCCCCTGGATCATGAATTCTTAAGAATTGAATGCAGCCAGGGATGGTGGCACATAATCCCAGTGATTCAGGAGGCTGAGGCAGGAGGAGTATAAATTCAAAGCCAGCCTCAGCAACTTAGTGAGACCCCGTCTCACAATAAAAAATAAAAAGGGTTGGGGATATAGCTCAGTGGTTAAGTGCCCCTGGGTTCAATCCACAGTACCAAAACTAAACAAGTCGAGTGCGGTGGCGCACGCCTGTAATCCCAGAGGCTCAAGAGGCTGAGACAGGAGAATCGTGAGTTCAAAGCCAGCCTCGGCAATGGAGAGGCACTAAGCAACTCAACTCTAAATAAAAAACAAAATAGGGTTGGGGATGTGGCTCAATGGTTGAGTACCCCTGAATTCAATCCCTGATACCAAAAAAAAAAAAAATAAAACACTAAACAGAATTGGATGCAAATTAAATCCTCTCCTCCCAGAAAAGTACTCAAATACATATATCATCTCTTAAGTGTTCCAAGACTAGGGTGCTCAGAACTCTTCTCTGAAGTAAAGGTCAAGTGTACAGAATTCTGAATGTCAGGACAGGAAAGTCTATTCTTCCCACGTTGCTTTGGCTCTTTCCCATGGTACAGTACATACACAGGGCCATCACTTAAGAACAGGACCACAGAGAGAGAAAATGATGCCTGGAAATCCCCAAGGACTCACCAATTAATACTATTACTGAGAGGTCCCAGACTTCCAACACTACTATAGCTGAAACTCTCCTTACATCCCATATTCACAGAAAAGTTATGTAAGCTTTAAAATAAGAAAGTATCATCCTCAACAGGTAGCAAGGGATCTCTCAGGACCAGCACTCCTTTATAATCTTTTTTCTTTTTGGTGGTGCTAAGGCTTTATGCATGCTAAGCACACACCCTACCACTGTGCTACACTCCTAACCCTACTCTATAATCTTTTTTTTTTTTTTTGGTACCAGGGATTGAACTCAGGGGTACTCAACCACTGAGCCACATCCCCAGCCCTATTTTGTGTTTTATGTAGAGACAGGGTCTCACTGAGTTGCTTAGTGCCTCGCCATTGCTGAGGCTGGCTTTGAACTCACGATTCTCCTGTCTCAGCCTCCCTAAGTGCTGGGATTACAAGCGTAAGCCACCACGCCCGGCTCCTACTCTATAATCTTATGGAGGAGTCTCACTAAGTCAATTCCCTAAAGAGATAGGTGTGGAGCTTGAAGGCGGCAGTTGAATCTACATGGGTGGACTTTGTACCTCTGCAGCAGCTTCTACTCAGTCACACACACAAGTGACACATGCTTATAAGAAATGTATTAAAGTAGAAGCCAGGCGCGGTGGCTCAAGCCTGTAATCCCAGCACTTTGGGAGGCTGAGACAGGAGAATCGCGAGTTCAAAGCCAGCCTCAGCAATGGCGAGGCGCTAAGTGACTCAGTGAGACCCTGTCTCTACATAAAACACAAAATAGGGCTGGGGATGTGGCTCAGTGGTCGAGTGCCCCTGAGTTCAATCCCCAGTACCAAAAAAAGAAAGAAAGAAAGAAAGAAAGAAATGTATTAAAGTAGAAACACTTTCTACTTGGTAACACTATTGCCCTAGTTAGAGTTACTGAACCACCTATGTGTAAGAAAAAATCACTTCCAAAGAAATGTTCCATATTTCAATCATTTTCTTCATGAATTAACATTACCAAAAATAGCAGATGCTCCATTACAAGGGCATTAACAGAAGCTTTCACATATATCACCTCACTTGAGTTTCACAACTACCTTGCAAGTTAGGTATTTATTCCCATTTTACAGAGTAGGAAAGTGAGACTATGAGAGTTTAAGTAACTTGATAAGGTCACCCAGATAATCAGCAGTGAGGATTTCATATGCCTGCCTGTCCCATTGGGTTATTTGGATAATGATAAAGAACTGTTATACGATCACTGGCTATGAGTCAGTTACTAAACATTATCTCTGATCCATTGAACTATCCAAAAATAACCATTATTATAACCATTTTTCAGATGGAAAAATTTACAGTGAAGTCCACTGCCTTGTCTAAGATTGCCAATAAAGGGCAGAGTAGAGAAAGGAGTTCAGTTTTTCAATTCAGATACATCTAGTTCTTTTCACTACACTCCAAGAGTAAAAGTTACATCTGCTTGGTGTGGCCCATCTACCACAACCTCCTAGGCTAGGGTGTCTAATACTGAGGACTCTCTCACCACCCACCTTCTCCAGTAGAGCCTTCCGTAGACGCCGCTCCTCTTGCACCATGATGAACATCTCCTTATGCACAGCTGCCGCCAGGTTCAGGTCCAGCTTCTCAGGGCAGGCAGCCATCTTGCAGATGAGCTCCTCATGAGAGAAGACACAGTACCTTCGGAGCCGGCGATAGTGCTCAATGCACTGGCGGCCAGCTGGCAGCTGTGGACAGGTTCAAGGTTGAGTGTGGCCAAGTCTGGAGGCAGTGGTGCCTTAGTTTCCTCACAACCTTCCTGCTACTCATTGCTAGCCCACCACACTCCAGACTCACCCAGTCGGCAGTGCAAAAGTTGACAGCCTCGGCAAAGTTGTAGCCTTGGTTGAAGCCACTGTGGTAAGCACGGGGAAAGGTGATGACGAATTCTCCTGCACACTGGTTTGTGCGGACAACCTGAAAAACAAGAAAGGCAAAGGCTATTGAGATGGAGGTTTTCCAGTCTGCAGAAACTAAGTGCAGGGTCCTTAAGGAGACAAAGGAAAGCCTCAGAGTACACAATCTGACAACAGAATCCTAGGCCCTTCAACTTTCAACTCTAAAGGGGGAACCATTAGTCTCTGCTCTTCAAGGTTCTGCTCTGTGTTGACAGATGACAGGAAGATTTGAGTCACAAGCCTGAAACATACCTATCAAATTATTTCAACTTTCCTAGTAATTTTGTAAAAATTATAAATATCACTTTTCATTAAGCTGGCCAAAATTTTATACTAATGTTTACTTTTATCAGTCATAGACATAGTTTTATGAGTCAAATGTGTTCTACATGATTTGTTATAAAATCAGCAGGTCCTGCCATTCTCTCCTTCCCAGAGCCAATCACTTTCACCTCTTTTGATTACTTTGGCACTGACCTTTAACAACCCTAAATAACATGCTTTAGACTTTTTTAAAAACAGCCTCATAGAGCTGTGGCTCAGTGGTAACAGCACTTGCCTGGCATGTGTGAGGCCCTAGGTTTAATCCCCAGAACTGCAAAACAAACAAAAAGACAGCCTCCTTTTTCTCAATTTGCTTAACTATCTATGCACATACCACTAATTTAACCTCCAACTTTCTGACAAGTGTCTGAATCACTTTCCTATTAATTTTTACCTTTCTATAACACTCTCTCATGCAGCCTTCTGATCTGATCCAGTCTGGACCAGCTGTCTTCCCTGGATCCTCATGCTTCCATGACAGATCTATGTTTTCTAGATCCTATGACTTCCTTCTTCTTGGTTTATTCCTTTGCTATATTTGAACATCTCTTCCAATAACTTCTTGAGAAATGGAGGGAAGAAACTTTTTTTTTGGTGGTGTCTATTCTTACTCTTATACTTGACTGTATATAGAATTCTTTTTTTTTTTTTTTTTTTGGTACCGGGGATTAAACTCAGGGGTACTCGGCCACTGAGCCACATCCCCAGCCTTATTTTGTGCTTTATTTAGAGACAGGGTCTCCCTGAGTTGCTTAGTGCCTCGCCGTTGCTGAAGCTGGTTTTGAACTGATAATTCTCTGTCTCAGCCTTCCATAGTGCTGGGATTACAGGCGGGCACCACCACGCCCGGCTTGGTTTTGTTTTTTCTTTTGGTATTGGGGATTGAACCCAGAGACACTTTATCACTGAGCCACATCTGTAGCCATTTTTATTTATTTTGAGACAAGGTCTCACTAAGTTGCTTAGGGCCTTGCTAAATTGCTGAGGATGGCCTTGAACTTGCGATCCTTCTGCCTCAAGCCTCCAGAGTCGGAATAAAAGGCATGCACCACCATACCCAGCTGTATATAGAATTCTAAGATGAAAATCACTTTGAAGGCTTGGTCTAGTCTTCTAGATTTCAATATTGCTATTGAAAAGTCTAAAGCCATTCTTATTTCTAATGCTTTGAATTAAACCTGCTTCTGTCTCAAGAAGTTTACAGGATTATGCTGTTCCCAGTGTTTGAGATGAAAATCCACAAGATATATCTTGGTGTAGATCTGTTTTCATTCATGTACTGGATGGGCTCTTTGACTCTGGAAACTCAATTCTTCAGTTCATGGAAATTTTCTTAAATGATTTCACTAGTGATTCTATCCTCTCAGTTTCCATCTATTTTTTCTTTTCATAATTCCTATTATTTGAATTTGAACTTGGATAAATTCTCAAATTCTCTAATTTTCTCTCTCTTTTCCATTTTATCTTTTCATTCTATTTTCTAGGAAATCTCAACTACATTTTTTTAAAATTTGCACTTCTGTTATCAAAATTTTAAGCTCCAAGAGCTCAATATGTTTTGAGTATACTCTTTTTAATTAGTTCTTAGTATGTTTTTTTTTTTTTTTTTTTTGGTACTAGAGATTGAACTCAGGGGCACTTGACCACTGAGCCACATCCCCAGCCCTATTTTGTGTTTTATGTAGAGACAGGGTCTCACTGAGTTGCTTAGCGCCTTGCCATTGCTGAGGCTGGATTTGAACTTGCGATTCTCCTGTCTCAGCCTCCCTAAGTGCTGGGATTACAGGCTTGTGCCACCGCGCCTGGCAGTATGTTCTTTTTAAATAGTATTCTACTCTTTCAGGTTTGCAGTGCAGTATTCTGACTTTATCTGCAGGGAATACATTCCAAGACCCCTAAGTAGAGGTCTGAAACCTTGAATAGTACCAAATCCCATATTTAATGTTTTATTCCTACACATACATACACAAATCTTGATACCTTTCTTAACTAAGCACTTATCACACGCTGTGGCCATATCTTTTGTAGTTTGAGGTGTGACATTAAAACTAGCACAAATGTCTTTTTCCTTCACAGATAGAAAACTTACTGTAGTAGATCTTAGCAACCTCTGCACAAGATTTTTTTAAGTTGAGAACTTTCACATTTCATTTAAAGGAAACACTTAATAGCTTCTCTTTGGCATATCTGAATTGCAAGCATCACTACTCTTGCACTTTGGGGCCACTAGTAAATAAAACAAGGGCTACCTGAACACAAGTATACCATACCTTGACAGTCAATATGATAAGCAAGACAGCTATATGACTGACAAGTGGGTAGCATATACAGCACAGATATACTGGACAAAGGGATGATTCATGCCCTAGGTGGGATAGAGCAGTATTGGCCTAAGATTTCAACAAGCTACACAGAACGGTATGCAATTTGAAACTATGAATTCTTTATTTCTGGAATTTTCCATTTAAAATTTTTGCACTGCAACTATTGATAAATGAAACTATGGAAAGCAAAACTATGAATAAAAGGGAACTACTGTGCATGCTTATCTCTGAAGATAGTAAAGAAGTTTCTTTTGCTTTTGAAGTTACTGCTGCTGGGCATGGTGGCACACAGCTCTAATCCTAGGGTCTCGGGAGGCTGAGGCAGGATGATCACAAATTCAAGGTCAGGCTCAGCAAACTTAGCGAGACTGTCTCAAAATAAAAAAATAAAAAGAACTGGGGATGTAGCTCCATGGTAAAGTGCCACTGGGTTCAATCCCCAGTACCAAAAAAACAAAACAAAAAAACCCTCAAAGTTTGAAGTTTATTTCTCCTTGCCTAGCCTCCATTTCTCCAAGTAGCTTTCTTCCTGTTTGTCTAGTTCTATTTCATTTACTAGTTCTATTTCTATTTAGTTGTCTGTTAATTTGTGGCTGCCTATTTATATTTAAGAGGAAGAGGAGATGCTGGGTGCGGTGGTGTACGCCTATAATCTCAGCAACTCAGGAGGCTGAAGCAGAAGTATTACAAGTTCAAGGCCAGCCTCAGCAACTTAGAAAGACCCAATCTCAAAATAAAAAATCAAAAGGACTGGGGATGTGGCTCAGTGGTTAAGTGTCTCAGAGTTAAATCCCTGGTATGAGGGAGAGAGGGAGAGGGGGAGAGGGGGAGGGGGAGAGGGAGAGGGAGAGGGAGAGAGAGAGAGAGAGAGAGAGAGCGTGCGCGAGCGAGCAAGCGCAAGAGAGATAGATGAAAAAGCTGAATAGAAGCTCTGAGTACATAGGTGAAGTCTGATAACTGTGAGTTTCAATGCCGGGTGATCTAGCTGAGCCATTTTGTTTGGAAAACTCTAGTTCTTGCCTCTCAGGCCAGTTAAGCTCCCCAGAGAAAATTCTCACATTTTTTTACCTGTAGGCAAAAGGCCTGCCTATATGTTCTAATGGTCAAGCAAAGGAAAATGCCTGGGAATCTCAGCTACCAGTATGCCCAAATAAGAAAATCCCATTTTCACTGTTAACCCCACCTTCAACTACAACTAGAGGACCTCAATCCAGGGGCCCTCTGTTTTAACCTCTTCAGAAATAAATCCTTGATCTTACTAGAATGAGGGTAGTTCACATTTCTAGCTGCCCAGCTTCGTATTTATGTATGTATGTATGTATGTATTCATTCATTCATTCATTCATTCCAGTACTGGGGACTGAACTCAGGGGCACTCTACACTGAGCCACCATCCCTAGCCCTTTTTATTTTATTTTTTGGGGGTAACAGGGATTGAACTCAGGGGCGCTCGCTTTTGCTGAGGCTGGTTTGAACTCATTGATCCTCCTGTCTCAGTCTTCCAAACTGCTGGGATTACAGGCATGTGCCAACATGCCTGGCCCCTTTTTATTTTTTTATGCTGACACAGAATCTAACTTGCCCAGGCTGACCTTGAACTTGTGATCCTCCTGTCCCAGTCTCTCTAGTAGCTGGGACCATAGGCATATACTATTGCACCTGGCTCACAGCTTCTTATATAGATTTGAACCAGTCCTTATTTTCACCCCATCTTTGCCTCTAGAATGTCTGGTGCCACTGACTACAAACCTTTGGGGGACTTGTGAGGTAAAAATCAGGTTGGTTCTCAGTTCTGGCTTAAGATTCAGTTCCCTTGTCTGTTTTGTAGTTTCAGGAATTTTATTTACCATTGTATCCTCTATTTTAATAATCTCCGTGATATTTTATCCTAAAAAAATTCCTTTGTGTCATTTTACTGGAGTTTCACTAAGGAATGGAAATAGCTATATTTCCATTAATAGTGTCTTTTTACAATAAATCAAAGCTTTTAAGATGGGCATTTGATGCTGGCAAAGACACAGTGAAATAGGTACAGTGATGCTAAGAAAATAAATTCTATTCTCCAAAAAATAATTGTGTGTGCACACTCTGGGAATTGAACCCAGAGCCTCTGAGCTACACCGACTGCATGCAAAATTACCAAGTTTTATTGAGAATCTGTTTATACCCTTCAACAAGTCCTCTGATAGAATTCTAGAATAATTCAGGATAAATCAATCCTAACAAAATTAAATCTTCTGGGCTGGGATTGTAGCTCAGTTGTAAAGCACTTGCCTCGCATGCATGAGTCACTGGGTTCGATCCTTAGCACCACACAAAAATAAAGATATTATGTACTTCTACAACTAAAAAGAAAATACTTAAAAAAATATTAAATCTTCCCATTCATGAATATATCTCCACATTTATTTGGGTTATATATCAGCTCCTACCTCCAGTACATTTTCTTCTTCCCTGTTTAGAGGCAACATCTGCCTCAAAGCATTTCTTGCTGTATTATTATACTAGCCTTCACTACCAAACACCTGAACTATCTTCCAAAAATGCAAATCTGACCACGGTATCTGTCTGCTGAGCGAGCCCCTCACTTAAATCCCCAGGCTCACATGATAAAGCCACAGCTCTGACAGGCAAAGTCATACTTTTCTTTCAAGAATCACTGTTTCTACCCCAGTCCTAAATGACCCAGTTTGTGGTTCTTTTGTAGCACCCCTCACACTTTATTCCATATGTTTACTGCTCTCTGTCCTGTACTCAACTGTGCATACTCAAAGGCAGTGACTAGTTTATTGACCTTCAGGGTACTGACAAGAGGCCCTGCACACAGAAAGTGCTTTAGTGATATTTGCTGAACAATCTAGTCCCAGACTTAATTTTATAGATGTGAAAACTAAGTCCCAGAAAAGCCTTGGGTAGGAGAGCCAGGAGTAGAATCTAATGCTCCTGACTCTTCATCTCAGCATGCACCTTCATTTTGGCAATGTCAAGTTACTGTTTACTATGTGGTGATTTTAAAAAGCTCTTCTCACATTCTGCAGCTACTAAAAAATGACAAATGTGAAGAGCCAAAAAGTAAAAACAACCTAATGTTCATTAGCTAATGAAGGGAATTATTAGGTCAGAAAGGGAATAAACTCCTGACATACACTGTGACATGAATGAACCTTGAAAACCTATTAGGTGAGAGAAATCCTTCACAAAATGACCACATATTATTCCATTTACATGAACTGGCCAGAAAAGGCAAATCTAGAGACAGAAAATGAATGAATGGTTGCCTGGTCCTAGGGACTAGAATGGAGAGTGGCTACAAATGTTAATAAGAGATCTTTCTGGGATAATAGAAAGGTGCTAAAACTGGATTTTGATGAAAGCATAACTGAACTGTACACTTAAAATGGGTAAATTTTATGGTATGTAAACCATACTGCAATAAAGCTGTTTTTTAAAAAATGACAATTATAAAATCACTCTAGACCAGCACTGTCCATAAGAAATATGCTAGGTACATATGCACTTTTAAATTCTTTAGTAGCCACATTAAAAATGTAAAAAGGAAACAGGTAAAATGAATTCCAATGATTTCATTTAATAAAGCCACAATATTATCATTTCAATGTGTTAATTGTAATACAAAGTATTAATGAGATACTTTACAATCTTTGTTTCATACGTCTTGAAATCCAACACAAAATTATATACTTTCAACACATTTCAGCTGGAACTAACTACATTTCAAATATGACTTGTGGCTACCAAATTGGACAGTGGAGTTCTAGACCATCAAACTTATAAAAGATCATAAAATCTATATACTGAAAACAAAAAACATATGGAAACATAACAAAAATGTTTATTAGGATGGAGTATGGATGACTTCTTTATTCTCCACTTTTTGAAAAGGAGGTATATTTGTTTTTTTAATGAAAGTAATACTTACACTACATATCTATAAAAAGAAATGGCCTTCTCCCTCTAAAGAGGAACGCATGGGGCGGCAGGGGGGTGGGGATAGCTAAAGATAGCTTTGCAGGGAGCTCCAGCTGGCTACACTGCAGCTTGCCAGTATGAGAACATGAAAATCACAGATGCCTTGGACTAGAGGATATTGCCAAGTCCAAAGGGCCTGGAGATGCTGGGAACTACCTAAGATGGGCGGAGCAGAGAGAGGGCAGAGTGGTAAAGCAGGAGCTGGCCAAAGAAGCTGGTTAGCCATTAGCAGGAGAAATGCTGTGGAGGTGTAAGCAAAGAGTGCATGTTTTAAAAAGTCTGTGACAGTCAGCTGGGCGCTGTGGTGCATGCCTGTAATTCCAGCACTTTGGGAGGCTAAGACAGGAGAATCGCGAGTTCAAAGCCAGCCTCAGCAATGGTGAGGCACTAAGCAACTCGGTGAGACCCTTTCTCTAAATAATACACAAAATAGGGCTGGGGGATTTGGCTCAGTGGTCAAGTACCCCTGAGTTCAATCCCCAGTGCCAAAAAAAAAAAAAAAGCCTGTGATAATCTTTAAAAAAGAGCTTAGGATCAAACAGCTCCATGACCTTCTCTCTATATATGCATCTTAGCTGCCCAAATCCTTACGAATCTTCTACTCTTATAGTTTTCCTTGGCATTGTAGACAAAGACTAATGCTGAACTATGAAAGAGGAAGAGGAAAGTCTGAGAAAGTCTACTTATGAAGCAGCAAAACTGAAAGGGTCTTTGATGATTTATTTTTTGTTTTTTGAGGGGGTTGCTGGGGATCAAACCTAAGATATTACACATGCTGAGCACACACTCTATCATGGAGCCAATCTGCAGCCCTCCTTGATCATCTTGACTCCAGTAATCCTTCAATGGAGCACAGAGGGAAAAGGAGAATCCCTTCCAAGTGCAGGAAGGTTGCTAGAGCTGTTTTAAGATGTTGCATCCCCTGTTCAATATCCCAATTCAAGGTTAAATATCATTAAAATATAAAAAATTTTATCTACAGGGTATACAGAATAACAACACAAGGTGAAGGTAAGAAGATATTCAGGGAGAACCACAGACTAAGTCCAAAGTTCTACTGTAAAAATGGCCAGGATACCTCAAAAAGACTAAATATTTATCAATTACCTAACAGGTCCTATGTATAAGACTAAGTGGCAGTAGGGCCAAGGCCAGAGGGAGTGGAAGGGAATAGGGAGTAGTACCAGCACAGAGTAAGAACTAAAGCAGAGATGAAAGATGTACTAATTCCTTTTTACATAGGAATGTTGATCGGGTTGTTTTAAGACCCACACCAGAAAATTGGCTGATGCCAATCAATGCCAAAAATTCCCAGATATAAAGTCCCTCACAGGTAAGTGAGGTTATGTACCTAGCAATAACATTTTATAGGGTGAGAAAGAAATAGTAAGAAAAAGTAGATAGGCTAGAACTCTGGATTGAACTTTTGATCTGTTAAATAAGTAAAAGATGTACCCACTGCTCCAAGAAAGGTAACAGTATGCAAAACATGGCACAAATGGCTAGTTGTCCTCTGATATTATTTCATAATAACATGACTTATAATTTGTAGGTGTTATATGACCATCTACAGTAAAAATCACATTTCCTAGTTTTCCTTACAGTTCGATGTGGCCCTATGACCAAGTTATAACAGGAGATGAGTTGATAGGTTTGCTTTTAAAAGCAAGGAAACATTCCTCCACTTCCCTCTTCTACCAGTGGAAACACATTATGTTAATAAGCCATTCCTAAGGTACTGCCCTCAAACAGAAGGCCTGGAGGGCTCACAATCACATTGTGTATCTAACCACCATTATCATGGGTCTCTATTAAAACAGTCACACCTACAACCCAATCAAGACTGAACAGGAATGAAGGCAGCGGTAAACTCAGATGAAGACTACCACTGCCACCAAAAAGGATATCATTAAATCATTCCTACTCCTTGTTCATTTTTCCTGGGCACTCACCGGCACACCATGAGACATGAGAGTGTTGGGATTCATGAGAGTGACAAGTTGGTGCAAGAGGTCAGGCTGGCTATCAAAGAGCTCAGGTGTCAGCTTCTTCATTACTTCTTCCAAATGTTCTGCTGCAAGTGAGGGTACCCCATACCAGGTCTTCGGCTCACCCCTGCTCAAATGAAAAAGGAACACATAATGACCATAATACCTATGGTCATGCAGAGAGCCCATCCTGACTGCCTCCCCAACTCTTCAAGGCCCCACTCACCAGTGGAGGTAGTTAATGGAGTAACTCCAGTGATCCTCAATATGCCAGCAAAAGGCTGAGAAGACCATGCCCACATAGAGCCAGGGAACCTTCATGCCAGAGATATCTGCATTGATGTGGCATAGAACAGACTGCTCCAACACCGGCATCACATTCAGGTTCCAACCACTTGTAGCATACTCCTGTAAAGTCATATATTTGGGGATCACATCTAAACATCTAAAACCAAAGTTTTCTTCCCCACTTCCCCCAAAATGCACACACACAATATTTCAATTCAATTTGATCTATCCATCCAACACCCATAAGTCAAAGCCCTCTGCCAAATGATTTTCAACAAAGGCACTAAAAACACACATTGGAGAAAAACAGTCTTTCCAATAAACACTGCTGGGAAAAACGGACATCCATATGCAGAAGAATAAAACTGGACCCCTATCTCTCATCATTAAGAAAAATCAACTCTAATGGATTAAGGCTTAAATTTAAGACCTTAAATTTAAGACCTTAAATTATGAAGTTGCTAGAAGAAAACAGGGACACACATCAGGACATTGAAACAGGCAAGGATTTTGGATTCCTGTACTATGCCATATAAGACCCCCAAATCACAATGAACAAAAGCAAAAGCAGACAAATGGGACTACATCAAACCTAAAAGTTTCTGCATAGCAAAGCAATTAGTAGAATGAAGAGAATCTACAGAATGGGAGAAAATATTTGCAAACTATGTCTGACAAGGGAATAATATCCAGAATAAATAAGGTATTCAAAATATTCAATAGCAAAAAAATAGATAATCTGATTAAAAACTTGGAAATAGACCTTAACAAACATTTCTCAAAAGATAACATACAAATAGCCAACAGATATCTGAAAAAATTTTCAGTATTACTAATTATCAGGGGAATGGAAAGTGAAACCACAAAGAGATATCACCTGACCTGAGTAAGAATAACTACTATCAAAAAGATAAAGAGGCAGGGGATATAGTTCAGTGGTAGAGCTTGCCTAGTATGCACAAGGGATTGATTCTAAGCACCACAGAAAAAGAGAAAAATAAAAACAAAATAAGATAGTAAGTCCTGGCAAGGATATGGAGAAAAGGTAACTTTTGTACACTGCTGGTAAGAATGTACAACTGCACAATATATACATGTATTGAAACATCACATGGCACCCCATAAATACGTGTATTTCTAATGTTTTGTATATCAGTTTTAATAATAATAAATTTTAAAACAAACATCAAAACCCTGTTCTGAACCCAAATGCACAGAAAACCCTTTTCCCTTGAGACAGGCCTAGGCTCTCAATTTTTCCTGTGCATCCAAATCCCACTCCCTGAACACTTCCTATGAATGAGCCAAGCACTCTGCCATGTTATTTCATATACATTCTCATAATTCTTGTAACATATGCAAGATAGGAATTATCTCCAATTCACAGATAAGGAAATGGGTTCAGAGAGGTAAAAGAACCCATCTTGGATCTACACACACGAGGTAATGGACTATGTTCTTTACATACAGCATTTCATCTAAATTTCACAGCAATGCCTAAGGCAGCCATAATTATCCCTATCTTACAGAGATATTGAATCTTTCAGATACTAAATGACTTGCTTAAGCTCACACAGCTGACATATAATCATGGTATTCACCCACTCACCTCCTCCTCAGGGGTTAGGTGCCGCTTACTGTCACTGACAGGGAAACCGCTGCCAAATTCTTTGGAATGGATGTCAGCCCCATATTCGACAGTCACATCTTCCTCAATACTATTCACTAGCCGCCAGAACTCCTTCTCTACTAGTTCTGTAGGCACCATCTAGGGAAACAGGGATAGCAGATGACTATGGTACATCTTATCCTGGACCCATTGACCCAGGCGAGGTGAGACTATTAGGAACCAATACCTATGACCCTAGCCCCAACATTACCCCAGCCCTCCATCACCTACATGCACGGGCATGTTGAAGTAGTCAGCTTTAAAAGAGTCAGCCATCTCGCCAAAGCTCTGCAGAGTGTATTCCCGGGTAGCCTGCTCAAAGCCAAAGGCTTCAGGGGGCCGTTTACACTCCTGAAACCCAAAGGAGAACACGTCACCAAAACAGAGGCAAAGAGATAAGAGAATCCTCACAGGTGGAACCAGAATATGGAGTAGGAGAAAGGGAGAGAGAACAGCCCTAGGTCTGCACTCAAGGCCTTTAAGGCAGCTTTTACTTTATAGCACTACTTTTTTCTCTTACCACTTGAGCTTAATTCATCCTTTCCATTCCCCACATACACTCCCATTATGTTTTTGCTCATACAGATCCTCCTTGTTTGAAATGTCCTCTCCCACTTTTATCCCCCGCCCTGTGGTGCTGGGGATTGAACCCAGGGCTTCACACATGCCGAACAGGTGCTCTACCACTGAGCTATACCCTCAACCCCTCTCACATTTTCTTTCATTAATTCTTCAAAACTCAACTTCAAGCCAAATACAGTGGTGCATGACTGTCCCAGCTACTTGGGAGATTGAGGTAGAAAGATCACTTGAGCCCATGCATTCCAGAGCAGCTTGGGCAAAGTAGCAAAATTCCATGTCGAGAACAGAAAAAAAAAGAAGAGCTGGGTGCAGTGACACATGCTTGTAATCCCAGTGGTTTGGGAAGCTAAGATAGGTGGATCACAAGGTCAAAGCCAGTCTCAGCAACTTAGCAAGACCCTGTCTCAAAGTGAAAAAAAAATAAAAAGGTCTGGGGATATAACTCAGTGGTTGAACACCCTGGGTTCAATCCCTAGTACCAAGAGGAAAAGAAAGAAAAGAAAAAACATAAAACCCAACTTCAGTCCCACAGCCTCCAGAAACTGCTCGCCTATACTCTTTTCTTCCTTTAAGACTTTACCACCTAAACCATGAGTTTTGGCTTTAATATGCTCCATCATGCTCTTCTGCTACCATTTTTTCTCTCCAGTAAGTATGAGTTCATACAGGATACCTAAGGAAGCTTGCTTTATGGCCAGATTAGAACTTTTCAGCCTGGGAAAATGGCACTGAATATTCTAGTACCTTACTGAATGGAAAACGAAGGCACCAGTTTCTGTAGTGTCACACCCTACACTATTCCTGTTCTTCAGATTGTCTAAGAAGACAGGACATGGGTCAGCTTCACTTGTATCTATGTTCATGGGCTAGGAATATAGCTCAGTTGGTAGAGTGCTTGCCTTGCATGCACAAGGCCCTGGGTTCAATCCCCAGCATCACACACACAAAAAATACCTACGTTCATGATTTTAGATGAGAACTGTATGAACTCCAGAGTCAGACACAATCCTGCTCATGACAGAAAAATAAATGTCAGCCTGGTTCACTTAGAGAGCCAAGCAGAGCTCAGTCTTCCTCATTCATGATGTTATTGGTATCCAAAATTTCCCATACTATAATCTCCACTGCTAAGGCCATTATGCACTGCATTGCCCTGGTCCTTCCCCATATGTGTATGTGTATGTGTGTGTACATGTGCACAACCAGTCTCTATAACCACAGCTGAGTCCCTAAGATGAGGCAAGATCATCAATGTGTGCTCTCCAGAAAACCAGAGGGAAATATAGAAGACAAGCACCAGGAATTTGGATGAAAGCAGAAGTTCTTAAAATGGACCTCCCAGACTTCCCAGTTCCTTGGCCTTCACTGCTGCTTCAGCTGTACTCCTTATGCCCCTACCTGCCCTAAGCACATTCTCCCATATACAACTCAGCTCCTGATAATCCCCTATTCCCCAGGCTGGAAAGCCTGTCCACTCTCTTCTAGTTCAAATCCACATTACTGCAAACCAATCTACATGTCATGATAGGAGAACAACTAAATAAACATTATACCCATATGATGGAAAAAAATTTATACCTTGAATTTAATAAGGAAAAATTATATGAAGTAACAAATGACAATACATAACAAGACCTCAAACTTGTTAAAGATAGTTACACAGAAGCAGCAAAGATAAGGAAAAAATGTACCAGGCTATTGATAGTGGTTATCACTAGGTGGCGATAGGTAATTTGTCTATTTTCTTTTAAAAAAAAAAAAATTCAAAGAATAAAAATCTCAGAAATCAAAAGAACATGAAAAAGAAATTTATTCCTATCCTTCAAAGTTCATTCCTGACACTTTCCCTGGTTACAACCCTTTATCATTCTCCTCTCCTCTCAACTGCTACACCTCAGAGTTTCTAACACCCAATTTAGTGTCTGCTTATAAGTCACCACACACAATTTTTCTGTTCATGACATTTACCTCCCCATGGGTGGTCTAGGAGCTCCCATAGAACACAAGCCAAGGTTGAGTCTCTTCTTTCTCTCCCAAGGTTCTGCTCAGACTAACCCCACCCCAGGGAACCAAAACATAAGGCTTGTGGCTAAGCTAGGAGGCTGCCCCAGTAAGGTCAAAGGAAGAAAGGCTAGGATACCCTATATGGATGGGTTGAGAAAGCCTTACCGCCATGACACACTTTGGGCACCGCCAGACACCTTTTGGTATCTCAGGCAAAGGAGGCAGCAGGCAGAAAATGTGGTAGTTGTCATCACAGCCATCACACAGCAGAAGCTTGTCATCCTCATCCCCTCGGGAACACATCCGGCATACATATGACTCAATCTGCCAGGGAAGGGAAGCAAAAGTCCATCAACATAGGCCCTGTCCAGCCTTAAAACTCCAGGCCCCTCCAGATAGAACCTTAGTCCAGACAGGTGCTGTGAAAACCTGCTGTAATTGCCAGCTGAATCATTCATGGCCCTCTATGAGCTACTCATGTGAAGTCTGGAATTCAACTGCATGCATGTCTCATATTCCCAAATAAGTGGGTGGAGCTGCGAGAAAGGTCTCTATCATTGTCTTGAGTCTTCCTATTTTTATTCATTCAGTAAACACTTACTGAATCTGTGTTCAGCACTATGATAGACTCCATGGCACATGGATGGGTAAGGCATGGTATCTGCCAAGAGTGGCCCATGAAGGATACTATGGGAGCCTAGAGAAGGAAGCACTCAAAGCAGCTGGAGATAAAGAAGGACAGCCTTGAGGGAGGACTTCTTTGCAAAAGTGACATGACACTGGACAAAAACTTAAGGCAAGTGGAAGCATGGCAATGGAGCAGAGCACAAGGAGAAACTTCAAGGCAGAAACAACATACACAAAGGATGCAGGTATGAATGAGGATGGCATATCTTAGGGGGAAAAAACAAACATAGCCACAAATAGTTCAGTGTGGGTACAGCAGATGAGTGAGGTAGGCAGTGCTGGGGAATGAGGCTAGATAGAGGTCACCAGGGACTGGAACATGCACAGTAATGAGGAGTTTGGACTTTATCCTGAAGTAATGGACGGTGAGTCTCCTTCTCTAGACCCTTCCAGCACTTCATGTAGACAACACTTGATCATCCTTTCTTATTCTTTGTTCCAAATGAATTGGCCTTGTTTCCCCAATTGAGTGAGTTACCTGAGGGCAGGGCCCACCAGACCTACTTGTCTGTTTAAAGCAACCTGGTCCAGTGCCATGCTGGGAAAATGCTTACTGAAGGGCCATGAAGCAGAACATTAGAATAGAAAATCAGGGCTGGGTCCTTACAAACTGAGCATTGCTGTGGTTCCTCCGCAGTCTCATGGTCATCTTGGTGCAGGGCTCTGGGCTGTGACTCAGCTCCTCCTTGCTTTCCAGGAAGGTCTTGGGTGAGTTTGACTCCACCTTCATATCCCCACCTGATTCCTCCTTCACCACTACAGTGGGGGGACACTCAGGGCCTTCCTTATCTAGGAGAAAGAAAAGTGGCTCTAAACATAGGTCTGAAACACTTAGGGCCCTACCTCCTCCCCCCAAGTGAGTCCATCTCCAGCCTGTTAGGCCTCACCTTTCTTCCGCAGAGTCTTATCTTTGGCCATGAGGCCTAGGCCCATCATCTTGGGGCCTGCCCCATAGATCTGTAGCTTCTTCAGCTCTGGATTCTTTTCAATGTCTTCCTCTGTGGGTTCCGGCTAGGAGGAAAAGAAATAAATCAAGATTGCTATCTCAGGCTGAATGCTCCATTCTCAAAGAACAACTCAGACTATGTATCACCCAAGCTCAAGCCAGGGGCTCAGGCCCAGATGCACCAAGACAAGAATTCAGGTGCTTTCTGGAGACTTGGGGTAAATGAGCTCCCTCCTCAGCCCTTCTCAGCCCTCTCTTGGAAAGTAAGTAAGTAAGTAAAGTAAGTAAAGACAAATTTAGTAAGTAAGACAAGTTTAGTTTTCCCAGCTATAAAATGAGACTATTAACTCCTACCTTATAGTGATGAGGCAGTTCGGGGATAACACATATTAAGAAAATCTAACATTGTTTGGCTTTATCAATTAGTGGCAGTGACTATAATACTCTGCTGAATTACATGTTTCAGTGAGCACAGGGACAGTATCTATCCTGTTCTCTGCTCTATCCCCAGCACCAAAAACGCCTGGCACATAAGCTTCTACCTAAAGGTAGAATACAAGGTATAAAGAAAAAGACTTCCACTTCTATGAGCAGAGTGAATCAGGAAAGGAACAAGATAGGTAAGAAGGACAGACATACAAACAGATCAAGAATTAGCTCAGTAGTGCAGCTAAGAATGGAGAAAAGAGCAAGAATGAAAGCAGAGAGCAGCACACCAATGCTTAAAAAGAGCAGGCATGGTGGCGTATTTTTGTAATCCCGGCAGCTCAGGAGACTGAGACAGGAGGAATAAATTCAAGGCCAACCTCAGCAACCTGGTGAGACCCTGTCTCAAAATAAAAAATAAAAAAGGGCTGGAGATGTGGCTCAGCGGTTAAGTGCCCCTGAGTTCAATCTCTGGTACCAAAAAATTAAAAAATAAAAGGGCTGGGGACATAGTTCAGTAGTGAAGTGTCCCTGGGTTAAATTCCCTGTTACATCCACCCCCCAAAATAAAACTCAGAGAATAAGAGAGATAGTACAACAAGGAACACAACCTTGGTCAGAGAAAAGGAGAAGATTCTCTCTACCTCAAAGCAACTCTAAGTTAGAAGAAGGGAAGTACTCACATCAGGCTGCAGTCTCTTGGCCCGCCGACCATAGCTGTTGAACTTGGAAGGCTGCACCGACTGTCGAAGGGGGATGCTGTGGGGTTTGTATTCTTTGTCCTTCTCCTCATTATCAAATGGACGTGTGTTACACTGCTGGGGACACATGAAGGGGAGGGGTCAGGACATGGAACTTCAGCCTCCAAGACCAAGAACTTCCCTCTCACCTCACGCAATGGCCACCAAAGTTGTGGCCCACTTCCCTGACACACACCAATAGCCTCCATTTTATGAGTCTTTATCAGTGACACTAGATGCATTTTGGGACTTCTCAGTGCTTTTGCTTAAGTCATTCCTCCTTCCAATGATCCCTCCTCAACCATCTCCCAAAGTAAATCAGACTCTATCTCTTCCTAGACCTCTCTAGTCCAAAAGATCTCTCCCTCCTCTGAATTTCTCCGTCAGTTATGACTTTGTCAAGTAATAGTAGGCTGGCTCTACAGATAACTCCAAGATCTCTAACCCTGGGCAGTGTGAGAAAAGAAAAAGGGCCACTAGGAAAGGGTAAGGTCTAGCTCCCAGAGCTCCAGTCCACAGAGCTAATTTTATTAAGAGCAAGTGTGACAATCTATGTTTGGCGGTTAAGTCTTACTCTATCTCTGCCTGGCATCCTTACCACAAGGTTGGCTCCAGACTGGTACATCTCATAGGGATAAACGATACGTTCATAGTGAGAGCGTAACAGGGAACCAATGTTTTTGCCTGGTGGATAGTTGAGGCGCTGGGCCACCCGGGCCCACCGACGGTCCTTGCAGATGGCTTCATAACCACCTTCTTCCACCACAATCTGAAAAACAAGCAAGAAGGGACATGGATGTGCTGTGTATGAGAAAGTGAGCCTGTAGAAATGGGAATAGGAACAACCCCAGCCCCTCACTTCACTGGGGGCTACCCCTTTTTCCCAATCTAAAATTTCAGCAAGAGATGCCAAGATGTTCTGATAGGCTATGCCCTTTCAACTGTAGCCTAGAGATCTAATATCCAAACTAAAAAGGATCCAGAGTAGCAAGGCTACTGGGGTGGGGGTGGGGGTGGGGGATATTTGAAAAAAACCTGTTCTTACTTTGCTGAGGCTGTAGAGGTCCAAAATCCGCCGTTCTACATTGGGAATCTTTAAGGAGGAACCCTGGATTTCCCAGAATTTGGCAATCTGGTCCAAGTAGTTCAATTTCACTCTTGTCTGGGCCTGAAGAAGAAATGGCTCAAAGAGACTGGCCAGCCCTTCCCCCAACTCCTATCTTCTGGCCCAATCTTAGAGAGGAGGAGAAAGGGAACAGAGCAGCCCATGTATACTAACCCAGTGCTTTTCCTAGTAAACTGGATCTCACACTCTGGGCAGTGCTTAGTTCTACCTCTCTCTTATCTCCCAAGAGAGGGTCAGAACAGCCAAAGTTTTATATACATTTATTCCCAATCTCCCTGTCAGGGTTGTATGAGTATTATCATCTCTTGTACAGATGAAGACACAAAGGATCAGAGGAGTTATTTCACACAGCAAACATCAAGATACCTGAGTGTCAAACAACTTAAGTTTTAGTTTTCTCTCTGCTACTGATTTGCTGTATAGCCTCAAGCAAATCAGTTCTAATTTCTGAATCCACGATATTTTTGTTACAAAAGGAAAAGAAAGTAATGGGCAGTCCACCTACCCCAGAGGGGTAAACTCAATAAGACAACCAGTAAAGGCCCTCTGGAAACTTCAAAAGCTCTAAGGAGGTTACAAAGAATGAAGACTCCAAAAGAACACAATCGCTTCCTTATGTACCATGAAACTGGATCCAAGAATACCATGAAACTCTTGAAGGACAAGAGTACACGCTATAGGCAAAATGGACTAAAGAACAGAGAGATGGGATTCTGAAATAGCACCAACACCTGGTCAACTCAGTACCTAACCTGGGGCAAAGATCCTAGGAACAAAGCACGTACCATGCTTGCCTGATACATGGGTCAATTCAGTGACCCAAGAAGGGCTCCCAAAGGCCCCAATTCTATAACCTCCTCACTCCAGTCAGAGGGCCTGGTTCTAGGGAGCCCTTATTAATATTCATTACTTTGCCCTGATCCATATAAGGGAACAATGACAATTCTTTCATTTTAATAGCTGAGAAGAACTAAGACCTATTTATGATAAGTAATAACCGACAGCTCCTTGGCTACAAGAACCCTTAAGAGGCTAGAACCATTACTCTCTCTACCTGAACCCCTTAAACTTTCTGACATTAGCCACCCACTCTCTAAAAGGCCTGCCTCTGTCCAATGCTAGGCAACACCTGGCCCTAGCTATACACAGACCCGATCAGATATATTTCCCTAAGGAAATGGCATTTAATGAGTAGAAGCCAGGGACACTGATAAACATCCTACAATGCAAACAGGCACAGTGGTGTATGCCTATAAACCCAGCGACTCAGGAGGCTGCGGCAGAAGGATTTTAAGTTTGAGGCCAGCCTCAGCAACTTAGCAAGATCAAGATCCCATCTCAAAATAAAAAATAAAAAATGCTAGAGATGTGGCTCAGTGATTAAGTACCCCTGGGTTCAATCGCCGCCCATACAAAATAAGAAAGACAAGACAAGACAAAACATCCTACTATGAACAAGACAGCCCCATTCACGACCAAAAAAAAAAAAAAGATCTGGCCCAAAATGTCAATAGTGTTGAGGTTACAGAACTCTGGTATTGAATATAGTAAGCTTTCAGGTTATGGGTATTCAGCTGGACCCAATCACCCCTTGGGCTTCTAGTAAGGCTTGTGAATACATAATAATGGTGGAGGAGTAGAAGCACATGTCTAACCTACATCTTTCATGGAAAACTCCAGGACCTTACCTAGAACTGGTTTTAGGACACCCACTCTCATTATCCCAGGGCATTCTCAATCCCTTGGTGCAGAACCCTATCTGGCCACGTAAAAGGGACTGGACTTCCTGTACAAAACACAAGGGAGAGGGAAAAGCCTACCTGCCTGACTCCTGTCTGTCTCTAACCATTCTTACCTCTACACAGATCACTCCTCGTGTTGTTCCTGCCGTTCTACCTCATCTCCCACCTTACCAAGCACCATAAAAAGAAGGTAGAAAGCACGGGGCTACAGATGAATTAGATATATGAAGGAAGGGTCTCAGCCAGCCCTGTATTTCCTTTTTATTAACCCAGGAAGGTAGATCTTGATAAGGGAGCTTCAAAAATAGCAAAACTTTTGTGGGAAAGGGGCATTTCCAGCCTTTGGGCCAGCAAACCAGAAATGTTAAGTGCAGGGCTGGGTAGAGTGGTAGAGTGCTCGCCTAGCACGTGTGAGGCACTGAGTTCTATCCTCAGCACCACATAAAAATAAAATAGATATTCTGTCCACCTACAACTAAAAAATAAATATTAAAAAAAAATAATTCAAAAAGAAAAAAGAAAAAGAAATGTTAAATGCCCCTGCTCTTGGTTTTATTTGGAACTCTAAAGCTTCCTCTATGCTCCATGTCCACTGACAATAAAGTACCTTAGCCAGAGAAGGTATGAAGGAAGAGGGATCAGAGCTCAGGTATTCATTCTCCCAACCCAACGACCAGCTACCAGTCTTCTCACCTCTAGCTCATTCAGCCTCTGAATTCGGGGGGTAAACCTGAAGTTGTCCACTTCCACAGCAAAGGGTGGCTGCCAGTCCTGAGAGAATAGAAAAGGGAAAGAGACTAGTGTTATCCCAGTGTAGTACAAGACTAGAGGGCAATAAAAATAGCTCAGCACTCCTTTTACACCTTCCCAGACCTCTAAGGTATCCCAGACCCATTAACCTGGCAAACATCCAATCCACTCACCCTTATTTCTCCGCCAGAACTCACAACAGGCCTTGCAGCCCCACAAGTCTAAATCCAAGGCCCCACACACATGTTCTGGGAAACTTCTAGTCCCCCACAACAGTACAACGCCAGGATTTCAAGACATATAGAGGTGACCCCACAACAGATGACCCCAAACCCTCCTCACACCCACATTAACTCCCTATACCCAAGACATGTACTGGAAAACACACAGGATCTGAAGTCAGAAGACCTGGGTTCATGTTCTAGCTCCACTACTTACTAGTTATAAGATCTTACCTTTCTGAACCTATTTTCTCATCTATAAGGTAGGCATATAAACTCTTGCCCTGGCTTCCTCACAAAACCAACAGGAAAAATTAAACTGGTTTTCAAATGAAAATATCATTCAAAGGAGTCATCATTAAGACCTGACATCGAAGGCTGACCCCATAACCCAATATACACAAAGGGTAGCTCAGCTCTAATTCTGACAAGATTTAAAGATTTGGGACTTTCATGTCTGTTCTCAGTTTAAAGGGCCCGAGATAAGACACTGCAGAAAGAGCAAGGATCATCAAGAATCCTCATGCTCCCTTGGTCTGAAAGGTTTCCTGTGGGTCTTCCCTCATACATCTGCCTGGTACAGGAAGAGATAAGGGAGGGAGCTGAGGGCAGGTAAGCACTGGGATGCGAGACTATGGTGGCAAAGAATGGTAAGATTTGAGGAGGGGGAAGTCAAGGAAAGATAATGAAAGTGAGTGAGACTCTGCCTTTTCAAGCTGGAGCTGGTTTTCTCCTGCCCAAAGGGTGATGGTAAAGAATCCCCTCTCCAGTACCCCACCTACCCCTGGCCACCACTTCCCAGGCAGTCCTCTCCTCTCTAGAGCTCTGGCTTTTATTAGGGTGGCAAAAAACCAACCAACCAACCTAGAATAACCTAGATCAATGCCCTCATTTTACAAATAGGGAAAATGAGCCCCAGAGAAGAAATGTGATTTCTCCAAAATCACATGCTGAATTAGTGGTAGAATCACTCATATCTTCTGACTACAGGTCCAAGGTTCCTTGCACTACAGCAAGCCACCAGTGTTCATACATACGTATATACACATGGAAGAAAAGGGAGGGGAACAATAAGAGGGGGAAAAGCTGTTGACCTCTTCTGTACTCACATTTTTAGAAAAGGGGCCAGAGAACTTACAATTGTATGCACACATACTATTCCTCACCCCTCCTCCCTAACTCCAGCAATAGAGGTAGAAAACATAGTGCAGCAGGGGGAGAAAATAGAGGGTAAAATGATAGACTCAAGCCCAGTCAAAGTAGGGCACTTCCTTCAGTGCAGATAACCCAGGCAGAAAGGTGCTCAAATCCAAAACCCAGGCACTTTCTTTCCTACTGAATCAAGTTCTAGGCAAGAATCAGCGCAACATCAAGTACCCAACAGAAAATTGCAGAACTGAAACCCTAGAGCAGGAGCTGTGGATGCAACTGATAGCTGGGAAAGGTCCAGCAAACTTCCTGCTTTGGTCTCATACTACTGTGTGCCCATACACAGTATGGTATTATTATTAGGATGTGATAACAAAAAGGCAGGTTACATGATGCAGGAAGTGAGAGCCTTCCAAGCTCGCTTGGTCTATTCCAGAGTACCAACGCTATCCTCCCACCCATCTATCCCTAGTATAGTAATACCTGCCCACCAATTCAGACCCCAAACAACTCATCCTAAGGCAAACCTCCAGTTCCCAGGCACCCATCCATACACAGGTTTCTACCCTGGGCCCAAGCACCTCACTTGGGTAAGCACTTCGAATTCCAACCAAAAGAAAGTCACCTGCCTAACAGTCCTCTACAAGAAAAAACAAATCCAAACCAGAGAGCCAAGTGTCTTGGATTGGAGAGGAGCACACTATTGGGGTAAAGAAGACTAACAAAGGACAGATCCCTCCTGCCCACATATACATACACCAGGGACTTAACCCGGTACCTCAAAGCAAGGTAATAACACCCAAAAGGCCCCAGTAAGTCCAAGGTAGAAAAAAGGAAATTGAGGCCTCAACTAATTCCTACATCAAATATGTCTCCTCTCCCCCACAGGCCTGCCCAACCAATTCAGGGAGTGCCTCCTTAAGGCTGCCCAGGACTCCAGCCTCTCCCTTCTATTGGCCTCCCTGACCTTTCACTACCCACTGCCACTCCCTCACTGTGGACAAGGATACCTCAGAGATCTGTGGCCAGGATCCAACAAGGAAGAAATTAGCTTACCCAACACCTCCCAGAGGATCTATCTGAAACCAGCCTAGATCTGTGGCTGAGCATCAAAAGTACCAAGGTGGATAAGAAGGCCCGTGGTGCCCTCCTCAGGTGGAAATGAGGCTCCCCATCCAAAGACTCAAAAACACCCTGTTCCGGTCAAACTCAATTCCTGCCTTCAGAATCCCAAGTGGTCAACAGCATATATTTCTTCTCCATGTTGGCAAGACAGCAGCCTGTCCTAACCCTTGGGGGATTTCTCCTGGCCTAGCCAGGTCCAGGACAAAAGACATAGCCTTTGTTGCTGACATCTGGGAATCAAGGGTTCCAAGGAGGGCAGAATTCCATAGCTCCATTCCGCTTCTGGGGGCCCCTCCAGAAAGCCCTGTCCTCTGGGGCCTCCCACATCCGGGGCCACAGAAAAGTGGAAATCTTCTGAGAAGGACTCACTGCCCACACTACCAAGATGACTGGTTCAAGCCTCTCCAGAGAAAGCAAGTCTCAGGAGAGATGTGCAGGAAAAGGCCTGACTTCGCCTTCAACTAGGAAAAGGGGACAATTCTCTGAACCCACCTCAGGGGAGCCAGACAGAGCATTCCCTGTGAGACTGATTTCATGACTGGTCCACCAGGCCAGGATGTTATCATAGACGAATTGGCCTAGCAGGGTGTGAGTAAATATGAGTCAACCCACATAGAAGCAAACCAATGACCACATCAAACATCTTCGCAGTCTCAGTAATTACCCCTTACCTATTGCCTACTACACACCGACGCTACCTAGTTTAATCCAATCCTAGAAACAACCATTCCTGGGACTCATTTCACAGGCTCAGAGAGATTACGTTACTTGCCCAAGGTCACACAGCTGCTAAGCTTCAAAGCTGAGTTTTGAACTCAGTTCTGTCTCCCTTCTGAGCTGTGATCTCTTCACTACACTATGCCACCTGCCTTAAGGGAAGTGATGATAGTAGATGGAAGAAGGGCCTTATTGAATGGAGACTTGACCTGTGTGGTCAGGAGTAACTAAGAGATATTTGGTGTGTCTCTCTGTGAACTCTTCCCCGCCCACTAGATTCCCTGCCTGGAACCAAGATATGATCCTGAAAAGCGGGGATGGAAGTAGGACTCAGACCCCAGATCACTTCTACGCCTCACACGAGAGGACCCCTGGCCCCAGCACCCTTTCTCCAACCCGCGCCGCATCCACAACGGTCCCAACCACCCCATCTCCCCACACCTCGCGCTGCCCTCAGTCCCAGGCTTCACCGCCGGCTAACCTAGTCCTCCATCCCCGGCCTCACCGCCGGCGACCACCGGCCCCAAGCCTTACCGCAGGTGGGCGGATCTTGCAAATGCCGGACTTCTCCGCGATGGGCCTGATTTTCGCGATGTATCCCAGAGGGTCTCGGAACTCAGCCCAGCTAGGCTCGAACACCGGGCACTCCGGCGGCGGCAGAAAGTCGTCAGACCCCGGCTCCATGGTGGGCCCGAGGACTGGGCCAGGGATCAGTAGGGCTCGAACCGCCCTTAAGGGCTCATGGCGCCGCCGCTATGTGAAACCGAGGCACTGCTCGGAGACTAGGCCCTAAGCCGGGCGGCCGCCGCCCGCCGAGGGCCTAGGGGGGCGTGTGGCTGCCGCACTCTGAGAGTCTCAGGCTGGCGCCGCTGCTACCTCCTCTTCGTCTTGTTCCGTTCCTTCCAAATTCTACCGCTGCCTCCTAACTAACGCAACCCTCACCACTACAGTTACCTCCCAACTGCCGCGGCCTCCATCGCCGCCGCCGCCATCTTGGTTTGTCAGCGTCTCCCCCTCCCCTCACCACAACAAACTGGATCCCTCCGCGTAGTGTTCCTTCGAGCCTCGTTTACCTAGCGTTAGGCTAAATTCTAGGAAGCCTTTATCTCTTGGGAACTTGGCTAAATAGGATGTCACGGGCTCCCTATTTTGAAGCGATTACTCAAAAGTACCTTCTCGACTTAGAGAAAATAGTTCACCTCAGCCGCGGAGGAGCAAGGTTGTAATTTGTTTGCCGGATCCTTTTTCCGGATGGACCGGCGGTGCACGTTTAAAGGCCAGTGGCGCGCATGCGCATTTTGGGGACAGACCGGAAGAGGAGCTGGTGTCCGTGGGTGGTGGGCCCAAACTGACACCCCCCACTCCCCCGCCCCATACCCAGGGGATCTTCAACCAGGTCACCAGCCCAGCTCCAGTGTTTTCTGCCCATTATCCTTAGTCTTTTGTGTGGGACCGCAGAAGGTGGTTTTGGGTGCCTGATTGTGCAGGACCCCTTCTGCTGGCTCGCAGGTGGAGCAAGATATACTAGGCTTCCAGTTCTAGACCCTGACACCTCTAGAGCTTTGAAAAAAGGAAGGCAAGAGGCTGCTCACTCCCTGGGGTATATGGATTTTTAGAATCCTGGAGTCCTGGGTCCCAAGTAGACGAAAGAAATATTTCATCCAAGGTTATGTAGGGGCCTCTTAGAGATGAAGTTTCCATTCTTTACCCCCAAAGAATAGTTGACAGCATTTTAATGAATGCTTTCAACTGTTCTGTATGCACTTGTGTACACATTTGTGGCACAATAATCCTATAAAACAAGCCCAAGTGTATATATATTTTAACTGTTGGATGTTTAGCAAGCGTGTTTTATCTGTCGCCTACCAGTGCTACCATGTAAAACATCTGGGTCAATTTGTAAGCTTATAGTGTACTGCTTCTCAAATGTCTGTGTACAGCCGGGCACCATGGCTAAGACAGGATTACGAGTTCAAAGCCAGCCTCAGCAACTTGGTGAGGCTCTAAGCAACTCAGGCCCTGTCTCTAAATAAAATACCAAAAAAGGGGGCGTCGGGGACACTGAGGATGTGTTAAGTGCTCCTGTGTTAAGCGCTCCTGGGTTCAATACTCGGTACAAATAAATAAATAAATAAATAAGAAAGAAAAGAAAATGGCTGTGTACATTGAGTTTGTTGTGCAGTGTAGACCCCGTCATATGCATTTTTTAAAAAAATTTTTTTTAGTTTTAGATGGACACAATGCCTATATTTTGTTTATTTATTTTCACGTGGTGCTGAGGATAGAACCCAGGGCCTCACACATGCTAGGCAAGCCCTATACCACTGAGCCACAACCCCAGGCCCCCCCTCATATGCATTTTATTACTATGTGTACATCTACTCCTATTGTGTGCGTGTTCCTTGAGCAGTTTCAGAATAGATTTGAAACAGACCCCTATGAAAACTATCTGATGACAGCTTTTACTTCCTCCTGCAGAGCACAGACACCAAGGAAGCTGAAACTGAGAGGTTCTCTGGCTAACTGAATCTGCATATGTACATTTACTGCCTTTTTTTCCACTGTGCCTTCTCTTATGAGCCCTCAAGAAGATTTGAGAGGTCTCTAACTTCCTCCAAGTTGGCTTTTAATAAACCTATTTTCCTTACCAACCTGTCTCCCAAGTTTTTAGTGGAGCAATGAGCAGTAAGGCCTTGGCCCCTGGGTAACAGGTTCATCCCAACTACTTTGAAGGAGTATCAGATCAGTATTTTGTCCATCAGTCATCTACTGCATTTGAGGATCATCTCTATTATTCATCAGGTGTAGGCATACTGCATGTAGTTTGAATATGTGCACATATTTGAGTAGTTGTGTACATGCTGATTAAGTGTTTGTTTTATGTTCCTCTACCAGACTATGAATTCCTCAAAAGCAGAGACCATGTAGCCATATACATACTTAGCACCTGGCATAGTAAGCATGGTAAGCATTTACATGTTGAGTGAACAAAAGAAAAATGAACAAGTGTATAGTTTTGAGCAGACTGAGTGTATTGACTAAATATAATATATACTTTTTGCAAACATGTCCTATATATATTAAGCATCTACCATGAGCTTGAATGCATTTCAGGGGGTAGGGAATGTCATTCCTTCATTGAATTAATTATATCTAATCACATACTGTGTGCCAATTAGGTGGATTCTACCTGTTTCAGAACTGAGCTTAGGAAATCCTAGCTGAGGGAGCAGGTAGGAGCTCGCACCCTGGGTCAGACAGGCCTGCCTTCCTGTTCTACCAGCTCTGCCATTTTCTAGCTATGTGACCTTGGGCAAGTCCCAACTTCTGAAACTGAAATGGGGATGATAATACCTACCTTGAATGATTGTTGTACAGTACTTGGCACACAGCAAGTCCTCAGAATCTAGTAGCTGTTACTTTTATTCCTGAGAGTCAGCAACTAATATGTCCAAACTCATTAAGAATCTCCTTTGTAGGGACTGGGGTCATGGCTCAGTGGTTGAGCGCTTGCCTCGCATGCGTGGGGCACTGGGTTCGAGCCTCAGCACCACATAAAATAAAGATACTGTGTTCATCTACAACTAAAAACAAAATATTAAAAAAAAAAAAAAGAATCTCCTTTGTAGCCGGGCATGGTGGCACAAGCCTGTAATCCCAGCACTTAGGGAGGCTAAGACAGGAGAATCGCGAGTTCAAAGCCAGCCTCAGCAATGGTGAGGCGCTAAGCAACTCAGTGAGACCCTGTCTCTACATAAAACACAAAATAGGGCTGGAGATGTGGCTCAGTGGTCGAGTGCCCCTGAGTTCAATCCCTGGTACCAAAAAAAAAAAAGAATCTCCTTTGTGCCAGGCATTGTGCTAGTGTTTTTTTTTTTTAATCACCTGGATCTTTATATTACCTTGAATGTTCAGGATCTTTATCCCCAGTTGGCTTATGAGGAAACTAGCCCCAAGTAATACACATAGTGACATGTCCTTTCTAGTTTTCTAGATGTCAAGGGAAATCTCAGTCCCTCCCTGCCAGAAACACAATTTTTTTGAGACAGTGTCTTGCTGTGTTACCCAGACTGATCTCAAACTAGGGTGCTCAAATGATCCTGCCACCGCAGCCTCCCAAGTAGCTGAGATCAGAGGTATATGCCACTATGCCTGGCTTCTAGCCTGGACTATTAAAAGAACCTCCTCAGGGTACCTGTGTGAGCACAGTTTATTGGATAGGCAGACAGGGAGAGAGACAGAGAAATATAGATGTACACTATGTGCTTAATACATATACATAATAAAATCATATATTCAAAATAGTGATAATCAAAATGAATTATGGTAGTAAGGGATTATAATTCATTGATTAAAATCCACAAATCCACATTGATATAAATAAAATGAGGGAAAATGGAAAAGTTCTTTTTAAAAGTAGAATGCCTAATGATAAATACAGAAGGAATGGTGAGGTTTAAAAAAATCATTAAT
>CM053417.1:81562177-81631327 GCA_028644305.1 Xerus rutilus | reverse complement strand
TGGGTTGGCAGTGCCAGGGGGCCCAGAGGCGTGCAGCGGGCCATGGGGGGAGGTGGGTGGCAGAGGTGAGTGCGGGGTGTGCGGTGAGGGTGGGGGGAGGGGCGGGTAGGAGGGGTGGGGTGGGATGGGTGAGTGCGGTGACAAGGGTGACTGGGGGTGGTGGGGGTGGGAGTAGGAGCCCCCTGGTGGCCGGGATCCAGGGCCCCCGGCTGCGCCTGCTGCTGGCATCATCTGTGGGTGGTGACTGAAGATGAAGTGTTTGGGGCCCTGTTTGTGGGCAGGAGGGTGCTGGGGGGCAGGACTGTACAGGGGCAATGGGGATGTGGGCTGGTGCAGGGGGTGGCGGCCATGTGGAGCAAACTGAGGGTGTCCTCCAGCCCCCCGTCTGGGAGCTCTGCCTGGCCGGCCCAAGGTATAGTGCTGAGGCCCTGGGACAGGGCCATGGGCATGGAAGTGGCGATGTGGCCCCACAGGTGGGGCTGAGGCGGGTGGTGGTGGAATGGAGCCCAATTGGGGCAGGGGTGGGGGCTGCTGTGGAGGTGGGGGCAGAGGGGGCTGCTGGGGTGGGAGGTAGGGTGGTGGGGCAGGGCCCGGTCCTTGGCAATACTGGGCATGCAAGGCCTGGAGCTTGGACTGCCCATCAGGCAGCACTCCCAGGCCACCATGGCTGTGACCATGGTGGTGGTGGTGGTGGTGGTGGTGGGTAGAGGAAGCAGATGAAGAGGAGGCAGAGGCCTGGCCTGTTGGCGGTGGTGGCATCTGGAAGGGCCCCTTGCCCCGCTTGCTTCCAAATAGGGAGCCCAGGAAGGATGAGGAGTTGGAGACCGGCCTCTGGCTCTTGTACTCCTCTGGCGGCGGGGGTGGGGGCGGAGGTGGCATCCTCTGGTGAGGGCGTGGACTGCTAATAACAGACCCCTGGAAGGGGGGAGGGAGGGAAGTCAGGCCAGTCTAGACATCCTAGACCCCCAACCCTAAACTCCACCCCTGTTCTGAGGGCTGGAGCTGGGGAGACAGGGACCTCCAAGTGATGATGAAAACCAAACAGCAGTCCTGTACTTGTACATGGAGCTCCCCAGCTGGCAAAGTTCTGCTGTCACATCCACTATCTCGGATGAGCCTCAGCAGGCAGAGGGAGAATGAGTAGGACCTCCTCCTCACACCCATTTTGTAGGCCAGGAAAATGTTAGGCCCAGAGAGCAGAGTGACTCGCTCGGGGTCAAAGAGCAGGACTTGGAGATAAGAGGTTCTCCTGGCCTAAGTCCAAGGGCATCCCTACTCGGAGTTGGCCCTGGGGTTGAGAGGGGGCACGGGAGAGTGGAAGACAGACTGAGAGACAGGCAGAGTGAGGACAGAGTTGAGGACAGATGGAGAGAGTGGTTGGCTGGGAGAGGCAGCCGCACGGTTCCCAGCAGGGAAGAGGGGGAAGTAACAGGTCCCCTCCTCCTCTGGGGCTCCATGGCCGGGGCAGGGCTCATGCAGAGGACGAGTGGGGCAGGAGCTGGCACTTACTTCGATGGTGCTGTCCAGCGATCCCACGCTGTTACGCCGCCCCCGCTTCCCTGCACCCACAAGCAAGGAGCCTAGCGTCAGAGCAGCAACCCCCCCTCCCCACCCTGCTGGGCTCCAGAGCTGGGCACCAGGCCTGGGCCCCTCCCGGGGACAGACACCCCATGATCCCTTTCCCCCATTGAAGAGGGGGAGGTGGGGAGGAGGAGAGGTGGAGAAGGAAGAGAGAGAGGAGGAAAAGATGGAGAAGGAGGAGAGGCGGTACAGGAGAGACAGAAGAGGGAAAAGAGGAGGAGAGGTGGAGCAGCAAGAGAGAGGGGCTGAGCCCATGGCCCCACTTTGCACTCCCTGGCCCAAACCCTGGGCTCCACCTGTTCTGACCTGGCTACCAGGCCCCCTGTGGCACAGTGCCCAGGGCTCTGGGTGAAGGCAGGGTGCGTGCGTGTGCAGCAGGTGGAGGGAAGGCTGGCGGCCAGTGACAGGAGGCAAAGAGGACACCCGGTCCCACGTCTCCCCAGCCAGGGCAGGGCCCAGAAGACTTACCTGCATCAGAGAGGTCTCGCAGAGAACTGCTGAGTGCGCCCCGTTTGAGCCCATCGCCTGCCCCATAAGTGTCCTCCAGGCTACTGCGGGCCAGCGTCCCATTCACCGAGTCCTTGGCCCCTCCAGGCTGTGAGGCATTAGGCCGCATCATACCTTTCTGCTTCTCCAGCTCCGCTGGGTGACAGTGGAAAAGACAGGGGGCAAAGATCAGGAATAGGGGTGGGAACCCACCTGACTGGCCCCAGCCCTCCATAGGCTCCCACACCTCTCATTTTGCCCCCTGGACAGCCAGCACTTATTTCCCCCCAAACTGCAGCTCTGTCTCTGAAGCCACCTTGGTGCCCAGACCCTGTCCTGCACCACTTCCTCCTGCTGGTTCTTTCCTCTCAGTGCCTGCCTTTTCTGCTTCTTTTCCCCTCCTTTTGCCCTTTGTACTCCTCCCCTCTCTTACTCTCTAGCGGTCAGGTGTCCCCAAATACCCCTGCCCTTCAAAAAAGCACTTCAAGACAGATGGTTCACAGTAAGGACAAGAAGACTCTTTTAGCCTATGGAGAAGGACAATCTTTCCAGAGCTCACTCAGTTCTCAGATACCTCGCTCCAGGGCAGAGGGGCTCCTGGAAGGGCAAGAGCAGGAAACTGACAGGAATCGAATCCTTATTATGTGCCAGGCAGTATGGTAGGTGCTACACATACTTGATCCCTCTCAATCCACATTATTAGCATCATCCACATTGTGCAGAGGAAGACACTGAGAATCCGAGAAGTCATAGAGCTTGCCCAAGGTCATACAGCTGGAATGGTGGAGCCAACATTCTGGAAGCAGGTCTGCCTGATTCCAGAGTTTGGGCTTTCCTGGCCTCCTTATACCCTCCACTCTTCAAGCAAGTCATAGAAACTCTAGTCTGTCTTCCCCTCATCTTGATATGCTAATCCCTTGCTCTGCATTTCCTGAGGGTCTCTGGGGATTTGGTGAACTGAAACTTCTGACCCTGCCTTGCTGAGGAGTAGAGTAGACCCTGGAACTGTGAATGGCTCACCAAGGAGCTGTCCGCCGCCTCTGTCTGTCTCTGTGTGCCTGCCTCTCTCCTTAATACCTTGTTACTTAACTGTGACTGCTTAGCCTGGAGAAGAAAAAACTTGGAGGGCATTGGGGGAAATGAGATGTAATCACTGTTGTTTTCCATTGTATACAATCAAGATGACTTGATATAGCCCCTAGGGGCTGGGAGGACAAGTTGCTGTGACTTAGCTCAGGAATTGATATGTGGGAAGAGGAAGGGAGAGGGCAAGATAGGGAATGATATTTGTTGAACACCTAGGATATATTGGGACACTTTGGCTGCCTTATTTCATTTCATCTCCTCAATTCTGTGGAGATTTCTGGTCATCCCAATTTCATGTAGGAAGAAACTAGGGCTCAGAGGGTTAGGTGACTTGATGTAGCTTATCCAGATAATCAATCACATATCTAGGTTCTAAAACTACAGTTCTACCTCCTATTCCTTGATTCTTCTCCATGACGCCTTTCAATAGAAGGAAGAATTGGCTCCCAATTGGAGAATAGGTGTGGGGGCCAGGGTATTGACTCTTAGAGCCTGGAATAGTAATCTGACATTGGAAGGTAAGGAGCCCCTTATCACTGAAGGTATTCAAAAAGAGAATGAAGGGTTCCTGGAACAAGGGTAGGAAAGTTATGCAAGCTAACCCTCAACTCTGAGATTCTTTGAAGATGGGGTTCTTGATGTCTGCAGGGCACTGTATAAAGAGTGGGGGAAGGACACATGGCTGGGTTACTCACACTCCACACGGTACTTCTCCATCTCCTGCACCTCGGCAATGGACTCCCGCAGGTCAGATGTGAAGCGCAGCCGGTCTTGGAGGCTGGGGGCATTGAAGATAATCAGGACTTTTCGCTCCCCACCAGGTACTGCAGATAGCAACTTGATTCCAAACTGGTAATCTGTGGGTAAAGGGAGAGGACAGGAAAGGTTGGGTGCCTCTGTCAGAACTGAAGCCTTTCTCTTCAAGAAAGGGTCTCACTATGTTATCCAAGTTGGTCTTAAACTCTGGCCTCTGCCTCCCAGTGATGACCATCGCACCTGACTTGGAAATTATTTCTCTGATGTCCAACTTTGATGTGTCTCTTTCTCTGCTCCAGTGTCTTTAATGGTTCTCCTTTGCCCCCAAACTCCTGATAGCTGTGGCCCTCTTACTTGTTATACTCCAGGATGTAAAGGCAAACCTAATTCTGCACTGCTTTCTAAAAATCCTTTCCTTTGTACCTCTGCCTCTACTCACAATGATTCTGCTGTCCTGAATGACACCCAACCATGCTCCTCCTGGTTCAGTCCTTCAGAACACAGCATAATCACCATCTCTTTACCCCCACCAAGGAACACACACAAACTGTGCTTCCCAGATCCCCAGGGGCCAGCCCTGAGTCACACCCCACCCTGGCCTGCTCTTCATCCCAGGACCAAGTAGGTGCTTCAGAGAACTTAATCTATTTATAAGGACTCCAAAACCTGAAGGCTGGTATGGATGAAGGATGACCATGGTGGCCATGGTATAGACTTAGGATTCTGGGGTTCAAGAAGGGACTCACATGAATTCTGGAAGAGCTGCATGTGCATTTCCACCAGGGGAAAGGACTGACGGAAGCTGTATGTCACCAAGATCTTCTTCTTCTGGAAAATTTTGGTGACCTTTGGCAGGGGTGGGAAAAAGACAAGAGGCAAGGTTGGGGTGGGGAATTTCCACATGGCACCTATTTCTAGTAATCACCCTCCCTTCCCACCCCCACTAAGATACACATACACACAAACACACATACCCACAAGTTGGGGAGAAGCTTGAGGAACAGGACAGAAAAGATGGGAGAAAAATCCAAGTTCTTGATGTCATGACAATGCACAACAAGCATTTACAATTTTTACAGGAACTGAATAAATGCTGCTCCCTCCAGGAAGCCCATCCTAACACCCCACACAGATTTTCATTTCCCTTTTCTGAGTTTCCACCAGAGTGCCAGATCAGTGCCTTTTCCTTCTAGGGCTCTATGGCAGTCCTCTGAGTATGTAATTGCCCCCTACTGGCCTGGAGGACAGGAATCTGGTTTTCAAGTTCTCTCACCTACACAGCCAGCACAGAATGGCAATCTCTGCCCTGCCTACTTATAGGGTTAAGAAGTCTTTTTCTCAACAGCCTAAGAGCTTTACTAAGTACTTGGGCACTCTGAATTCTCCACTAACATAGCTTCAAGCAATCTTCTAGTAGCTTTTTTCCCCCTTTTTTCAGTGCAAGAGAACTAACCCAGGGCCTCACACATGCTAGGCACTGGATCACTGGGATTCAGCCCAGTCCCTCCAAGTGTCTCTTAAAAAATAACTATTTTGATTTCAGAGTGATTACAGCTCACAGTGATTCAAAGTACTTTTTTAGGTCCTTTGGACTGTGGACTTCCTGAGAACAGAGACTGAGTTGGATTCATCTCATATACCCAGTGCCCAGCACAGAGCTGGACACACACAGATGTTAGCACATGAGGTGTGTCTAAAATTGACTTAGCACTTGCATGGGTCAAGCCCACCTCAGGGTAAGACCATTCCACATACACATATGACTTTTTTTTTCCAGTACTGGGGAATGAACCCAGGGGCACTCTACCACTGAGCTACATCCCTGGCCCTTTTTATTTTTTGAGATGGTGTCTCACTGAGTTGCCCAGGTTGGCCTTGAAATTGTGGTTCTCCTGCCTCAGCTTCCCAAGTTGCTGGGAGTACCACCACTCCTGGCTGTGACCTCTTTTTCATCTTCATGACAACCCTAGGATGTACAGGTTAGCCCCATTTCACACAGCAGGAAACAGGCTCAGAGAGAGCATTGGAGATACTTTTTCTGAAGCAGTGATTCTCAATTAGGGGTGATTTTGTGCCCCCAGAAGATATTTAGCAATGTCTGGAAAAGACATATTTTTTTCCTTCATTTTTTCCAGAGAATAAAGCTATATTTTTCTCTTCTCTCTCTCTCTCTCTCTCTCTCTCTCTCTCTCTCTCTGTGTGTGTTTTGTTTTGTTTTTTGCTTTTTCAGGAGAACACATCTTTGGCTGAAGGGTTACTATTGGCATCTAGTAGGTAGAGACCAGGGTGCTGCTAAACATCCTATAATGCACAAGACAGCACACCAGGAGGAAGAATTATCTGTCTCTAGATGTCAACAGTGGTGATATTAAGAAACGCTGATCCAGGGCTGAGATTGTAGTTCAGTGGTGGAGCGCTTGCCTCGCATGCATGAGGCACTGGGTTCGATCCTCAGCACCACACAAAAATAAATAAATAAAGATATTGTGTCCATCTACAACCAAAAAATATTTAAAAAAAAAAGAAAAAAAGAAATGCCGATCTGAAGGAGGGAAGACCAAAGAGGGACAAGATAGCTGTTCTCAAATTCTTAAAGTGTTGTCTCAGAGCTGAAGGAAAACCTTTGTTTTTTGTTATCCCAAGGGTCAAGTGAAGATTCTCGGAGGAAGCCCATAGGGAGACAGATTCTAACCATCAGAGCTGTATGACAAGGAAACCAGGTGCCTTGGAGGAGGGTATATTTCTGTCCTTGCAGTCATATAAGCCATCTACAAACTTTATTTTTGCCCAGGAGAACTTGAAAGTCCCTTCCAATCTACAAAGTCCTTCAAGTCCCATCCCTAATAGATAAACATCTCTGCACGGGTGATGAGCTTAGTTTCAAGAATAACTTCCATAATCAGGACCATGCGAAGGTTTTAGACTAACTCCAGGGTCACAGTTCACCTCTTTTCACCCAACCCTCCAGGCTATTAAGGTGAACAGAGACATGTCTCCTACCACTTTCAAGATTGCAAATTTGTGTGGCCCCCAGTCCTCACATTTTCTGCCCCTTTATGGCTGTGGCAACCTCGAAATGGACCCAGGAGGAAAAGGAGGAGCAGAGAAGGCCTGTGCCTTGCTGGAGACCATGTAGATGGCACAGTGGAACACCTCACCTGCTGTGCTCCACACACCCATGTCAACATGGTTTACACCAGATCCAGCAGCCAACCTGACCGGCTCCCTCCCATCTCCTCCAGCACAGTGCCCATACCACTAGGAGATCATTGAAGAGGAAGACCTCCCGCTGATGCAGCCCTAGCCTCTGGGGGCGGTTTGGATCTGGCACCTCGTAGAGCTGGCAGCAGCAAACCAGTCGACGGTGAGGAAGAGACAGGACCTGGACAGGCATGGAGAAATAGTGTCAGCAAGGCTAGCATGTCAACTTCAGGGTTTCAACACCTTACCATTCAATCACAAAAGGAATTGTACCTCTGATAACATGTGTCACTCTGACACAGAGTATAAAGCTCCGGCTTTTCTGCCATCTTGCTTTTGTCTGTGTAGCGCCCTCTGTCTACAGCTCCCTGTGGACAGCTCCCTGTGGCCACATTCCACCCCTCCTTCAAATTCCAATTCCAAAGTTATCCTTTCTAAGGTTTCCTTGATTTTCCCACGTTGAAAATGGCCTCTCCTTTCTTTTTCCTCTCCTAAACTAAACCACAAGGTGGAAGTATTATTTATGTCTATCTGGCAACCCCATTGGTTTCTGAGTGCCCCTAAGGACAGAGACCATGTCTGATTCATGCATTTGTCTCTGGGGCCTTCTGAAATGCTGAGCTCAGTGGAAAGGCATTCATAAATGTTTGTTGACCAAAGTGTATTCTTTCTCTGCTTCTCAGCTAATATTAGCATGGTTCCTCACTTGGAGTGGGCAAGTAAAACCAGAGATGGGAAAGATGTTAATATTTATATAGCAACTGCTATGGGTCTTGCAATGTGCTAGATAACATTCCCACCATCTGCACCACAACACCACCACCCGCCCCTGCAAGGAATGCATTATCACTCACTCCATTTGGCAGGTGAGGGGAACCTTGGGCTCATAAGGGGCAGTAACTTACCATATAGTGGTGGAGGCAGATCAGAACCCTGGCCCTCTGCATCCTCCCAAGGCACTTACCGGTTTCTTGCCAACAATCATGCGCTCCACGGCCTGCACCTGGGACACATGGTCATCATTGGTCCGTAATTCACGTCCCTGGATGCGCTGGTAGATGCCCACCAGGAGGTCTCGGGGGATGTCTTCACCATTGTCAACTCCTGTATGAGGGGAGTAACCCCAGGATATGTCACATAAATGTGGGGAGTAGTCGGTAGGGGTTCTCCACATACCCCACACCTAGGTATGGATCATGATAATAGGACCATACCTAGGACCAAGGGTCAGTTGGGTACCCTTGATTCTTTGGCCACGATTGGGGCAGGGAAGCTGCCTTTCAACAAACCAGCCAATTGCTTTCTTCTCTAGGGTGAGGACTTTGTCTAAACAGCTCAGAACACACTATAATTAAGACAATCATATAGTATTTTTTTGCCCTCTAAATTAGCAAAAATAATATCCAGTGTGGAGAAGTGGGCATGTATAGTAACATGACTATTATGCAAGGTAGTTTGGCAAAAGCCTAAATATCCAGAGCCGATGATTTCTCTTCTAGGAATCTGCCTTGAGAAATTACTCAGAAATAATGTGCAAGATATATGTCCAAGAATGTTCACAAAGTGCTATTCATTGGGAAAGTCTTAAACAACCTCAGTTCTAATAGGAGAGAAACAGTTAAGTAAAGGTTAGTGTACCCATTTAATAAGATAATCTACAGATGTTAAAAACTTGGCATTTATAAAAAAGGTTTCAGTAGCATGAGGAAATTATTGTAGCAAGTGAAAAGAGTAAGATAATAAATTGCATGTATAGCATGAACTTAACTATATGAAAAGTTACATATGCATGGAAAAAAACCAGAATATACCAAAATATTAAGCATGGATGCTCTAAAGACAGAATTTGAGATCATTAAAGGAAATTTTCTATATTTTCCAAAAAAAATTGTTTTGGCAGTGCTGGGTATGGAACCCAGAGCTCATACATACTAAGTACATATTCTACCACTGAGCTATATGCCCAGGCTCCCAAAATTTCTGACGTGAACATGTATTATTTTCATTTGTTTGCTTTATTTATTCAATAACTGAAGGGGAAAGACACACAGACACCCCCCACACATACACACACATTCATCCTTCTATATGCATGGGAGATTGGTTCCATCAATATCCAAATCCGATGATGCCAAGTTCTTATATAAAATGGTGTAGCATTTGCATATAACCTATACACATCCTCTAGCATATATAAAATCACCTCTAGATTATTTATACTTACTACAATATAAATGCTATGTAAATAGCTGTTATACTATATTGTTTAGGGAATAATGACAAGAAAAAAGTTGGTACATGTTCAATACAGATGCAACTTTTTTCAAATATTTTTGATCTGTAGTTGGTTGAATTCACAGATGTTGAACCCACAAGATATGGAGGGCTGATTGTATATACATATGGGGGGTAGGGAGTAGATGAATGAATAATGGCAGGATTTTCAGAGACAGCTCCAGATGGCCTCTGATCTAACTCCCTCCTCCTAAGTCTACCATCCTTCTCCCCTCCTGATTGTCTGCTCAGTCAAACCCACTCACTTCTTTCTAAACCTTCTGCTAGAGGAAATGATGTCTCCTTTGGAAATGCCACACCTACTCCGGGGACAGGTGCTAAAGGAACTTTTTTTTTTCAGTACTAGGGATTGAATCCAGGGAGCCTTTACCATTGCACTACATCGATCCCCAGCTCTCAGCTCTTTTTACTTTTTTTTTTAGACAGGGTCTCAATAAGCTGCTGAGGCTGCCCTTGAACTTGAGATCCTCCTTCCTTAGCCTCCATAGTCACTGGGATTACAGGCACACACCACCACACTTGGCTTAAAGGAACACTTTTCACCATGCTGCCTTCCTTTTTCACTTTAGCTGTCAGAGTTTAAAGCCTACTAGCTGTGTAGACCCTGATGCTCAGCAACTTTGTCTTGTTGTTGGCTTGTTTTTTCTCCCTCAACTCTATTTTCTTCTTTCACTTCTGTTGAAATAATCTTAACATCAGTGCCATTTTTAGCAGGCTGCTCTTTGGTGAGAGGCAGGGCTTGACATCAATACAATAAACCAAGAATAATGATCAAAGTGACACCTTTCATCTGGTATTCAATGCCCTCAGGTAGTGGCTCCATCTGACCTTTCCAACCTATCACCTACCCCATTTCCATTGTTCTCTAAAGAGCTTTACATTTTTCTCCCTGTGTGCCTACCCTGTTCTTCCTACCAGCTAAATCCTCTATTCTGTTACTTTATCCATGCCTTTAGGACTCAACTTAAAATCCTCCAGGAAGCCATTTAGAGGTAGGCTCTCCCTCTTTTGAGCTCTGACTGCATTTTGGCCTCTCCGGTGTCACTGTTCCATGTCTGTCTTATGTTGGTTATCTGGGCACTACAAGTCAGTCTCTCTCACACATGGGAAGCTCTCTCAGAGCAGGGACTATGGCAGATTCTCCTCCATTGTCCTTGGCACCCATCATAGGGCCTGGCACACATTAAGAATCAACTGGCTGGCTGGCTGGTTGGCTGAGTGAATGAATGAATATGTGAATGCAGGAAAGGGTATGTAAAATAAATGAGTCTTTATGGGTATAAATAAGGAAGAGAAGGAAGGAGAGAGCAAGGAATGGATAAGTGAATGACTGGGTGAGAAATAGTGTTAAAGGCCAGGACTAGCCGGGCGCGGTGGCTCAAGCCTGTAATCCCAGCACTTTGGGAGGCTGAGACAGGAGAATCGCGAGTTCAAAGCCAACCTCAGCAACAGTGAGGTGCTAAGCAACTCAGTGAGACCCTGTCTCTACATAAAACACAAAATAGGGCTGGGGATGTGGCTCAGTGGTCGAGTGCCCCTGAGTTCAATCCCCAGTACCAAAAAAAAAAAAAAAAAAAGCCAGGACTTTTATCTATTATCTATCATGTTCAGTGCTATACACACCAGGACCTAGAAGCCTGGTACACATTACATGTTCAGTAAATATTTAGTGTGCGGATGAGTATATGGGCAAATGACGTGTGTGTGTGTGTGTGTGTGTGTGTATGTGTGTGTGTGTGTGTGTGTGTTGATGGGGATGGAACCTAGAGCCTTAGGCATGCTAGGTAAGCACTCCACATCCCCAGACATTTTTAAAATGGCTCAGAGTGAATTAAAAAGTGAATGCCCTGGAAACATTCAGCCTTGACAGAAAGTGAAACACCACAGGTTAATTTCTAAAAACAGTTGGGATCTCCCTCATCCTTCCCCACCTAACACCCCACCCACTTTCCTTTCACAGGCAAAGGGTAGGAAAAGCTGACGGGAAAGTTCTGGTCACCTCTCAGGTTCTTGATGAAGTCATCTAGTTTCATCTTCCTTTCAGCCTTGACGCTAGGACTGTACATGTCAGTATTGAGGAGGATGATGGCAAAAGCAAGGATGAAGATGGTGTCTGGGTTCCGGAACTGGCGCACGAGGGCTGGGTTACAGACACAGTACCTCTGGCTGTAGGGCAAGAGGGGTCAAATCCAAATTCAGGCACCAGCAATCTCTACCTACCCACCACTTGCTCAGGCTGGCAGCACCAACACTTTTCTCCAAGAAATACTTCCTTAGCCTTCTGGGACTGTCCTCTTCAGTTCTCCCAAGACTAACATGTACAAATCACAATCACTACCTTTTTAGAGCTTTCCCAGGGGATTTATGTCCATTGTCCATTGTCTCATGTAATCCTTTCACAATCCTGCAGAGTATTTTTCTCCTTCTCCTCCCCCAATTTTTTTTCCTTTTCCTTTTTCTTTTTTTGGTACCAGAGATTGAACCCACACTTAATCACTGAGCTACATCCCCAGCCCTTTTATTTTTTATTTTGAGACAAGGTCTTGCTAAGTTACTTAGGGTCTCTCTAAGTTGCTGAGGCTGGCTTTGAACTTGCAATTTTCCTGACTCAGCTCCCTCGCACCCCTCTCAGGTTCCAAGTGGTAAGGTAAGTTGCTCAGGGTAACAGAGCTGGTAAATGGTGAAACCAAATCTTTCTGACTTCAAACAAATCCTTCTCCCATTATGGGAAACAAGTTTTCAGCAACTCTTATGTTTCTCCTCTAAATACTTCAAAGGGATGGAGCAGGGTTCAGACCCACATCTGTCTGATCCTTAAAGCATTTATAGTACAGTATAATGTTTAAGGGCCATGGGTGGACCATGAAGTCAGATATACTTGAGTTCAAATCCTGGTTCCACTCTTTACTCACTGCCTTGGGCAAGTTACCTTCTAATCTGCAAAATCAGAATAATAGAAGCACCTATCCATGGGGTGATTTTGAAGCATTCAATGAAATAATCATGTAGAGTATCCAGTCTGGTGCCTGATACCTAGGAATTCTTCCATGAATGTTAGCTTTTTTATTTTTTTGGCTGAGCTGGGAATGGAACCCAGGGCCTTGTGCATGCTAGACAAGTGCTCTACCACTGAGCTACATTCCCCAGGCCCATTAATGTTAGCTTTTATTGCTGATATTGTTATTAAATACCCATGTTACAGATGCTGATCTAGATACTTTATGTGTACCACCTCTGATCATCACAACTGCTTTGGAAGATGGGTTTTATCATTTCTATTTTATGGTGAGAAAAGTATGAGGCTCAGAGAAGTGACTTGTAGACATACACAATATAGGTCTCCAAAGTGGGGAGGGACAGCTTCAGGAGGAGAAAGCTGGCATACCTGAAAGCTTCAATTAGTCGCTCCACTTTCTGGGCCTCACCCTGAACCCGGATATGGGATTGGAACTTCCGGAGCGCATCATCCAGATCCATGGAAGAGAAATCCATCTCATCCACCACACAGCTGAGGAACAAAGAAGGGAATACAGCACTCTCAATTCTTCCACCAAAAAAAAAAAAAACAAACAAAAAAACAAAACTTTCTGATCCACTGTGACCTGCTTAAATGGACCAACACCCCCACTGATAGATTTCTGAAATCAGGACCTGTGGTCCAAACGAATATATATGAGGGCAGAATGTCTAAAATAAATTCATCCTAGAAAATCAAGACAGGACAGGTGGTCACTAAGGATCTTATCCATCAAACCACTCATTTCAGAGATGGGAAAATCGAGGCCCAAAGCAGGCCATAGGATGAGCATGCCTTGCCCAGGGTCACCCAGTAGACTTTTGGAATAAGATCAAGAGAGATCAGGCCCCTTTGGGGCAGAAGTATAAGGGAACAGGAAGGTATATTCATCCTGTTTTGAAAAGTTTATCTGAGCAAAAAGGACAAGCTTCCTCCTTTTTCCCTCCTGGCTTCCTTTCCTGGGAATCCCAAGCCCGCCTGCCCCATGCTGGGGTCCTCACTCCAACACGTCTCTGTTGAACTGCTTCTGCCGGTTCCCTAGGAATTCCCCTATCATCTGCCGACTCAGGCCTTTCCGCTCCAGGATGAAGTGAGCCACTCCCACTGGTGTGTCTGACAGGAAGCCCCGCTCGATTAAATACTGGATACCTTTCTCTGGCTTCCTGCAGAAAGAGAGGAGGTAGATGAGATGACAGTCCTCTCAGAACTGTGTCCTCTGTCCCATTTCCAGAACTAATTTGGAGCCCAACTAACAATGGCCTCAGAGGACCAAGGATATCAAATCTATAATATGGTATAATCCCTTCATGGGATTATATGGTACAGATGAAAAAAATAAAGGCTAAAGAGAGGAAACCACTTGCTCATTTCACAGATCTTCAAAATTCCAAGGTCTCCTCACCCCAACTTCCTCCTCCACTGGAACGACACCACAGTTGGAAGAAAATCAGTATATAATGCAAGCCAGATTTATGCCAGGAGCTTTGATATTTCTAGCAGGTACCAGGAGTTCTGAGAAAAGGCCAAGATGGCCTCTCTGAGTCATAGATCCTCAGGTTTGGGAAGAAGTGAAGGGGTCACTTTGCGCCATATCCTATCTGGGCAAGTATCACCCAGCCTCAGTGTTTCTACAGGCAAAGTTCTCCTTAGGTTTCTACAGAGTCAGGAAAAAGTCTGAGATGGAGCTATCCCACATCCAGAGCCCCAGAACCTTAGCTTTCCAGGAGGTTAAAATTTGGGAGAGACTGGTATTCTAGGAGTCTCAGATCCATCACTTCCCAGTTGTATGACTGTGAACAATCCCCTTTACTTCTGCAAGCCTCAATTCCTTATGTATAAAATAGGGATACAACTATCCAACTTGCTGAGTTACTCTGAGAATTAAATATAGGTGGCAGTGTTTAACAGACTATGAAGATGTGAGGCATTACATCTAATGCTTTCCATTACAGCTAACATTTTATAATTACAGCTAATGTTTTTGAATTATTTTCTTATCAAATGCCACACTCCCACCCCACTCCTAAGCACCTGGCACGAGACCAGGCACCCAGAAAGAGCTCAGTCACGGTCACTGAGTAGTCTAGCACACCATTCTGTCCCCCAACACCTCCCAAATACACCACCCTGCTTATAGATAGATGGAAAAACCAAAGCCCAAGGAAGGAACACACCTTGCCCAGGGCTACATAGTGAGTGGCCAAAGGCAGACAAAGGGTCTTGGTCTCCTGTTTCCCAGACTAGGGCTCTTTATAACCCAGACTGCTTCCTCTCTGAAAAGGGTAGGTAGGGAGATAAGGCTCAGAATTCATGTAGTGGAAACATCTTATCCAAGATCACACAGCCAGTCAGCGGCAGCACTAGGACCTGAACCCGGGTGTGTTGGGGGGTCTCTGTACTCTGCCACCCTGTTTTCAATCCTCATCCCTGAACAGCTGGGGAAAAACACTATTCCACCAAATGAGAGGCTGGCAGAATCAAGGTTGCTGCTTGGAGTTCAATCCAAAGGAGCAAAGTTCCCATTGGCAGGGTAAACAGGGGTGAGGAGGTTAGAACAGGGGGCACATACTTATTGAAAAGGTTGAGGCCAATTCTGTAATGCCGCCTCTGTACCACGTCGTTGTTGAAGGCTGGCGAGTCCCAGCTGTGCCTTGTCTCCCGCTGGTAAGTCTGCTTGCACAGGCCAGTGGCCGGAGGCTCCCTCAGGCTGTCTCGAGAAGAGGAGCCAGAGCTGCAGTTGATGGTCTCATTGGAATTGCTGGAGCTCTCAAGGCTCTCATTATCTCCACCATCAGAGTTCTCGCCTGCTGCCTCGCACTTCCCCAACCTCCGACCCCCAGCCACACCACTGGGCCCAGTGCCACTGTTCGGGGCTGGTGGCAAGGGCCCTGGTGGGGCTGGGGCTGGGCCCTCAGGGGCTGGGTAGTGGCGGTGTGGGATCGGGGCCCTGCCCGGTGGCCCCTTGTGCTTCAGGGTCCCATGGGGGCTGCAGCCATCAGCCTCATACACCAGCTGGCGGTGGACAGAACCGCGATCTGAGCGGTCACTCAGGTCCACAGAGCTGTCACTAGGAGGCTCAATGGTAAGCAAGGGAAGGTGGGCAGCCCGCAGCCGGAAATCCCGGCACTCCAAGCACCCTGGACCTCTGCGAGTGCCTTCCTCACGGCTACCATCTTCCCGGGTCCCTGGTGGCACTGGTGGAGGAACTGGCGGGAGCGGGGCCGGTGCCCAGAACTCAGGCCGGCCCTGGGGTGGGGCCTCTGTGCTGGGCAGTCGCTCAGGGGATGGTGGGGGAACTGGGTCATCCAGGTAGAGGGGAAGGTCACTGAAGGATGTGGCTGAGCTGTCCTCTTGCTGTTCCTTTGACTCCCGCTTCTCCAGTTGGGCTGACCCTGGCTCCTCTGACATAGGCCCTGATGGGTGGCAGTTCAGGGCTTCGTCGATGGATTCAGCCAGAGATTTTACCTGTACAGAGGGGAAGGGGAGGAGGGAAAGGGAGAGACAGGGTAGGTGGGGGGAAATGAAGGGAAGAATGGTGGAAGGGAGGGAAGGAGGGAAGGAGGGGAGGAAAAGAGGGGGAAATCTGCTGGGTAGGCCAAGAAAGTAGAATCCCCTCCCCCAACCCCTGAGAGGTTCTTTATGGTTTATAAAATAACTCCCAGGGAGCCATTATGAGCTCACAAGAGCTGAAGCTAATGACCACAAGGTTCCTTCTCAGACACCCAGATATCTCCTTTGTGTCCATACAGACTCAAGCCAAATACTATTTCCTCCCTGATTCAAGCCACATTCCTGCCTCTGCCACACCCCCCTGGGAAAAACCAAAATCCCTTCTTCCTCTGGGCTCCCAGAGAGCTTTGTGTGATTCTTTCTTAGGAAACCTATGCAATTTAGCCTTGAGAATCTGGACCACACCTGTGAACTCTGTCTCCCTGTGGTATCCAGCTTCCAAACTGGCCCCTACAGATATCTGCCTCCAGGTATTCACACCCTCCGGTACAGTATTGTACCACAGCTGGTCTGTGTAACCAGCAGCACATGGTAGAAGTGAAGGCATGTGACTTCTGGGATTAGGTTGTAAAAGACTGTGGCTTCCATCTTGAGCACTCTCTTGCTGGCTTGTATTCTGTCTGTCTCTCAGACCCCTCACCTGGAGGAAGCTACATCATGAGTAGTCCCAGGGAGAGGCTCATGTGGTGAGGAACTGAATCCTCCTGCCAAGAGCCAAGTGAGTAAACCTGGAAGCAGCAGACCTGTCAGTCCCAGTCCAGTCTTCAGAGATTGCGGTCCTACCACACAGCTTGACCACAGCTTCATGAGAGACCCTGAGCTAGAACCACCCAGCCAAGCCCCTCCCCACTTCCTAGCCCTCAAAAAATGGCTTTAGATAATTTATGTTTGTTGTTTAAGCACAGTCTCTACGGGCAGTGTTAAGCTATTACATTTGGGCGTAGTTTGTTGTGTAGCAATAGATAAGTGAATATACACTTTTCCATCAGACTTGTATAGCACTGAGAGCTGGGACCAGGCCTTGTTCCTCTATCTCTCTCACCAGACTGTGATCCCTTATTTTCTATTCTTCCCTTGAGGGATGGCTGCAGTTCTGGTTTTTCCCTTTTTAGCTCAGTTCAATATATTGCTTGACACAGAAGAGAAGTTTAATTAAATCTTTTCCATATGAACGAGTGGATGAATGATATAAACCTTCCCTTCAATACTTCTTTCCTTTCTTCCACCTCTTTACTAGCTCTAGGGGAGTAGAGGTCTTGCCCAGGCTGATGACAAGACCAGATCAGAGAGTTTAGAGCAGAGTGATTTCTTCTCTTATACAGTTTCATTTATGCAACAATTTCTACCAAGTACCTCCTTGGTTTTGGTATTCCTTTTGGGGGGTAGAGAGTGCTGGAGGCTTGTGCATGCTAGGCAAGTGCTCTGCCATTGAGCTTATATCCCCAACTATACCTCCTTGGTTTAGGAAGAAACCTAACATGTACTTAGCAGCTACCATGACTGGGTGCTTCCATATGGGTTACCTAGTTAAAATAAATCTTCATTTTTGGGGGAGGCTAGTGGGAATCATCACTGAGCTATGTCCCTTACCCTTTTCTATTCTGAGGCAGGGTCTCATTAAATTGCCCAGGCTGGCCTTGAACTTGCAATTCTCCTGCCTCAGCCTCCCAAGTTACTAGTATTACAGGAGTGTACCACTGTGACCAGCTTAAAATGAATCTTCAAAACAGCTCTAAAAAACTGAAATAAACTGAAAATGGCTCTAAAAAGAAGGCTTGCTGGAATGTAGTAGTGCATGCCCGTAATCCCAGCAACTCGGTAGGCTAAGGCAGGAAGACTGCAAGTTCAAAGCCAGCCTGGGCAATTTAGCGAGACTCCACCTCAAAATTAAAAAAGGGCTGGAGTCGTAGTTTAGTGGTAAAGCACCCCTGGTTTCAATCCCCTGTATCACAAAACAAATAAGTAAATCAGTGAGGTTAAACCATTTGCCCAAGGTCACACAGCTGGAAAATGGCAGAACTAGGATTCATACCTTCATATGGGCAGCTGTGCTGACACATCCCAAGCCTAGAATGATCTCCCACCCCCCCAATGCCAGTTACATTCCCATTCTTCCATGTTTTTGCTGATGCAATGCCTCTGCAAGCGACGCCCTCCAATTATCTCTAACTTGCTAAATCTTCTCAGTCTGGTAAGGCCCAGTTCCAATGCTGTTTTCTCCAAGAAGCCTTCTGTGGCCCTCCTAGAATCTTTCCTCATGGCTCTGAGCACACTCTATTTCAGGAAATAGTAGCATGCATATGTCTGCTATTTCCTACCAGATTGGGAGATCCTTCAGAACAAGTACCAGGGCCAGTGCCTCAGCCTCAGTCTCCTCTAAAAAATGGGGATAATAATCTCTATCTCACAGGTCTGTTAGGAGGCATACATGGTGCCTGGCACACAGTAAGAGCTCATTACCTTCTAGTTTATATGATAGCAGATCAAGTTCCAGTGAGAATTTTTATTTTCTTATTTGTCCTATCCACCCATATTTTAACTGGCTTGCTTTAGCAATGTAATTTTTTTTGTCTCACCAATTCTGTCTCATCACTTTCACAGTCCCAACTCAGATTGTAGCTATTTATTGCTGTGAAATGCTCAGCAGTGCAATTTCTTTCAATTGGCAATATGAGCAAAAAGCAGTAGAAGCAGCCAGAGCCTGAAGATGAGGAAGAAAGGCCCTTTTCAGGGCTCCTGACCTGTTTGGAGAAGGAGTCCTCGAGCTCTGTGATGTCATTAGAAAACTCTCCAGATGTGGTGACAGAGCTTCCACCACCATCAATGCCCCCACCACAAGAGCCTCCATAGGGGAGCCCCCGTTCAAGCCGGTGGCTCCGGGCACCAGCCATGGCACCCTCGTCCAGTGAGGCAGGCTTGCCCTCGAAGTACGCAGGGTTCTGTGCCTTCTCATATTCCTCAAAGGAGAACTGCATCCGCATGTTGGACAGGATGATGCGGCGGGACATGCGGCTCTCTGAAGCTGAGCTGCGTAGCCGCTCAAAGTTCTTGTTCATGCGGTATTGGCGGAAGGCCGTCTGGATGGTCCTGGCAGCCCTGCGGCTCAGGAAGGAGCCCCCATACTTCCTCTCCAGCATTTCCACCTGGGGAAGGCCAAGAGGAACAAGGTCAGAAAGATGCTACAGGCTTATGCCCTGGGCCTTCAAGCCCATCCCCACTCAAGTCACAGCTAGCTGTTGACAGTTGCTCAGATGTGCCAATCTAATTCACTTGAATTTCAGCACTAGTCACATGGGCTTGGACTATGTTTTTTTTTTCTCTCTCTCTCTTATTTACAAGAAGGATATGTTGATTATTCAAAGGCAAGAAAAAAATTTAGAGAAACCGAAAGAGGAAAGGAAGGAAATGAAGAGCAAGAAGTTTCAGGAAAGAAGGAAAAAGAGAATTGAGAGGAAGAGAAGGAAAGAGAGAAAAGGAAGTCAGGCAGGAAGGAAAGAAGTCAGGAGGAAGGGAAGTAGATAGGTTGGTTTGCCTAAAGTCCAAATACCTAGGCATAACCCATAACAATTTGGTATGCCCTTCCAGATTTCTTTTTTCCTACATGTAGTATTTTGTCCTCCCCCTCCCCTTTTAAAAAAAGCTAAACAATATATTGTATCATACTGTGAAACTGTCAACGGATGTGTGTGCTAATGAATGTTTTTGAAGACTGGATGCAGGTCTCATTTATTTTTGTCTCCAGGACCTGGACAGAGAGCTCAATAATGTTTTCTGAGTGAATAAAAGACTCAGTGGATGGGGTCGTAAATGAGTGAGTCCTCAGGAAGGTAAAAGGTCCTGGAGCCAGTCTTTTCCAATTCCAGTTTCACCATCCTTCCCTAGATACCACCCTCAGGCTCCACGTCGTCCCAACCCCTCCCTCAGCTCTCTCTTGTACCCCACTTCCATTCCCAACCCGAGAGCCATATCTTCTGCACCTTCTTGTCCTGCAGGTCTGTGGAGAGTTCATAGCTGTCCGATAGGGCCTTGGAGCGCTTTATCTCCTCCTCCTCCTGCTTCCTCAGGGCCACACTGGCTGGCTGGAGGCGTGCCCGCTGAGACCAGGGAAGGCCCACCCCAGTAGGGGGGCCCCCCATGTGGCTGCTGGTGGGGGGCATCTGGCTCAGTCGGTAGGGGGGTTGGCTCCCAGGACTATCAACTGCTGTGCTCAGGTCACTGCCCGGGGCATCACCCTCCACACTGTGGGGATGAGATAAGATGAGCCAGGATGTGGGAACAGGAGATTGGCCTGCTGGGCCGGACTGAGAGTGAGTGAACCAAATCCCTGCCCCCAATCCCACTCTCCCTGCTTCCTCATAGACACAGGGACCCCAACATTTAGAGGCTAGAGGGGAGTCCCAACCCTTAAGCTGTCTCCTCACTCTGCCCCCACAGTCCCTTCCCCTCAAGCCCTCCAGCTCTCACAGCCCTCTCCTCATTCCCCTTCAGCCCTCAACCCTTAGATCTCTATCCCTATAGCTCCACCCTCTCTGAGGCCTTTCCCTCAAGGCTCTCTGGCCCCTAGTCCTACTCACCCCTTACATTCTCATCCCCACGCCAGTCTCCTCCCAGTCCTGTCCTCTCAAGCCCTTTTTTCTAATAGCCTTATCCCCTAATAGCTCTAGCCTCAAACTCTCCTCCCCTCTCATAAGCTAGTTTCCCGCTCCCCAGACCTCTTCCCTTCCCAGCTCCATCCCTTCATGGCCCTGTCTCTGACACAGTGCGCTATGATTTTCCTCCCAGTGCCATCCCAACGCCACTGCCAGACCAGTTCCCATGGAGTGTCATCCCCTCCCAGCCCTTTCCCCTGGTGCCCAAGACCCACCCCTGTACCCTGCCCACCCAGGCTCTCCCCTCCCCCAACCAGCCCTACCCCTGCAGCCCCGCCCCTGCCCTTAGCAGCCTGGAGGCCCAGCCTGTGGGGTTCCCAGGGTTCCCGAGCTGCTGCTGCTGCTGCTGCTGTGAGGGCAGGGTGAGGGCTCAGCGACAGTGGGAGGCGCCTCCCATCCAACATCCTCACAGGTAAAGAGCTGCCCTGCGGGGCAGCTTCCTTTTTCTTCTCATGGCCTCCTCTGCTCAGCTGGGGAGGAGGGGAAGGGGGTCTCAAGGCCGAAGAGTGGCAGAAGCTGGGCCCCGGGTCTTGCCTACCCGGGTTACCCAGAGCTGTTGTTCTGCCAGACCTGCTCCCACGGTGCCATGGCAACCAGGCTGCCAGGGAACCCAGGTGGCGACAGAGCCCCGGAGCCCTGAGCCCTGAGCCAGCCGGCATGGTGAGGAGCCACAGAGGTGGGGAGAACAAGGAGGGCTCAGGAGGGGAAGAGCAGGCAGGTGAGACATGGAGGAGGTTGTGGGGGGAATGGATGTGGCCTGGGCCCAGAGAATGGTCTGGTTTGGGGCATGTGGTTGGGGTGTTCTTGGATGGTAAAAAGGTTAAAGGCCCACTTCCCAGCCCCTACTTGGGAGAAGCTAGAATACAGGGCAGAGAGGCAAGTTGGGGTGTATGGAGGGGGGTTCTCTACCAGCACAGGAACTTGAGCTGCAACAGGCCCATCAGCCTTGTAGCAGAGCGCTGTGCTATGGACTGGGGGCTGAGTGTGGTAGGGAGGCTGCAGTCATGAGGCTGGGTGCTGGGTTGCAGAGCTGGGCTCTGCCTTGGTGGGAATTCCCACCCACTGCTCATCCTCCACCCTCCCAAGTATTAGTCTGTGACACTGCCCTGGACAAAGCAGAAACAGACTGAGGGAATGCCCTCCACCTCATATTCTCTCTCCTCCTGGGGTGGGCTGACATCACCATCCATAGGTTAGACCCAGCCCAGCCCACCGCCATCATCGAAGAGGCTCCTCTCCCTCAATGCAGGACCTGCCCACCAACCTCACAAACATCTTCCCTCCCAGCACACCACCTGAATTCAGCTATCTCCTCTACTCATGAACCATCCATAGCTCCCGTTGCCCACAAGAGATAGCCCAAATTCCTTACTCTGGCACTTGAGACTTCTTCAAAATACAACAGACAATGATTACAGAGCACTTAACATTCTTACCACTTCATATTCAATAATTTGGTTACTCTTCCAAACAACCCTATGGGGTAGGTATTGTTATTTATCTTCATTTTACACATAAAGAGATAGGCCCAGAGAGGTTAAGTAACATATTCCCTGTCACACAGCTACCGATGATACAGCCAGGATTTAAATCTAGGCAGACTGATTCCAAAGCCCACACTGTCAAACATTAAGCCACACTGTGAGGCTGGCTGCCAGCCCCCTAATCCATCCATCCTGGCCCAGATCCTGTTTCTCCCCAATGCTCTTCAGTCTCCCACCTCCAAGACTGCTCATATACTACCTTTCACCTTCAATGCAATCCCCATCATCTCTGCCATATGCAATCTGAGAAATCCCCCCACATCCTGGTTCCGTCAAGATTCAGGTCATATGCCACCACTAAGAAGCCCTCCTGAATCCTGCCACCAGCCAAAAATTATTGCTGATCCTGTTCAGAGCTCCCACACATAGCACATGGCTGTCCTTCTTTTTATGGCACAGATTAACTTTGGCAAAGCGTGACAGCTATTTGTGTGCATGGCTCCCAGAATCCCAGCACAGGAAGAGAATTTGGTAATCTCCTAGCTAACACAGATCACGGGGCCTGGCCCAGAGTAGGTGCTCAAGAAATGCTTCTGGCATGAGGGAGTCAGTGAATGTTCTAAGGTGGCTGCTTAATAAAAAAATTTCACCCGAACTTGTACCACAGCCTCCAATCTCCTCTTCCAAAGTATTCTCTATCCTGTGGCCAGAGAGAGCTTTCAAAAATATGAATCTGACCACTTTGATCTCCCACGAAAACCCTTCCATGGCTCCCCATAATTCACTTAACAAACAACTGAGCACCCTCTATGCAGTGAGCAAGACACACAAGAGTGTTCCCTTGGGGAGGTGATACTGTAGTGGGGAAAGCAGACTATTAAAGAAATAAATCTATCATTTCAGGTAGGGATAATCTCGAAGAAGGATAATAAAGCAGAGTGCATGAAGGTGCTTTTTATAGATGTGGTAGCCAGGGAAGGCCTTTTGGGAAATGGCATATAAGCAGAACCCTGATGGAAGTGAGGGAGTGAGCTACATGGCTAAGGCAAAAGCAGTACAGAGGGTACAGCCAGTGCAAAGGCTCTGAGGTAGAACTGTGCCTGGCCTGTCTGAGGAGCATTGGAGAGGTTGGTATAGCTGCAACAGAGTGAATGAGGGAAGACAGAGAAGAGATAAGGTCAGAGAGATAATGGGGGCCAAATTATGAAGGACACTGAGCCCACAGGAGATTGGCTATTGCTCTGATTTAGATCAACTGAGGAGGGATGTGACTTAACTTCAGTTTTACAGTAATCATCCTCTACAGGATAACCTCCAGCTTCCTCAACATGACCATGGGTGGCTCTCCTGACCTGACGCGTGCCACATTACCCCAACCTGGCTACCTCCTGCTCACACTTCAACTTTTAGCTCAGATGTGTCCTTCCATGCCTGCCTACCTCTTCCACACAGGATGGTTTACAGGCCCCTCCTCTGTGCTGCTGTAGGGCTCTGTAATTAACTCTATCCCTCAGGCAAGGGCATTAATTAGCTCATCGAGTCCTCCCAACTTATTGAAGCAGGCACCATTAACCCCATTTTATAGATGAGGACACTGAGGCTCACAGAGGTGATATAAACTTATTCAAGGTCACACAGCTATTAACTGAGAAAGCCAGGATGCAAACCCAGAGCCTAGGCTTTCTTTTCATGACATCTTGTTACCTCTCCCCACTCCTGGCTCTGTGCTGTCCCTGGCTCTCCACTCTTTGGCATCAGAAGGCCTGACAAAAAAAATGACAGTACTTGCTTCTGAGATCACACACATGGCTGAAGAAATAGGAGCTGGGGATGTGAGCCAGGGGTGTGAAATCCTTCAAATCAGAGCCCCTAAAACCTCAAGGACACGCTGACCACATGGAAAATCTCTCTCTCTCTCTCTCTCACACACACACATGCACACACACACATACACACAGAACACAGGTGGACAGGCCTGCTTTCAATTCCTGGCTTCCTGTTTATCAGCTGTGTGAGTCTAGGCATGTCACTTCCCCCCTCTGTACCTCAGTTTCTCATCTGTGCAGAGCTCAAGCAAATGTAATTCCTTCTTTGGATTCCTGGGCTCAGAAAGGGTCTGGGAGACTCCACTCTTTCTGGACTCCCCTGAGCCAGAAGCTAAGCTTGTGTGTGTGTGTGTGTGTGTGCGCGTGCACACACACACACACACACACACACATGCACAGGTACAAAAACACAGGTACATCCAAAGGCCAACAAACCTAGAATCAAAAGCACACATCCACAGTCACATGGAAACAGACATGAATATGTGCAGACATGCACATATTCAGACATAACCACACATGTGTCATGTGCATACATACATACATGTGTCTGTGTACATTGTCTTCTGGGCTATTTTATGGGGGAAACAAGAGCATCCTCTGCAGAGGGGGAAATAAGCCATGTTACACAAATAACCACAGTACAAAGAGGAAAGTTATCAAGGATGGAGAACAGAGGAAGTGCTGGGGGAGTGCAGGAGAGAGATCCCTTCTGCTTGGGGGTGGCTGAGCAGAATAAAAATAAACTCGCACTTACTGTGCACCTTCCCTGTGTCAGGCATTTTCCACACATTATTTAATCTGCATGGCAAACGTGAGGGAAGAATTAGGATTCCTATTTTACAGAGGAAGAAAAAGGTTCCAAGAGGGAAAGTGACTGTCAAAGGTCTCATAGCTAGCAAGTGGCAGAAATGGGGGAAGTTCAGACCCCAAGGCCTGTGCTAGCCTTCCTGCTGCCTTGAAGGCATCCTGGGGGAGGATGCTTATATACTGGGCCTTGTCTCCAAGCAGTTTGGAGAGATGGGGAGCTAGGGAACCTTGTGAGCCAAGGCTTTAAGTTGGGAAGAAGCTGAGTAGGACAGGAGAGATCCCTAGGGATTTGGGGCTGGCCTGCCCATGGCAGGGGTGGGGCACTGACCCTCCCAGGATACTGTTCCAAATGGGAAGTCTTTTCTCCCTCCTTCCCTTTATTGGCAGTGCCCGAGCCAGGCAGCCAGCAGGGGATGGGATCAGGATGCAGTTGCCATGGAAATGAATGGGGGCTGTTGCCATGGATACCATAAGATGAGGGCAAGAGGAAGTAAGGGATGTCAGGACTATCCCCATGACAACTTAGGCTGGAAGGAGGGGACCGGAAGTAAGAAATAAGAAAAACAAGAGGAGAAGGTCAACACACTTAGATAGGGCCAGGGACTTTTAGGCTCTGGAATGAGACTGGGCAAGGAGACCAGAGCTAGTTGCAGGTGGCAAAGGGGCGGAGGGACAGCAGTCAATTCTTTCTTCTCCAAGAGTCTTCTGCAAGTGGTTTATGTGGCCCAATCCCACAGCCCAGCCTGACTTGGCACAGGGGCTGACAGGGGTGAAGGCGGCCAGCTAAGGGATTGATTGGGTAGACAGTGGGCAAACACAGGTTCTAGGGGCACACAGATCTGGATTGGAATCCAGCTTTGCTTCTTTGTAGCCCTAAACATAATAGTTATCATTTATTGAGTGCATCCTTTATGCTAGGCATAGCTAGTGTGCAAGGTCTGGGTTTTTCTCCCTGAAGGAGATAACATATATGATGAAACTGAGGTGCGGGGAGATGAAGTAACTTGCCCAAAGTCTCACAGCTCAGCAGCAGAAGAGCCAGGAATCAAACAAAACTGTATCTGAACAGACAGAGGTGTGGTGTAGCTCAGTATTAGAGTGCTTGCCTAACATGTTCCCAGGTTCCATCCCCAGCACTGCAAAAAAGGAAAACACGTGTATCTGAACACAAAGCTCATGCTTTTCCAACCCTAGGCACTGAGCAGCCCTTCCAAGTTAAAGTCCTTGCATTCTCCATCTCCTCATGCCTTCCCACAATGGCATGCAAGGGGCCAGACACTGGGTAAATATTTGTGGAGTATGTGAGTGAGGGCACCACCCAGAAGGAAGCATGAAAGACTGAAATTTGATGGGCGAAGTTCCTTATTTCAAGAGTAGTGACTCATGGATTTGGCTGGCTAAGGGTAGAAGATCTACAGGGCTGGGATAGACTCTATGAACCATCAAAACCCACAATCCAAGTTGAGGTCTAGACAGTCAAAATGATTTGCCCAGGGTCCCTCAGGATGAGAATCTCCCATCTTCTAGGCCAACGTCCCATTTGGAGCCTCAGATCTCTCAACTCCCACCTTGACCTAAATGGTGGCAGCAGCAGGCTACTTGTAATTTCAAGACATGGCAAGCTTATTTGCATTCCCATGCCTATGCTCATATACTTGTTTTGTTTTTTCTACCCAGAATATCCTCTCTCTCCCCTTCACCCTGAACTTGATAGGCTTGGGCAAGCTCATCTTCACCTTGCTGTATGCTGAGCAGGCAGGTCCACCTGTGAAGTCAGTTTCAACTCACTCCTACCCTTCACAGAATCACACAGGGTCAGCTTCTGCCTCCTGTGTGTCTTGTGTACACACATATCATGGTGGCTCTGTTTGTTTTCTTGCATTGTTAGGAATCGAACCCAGGGCCTTGTGCATGATAAGCAAGCATTCTACCACTGAGCTATACCCCTAGACCTTCCTTTTTTTTGAGACAGTCTCACTAAGTTGCCCAAGCTGGCCTTGAACTTGTTATCTTCCTGTCTCAGCCTCCCAAGTAGCTGGGATTACAGGCATGTGCCACCACCAGCTCATGATGGTTCTTATTACCAGCTAACTTGTTATTCTCTCTTGAAGTGTCCATCTGCACTCCCCTCTCCATGCCTGTTTCTCAAGGGCAGTGGCCTGGTATGATTCACCTTCATGGACCTACCATGCCCAGGCGAGGGACCAGCACATATCTGTTGCTCAGCAGCCACCTTGGTCCCCTAAGACCACAGGTAGAAGTTACATGTGTCTGTATGTGTATGATCATACAGCCCAACACTGCCAACCTAAAAGTCATAGCCTCACATGCTTAAATGCCACCCACACCCAGCCTTGTGATTACATCTACCAGACACACAAGTAGAGACTGCCAGGCACCGAAAGTCACCACCTCACACAAGTGACCTCACATTTTCCGAATTCCTCACACCCATCCTCACATAATCACATTCTATCAGATGCTCAGCAGCTCACAATCTCTCACTACTGGGAGACCTACACAGCCCCACACAAAGACATGTGCATGGATGTGCAGATACATGGAGACATATTTTTCTTACAATGGATATAAACCTGCCCCCTTCCCACAGCACAGTCCCCTGCCTGATGTGGCCAGTTCAGTTGCCTACCTAGAAGTTTCCATTGCAGTGGCTCTCAGGATGACCATCCAACCTTGACTTGCCCTCTCCCTTCATTTAGTTGAGCCCCCCAGACTTCCTTCTATCTCCACTCAAATGAAGGGCAGAATGATCTCCATCTCCCAGCCACAGGTGGCCTAGATTCACCTACTCTGTTATGTGTGTGTGTGTGTGTGTGTGTGTGTGCATGCGCATACTGGGGATTGAACCCTGGGCCTTGTGCATGTGAGGCAAGCACTCTACCAACTAAGCTACATCCCCAGCCCTAGATTCACCTACTCTGGAGAGCCAGTGGAAGACAGTGATCTGTTCACCATTCCCCAACCTGACCCTGGAGCCCTTCACCAGGCTTTTGTCCATGTGGTCCCTATCTCCTGGATCCTTCTCATCCCTTGCTACCTAGTCAAATCTTTCTCAGCCTTCAGGGCCCAACTCTTGCCCTTCTTCCTCCAGCAAGCCCTCCTAGATGTTACCTCTCCCCACCTACCTCGGCATCTCCCTGAGATGGAGAACTCATAGAGGACACAGCCATTGTCTTTTGATCTCTCAAAGTGTTAGCTTGGGGCCTTGTACACAGTGGGTTCTTAAGCAATACCTTCTAGAAGAGGAAGGAAGGAAGGGAGGAAGAGAGAGGGGGATATGAGAAATGAGAATGTGAATGAATGAATGGATAGATGAGTTGAGTAACTGAGGGAAGCAGTGAGTGAGAAAATGAGGTAAGGTTCTGGAAAAACTACAGATTCTACATGATGGGGGTGCTAAGGGAGGAAGGAAAGAAAGGAACTCTCACCTGGGCCTTAATCAAAACAAGAACCATTAATCATGGCACACTTGCCCAAGCATGCACCAGCCCCTATGCTGGGCTCACTGCATTCTTTCTTGCTAAGCTTCATGACAAACCAGAGAGGTAAATGGATTCTCACTATACTCAAGAGAAAATAAAGCTCAAGGAGAAGACGACTTGCTCAAGGTTACACATATAACAGATGGCAGAACCAGAAGGAAAACTCAGATTTGTCTGATACCAAAGGCTTGGAGAGGGGAAGTCAGGGTATGAGCCCACTTTGGTGTCTCCTGGCTGTGCTCCTAATACAGACACATCAAGAAAGGTGAAAGGCCTACAAATATAAAAAGCGCACCATCCACTTTCTTGCTGGCAGCCTCTAAGGAGTCTTTGCTTCTAGCTGAGTGCAAAGAATATTTCAGTTCATTGAATGTGGGAGAAATGGCTTCCTTTCAGATTCAGAGATCCCTAAAGTTGTAGAATCAAAATCTTAAAAGTACAGGATCAAGTAATCTTAACATCACAGAATATTAAAATCCCATTATCAGATTTGTTTAAAATGGTAGAATCATGAAATCTTAAAATCACAGGACTGAAGAATCCAAACATCATGGCATTGTCGAAATAGAAATCACAGAATTGTATGGAATGTGTCTCATATCATCATATCTTAAATGCACATAGTGCAATCTCTTAAAATCAGAGCATCTCAAATTCACAGAATATCAGAGCTGGAAGAGATCTTGGAGAGTCTCTGGTACAATCTCCCTCCCCATTTTCCAGATAGGAAAACTATGTTTCAGTGAGGTCAAGGGACATGTCCAAGGTTAGCCAGCTCATACAGCCTCAGGCTAATGGGCTGAAGAGGGCAATAGGCTTGCCCAAGTTGGAAGCCATTTGCGCATTTATTTATTGAATGCCTCTTGGGTGTTGAGAATACCACAAATCAAATCCTACTCTGTCTCCCAGTCCCTGTTCCCAGCCCTGGATAGGAAAGAAGGCAAGGCCCTGGTGGGGATGGGGACAGGGAAGTAGGGTGAGTGGAACATACATCAGACAGAGAGAAGAGATCAGCTTTTATTGATGGAAATTCCTTTGTACATAGCAACACACACTCTGAAAGGCCTTTTCCTCCTGATCATATTTACAGAGCACTATGGGAGTAGCAGGGGGTGTGGGGCAAGGCCTTCAAGCAGCAATGGCTACAGCAAGGGGACGAACGACAGGGATCTAGGCAGGCTGGGTCCTGTCCCCGTCTGGTCCTCTGAGCCCTAGGCACCCTGCATCTCTGTTTGTGCTCACAGAGGACAGAGGTAGGTCCTTGGGATGTCATTTGGAGACCTCTCCAGGAGTGGCAGGCTCCAGGGTGCCCGGGAAGTGGGAAGTGGGAAGTGGGAGTACATGTGCAGGAAGGTTGAGATTCCAAGCTCCAAGCTTCAAGCTTTGCTTCTCCCACATTTTAGTCAGACCTAGGGCTCCAGCTCTTTTTAATTCTGGGGCTGGAGCCCAGGGGAGACAGTAGTGGGAGGGGGTTCCAAGAAGGAAGCTGGGGAGGAAGGGGCACAATGCTAGCCCATTTGGTTCCTGAAGCAGGGGACAGGGTCCCATGGGGGATCCGCAGGGGCTGGGTGGGGGGCTGGTTAAGGCTTTTGCTTCTGCATAGAAAATGGCCCTTGTCCTCTCAGTTACCGAGAGGAGGGACTACTGCACTCGGAGGCCGGACAGCAGAACTGGTGAGCGTCTTCCTCTTCCTCTTCCTCAGTCTCCTCCTCCTCCTCCTCTTCCCTGGGGCCAGGAAGGGCAGGGTAGAGGCCACAGGCGGGCGGGTGACAGAGAGAGGCAGAGGCATTAGTTTGCAGAGCAGGGGAGATACATGAAGGGCCAGAACTGTGAGCTGGGGCTAAGATAGGGGTCTGAATGGGGAGGCCAGTGTCATGGATTATCCAGGGCCATACCCAACTCAGTCTCCAAGGAGCCTGTTACTGGGCCCCTCCTGGGACAGCCCTCCCCCATACCCAGCCTGGGCTCAGTCCTCAGGTCCCCCCGCCCAGAGTATATAAACTTCATTTCTGACTCTGACAGGTGCCCAACCTTCATTTTAATATGAATAACAGCAACCTGTTCTATATTGGCACTTTGTATACATCTCATTTAACCCCTGCAACAACTCTGCAAAGCAGCCTTTTAGAGATGAGGGAACTAAAGCTTAGAGAGGTTAGATAACCTGTCTGAGGTTACATCACTGGACAAGTGACAGAGTCAGAATTTGAACCCAGAGTTCTTGGAGCTCCAGGTCTCAGACTCAATCCTACTAGGTCTTTTGGGTGAACTTGACACTTTGTCTTGAAATCTACCCAGTCCTTGAAGGACAAAGATTTGTATTTCCTGAAGGCTCAGGGTCAGGAAAATAGGAGATGCTTAGAAATGGAGAATAGAAAGGCACGGTTTTGGAAGCAAAAAGACTTGGGTTCAGATCCCAGTTCTACAAGTGCTTCCAGGGTATGTGCCCTTGGCCATGTTATTGCCCCTCCTGGAGCCTCAGTTTCCTCATCTATAAAATGGGGCTCATGATGCCAACCCCCCAGAACTGTTGCAAGGTCTAGAACATACATCAAGTGCCTGGCAAACAATAGCAATGGGAACATAGTAGGGATTGTTAACTGCTTGTGAATGGAATTTAATTCTCAAGGTAGCCATCTGCCCACACAGAAGCAGCCACCACAGTGAGGAAGTCATCGTAGAAACCAGCGCCTGTCCCCAGGGTACTGCTGAGCAGTACCGAGGGCCAGGATGCATGTGGCTATCACAGATGCTGGCCTACGGTTTCAGGAGGTAGACGGACAGACAGTAGGGCAGAGGTGAACCAGGTGCCTTGGCAATGAAAAGGCTGATCTTCTGAGGGTAACCAAGGAAATAGCAACGCCCTATTCCCAGACTCTTCAGCTCTGGAGACACAGTAAGTATAAAATCTCAGAAATGGGGCTGGGGATATAGCTCAGTTGGTAGAGTGCTTGCCTTGCATGCACAAGGCCCTGGGTTCAATCCCCAGCACCACAAAAACAAAACAACCAAACCAAAATCTCAGAAATGGGAGGAACAGGAAGAGATGGGGAGGAAAACAGACAGGCAGGGGAAGGCACTGCTGTCCATCTGATAGACAGACAAGCACATGCACACATGTGGCACACACACACTTCTTGGACTCAGAGCTCCCTCTGACACATCGTTCCACACACTCACTGACTGAGTCAGCAAGATCACATGAACCAGGGCTCAAGTCCTGGGCATCTGAGTCTCCCATTCCTCATCTATAAAACGAGAAGAAAAATTCACACCTCTCAAGGCTGTCATGAGAAACAAATGATAGTCCAGCCCCACTGATTACTTCCCACTTATCTAGGTCAGGCCCCTGCTACCTCCTCCCTTGAAACTGTATCCCTTGTTTTCTTCTCCCTACCTTCCTGGACCACATACCCCTTCCTAAAGTCTACCTTTGTGCACCAATATCTTCTGCTCAGGCACCTATCTTGGTTTCCCATCATCTCCTGGATAAAGTTCAGACCCCTAAAGTTGGCATTCAAGGCTTCCCCACCATACAGCCTCACTTGGCCTTTCCTGTCAGATGGAGTCAGACAGACCTGAGTTTCAATACCAGCCCCACTACCTACTAGCTGGGTAGCCTTGAGTCCATTTCTTTCCCAATCTAAGACTCATTTTCCTTATCTGCAAAATGAGGAAATACCTATCCTGCATGATAAATGAATGAATTAAATGAATTCAAATATGGTAAAGCACCTGTCACAGGGTAAATATGGTGCTTAACACATGATAGCTAACTTTTTGTGTGTGGTCCTGGGTATTAAACCCAATGGTGTTCTACCACTGAGTCACATCCCCAGTCTTTTATTTATTTATTTATTTATTTATTTTTTTGTTTTTGTTTTTTTTTTTTTGGTACCGGGGATTGAACTCAGGGGCACTCGACCCCTGAGCCACATCCTCAGCCCTATTTTGTGTTGTATGTAGAGACAGGGTCTCACTGAGTTGCTTAGTGCCTCGCCATTGCTGAGGCTGGCTTTGAACTCGCAATTCTCCTGTCTCAGCCTCCCTAAGTGCTGGGATTACAAGCGTGAGCCACCACGCCTGGCTTCTTTTATTTATTTTGAGACAGGGTCTTGCTAAGTTTCCTCAAACTTGCCATCCTCCTGCCTCAGCCTCCAGAGTGGCTACGATTACAGGCATGTGCCATCCTGCCTGGCCAACACATGGGAACTATTTTTATGACTTTCATTATCAGTGGCATCACTGTTATCCCTACTCACTCGTGGCCAACTTTTATCAAACTAGCTTCCATCAGCACACTTGGCCTTTTCATGCCTCTATGCCTTTGTTGATTCTGTTTCTTTCCCTTTGAATATTCTTCTTTTTGCACAGATCTTGGTCTACTGACATTCTGTCTCAATTTCATGATCCTGCTCAAATGGTGCTTCCTGCAAGAATCCTCCCTGACGCCTCCAGTCAGTTTCATGGGGCTTCCTGTTTGTTCCAGCATCCATGCCCTTGGTCAGGACTCTGTTGATTGCTTTTAACTGTTCTGAAGCATTTCTGTCACCAATCCCCTCAACACCCTTGTATGCCCATCACCACCACTGCTGTCCTTCTCTGTGACAAAGAGGCGGTCCCTATACTATTTAAGGCCAGTCTCTCCACCTGGGCTCTGGAGCCCATTCCTGTTACCTCCTCCACAACAACCATCCCCTCTCCCTCCAGTATTTTCAACCTCTCCCCCTCTGTTGCCTCCTTCCTATCCTCATTTATAGAAGCTTAAATCTCTCCCATCTGGGAACAAAAACCCTCTATCTGCCCCCACATCCCCCTCTGTCCCTCTCTCCTCTTCACAGCTAAGCTTCTTGAGAAATTCGTCTACACTGGCCATCTCTGCTTCAGTACCTCCCACAAACTCTTCAACCCACTGCAATCTGCCTCATGCGCCCACCACTGCATGGAAGCTGTTCTTAGGAAGGTCGCCCAGGCCCTCCTGATGGTTAAAGCCAATAGACTTTCTTCCACCCTCCACTTACTCCCCCCGCCCTGCAACATTTGACACTCTTAACAAGGCCCTCCTCTGCGTGGCCCCTTCCTTCCTCTGCTTCCGTGAGCCCACTCCCGGCTGGCTTTCCTTCTACCTCTCTGACCCCCGCCCCCCACCCGCCACCCAACAATCTCTCTTCCTCTGTCCATTCCTTACACATCTGAACCCCTCCCCCAGTTCTGCTCTGGTCCTTTTTCATTCCACACTTTCTTTTAGTGATGCCATCCCATTTCTTAACTTCAGATGTGGCTCCTTCCAGCACAGATCTCTCTCCTGGGTCCAGACACATCAAGTCTAATGCTTGCTGAACAGCTTGACCAGGATGGCCATCAGGGCCTTCAGATCTCAGAGGTACCTCTAACTCAGCATCTTACCACTGCAAACCTTGCCTCCTGTATTTCCCACCTTAGTAAAAAGCATTGCCATGCATCCAGTCACTCAGGTCCAAAACACACCTGAAAGTTACTCTAGATTCTTTCTGCTCCCTTAGCAAGTGAGTCACTAAATCCTGCTGATTGTACCTCCTAAATAGTTTTAAATGTTTGTTCATAATCTGTCTGCTGTCACCTCATCTCCTACTCCTTTGGCCCCTTGTTCAACCTTTCTCCAATCACACTGGCCTCCCTGCTATTCCACAAATGTACCAAGCACATTCTTGCCTCAGGGCCTTTGTGCTTCATGTTCCTTCTATCTGGAACATTGTTCCCCAGATAGGTGCATGGCTCACTCCCTTACCTCCTTCAAGTCTCTCTCTGCTCACATACTACCTCATCAGAGGGGCCCTCCCTCTTTAAAAAAGCACCCCAACATTCTCTATCCTTTCACTGTTTTTCTTCATAGCACTCAGGAACACCAGACACATTCTACATATTTATTTATTATTTGTCTCACCCACTGTAAGATCCATCAGGACCAGTATCTTGTTTTGTTCTGATTTGTCTCTAGTGCCTAGCACAGTGGCTGGCTCTTAATAAATAATGAATGAATGAATCCACTGGTGGGCCTGAACACTCCAACTAACTGTCAAGTCCACCCTCAGCCATCTCCACCTCTTCCTCCATCCCCCATTATTTCCTCAGTCTCTGACTCCAGTCTTCTCTTTTGTTCAATCATCTCTTGGTCCCTCTCCTCTGTTCTATTCCCATTGCCACTTCCTTAGCTTCTTAGATTACTGCAACAGCCTCCTCCCTTGTTTCCCTTCCTTCTAAAATGCTAATTTGTTCACACCACTTTTCCTACTCAAGAACTGCTCATGGCTCCCCAGCTGTCTACCCAAAGGAAAAAATAACAAGTCCGAACTCCCCAGACAGCTGCTTGAGGCCTCTGCCTCCTTCCAATGTTTTGCTTCACCCTTTCTCACCTCCAGGCTTTTTGTAGACCCTCAGAGCATCCTTCATCTTGCAAACCTTTTTCTTTTCTTTTCTTTTTTTGGTACTGAGGATTGAACTCAAGGGCATCTAACTACTGAGCCACATCCCCAGCCCTTTGTTATATTTTATGCAGAGACAGGATCTTGCTAAGTTGCTTAGGGCCTTGCTAAGTTGCTGAGGCTGGCTTTGAACTCACTATACTCCTGCCTCAGCCTCCCCAGTTGCTGGGATTCCAGGCACTGTGCTTGGCTTCTCAAAAGCTTTATGGACCTTGAATGACTAGTTCAAATGTTACTTTATTCAGGAAAATACCTGACTCACAAACTAATCCCTTTCCAAAATCCACAGGGAAATAAGTTTCCAGAGTGACCCAGGATCCCTGAGAACCAGGAGTAGGATGGAAATTAGCAATTATGTTTGAGACCAAGGACTTTGAATGGTGGATGTGCATTAACAGAGGTTCCCATTTCTTCTCGCACTATTTACTCTGGCTTTCTATTAATGTCCACTCATCCTTGTCTTTACCCTTTCCACCTTCTATATCTACAGCAGTTTATATCCTCTGACAGTTCTATTGAAGCTAACTCATTAATAATTGTCAAAGGATTTGGATTCCATAATTCAAAGTTAAAATTCCTCCATATGAATGGGGCTTACAGAGTTGTACAACACAGTAGCCCTGCTCAATTCCATCTCTTCTATGCCAATTCCCCAAATTAGGCCTTCCAGCTGGTCTCTATGCATACAATCCATTTTTCATATTGACTGATAATATGATGTTTCTAAAACATGACTTTCACCAAATTACTCTCCTATTTAGAATTCATTCACATGACACTGTCGCCAACAACACTGGTTCCCAACCTTTGGGCAGGGACACAAATCCCTTTATGCATTTCATGAAAGCCATGAAATATCTCCCCTACAAAAACTATGCACATAGCTAAACACACACAACACTTTGCATCCAATTTCAAGAGGTTCTCAAGCCTCCCAAAGCACATCTGGGACTCCTATGTTCCAGGTAAAAAAAAAACTTGTATCCCAGGCTCCGGGTGTAGCTAAGTGGTAGTGCACTTGCTGAGCATGTGCAAGGACTTGGGTTCCATACCCAGCACCACAAAATAATAATAATAATAAAGAACCTCTGGCTCTACCTAATAACATCTAGGTTCTTTCACATATGCTACTCCTTTTGCCTAGAATGCTCTTCCACATGTCACCCTCTGTCCCTAGCTAACTCTTATTTATCCTTTAAGACTTAGGCTGAGTTGATCTGCACTAGCCCTAGATCAGTCCAAATCCTTTCCTCTGGGCTATCATACCTGCCACACACTGTGTTCTCCTCTGTTATAGCCCTTCTCAGTCTCTCCATCTGACTGGGAACCCACAGAGGACAAGAGCCATTCTCCAGAATAGGTCCTGGCTGCAGCAGTCCATCATTAAGTGTCTACTGCTATAAATACTAATAACAACACTTAGTGAAATGAATTCCGAATGGATTCATCTGAATGATCTCATCTACTCCTCAGTAAATGAACTCCATAATGTTGGTAGTATTCTGTCCTTTTTAACAGATCAGGAAGTAGGCTTAGAGATGTGTGAAGTGGGCTGTTCAAGGTTACCCAACTCATGAGTGCAGAGTTGGGATGGAAACTGCCATGTATGGCATGGCAAATAGTGGTCCACCATGCCTCACTGCTCTGGGCTGTGAGCAGGAGATGGTGGCAGCAGCAGGAAAGGACCAAGTGCTAGGGCCAGAACTCCTGACATAGACTCTGTTTCCTAAGACCACCTACTCTTTTTTTTTCAGCCCTGGGGATTGGGTACTCTACCACTGAGCTACATCCCCAGATATGTTTATTTTTTTATTTTGAAATGGGGTTTCACTAAGTTGCCCAGGCTGGCCTCAAACTTACAATTCTGCCTTAACCTCCTGAGTAACTGAGATTACAGGTAGGCACCATCATGCCCAATTCCAAGCACACCTACTCTAATTTTTCCTCTCATATTATTCACACCAACACCAGGCACTTGACTCTCTCTTCTTATGATGCAACCCCAACTACTCTGTGTACTACTCTTGGTCTCATCCCAAAGCCCTGCTATGGTCAGGCCCCTCCTCTGTTCTAGAAACATCCTTAGACATGTAAAGCTTTTAGATCTAATCGAGTACTACACATTTGGCTAGGATGAAAACAAGATATGGGTAGTTTCTGCTCTTCCAGAGTTGAAAATCACCCCAGGAGTTTTATGTGTATCATCTCCAATCCTAAAAACAGTCCTGAGAGGTAAGTAGGCACTAGGCCCATTACACAGATGAGGGAACAAAGGCTGAGAGGCTAAATGACTTGCCTGCTCACACAGTTGGTAAGTAGAAGAATTTGGACTTGAATAAAGGTACTGACTCAACTGTTCTCCCCATGAGGTCATCCTGCTCGCAAGAGTCAAAGATTGGACAAGACCATTTCTGGCAGGAGAGGGAATGAAAGAAAGCTATTACTCTTTTGAAACTCAGTACAAATGCCCCTTCCTGTAGGAAGCCTTCCTTAACTCCCAGATGGGGTTAAGTGCCCCTCTTTTGGCAGCCTTCTGAGCCTAATTCTGTCTTATCCCAAACCACATTATGCTGTTACTATCTACATGTCTTTCTTCCCTTCTAGATTTGAGCTCCCTGTCAGTAGGACCAGATACAATTACTTCTAATATCCTACCAAAGTTCAGCACAAAGCCTAACCTAAAGCAGGCAAGATGAAATACTTGCTGAATGAGTTACTAATTAAAAGAAAAAGCAAGATCTGAATAGCTGGGAAAAGGCATAAAGGAGGAAGAAAATGAGTTAGCAAGGAAATGGGACCAAGGGGAAAAAAACAGGAATTTTGCAATGATGGAAGAGTTTGTATAATATGTTTTCATTGTCGTTATGAAGGGGAGTTCTTTTCATCACAAAAATAATATCATACTATGATCCTGTTCTGCAATTTGATTTTTCCATTTAACAATAAATAAGTCTTGGAGGTCTTGCTATAACTGTATATAGACATGTATCTTTTACTTTCAATCTGCTACAAAGTAATTAATGGTGTGGGTGTATCATCAGCTAAAAGCTATTCCATACTGAGGGACATTGAGGTTGTTTTCCTTTTTTGCTATCACAAGCAATGCTGCACTGACATCTTTGTATATATCTGGAGATACTGCTAAAGGATAGATTTCTAAGAGTTGAAATATAGGGCCAAAGGAATGCACATTTTTTACAAAGAGCCCATAAAATTATTTCCATTGCTTTTAACATTTTTATAGATTGGCTAAAATTAAAGATTATTCCTACTCATGTAATCCTATCTTTATTTTCAGAAGCATATATCATGCAACCATATCATTAAAAGTTGAGTTGATGGGCTAGGGATGTAGCTCAGTGGTGAAGCACTTGCCTAGCATGCATGAGGCCATGACTTTGATCTCCATTACCAAAAATAAATAAATTAATTAAATAAAATAAAAATAAAAGAGTTGGTTGAGAATGACATTCTACAATGGTATGTGATTAAAGAGTTGCACAGGGCTGGGAACATACCTCAGAGGTGGAGCACTTGCCTATCATATGCAAGGGCCTGGGTTCAATCCCCAGTACCACTAAAAAATATGTATATACAATATGCTTGTGTTTACAGTTTGGATTGGGATGTTTTAGAAAAGGCCTCTGGCAAGTAGTAGAAAAAAGTTGATTTTTAAAAGAAAATATAAAATGGTTCTCAGCTTAGAAAAATAGGCATGTTTAAGATTTCTGTGGCAACTGGCAAATTAGCCCCATAAAAATCTGTACCAATTTGTATTTCAGTCAAGGTATCTGAGAAGTCCTATTTCCCAACAAGCCTTCCAGTCTTTTTCATTTTGGTACCTAAGAATGGTGCTTCATTATTGTTTTAGTTACACTGTTGTTTGTTTGTTTGAGATGGGAGTCTTCCCATTTGCTCAGGCTGTACTCAGGCAACCCTCCTGCCTCAGCCTCCTAAGTAGCTGGGATCTACTGCATACCACAGTGGCTGGCTTGGCTTCTGGGTTTCAAAGTTATGCTCTGAGAGGCTTTCTCCACCCTAGTACTATAAAAATATTCCAGATTTTCCTGTAGTGCTTTTAAAGCTGTATTCTTTGTATTTGTTTTTGCATGAGGTGAGGATTCAACTTAATTTTTTCCCAGAGAGGTAGCCAATAGTCACATCCTGATTAATGACTCCCCAGTGATTTGAAATGTCTTCTCTATCATAAATTAATTTCTCATTTCAACAGATGGATTTGTTTCAAAATTCTTTATTTTGTTCCATTTATGTATCCTCCTATTTCTGTGAGGATATAACATTTATAATTATATGAAGTTCTATTGTTAAGTTTTTGTAGCTAACAAGACATTCCCACTCATTACTTTTCTTTTTCAAAGTTTTCTTAGTACTTCATGAGCATTTACTTTTCCAAGTGACCTTTAAAATCCAATTGCCCAATTCACAAAGAAAATACCATTGAAATTTTAATGAGAAATGCATTGAATCTATCAAATTGGGGGAAAATGTCATTTTTTACCATATTGAGCCTTCCCATCCAGGAACTGGATGTATCTTTGATGTACTTAAGTCTTCTTACAGCTTTCAGTGAAATTTTATAGTTTTCTACAAAGAAGTATTTCCCACTTTTGAAAATTCCTGGGAATTTTATAGATTTTTAGAATTTTTGGTACTATGAACAGGATTTTTTTTTTCTATTAACTAGTTTCTTCTAACTAGTTATTGCTAGTATTTTGAGAAGCTAATGGTCTGGGTTTCTATCCATTGTGTTGAATTTTATTATTTAGTTTTAATAAATTTCTGTTTTATTCTCTTTGATCATCTGAGTAGAAAATCATATTTTCAAAATTCCTGACTCTAATATTTATGCTACTTACATGTTTTTAAAATCCTATTGATTGGGGCTGGAATCGTGGCTCAGCGGTAGAGCGCTTGCCTAGCATGTGCGAGGCACTGGGTTCAATCCTCAGCACCACATAAAAATAAAGGTATTATGTACACCTATAATAAAAATTAAAAAAATCCTATTGATTAAAGCCTTCAAAAAAATTACTGGTTAAGCTGGGCACGGTGGTGCACGCCTGTAATCCCAGCACTTTGGGAGGCTGAGACAGAAGAATCATGAGTTCAAAGCCAGCCTCAGCAATGGTGAGGCTGCTAAGCAACTCAGTGAGACCCTGTCTCTCCATAAAACATAAATTAGGGCTGGGGATGTGGCTCAGTGGTCGAGTACCCCTGAGTTCAATCCCTGGTACCAAAAAAATATATATTGGTTAAAAAATAGTGGTAGTAGGGTTGAGGTTGTGGCTCAGTAGTAGAGCGCTTGCCTGGCACATGTGAGGCACTGGGTTCGATCCTCAGCACCACATAAAAAATAAAAAAATAAAATAAAGATATAAAAATAGTGATAGTAGCAGGGCGCAGTGGTGCACATCTGTAATCCCAGAGACTTGGGAGGCTGGGGCAGGAGGATTGCAATGCTATGGCCAGCCTGAGCAACTTAGAAAGACTCTAAAATGAAAGAATTGGGGATGTATCTTAGTGATAAAGCACCCCTGGGTTCAATTAGTACCCTCCTCTGCCCCCCACCAAAAAACATTGTTTGTTTATAAAAGAACAATGATAGTAGTCATTCTTATTTTGTTCCTGAATTTTAGTGGAAATTATCTACTATTTCACTGTTATATTTGACAATTGTCTTTGGTTTCTGATAAAAATTCTTTACCAAGTTAAGGAAGTTTTCACTGATTCCTAATTTACTTCTTTTTTTAAAAAATATTTTTTTAGTTGTTGATGGATCTTTATTTTATTCAATTATTATTTATATGTGGTGCTGAGGATCGAACGCAGTGCCTCACACATGCTAGGCAAGCGCTCTACCACTGAGCTACAGCCCCAGCCCCCTAATTTACTTCTTTTAGTTATTTATTGCTGTGTAAAAACTACTCCACTGTAGCAAGAGAATAGATGTGTAATTTTATAAGATCATTTCTCAGCATTTATGAAGATGATTATATGATCTTTTCTGTTTAATCTCTTAATGTAATAAATTACAATAAGAGTTCCTAATGTTGAACAATCCCTGCACTCCTGGGAAACCTTCATTTGTCAAGATATACTATTTTAATACACTAATAGATTCCATTTGCTAATCTTTCATTTAATATATTTGTTGCTCTATTACTATGTGAGATTAGGCTATAGTTTGGGGTTTTTGTTTTTGTCTAAACTTGTCCAGTTACTAGCCTTTTTAACAATGTTTTTTGTGTATGTTATGTATGTATGTATTTGTTTTTGCAGTGCTGGGAACTGAACTTAGGGCCTCATGCATGCTAGACAAACTCTTTATCATTGAGCTACACCCCCAGCGCTGTTTTATTTTTGAGATAGGATCTCACTATGTTGTCCAGGCTGGCCTTACAGAATGAACTGGGAAGTTGTCCATCTTTTCCTGTTATCTGACCTTTCCAGACTCAATAGAACTTCCATCATACTAAGACTAAAATCTAAAATACCAGCTGGATCTGGTACAATTTCCAAGGAGAAAATTGACCAATGTTTCAATTTATTCTATTCTTTTCCAATCTATTCAGGTTTTCTGTCCCTGCCTTAGGTCATTTTGGTAATTTCCATTTTCCTGGAAAACAACAAACTTAATTTAAATTTTCATGATTATTGGTATAAAAGTACACAAAGCATTTTCTTACTATGTTTTTCATCTCCTCAGAATATACGATTAAATCCCCTCCCTCATACCTTATTTTATTATTGTTCTTGTCTTCTTCTCAGTCATATCTGTTAGAGGATGGTCTACCTAGTTTGCTGTTCTTTCAAAAACCATCTATTACTTTATCAAATCTTTTGTTTTTTATTTCATTATTTTTGGGCTTTATCTATAGTAATTATTTTGTTCTATTTTCTTTTGGTTGGTCTTTTTCTAGCTTCCTGGTGGAATAATTAGTTCATTTAATTTAATCGGCCTTGTTCTCTAATAAAAGCATTGAAGACTATAAATTTTCCTCTGGAATCCCTTTGGTCATATCCCATAGGTTTTGGTATATGATACTCTCAATTGATGACATTTCTTCTAAGTAGTCTATAAGTTCCATTCTTATTTCCTCTTTTTTTTTAAATATTTATTTTTTAGTTGTAGGCAGACAGAATATCTTTATTTTATTTTTACGTGGTGCTGAGGATCGAACCCAGTGCCTCACGCATGCTAGGCGAGCACGCTACCACTGCGCCACAACCCCAGCCCTCTTATTTCCTCTTTAATGCAAGTATTTTAAACTTTCAAATGGGGAAAAGGTCTAGCCTTTTTGATATTGTTGTTACCATTTCCTTTTGTTGAATTCTAATTCAAAAACATAAAGCATGCTTTCTAATTAACTTGGAAACAATGTCCTCCAAAGGTGTGGGTAGATTCTTCCCTGAGCCTAAACACCCAAAGTCTACCCACTGGCAAACTCCTATTCATACTTCAGAACAGCTCAGTTGTCACAAATTCTGGAATGAACCACTTTTGCCATTTGGGGCAGATCTCTAGGGAAGGGTTACTTTAAGGAAGGATAAACTAGAAATAAATTCTGTATGTCCTCTTTGATCTCCTAACTTGATCTCTCAGGTACTCTACTCAGACATTCAGACACCCATTCCACAGTCACACCAGGGGCTAAGGGACATGGGGGAGGGGTCTGGCAATGATATTGCATATTGGTCTGGGAGGGTGAGGGAGTTGGGAAGGGATGGGTCTAGCTCTTACCTGCTCTCTGCCAGCCTGCCTGAGGGGGTAAGCTTCATGGAGTCAAGGACCTGAGTAGGACAGCAATACTGGTGTAGAGTATGAGACGCTGTGGACCTGAGAGACAGTAAGAGACAGAGAGAGAAAGAGAGACAGAGAGAGAAAGACAGGGAGGGAGGGGAAGGCAGGGTGGGCAATGGGAACAAGGAGGTGATAGTGAGTGGGGGACGGAAAAGGGAAAGCTGGGAGGAATGGAGGATGGGGAATGGAAGAGGAGGGGAGGGAGTAAAGGAAGGAAGATTAGACAAGGAAGGAGGGAGGGAGGAAGAGAAGGAAGAAGGAGGGAGGGAAGAAAAGGGAGGAAGGGAGGGAGGGAGGGAGGGAGGGAGGAAGGAAAGAAGGAAGGAAGGAAGGAAGGAAGGAAGGAAGGAAGGAAGGAAGGAAGGAAGGAAGGAAGAAAAAAGAAAAAAACCACAAAGTCAAGAAAGAGAGGACGGCACTCGAACCACAAACAGAACACAACGACAACAGGGGGCAGTAGAGACGAAAGAGCCGGCTGGGCCTCCTGTGTTCCAGGTGACTCCATGGGGACCTGGGCCACTGAGAGACGCTGGGACACCACAGCAGGGAAGGGGGAAGGGAGCCCTCCTCACACCAGACGCCACATGGGTTGGGAGGAGGGGAGGAAGAAGGGAGAATGAAAGAAAGGGAAAAGATGTATGGGGGGGCTCCCCTTATAGAAGACCCCTCACAGGAAGGGAGGGAAGGATGGAGAGAGGTGAAGCTCTGGCCCCAAAGAGGGGGAAGAACCCAGGTGGGTGTGGGGGAAGGAGGAAACACTGAAGGAGCAGAGGGAGAGAGACAGAGAGAAACTGAAAGAGAAAAGGAGAAAGACAGAGAAAGAGGAAGAAAGGGTGAGACAAAAGACACAGAGAGAAGACAGGGAGAGACAGAGAATGCCAGAGCAGAGGATGGGCAAGGGCAGAGGAGGCTGACAAGGTCTCAGTGGTCTTGGTAACAGGATAGGACTAGGGGCTGAGTGGGCGGGTAGAGCCCAGGCAAGGCAGAGGACAGAGAGGTTCCAAGCAGGAATATTTTGCTTCCAAGGCCAGTGCTGTGCCCCCCACCCCAAGGCAGGGCCCACACTCCACCCCCCAGCTGCTGTACCCCCACCCCTCACTGCAGAGTCCAAAGGCCCCTCTGCCTCCTGCTTCTTCCCAAGATTCAAGTCCAGAGAATGGCAAGGGGGAGGAAGAAGGACAATAAGGAGTAAGGCTAAGGGCCTGGTCTCTGCCCTACCCAGCACGTGCTGGGGTTGCATCAGTTGGCCAGAGCCAGGACAAGCTGATGTGGAGCCTGCCCCTCCAGGTCAGTCAACCTCTTCCCCCACCCACCTCCCACAATTCCCTAAGAGTAGGTTGTGGTCAGTTCCTGGCCATTCATGAGCCCAAGTAAAAAGTCAGGAGATGTGGCTGCAGGTCAGGCCAGCTGCCTACTCTCTCACTTGCTGTGAATTTGAAGATGCCCAAATCTTAGAACCTTACAGAGAATGTTTGAATCTGAGACTTCTTATCTGAGGCTCTGGAATCATCATCATCATCATCATCATCATCAGAGTGACTGTCTCTTAAGTACCATCTCTGTGCCAGTCACCATCCCAAGTCCTTGACTCAGTATCTCATTGAATCTGAGACTCAGAGATCCTTGGGCTGCTGGAATATTGGTATCACAGGATCTTAGAAGCTGAAGCAGCTAAAGCCCTGCAGTGCTATGCCTGCCAGGCCAGCATGCCAGGGCAGCCACCAAGTGCACGGCTCCCAGGCCACAGACTGTGTTGCTTGGGGCTCTAAGGTGCTTACAGAGCTGGGCAAAGGAATACCCAAGCCTACTCCAGCCAGTTCCCTCCCCGAACCAAAGGCCTCCAAGAGTCCAAGAAAGGAGCCTGGAACCAGGAAGCCAGGAGGCTGCTGAATCAGCAGCCCAGTGACTGGGTCTGGGTCTGGGCAGGGAGAAAGGGGATCAGGCTGTGGGACCCAGGTTCCTACCTGCTGCTCCTCCCGGGGGGTTCCATGGGTCTGGACCTGTCCCAAGGGCAGGCCCCCCTGGCCCGCCAGTGCCTCCACCGTGTCACCACCCCCTCCTCCCCAGCCCTTCCCTAGAAGGAGGAACCAAGGAGGCGGGGCCAGGCCTGCTGGGCTGCAGGCCAGGCTGCAACTGGAAACTTTGCTCCTTCGCTGCTCCCTCAGGAGAGCTGGGAACTCCTCCTAAGAGGAAGCAGCTTGGAGAGCTCGTTGTTACTCCTCATGGCCGAACAAACCTCAGCTGGACCCCCCATGTGCACCTTCACTGGAATTTCCCAGAGCATCCTGAAAAGTTTGTGTCACTGGGTCTCTTCTGTAGAGAAAGTGGAGATGGAGAGAGGTTCAGTACCAGTGGCAGAACCCCAAGATCAGGACCTGGCTTGACCATTCCCAAATCTGGAATATGTCCCCTTGGCCATTTCACTGCCTTGTGAATACAGAAATCTTTCAATAGAAGCTTTTCACAAACATCCTAACTTTCAGCATCGTTAAAGAGACTATATTTAGGAGGTGTTCTGGGATGCTCCACATCAAGTAAAATTCAAATCACCCATTTGGAATATCAAGATGGGGCCCTGGCCAATATTCCTTACCACTGCAATAAACTCTCACTCTTTCTTGTGTTCTCTAGAATGGGCTAGAGAAATGTTCCCTAAAGTGAAAAGTAGAAATCAGAAGACACACCATTCACAATCAAGAGTCTGTTCCTCTAAGGAGGTTGCCCAGCCTAATTCTACAGATAGGGTAATTGAGGCCTATAGAGGAGCAGAGTCTTACTAAAGTTCACAGGGCCGGCTTGTGAACTCACTAGGATTCAGGTGCCCTGGCTCCTTTCTTACCCACCACAGTAATCTCTCTCCTCCATATGGGTGACACTGGAAAAAGGAGAGAACCACTGGAGTCTGAAGGCTGTGAGGCTCCTAAAGAGGACCACAGAACTCTCCTGTCCTTTCATAGCCCCAGAGCCCAGGCCCCTGGCTGTTTTGAGCAGAAGGCGGCCCTGGGAGGGGCCAGAGGACCAGTGATCTAGAAGAAATAGGAGCTGACAGGCAACAGGCCAGCCTTCCTGCCTCCCTGCCGGGGCAGCTGCTTCCTCTCCAGAAAGCCAAAGCTGCTGAGAGAGAGAGGCCCTCCGGACCACCGCAAGGTTGGCATCTGTAGGCCCTTTGTGGCCTCCTCTCCCTCTGCCCACCCCCTAAAGCCCAGCCCTCAGGGATCTGGCCTCAGCCTCTGCATTGTTTCCTCTCTTTGAGCAATTCTTCTAGCTCCCACAGCAGCTCACCTTGAGCCCACTTGCAGTTATCACCCTACAGGCTTCACCTATGGCCCAGACTTTCCTCTCGGTCTGGCAGGAGTTAAAAGACAGGAATTCTAGTCCTGCCTCTAAGACTGATGCTGTGTGACCTCTGGCAAGCCCCTTCCTCTCTCTGGTGAGACAAAAAAATCTACATGCTCTATGACTTTTTAGGTGGGTAAACCCACTGAGGCTCAGTTTGTTCATCTGTAGAAGACGAATGGCAATTCTTAACACACAGGTTCTTATTAGGATTCAATGAGACCAAGTGTGTACATCATGAAGAATCTCAAGTTGAACCCAAGAGTTTGACTCCTTTCCCAAGGATATGGGGAAAACCATGAGAAGCCTGTTTGTTTTAGGGATGGGGGAAGAATTCTAGGAAAAGACACCTTAATCTGGAGTCCCTTTTGGAATTTGGACATATCTGGGCCTGTTGTGTAGACACATGGGATGACCTACCAGGAGGCTAAAGGGAAGAAGGAATTAAGGATGAATTTGACCCAGTCACAGGGGCACTGGTGCAACCTTCATTTTATTTATTCAACAGATACCATGGACCAAGCACTGTACCAGGTGCTAAATATAGCACTAACTAAGGGTACACAATGTCCTGCTCTGATGAAACGTCCATCCACATGAGAGGAAACATATTCACCAACCAATATAATTAAACTGAACAAAAAGTGAAGGTAGCAAGGAAAGAGCATTCTAGGTAGAAGAAAGGACCTGGGCAAATGACCTAACGTGCTACATCCAGGAACAGCAAAGAGGCCTGTGTGGCTGAGTGGAGAATACAAAGGGGACAGAGGTGAGACTGAAGATACAGGTGAGGCCAGATTATGCAGAGCTTTGGAGGCCATACTAAGGGTTTCCTTATTTATACTAAGAGCATTTTGGAAGCTTGTGGTTCACAGATAGGCATGAGAAGGAGTATCTCTGAAGCCCCTGCAATTGTATTAAAAATATTATTTTCTGGGGAGAAAATACTAGTTCTCTTTCATATGATCCTCAGAGACACTTATGATCCCAAATGATCTTTTTTATTTTTATTTTATTTATTTTTTGAGGTACTGGGAATTGAACCCAGAGGTACTCTACCACTGAGCTGCATCCTCAGTCCTTTTTTATTTTTTATTTGGAGACAGGGTCTGGCTAAGTTGGCCAGGATAGCCTTGAACTTGCCATCTTCCTGCCTCAACCTTCAGAGTCGCTAGGATTACAGGTGTGCACCACCATGTCCAGCTTGTGAAGCATCTTATAAGATTCCATGCACTAAGTGCCTAATAAATGAGCTAGTGGCAGGCATCCTAGAACCTCTTGTGAGCTGGCCCCTATCTCCCACCTCCAGGTAGTCTCAGTCTTCCCCCTATCTTCAACCGGTGTCCCTCCCAGTCAGAAGTGCTTGCAATTTGCAGCCATATGCTGCTTCATGCTTCACCTTCACCTGTGTTTGCCCTCCAGGCCCCTACAGCCACCTCTTCACCTGGTCAGCCCCTTTTATTCTCCAAAGTCAGCTACAGTGCGCTCTGGGAGCCTGCCCTGACACTATCCCAGGAAGAGTGGGTCATGTCCCTGGTGTCCTTCCACCCTGCTCTTCTTTAGGCCAGCTTCTCTCCATACTGTCTGTTCACACACTTGTTGCCTATTCTTGGCTGGGAGTTCTATGAGGACAGAGGCATGTCTTTTTCATCTTAGTGTCCCTAGCACCCAGCATAGAGCACATGTACAAGTGGGAGACAGACAATACACATTAAGTGGAGAGTGCAAGATGCGCAGATGGACAGACAGTAGAGGGCACTACAGACACTGGACTCTAGGACTGATGCTGACCAAGCCCACCCAAGAGGCACTCTGGGGCCAGGCATGCCTATACTATCTCCAGGCACCCAGGAAACATGGAAACTCTGCCACTTTGTCCTGCAGCTCACTGGCTCTGGGCCTGACTGACTGGGGTCCCAGTTCCAGTATCCCAATGTACCTTTTGTCCTTTTTCTACACCCTTTCTCATGACAGTTCCATCTCACTACACATAAAAATTTAGTTCCTCATAAATGCAGGTGCCAAACACTCTTCCCAGTTCTGGCCTGCAACACTATCCACTTCACCTTGCCCCCACACCACCTATCCCCTGGCTAACTTCTACTCATCCTCCAAGTCTAAGCTTGGATGTCAGCTTGGAGAAGCTTCCCTGACCCTTAGGCTGAGTTGGACACGCTTCCATAGTATACCCATGGGGGAAGTAAGTATATACCTGTACTTCCCCTATAATTGTGAATAATTGTCTGTTTCCTGACCAGACTGTGTGCTCCATCAGGGTATCACCCATCATTCTATTTATTATTTGCCATCCTACTAACCCCACATATCAACTGGCACTTTGTAGGTACTCAATAAAATCATGCTTGAATGAAGGAATAAATGAATGGATAGATGAATGGATGACTTCAGGAAAGTCACTTTACCTCTCTAGATGTCCATTTCTCTACCTGTAAATCAACCTTACTTGGCAGGATAACCACAGGATTAAAGATAATGTGTGTCAAGTGCTCCCTAACAGTGCCTGAAATATAGTAGATATTTTCTGAATCAAAGCGATGATTAATATTTGGCACAATAAAAATAAAGGAGGAGGAGGAGGAGTTGAAGGAGACTCTGCCCTAAGCCTAGGATAATTTCTCCCACTTAGTTTTACCATTTATATACAGAAGATGGCTTTAACAGTAATAATAAATTGGTCATTTTATTAAAACAACAACAGCAGCCTATTATGTGCCAGGCCAAAAACAGAAGGAGGTAGTGGGAAGACTCTAGACTCAGAGGATGCGAGGCCAGAGCTGTGGGCATCGCCCTTGTGTCTGGAGACCAGTTATTACTAGCACAGCTGGTTCCTAACTCTTTACTCATAGGTGAAAACTTGTCTAAGGGGTCATTAATTCCCTCTGTAATTAATGTAAAAACTGCAGGGTTTGTATTAATGGAAAAATAAGCTCAAGCGTCAAGCTGATAATATTGATAATGTGTGCTTGTAATTATGTACTACAAATAACTATAAATTCAGTCACTGCACTAACAAAATAGAAAAATTCCTGAAGCAATCAAGATATTGGTAGCAGCTACCATCACTAGCATTATGTCAGTTGTTCTGAGGCTATGAAAATCACCACAAACTAGGAGCAATGGTCATATTCACTGTGTATTTAAAAGGTATTTTGGCATAAAATAAGAAAACAGGGTAGCTCAGTGGTAGAGCATGTGCTTAGCATGCACAAAGCCCTGGCGTTCAACTCCCAGCACACATAAAAAAGTAAAAAAGGGACAATTTTATCTAAAACAGCATATTTTGATGCAAGAGCACTTGAAAAACAATTCAAGAACTTACAAACAAAATGAACAAAGGTCATCTTGCAAAAAATTAGGAACCAAAACCTTGGTGGATGGGCAATCTTACAATTGTGAGCCTCTGAGCAGGATACCCCTCCCAGGCTCTGACTTTACTTGTGTGCACATAAAAACAGTGCTCGCTGGAAAAGAAACACCAAGTGCCAGGTATTTTTTGTGTATTTGTGGCAGTGTTGGGGCAGGAACCCAGGACCTGACACACTCTACCACTGAGCTATGTCCCCAGCCCTTTTTATTTTGAGACATGGTCTTGCTAAACTGCTGAGGCTGGCCTCAACCTCCTGAGTAGCTGGGATTACTGGTGTGCACCAGTGCACCCAGCTAAATGTTGAGTGTTTTACCTCTCTACCTTCACCCACTTCCAAGAGAATCAAGTCCCACCTACAGCCTCCTGCTACCTTATATTACCACAGGTTGGACAAATTCAGTGCAGTCAGATGGGGTAGACTGAAGCTGGAAGGTCAGATAGCTTCCAAGTTGGCAGCCACATTAGGTCATGTGATAGCAGAGGAAGCCAGTCCAGAGAGAGAAATCAGTGAAAAGGAAATGACAGGGACTAGGTAAGCTGTGAGAGAGATGGAAAGAGACAAGATATGGGCCCAAAAGATGCAGTGAGTAAGAGAGCAATCTTGTTCCTTGACTTTCTGGTCTCACTTCCAGCTGGCAAGAGACCTGGCTGTACTTCATTTACTGTTCTTAGATTCTGTGAGATGTAGCCTCACAACAGTGTCCCCCTTTATTCTTGAGCTAGTTTGAGTGGGCTTCTGTTCCCTGAAGCAAAATGTACCCACACTAAAACAAGTGAAAATTGGGAATATAAGTGCTAGGCTTGCATAAGCAAAAACCCATATAGAACACTTATATTGGGAGGGGTAAATGCAATTATATGGTATTTGCGTTTGTCCATCCAAAAGTTCCCTCATTTCCTGACACTTGCTGCCACAGCCACACACTATGGTCACACAGTCACACACTTTCAGTGACATGCCAAAACAAATGCAGCAACCACCAAATATGTTTGTATACAGACACCCTGATGTGCATGGCCACACGCCAGCATGCAACATTGCCCTGACTCTTCACAGCCATACTGACACAGAGCCTCCCTGACATGCAATGATGCACACCCACACACATGAACACAGTGGCACTGCCCGTAAAGCTCAGGGCAGGAGTCGAAGCTTGACTGGGCTCTGCACAGCCTCCCTCCCCAGCTGCCAAGTGACTCATCCCCAGGGCTGCTAATTAAAGCCAGGACAGAGGGGACAGAGGCAAGGGGAGGGGAAGAGAGGGAAGGCAAGTTTATTTTGGTGCCAACCAGGCACTCAGCCAGCTTAGGGGTCACCCACTTCCTGGGGCTGGGCCAGGCGGGGGAAGGAGAACACAAAAAGGAAAGGGAGGAGAAGAACCTTTTGCTCCTTCTCACCCTTCTAAGTTTCCTGGATAGGTACCTGCTTTGGGAAAATTACCCCAGCTCACCCTACCTCTTGCCTTCTCCATCACACTCTCGGAATTCAGCTTGACCCCTCCAGATTCTTGTCCTTACATTCTGACTGTACACCTCAACACACTCCCATATGGGCTTTTCAGAGCTGGTTCATCTGTCTGTAGCAACCCCAGACTGGGAGCTCCCTATGGGTAGGGGCCTTGGTTGCCTGCTTCCATCCCCCTGTGGATCACCCAACACAGGCTTGCTACACAGGAAATGCTCTGTAAGTGCCTCAGGAATACAATTGAGTAGACTCCAGGATAGTGTAGTGATCACAAATCTGATGGTCTGAATTCTGACCTTAATTCTACCATGGGATCAATTATTTTAGTTCTCTAAGCTTTAGTTTGCTCATCTGTAAAATGACAAAACCATATGCCCTATAGGATTGTTGTGAAAAAGAGATGAGACTGTAAGTAAAGGGCCCAGCCTGGTACCTGGCATATAATAGCTTTAGCCATCACTCAGTAAGTGCTATTGCTGCTGCTGATTACCCCTACCTCAAGCCTGGGGTAGCACCAATTATAACAGAGCCAAATTCCATACCTGGCTCCACTAGATAGTACCCATGGAACTTCTGGCAAGTCCCATAAGTTCTCAGAGTATTGTCTCATATGTAAAATGGAGATTCACAATGTGACACCATAAATTTACTGTAAAGAGCTGAGTCTGTCAAGTGTCCTGTGTGGAGCCCAACTCAGAAGCAGCTCAATAAATTACAGCAGTGATTCCTAAGGCTAATAGGAGGAACTCAGACCTATGGGGCCAGAGAAGCCCAGGAGGGAAGAAGCAGTCAGGGCAGACAATGGCAGCCAAGGCAGGCTTTCCAGAGCAGGCAGGACGGAAGTTGCACCCCCCACCACATACACCTCAACAGCCATTCAGCAAGCAGTAAGAGACAAAGGTTCCAGGCAAAGGAAGCAGTAAGGACAGAGAGCTTGGGCAGGGTGGGCAGCTGTGCTGAGTTGAACAGGAAGCAGAATGGGAGGGAAGAATTGGACACAGCTGGGGTGACTCTGGGGACTGGTGGTATGTTAGACATGTGAATGGGGGAAGCCACGGAAGGGCCATAAAGTCTAGGCCATCTCTGATTGCCAGGAGGTCAAAACAAGAAAGAATCTTCCAGATTATTTAATCCAAACTCAAGTTGGACAGATGGGGGCACTCAGGCCCAGAGTGGGAGGACTCCTCTGGGAATAGAGCCAGCAGTGGCTCCTCCTCCCACTTCTCCTCCCAACTGCAGCGGCTCCAGTTGCCATGGGGACGTCCCTGGTTCGCGGGTGTCAGTGGCTCCCCACCCCCTCCCTCCTTCCCTAGCAACAGGCCACCTCCTCCAGCTCTCATCATTGCGTGCCTAGCAACCCCTGTCTGATCCCTCTACCCCCAGTTCCAGCCTGACCCTCACTGCCTGCCCATGGAGCTGCTGGACCTGGGCTACTGCGCTTTTGGTGAGGGGATGGATCAAACCCCTCCTTCCTTGTCTGTTTTCAAGTTCTGCACTTCCCCACATTTTTTCAGCTTGACTCTATAACATATAACAATGGATTGGATTAGGGGAGGGCAGAGGGCAGTACAATTCATCGAGCCACTATTTTATGCTGAGCACTGCTTTAAGTTCTCTCATCAACTCAGACAAGTAAAAATTACTGTTTCTATTTTACCAAAGAGAAACTAAGGACCAGAGAAGTTAAGTGCCTGCAAAGAGCACACGGTTAGGAAGCAGGCTTTGTGACCTTGAGCCAGGGCCAGTTCTTCTCTAGACTTTGGCTTAAGGTGCCTTTATGTCTGACAACTACTCTAGAATCTACGGGAAGTCCAAGCACCTAACTCTGCCCACAGCCCTCCCCCATCATCAGCTATTCAGTTCTAATTAGACTCTATAGTTCCTCTGGCACCCAATACTTAGAAGCCCTCTGGCCTGGGCCCTGCCTTAGGTGGTGTGCAATCCACCTATCCTGCTCACTTCTTGCTGGGCAGTTTTCAAAACAGCAGAGCCCTAGCCCCTCTCCTTGGTGTTTCTTTTTCTTCTTGTTTGTTTTTGTTTTGTTTTGTTTGGTATTGGGGATTGAACTCAGGGGTGCTTTACCACTGAGCTACATGCCCTTGTGATTTTTATTTTGAGAAAGGGTCTCACTAAATTGTTGAGGGGCTCGCTAAGTTGCACAGGCTGGCCTTGAGCTTGTGATCCTCCTGCTTCGGCTTTCCAAGTCACTGGGATTACAGGTGCCACCATGTCTGGCTTCCTTGGTGTTTTTTCTAACCCTTCTCTGTGTACACACACACACACACACACACACACACACACACACACACACACACGTGCTTACTAGATGAGGAAATGAGTTCTAAGGGACAAACAGATTTGTCCAATCACACAACTAGAAAGCAACCTAGCCAAAAAACGAAGCCCTCTGCCCAGATCCAAAGTTTCTGCCCCTTTTTATGCTAAAGAGCTTAACCTCTCCCCAATCTTTCTCAGCTCCCCACTGACGATAGAAAGTATCCGTGACCCATCCTTGACCAGTGTTCCAAACTTTAATTTTTTTTCTGCTCAAATCTTCTGTTTTAGCTCAACTGACTACTCCCTGTCTTTAAACACGCCCCTTGCTTTCCTATGCACATTGATTCCACTTCTAGAGAGATGAAAAAATATATATATACATATATATATATTCAAATATGAGTCAGTTCTATTCAGACACTACCTGCTCCAGAAGATCTCCCTGACCCCTAACTGGAGTGAACTCAAGAATTTACATGTGGGGCCTGAGAGCATCCTTAGAGGGTCCTATCCAACCCTGGTTCCCAGGTAAAGAATCTTTCCACCATGTTTGTAAGATCTTGTCCCATAATGCTATGCTTTCAGTCCTCCCTGTGGCCCAGGTTTGACCCTTACTTCCCTACCTGCTGAGTCCCCAAAGCCTCTATAGCCTCCTTGACCATTTACCCAGGATGGATGCCAAGAAGCAAGTCTGAGAATGCCAACACTGGCTTTAGAACCAGAAAGCCTAGGGTATGAATCAGAGAGGTGCCATCCTGCCCCATTCCTCTTCTTTCCTTGGGCAAGGAACTGACCTTCTCAGAACCTCCTTTTCCTCATCAGTAAATCAGGAATCAGAATCCGTGCCTAATAGGGCTGCTGTGAGCATTAAATAAGATCATATTCAGAGTTCTTAGTATGTGTGGAATCAATGATAATTGCTATGATTACTAATATTAGCATGAGGATGAGGATGAGTATTATTATCTGCAAGGCTGTTGAGAGCTCCCACAGTGATGGTGTGGGCAGGGCTGTGGGCTTGATGCCAGGCAGATCTGGGTTTGAATTCTGGCTCAGCCACATATTAGTTGTGTGACTGTAGACAAAACCCATAACCACCCTGAGCCTCAGTTTCTTCAACTGTAAAACACTGATGATAAGGCCAGCCCAGGTTCCACCTACAGTGTCACTGGGAGGATCAAACAAAAGAAAGTCCATGACAACTTCTATAAGTCATAAAGGCCCAACGTAAGTCATTATATGACTTATGATTATGATTATTATTAAATACCTTGAGCGATAGGTCCCAGGAACTCCCCTGGTGGGAAGAGGTAAGAACTAGAGGCACTTTGAAGCTGATTCCTCAACAATTAGCAGGCACATCATTAGGAGGTCTGAAGGAGCCCTGGGCTCAAGGTCTGTCCAGGTTACGTTTCCCCAAATCCACAGTGGGATGGTGAGATCCATGTCCTTTTCTAGACAAGCACCTTCCTAAGTGCTAGGACAAGCTGTGCCTGTGTCATGCTCCTTGGCTGCATGCTGAGACTAATTATAGCTCACAATATACCCCTTTCCTGGACACCAGGGCTAACTGTGTCCATCGTGTTCCCCCTGCTTTAATGCTGACTTCACTGTGTGTCTATCACAGCTCTGACCTTGGCCCAATGTGTTCAACCCAGACCCCCTGCCTGGGATGCTAGGATAGTGTGTCTTACATCTCTGTCTGTGTGCTGGCATCCTCTTCCTCTAGCCCATACCCACTGTCTGGATGACAGGACCTGCACTGCTGCATATGGCTGGGCAAACTGTGCCTCAAACAAGGGGTAACACTCAAGAGGGCATGAGTGGGAGCTGATATCCAACCTTTGCTATGCTCACGAAGCTGGGAAGCCTGCTGAGCATGGCCCAGAGGTAAAGGAACATTTTCCCAATTGATCCACTCAGAAGGTATGTCCCTGAAAGGGGCACCTTTTTTCTATTCTTCAGTGGTAGCCCTGGCTGGGACTAACTGTCCCTATCCTGTGCCTCTGCTGCCTGGACCCATCTCATCTCAGAGGCCCATCCCATAGTCCATAGCCTGGAAGCTAAGACTGATTGGGCCCTACCCTGAGCCCCCCATCATCCCATAATAATCCCTATACTTGACACTTCTTGCCTTCATGAGGCATTTGATGGTTGAAGGTCTAGGGAATACACAAAGAGCCCTTGCCTCTACCCCAATTTTTCTCCTGCCTACTCAAGTGGCAACTGATTGCACCTTTAAAATTTACTGAATCTTGTAAACTTTTTAACCAAGCAAACAAAAAATGTTTACTTGTCACCATCATATATATTTCTAATGTCTAGGATGTGTCATATCTAAAGTCCACCTAAATCCCACTACTCAGGGCTGACACAGTTCAGGATAGGAACAAGAGCACTAGATTAGGTAAGCCCAACATTCATCAAGCCCTCTTCTCCTGGGAGAAGGTGGTAAAGGTCCCGGATCCAGAGCTGACCACTCTGGAGATTGGCTTTCATATCTGGCCAGCTCCAATGAGCCCCTGAAGTGTTCAGCCAAGCCCCTGAGACAGGTAGGGTCAGAAAGACTGAAGAACAGTCTATAACCCTCTCCCAAGACCTGCCACATTCACCCTGCCCTCCCACTCCACTCTGCTCCACACCCACCCCTAAGATTAATGGGGAAAGAATCTTGGAGTTGGTCCCTACCCTTGCCCATGGATCCCAAAGTAAGAAACTAGAGGCTCCCACCCCAGACCCTGCCCAATTTCCCAACTACTACTAAAGAAAGGAGGTACTGACCTGACTGTTCTGGAATTCTCACCATCAGATCTGAAAGGGAAACAACAAAAAAAAAACACAGTCAACATATGCTTTCTACACTTTTCCCCTGCCCTATGTCGTGGCCTTGAGGTCTAATGCATGTTGATGGAAATGAGATGAAGGGTATTCCATTCATGCAGGGAGAATAGCAGGTAGAAAGGCCGTGAGATGGTTGAGATGGCGAGTGCATAGCCAGTTGGAAGAACACGGAGGAAGACAGGCTGGAGTGGAGTGAGCAGAAGAAGGGTGGTCAGAGGTGAGGTCAAAGAGGTACCAGGAAATCAACAGCAGTGGGGCCTAATGGTTCATGGTGAGGAATGTGATTTTCCCTGGAGTGGCCTAAGAAGCAGCCAGCAGCTGTGGGCAGGGGCAAAGCCTGAGCTTTAAACATAGAGACCTAGGCTCAGATATCGGCTCTGCCACTTACCAGCCCCTTGACCTGGCAGGTCACTTCACCTCTCTGAGTCTGAGCCTCAGTCTCCCCATTTGTAACATGAGGTCGATCCTCGCAGAGCTGTTGGGATGATTAAGCCCTTTGGAACCCAGTAGACAAATGCCAGGTATTATTAACAACATAGAAGAGGCTTTGCCAATTGCCTGGTCCAACCTGCTTATTTTCCAGATGAAGAGAATGGAGCCAAGGGGGTAAATGAGTCAGCTGCTGGGTTCCTTTCTACTACACTGGTCTGCCTTCTTCATTGTGAGGCCCCTCAGAGACAAAGGGAGTGCAACAGAAGAGAATGGAGTGGGGAACAGCTCTGAGGGAAGCAGGGGAATGAGTGAAATGTGAACCACTCCCCTCCCCTCTGGCTACTCCTCCCTGAAAGGAGTGTATTAGTGTGTGTGTGTGAGAGAGAGAGAGAGAGAGAGAGAGAAATGGTGCGTGTGTGTGTGTGTGTGTGTGTGTGTGTGTGTGTGTGTGTGCATGCGCTGTGTAAGGGAGATTAAGGCAGAGGAGCTGGTAAACTGAGGGCGGGGGAGGAGAGGAGGGCCAGGAACCATGGAAATGGGACAGTGTGGGAAGTTGTCTTCCTCTTCCTCCCTGGTAGTCTTTTTTTTTTTTTTTTGGTACTTGGGATTGAACTCAGGGGCACTCGACCCCTGAGCCACATCCTCAGCCCTATTTTGTGTTTTATGTAGAGACAGGGTCTCACTGAGTTGCTTGCTTAGTGCCTCGCCATTGCTGAGGCTGGCTTTGAACTCGCGATTCTCCTGCCCCCTGATAGTCTTTATTCTCCCTCTACCCCAGGCCTCCTGCTCTCTCCTAGGCTGGGCTGTGAAAGAACACAGAGGTAAACACACTGTAGGCTCTGTATTCAGCTGAGAGAGCCAAGATGTGACTTTAGTGGCAGGAGGGCCCATCTTTAACTGTGCTGAGGGCCAAAGGACAAAGGGACACACAGAGAAGGAGATGGAGCTTGAGAGAGCGCATCTGTTGAAAGAGTGAATGAAGGCCCCATGAGTGAGGTGGGGCAGGTAAGCATCAGGGTGTCAGGTGAGTATAGCACTTCCAGTTTGACTACTTCCCAGCCATACAATCCTGGGGAAGTCACTTCATTACATGAAACCTCAGTTTTTTCACTTGTAAAAGGGGTGGGCGTGGAGGCAGTGGTGAGAATCCCTGCCTTTATGCAGAGGTTTTGAGGCTCAACAGTAATCTGGCACAGGTACATGCTCAGCTGATAACAGTGACACCAACTTTTAGTTATTTAAGCTCCACAAAGGAACATAGGACCAGGGGGCCATGTACTACCTTATTGCATTTATTAAAACTTTCTCACTCTGCAGCAGCAAGATTGCTTCTGAGGCCTGGCCCAATTATTCTCAGGTATCAGGTCTGAGGGGCCCTTCAATGATTTCCCACTTGCCTACAGAATGGAGGCTGAGCCTCTCAGCTTCTGTTCCTAACACTAACCCTCTGCTCTAGGCCAGCTGGTCTCTTCACTAAGCACTTACCCCCAAACCCAGCACACATTTATTTAACCTACTGTACACCACACCCTGACTTGGAAAGGCAACCCATAAAGAAGCTCATGGACTGGCCACTTGCCCACATTTATTTTAGGAATTAAGCAACGTATAAAATCACCTTCATCATCATCACAAACAATCATTGAGCACCTACTATCTCCCAGGTACAGTATTAGGCTGTTTTCACAGATTATTTCCTTTGATATATAAAGTAGGGATTAATCTTCCAAATTTAAGATGATGAAACTGAGACTCAGAGAAGCTAGAATGATTTGCCCAAGGTCACACAAGTAGAGGAGCTTGGAGTGAAGCCCAAAGCTCAAGCTCTTACCACATTTCACTTTACCAGTAGCTCAATACTGCTTCATTCCCCAGTATCAAGCCAGAGATATTGACAGACCCTTCCTCTCCAGCATTCTTTCTTCTGAGAGATTCCCAGATATGTACCTGTGCTCCCAAAGTATTTCTTTTTTTTTTTAAATGTTTATTTTTTAGTTGTAGGTGACAGAATATCTTTATTTTATTTTTATGTGGTGCTGAGGATCGAACCCAGTGCCTCCTGCGTGCTAGGCGAGCACGCTACCACTGCGCCATAATCCCAGCCCCCCAAAGTATTTCTATGTGATGATGTGTTACAGTTTTCAAGATGATAGTGAAGAAGGGCAAGAGCTCCAGGCCACAATGAAGAATGAATTAGCCAATTCTCACAGTAGTCTGATTCTTACTAGTTTGAGGGGACAGCACTATATGACCCTCAATGTAGGGATACAGCTCACCTGAGGGATCTATCACCCTTTATGCATTTAGTATGTTATATATAGACAATAATCATCAATGCAGTGCTGTCCTACCCCTCTTCAGGGGCCATGCCTTGCCAAATGGTCAATCTACCTTCTACTTCATGAAGCTGTGCCATTATTCGTCTGGGGACAGAATAGATTGGAAGAAAGAAGCTGAGTTTGATTTATGGCTCACTCCCTAACTGACAGTGTAGGCTTGGACAAATCACTTCTCTCTGGACCTTGGTTCCTCACCTGCAAAATGATGGGGCCATGTTAGTTAAGTTCCAAGTAACCTTCAAGCTTTAAAATTTAGTTTTTTCAGAACCCCCAAGTTTATCTCTTTTATCAACTAGATTCAGCTGTCCACATGTAGAAAAGCAAAGACCTAGGGACCAAATCCCTCTTTATTATCCATGTAAGTAGAAGAAATCAATTTCTCCTGCTGATCCCTAAAGCCTTCTAATAAAAGGCCATTTAAGACCCCAAGATTCTCATAACTTGGATTTATCATTCCCATCCTCAGTAGTAATGCCCAATAAACAGTAATTTATTAAAGCCTATGAGTATAGTAACCATATTTTCCGAGCCAAAAACTTGGGCATGTAACCTGACCAAGAATTTTGATATGGGCTGGGATTGTAGCTCAGCGGTAGAACGCTTGCCTCACATGCATGGGGCCCTGGGTTCGATCCTCAGCACCACATACAAAGCAATAAAAAAAATAAAGACATTGTGTCCATCTATAACTAAAAAAATATTTAAAAAAAAAGAATTTTGATATTATGGCTTCCAGGTCTGAGAGGCAATCTAAAGATGGGAGAATACATGGCAGAATAGCAACAGTTCCTGGGGCTGGGGCTGTAGCTCAGTGGTAGAGCACTGGGTTCGATCCTCAGCACCACATACAAATAAATAAAGATATTGTGTTCATCTACAACTAATATATATATATATATATAAAGAATATCAATAGTTCCTGAACTTTTGGAGAACTTATAGAGACAAAACAGCAGAACAACTGAAAAGACTGGAGGCTCTCAGGACGCCACACTGGAGTTTCTGTGCTTGCCTCCAGACTAGATTTCCTGCCTCCAGTTTTCATCTTCCAAATCAAGTATAAACAACAACTGGGTGAACAACATGGTACCTCTCCCCAAGAACCTGGGATTAGATAAACAAAATTGTCTTCTGAAAGCTAAACTAATTAAACAAAACAAAAAGCATCAGAAACAAGATAGGCAGAAGCACCCAAATGAGACAAATGTCCTCAAGCCAGGATTTGAGTAATGTGTCTAAAAGATCATGTGTCCAGGGGTGAGGGTGTGGTTCAGTGGGAGATCACTTGCCTCATGAGTGCAAGGCCCTGGGTTTGATTCCCAGCACACACACTGACATACACAAAGCTTGTGTGTCCAACAGAAAAGAGGTTGGACATCAATGAAAGCAGGCTGGGGATGTGACTCAGAGGTAGACCACTTGCCTGGTATGCATGAATTCCTGGGTTCAGTCCCAGTACTGACAGGGAGAGGGAGAGGGAGAGGGAGAGAGAGAGAGACAGACAGACAGACAGACTTGAAGGGCAACTGTGAACAGAGCTCTTCCAGGAGTGTCCTGAGGAAAGAGGTACCCTGGCCCAGGGATCATGCAGGTCTCTCCAAAAGCTGAGAACTGGCCTTCAGCAGCTAGGCACCTTCCCTCCCAAGCTGACTGCATGTGTCTTTCATGGACAACTCCTTTTTCACTAGGACTGAGAAAGGAACATTCTAAAGCACAAACCAGTTGATGTGGTTCTCCTGATTTGAACGTTCAATAACTTCAAACACACACAGAGAGATAAAGCTCCACCTCTCTAAAACTCTAAATCTCTCACTCTACCCTCCCATCATCTGCCTTTTGAGCACACCTAGTATTTGCTACCTGGAACATACTTGACCCTCTTTATGTTTTTTAAATGATTTTTAATTTTATTGAAGTAATACATGAACATGGTTTTAAAAGTCATATTGTTAAAAAAATCTTTTTTTATTTACTTTTAGTTGTAGATGGACACTACCTTTATTTAATGTATTTATTTATATGTGGTGCTGAGGATCAAACCCAGTGCCCCACACATGCTAGGCAAGTGCTCAACCACTGAGTCACAACCTCAGCCCATGTTAAAGGATCTTAACCAAAACAAATCTCCTTTATGACTTTTTATTTTTTCTGAATTACTTTTTTTTAAATATTTTTTAGTTGTTAATGGATCTTTATTTATTTATATGTGGTGTTGAGAATCAAACCCAGTGTCTCACACATGCTAGACAAGTGCTCTACCACTGAGCCACAACCCCAGCCCCTGAATTACTTTTCATATTTCTAAAATATGTGTTCATATCACTAATTCATTTTTGGCTTTATCTTATATGTCTTTTGTTTTGTTTTGTTTTTCAGATGGGATCTCACTATGTTGCTCAGGCCAGCCTTGAACTCCTGGATTCAAGAAATCCTCCTGTATCCACCTTCCTAATAGCTGGAACTCCAAGCACCCATGCCACCATGACTGGCTTGTGTGTTCTTTTTTATCTTTCTTTCTTTTTTGTTTTTATTTTTTTGCAGTACTAGGAGTCAAACCCAGAGCCTTGCATATACTATCCCCCAGACCTGTGTGTCTTTTTCTAATTTTATTTTTTTTAACATTCACAGTTTTTTGAAACATAGTAGTGGAATTAATTGTCACACATTCATACATGTTTGTTTAATTTTATTTTTTACCAAAGTCATACATGTGTACAGAATTTCAAGTCACATAGCACTGCAGGATTATAAGGAAAAACACAATTCCCTGCTATATCCTTCCTCACTCCCAGTTGCCACTGTCAAAGCTGATCGATCCCTTTCCAACTCTTCACTTCTTTTTCAGTATTTACTCCCTCATTTCTAAAGAACACACACATCAAGCTGGGCACCATGGTGCACACCTGTAACCCCAGCACTTTGGGAGGCTGAGATAGGAGAATCTCAAGTTCAAAGCCAGCCTCAGCAATGGCAAGGCACTAAGCAACTCAGTGAGATCCTGTCTCTAAATAAAACACAAATAGGGTTGAGGATGTGGCTCAGAGGTCAAGTGCCCCGGAGTTCAATCCCTGGTACAAACACACACACACACTCACACACACACATCATTCTATTTCTTATTTTTTTCAGTTTTCTAAATTATGTCTTTAATTCCTACTATGCAGTACAAGGTCTGAATACTCTAATGCATACTACCACCACCATGAGTCTTTAAGTGCTGTTTTATATGCATTATAGTATGGTGACCATTTTCATTTACTCCAGCCATCATGCAGGTACACATGTGCCCTCCCCTCATTCCATCATTAGACTTATATCACAAAGTCTGTAAATCAATGTTGGTGGTTTACATTATAATGACTGCATAGATACCAACACAGGTTGAATATACCTTATCCGAAAAGCTTGAGACCAGAAGTGTTTCAGATTTCTGATTTTTCCAGATTCTGTAATAACTGCATATAGATAATGAGGTATCTTGGGGATAGAACCCAAGTATAAACATGAAATTCATTTATGTTTTATAAACTCCTTATAAACAAGGTTTAAGGTAATTCATAGTTTGGTGTTTTTTGTTTTTTTGTTTTTTTGTTTTTTTTTTTTTGGTACCAGGGATTGAACTCAGGGACACTCAACCACTGAGCCACATCCCCAGCTCTATTTTGTATTTTTATTTAGAGACACGGTCTCACTGAGTTGCTTAGTGCCTCACTGTTGCTGAGGCTGGCTTTGAACTCATGATTCTCCTGTCTCAGCCTCCCAAAGTGCTGGGATTACAAGCATGTGCCACCACACTCGGCTTAATTCATACAATATTTTAACGAGTTTTGTGCATGAAACAAAGTTTCATGGTATGAAATTTCCCATTTGTGGCATCATGTCAGTGCTCAAAGTTTGGAATTCGGGGGCACTCTGGATTTCAGATTTTAGGATTAGGGATGCTCAACCTGTAATGGATAAATCGTATCATATATAATTACATTTCCTTTTCTCATACAATCTTTACTTTTTGTGGTGCTGGGGACTACAATTTTTTATTCTCCCTGTAACTGATCACTGCCTGTTTTTTTGTTTGCTTAGTTTTTCTTCATACAAATGATCAATTTCTCCCCAAATTCTGTCAGAAATGCAATTCTCCTTTCAATATGTTGTGACACATCAGGTAATCCATCAGTTCATATTTTTTCCCCTTAGAGACATCAATACTTCTGCTGTACTCAAAACTGACTGCTCGAGGCTGGGAGTGTAGCTCAGTGGTAAAGCAGTTGCCTAGGACATGTGAGGCACTGGGTTTGATCCTCAGCACCTCATAAAAATAAATAAAGGTATTGTGTCCATTTACAACTAAAAAAAAAAAAAAGGTTGCTCTTCAGGTCTAACCAGGCCTTACCCTAAGACATTCTCTCTCCTCCATCATCCAGAAATTCCTTTCACCTCTCTTCTGTATTGTATTTCTTGTTTTCTAGTTTCTGTGATATTTTATTCCCTGAGTTTATGTCCACATCTTACCGGAGCACTTTCTCGAATGCTTCTTAAGAAAGGAGTCATAGGACATAAAATATTTAGAACTTACATGTGTGAAAATGTCTTTAGCATTCCCTCACTCTTGATTCATAATTCAACTGAGTATAGACTTCTAGGTTGGAAATTCTTTTCCCTCATAATATTGCAAAAAAACCTGCCCCATCATCTCCTAGCTTCCAGCCCTGCTGTTGAGAAATCCAACACTATCTTTTTCTTGATCCTTTGTATGTGATACAGTTATTTTTCTCTAGAAGGTTTTAGGATTTTCTTTTTCACCCCTGGTATTCTGCTGGGCATGGTGGCACACACCTATATTCCCAGTTACTTGGGAGGCTAAGGAAGGAGGATCACATGTTTGAGGCCAGCCTCAGCAACTTAGTAAAGCCCTAAGCAACTTTGCAAGATCCTGTCTCAAAATAAAAAAGGGTTGAGGATGTAGCTCTGTGGTAAAGCACCTCTGGGATCAATCCCCAGTACCAAAAAAAAAAAAAAAAAAAAATCTCTGTATCAGAACGTCACAGTGGCATATCTTGGCATGGGCCTTTGTATCATCTATCTTGCTGGGTACTTGGCAGGAGTTTTCATTCCTTCAGTTCTAGGCAATATTCTTGTATTATGTCTTTGAGAATTTTCTTCCTGCTGTTCCTCCATTTTCTATTTCTGGAATTCCCATCGTTAGGTGGTAGAATTCCTCAATTGATCCTCAAATTTTCTCAACTGTTTTCTCTTCTGTTGTCTTTCTCTTCATCTTGTTATTCTGCTTGCTAGGATATCTCCTTACCTTTTACTTTGTAATTCTACTGCATTTTTTATTTTGGCTGGTTTTTTTTTTGGTACTGGAGATTGAACTCAGGGGCACTCGACCACTGAGCCACATCCCCAGCCCTATTTTGTGTTTTATGTAGAGACAGGGTCTCACTGAGTTGCTTAGCGCCTCGCCGTTGCTGAGGCTGGCTTTGAACTCGCGATTCTCCTGTCTCAGCCTCCCTAAGTGCTGGGATTACAGGCTTGAGCCACCATGCCCAGCTTTGGCTCTGTTTTTAATTTCCCAGGTTTCTTCTCCTTCCTCCATTACCTAGGCCCCTTCCAAGTTCCTTACTTCTGTTCGTTTGATTTTTCCATCTGTTCTCCAGGTTGATGGTTTTCCTCAAACAGCTTCGGACTATCTGATAATCTCTGGCTACCTAGAATTTGGTGTGTTTTCTAAGTATCAATTGTAGCCAGGTGTGGTGGCACATGTTTGTAATCCCAGTGACTCAGAAGACTGAGGCAGGAAAATTGCAAGTCCAAGACCAACCTCAGCAAATTAGTGAGGCCCTAACCAATTTAGTGACACAGTATCTCAAAATAAAAAAATAAAAAGGGCTTAGGATGTTGCTCAATGGTTAAGCACCCCTAGGTTCAGTCGCCAGTACTGCAAAAAATAAAATTAAAAACCCACATCAATCATATTAAGGTTTAATTTACATAAAACAAAATATACATAACTTAAGGATCTTTGGCTGATGATCCTTGGCTATCAGTTCCCCGAGCACTGCAAAGCTGTGCAGAAACTATGGGTGCAGGTAGAACTTGCCATAAAGTAAGCTTCACTAGGAGGTTACTGAACTGAAGGCCTATTTTTTGTTTGTTTTGTTGTTGTTGGAAGACCCCCAAATTTCATCTCTTAGAGGCCTTTTTATGGGGTCTTTCGGTTTCCCTAGAGAATAATCCTTTGATCTCTTGTGTGCTCCTGGCTTTGGTGTCCTAACAATGGGGGAGAGAAGGTTGGAGCCCCATCATTTTAGCTTGCAGACTCCTTTGCTTGCAGTCCTGTTTTACTCCATCTTTCTCTGTGCCTGATGTTCTCAAGCCCGAAGCTTCTTAACTTTAATTTCTCCAGAGAATCAACCTCCATCTGTAGGGATGGGGCTGCAGGTGGAGGGAGTCCCTGACTGGATGGGATTGGGGAAGAGCCAGGAAGAACAGACTGCCTACATTCCTCTATTCTTGGGTCCATACCTCACTCTGCCTTCTGAAGTGTATAGTACCTCTGAATTCTGAGAATTGCTGGGTGCTCCTAGTGAAATAGTTTACTTCTGCTCAGCATCCAAGACCTTACATGTTGTCATCTTTTTTACTCCTTTACTCATATTTTGGTGGGACTTGGGAAAGCAATCAAAACAAATAAGGTTATTTTGTTTTGTTTTTGTGGTACTGGGGATTGAATCTAGGGGACACTTTACCACTGAGCCACATCCTCAGTCCTTTTGAGTTTTTATTTTTGAAATAGAGTCTCACTAAATCGTTCAGGCTGGCCTCAAACTTGTGATCTTCCTGCCTCAGCCTCCTGAGTAGCTGGGATTACAGGTGTGTGCCACCACACCTGGCTCAACTTGTGTTTAATTGGAAGCTCCCTTTCTTATTCCAGCCAAATCCTATTCATCCTCTATGACTCACAAAGGCACCACCTCTTCCAGGAAGCTTATGTTCATGTCCCCAATATGGGTTAAGAGCCCCTCCTATTTTCTCCCACAGTAGCCTATTCTTGCCTCTGTCTCAACCCTGATCAAACCGTTCCAAAACTGTCCATTTTCATCCCTGACTCTTCCAGCAGACTGGGAGTTCCTGGCAGTGCAGGGCTGTATCTCATTCCTGCCCATAACCTCAGCTCTCAGGGTTGGGTTCACAAGGTGAACATATCTGATTCAATGAATGAATAACTGAATACTATAAGAATGGATCAGAGGGCTGGGGTTATGGTGCAGTGGTAGCGTGCTCGCCTAGCACGCGTGAGGCACTGGGTTCGATCCTCAGCACCACATAAAAATAAAATAAAGATATTCTGTCCACCTAAAACTAAAAAATAAATGTTTAAAAAAAAAGAATGGATCAGAACCTGCCAGGGTCCATCCACAAAGAAAATAAGCTGGATACAATTGTTCCTATATAAAGTCAGTTCTCTAAAAACTGTAAGTTTCCTTAAAGCTGTGCGTATAAGGAAGCCCACTGCAGCATAACTTAAACCAATGAAAAAAAGGGCCCCACTTTTATGCCCTATCTGCAGAGGACACTTAAGTACATCATGGCATATCAGTTACCACTAAAAATGATGGTGATGAAGAATATGCAATTACATAGGAAAAATGTGCAAATAAAAAAGCAAGAACAATCGTGTGCAAAATCATTTCAACTACGTGAAAAAAAATTGCAGAGAATGAGGGAAATACACCAAATGTTCAGAGTAGCTGCCTCTGTATGTTGTAATTATGCATAATGCTTTTCTCCTCTACTTTTCCAAGGTTTTCTAAATTTTCTAATGGAAGAACACATTAAATATACAATTTGTTCAAAATTACTAAGAAATGAAGATAAGTATCCTGAGAGTGCTCTGAACCAACTACTATAAAGGATGCCCTAAAAATCTGTGTGTACATCTAGAGCTTACTGTGAAGGCAGCTTTCCTTACTGGCCAAAGATCTTGAAGGCCTAGTCCCATGGAACACCCCCCAGACACTCCCTTAACTGCAAGGCAGGAACTAGCTCAGGAAGCCAAAGGAGGAGGATCTTGGAGTCTGGTCTATTACAAACCTCACTATCATAGGTTATACTGAGAAACAGAGGCTCCTACACTGGGCCCTACTCTTTAGGGGCCCCTCCCCATAAATCAAAGTATCTGTGGGGTCAAGGAGCCATGCCCATCAGGATCTTTGGCCCTATCCCTTCTAGATCAAGGTACACAGGACCCAAGAATTCCCTGCCCAAATTTCTTGAACTTACTTTCAGGAATTATATGGTATTATTATCCAGGCCCCTCTGCTTGGCCCAAGGGTTGGCAGAAAGAGAAGGGGAGACAGACATGGTGTGAATATCTCAAAGTTCCATATGAATCACTGGTGCAAACAGAAGGGGGAGAACCAAGGGTTTTAACTGGTAGCTTGCCTAAATAGACTCAGCAAATGTAGAGGTGGATAAGCCCAGAGATCTCTGCAAACCTCAGGGTTTTCAGAAGGGCCTAGACTTGAGTGTTGGATAGATTCAAGTTCAAATCCATTCACTGACTGTGCAACTATGGGTGACTCTATTCCCCTCTCTGAACTCAATTTCCCCAACTATAAAAGGGATCTTATAATTCTGACTTCAGAGAGTTTTAGTGAGGCTTACTGAATAACACAATGGCCAGGTGCAGTGGTGCATGCCTGTAATCCCAGCACTTTGGGAGGCTGAGACAGGAGAAACGTGAGTTCAAAGCCAGCTTCAGTAACAGCGAGGCACTAAGCAACTCAGCAAGACCCTGTCTCTAAACAAAACACAAAATAGGGCTGGGGATGTGGCTCTGTGATCGAGTACCCCTGAGTTCAATCCCCAGTACCCTCCCAAAAAAGAATAACACAATGGTTAGGAGCAGAGGCTTTGGTTCAGATGATTCTGGGTTTAAATACCAAATCTATTCCTCCTGCCTATGAGATTACATCTCTAAGTCTCAGTATCCTCGTTAATATAATGGAACTAATAGGGGCTGGGGTTGCAGCTCAGTGGCAAAGTGCTTGCCTAGCATGCATGAGGCACTGGATTTGATCCTCAGCACCACATAAAAATAAACAAAAAATAAAGGCATATTGTCCATCTACAACTACAAAAAATTTTTAAAAATATATAATGGAGCTAATAATATCACTAACCTAAGGTCATTGAGTACCACATGGTTATAAAGAATATGTGATAACACTGGAAATGCTAAAATGAGGAAAACGTTGCTTAATAATGGTCGTGCAGCCAGGCATGGCAGCAGCGCACACCTATAATCCCAGCCTCTCAGGAGGCTGAAGCAGAAGGATTGCAAGTTCGAGGCCAGCCTGGGCAACTTAACAAGACCCTGTCTCAAAATAAAAAATAAAAAGGACTGTGGGTATAGCTAAGTGGTAGAGCACCCTTGGATTTAATCCCCAGTACCTCCCAACAAATGGTTGTGCAAATATTGGCTATGGTTGAGTTGACCAGGCCTTCTGTATACCCCATTCCACTGAGTAGTTTTACTTTTGTCCATAGCACTTACCACCATTTGACATACATATCTTCTTGTTTTTTTCCATCCCTGACCCAACATACACACAGTAGAATGTCAGTTTCACAGGGTAGAGGTTTTGTCTGTTTTGTTCACTATTTCCAAGTGCCCGGAACAATGTAAGGAACACAGAAAGTGCTCTTCAAAAGTCGAGTGGCTGTCTGTAGTGTAGACAAGGGAGAAAAGGCATTTAGTCATGGGAACAGCCAGAATAAAGACAGGGAAACATAAAGAAGCCTAAAATGCTTAGAGAACTCTAGATAGTTCAATACAAATTGAGTGCAGGTTTTGGAAGGGAACAGAGCGGCTAGAAAGATGAGTGGTGCTGAGGCCTTAGCCAAAGGAACATGCAAAAGCTTCCCTAGACCAAAAGTGGTATAAAGGCCTACTTGTGACAACAAGGAAGTAAAAAGGCACTAAGGAGAAGTAAATATGTGTCCCAAGTTCAAGTACTACCTAACACAAGACGATGTGAAAAGTAAAAGAAAAACCTTTAGAAAATTGATTCAGGTGGAGAGGAAGACTCCTTTCTCAGGAGCCCATTTGAGCCAAGAATTGGAACTAGAAATGACAATAAGAAGCAGATTTCCACTGGATGTGATGATGCTGTAATTCCAGCTATCTGGAAGGCTGAGGTAGGAGGATCAAAAGTTCAATGCTAGCCTCAACAACTTAGCAGGACATTGTCTCAAGGTAAAATAAAAAGGGCTGGGGATATAGCTCAGCAGAAGGGTGCTTGCCTAGCATGTACCAGGTACTGGGTTCAATTCCCAGCAACACAGTGAGACCCTGTCTCAAAAAATAATTAATTTTTTAAAAAAGAAGCAGGTACAGAAGACTGGTAGATGAGGTAATGGTGCCATACATGAAAATCTCATAAACGTTATTAAAATTGTGGGGGACATATGCAAGGGCATGTCACAAAATGGCGCCGAGCTACCAGTTCAGGCCTGACCACGCTGCCCCGAGAGGGCCATCACCTCACCCTTATTGGCTGACCTCTGCTTCCGTGTTCGTA
>CM053417.1:81529750-81562077 GCA_028644305.1 Xerus rutilus | reverse complement strand
TACCCCCTCCTCTATATAAGCCTGTATCTCTCCTCAATAAATCAGTTCCTGCTTAAGACAGAACTCTCCGGCTCAGGTGTGGTAATTGCGTGCCGGACGACTTTACCTTTCTCAGCCGTCGTGTTGGGGACTCCCGGGGATCCCCTCCTCCCCGCCAGCCGAGGGGGGAGACTGATACCTGGCTGGGAGGACCCCAACAAAAATAACAACTAGATGAACCACAGGAAAAATCAGAAAGCTTGTTGGATACTAGGAACATTTTCAGCAATGGACTCAGACAACATTGAAGGCAAATATGGCTGTGGGGATATGAAATGAACATCATGGTGGTTTCCAGGGCTTGCTATCCTTTTGTTGGTGATTATTCTTCCTATGGTCCTTGCTTATCATAACACCCTGAACAAGTTCTGGGTGATAAGGATGATGGTGATGATGATGATGACCAAAGATCACTTCATACTTCAAATGAAATACTTGTTTATCACTTTTTAAATGTCTTTTTCAGGCTAGGTGCAGTGGCACATGCCTGTAATCCCATCAGCTTGGGAGGATGAGGCAGGAAGATCATGAGTTCAAGGCCAGCCTCAGCAACTTAGTGAGGCCCTAAGTAACTTAGCAAGACTCTGTCTCAAAAGAAAAAAATAACATAAGGGCTGAGGATGTGGCTCACCTGTTAAGTGCCCCTGGGTTCAATCTCCAGTACAAAAAAAAATCCGTGTAATAATAAAGTTACTACTTATTTTGCACCTACAATGGTCTAGGACTTGTGTTATCTTCATAACAGTTGTAGAAGGTAGTCAATCTTTGTCTCCATGTATGGATATAGAAACAGGTTCAGAGAAATACTGTGATTTACCCAGAGTCACACAGTTAATAAGCAGTGGAGTTGAGATTCAAATCTGGGTTTGTCTGACTCCAAACCCAATGCTTTTAACTGCTACAGCTGCTGCTTCCTTCCGTCATACCAGAGCCAAGAAAGGCTTCATCTCCCATACCAGTCTGTGAGCTTGGCCTCTCTTCCTTACCAGTCTCCTGTCTCTCCTCCACATGCACAGCCCAAGGCCCCCAATACCAAGAACATTTAGGGAGTGCTTCTAGAAGAGACAATCACTCAAGGATGGAAAGGGGGAGAACCCAAGAAGGAAGGTGGGAGTAGGCACAGGTATTGCAGCCCAGATCAGATCAACAACTGTGATGAGGGAGGGAGAGAAAGACAGAGAGGGAAGGAGGTGGGGGGAGAAAAGGAGGTGGGGAGAGAAAAGCAAAGGAAAATGGAACTTGCTCTCCAGCCCTCCATTCTTTCCTCCCTCTGCCTCCAGTAGAAGGATGGAGGTTCACCCATGATGGGAAAGAGAGTGGGCGGAAGGGGGAGCAGCTAGAGCAGCCTGCTATTGCAGAAGTCTCAGTTCAGCCTCCAAACCCCCTCCTGTGTGCTTGAGGCCCATCTCTGTCCCACCGCTCCCACTGCCTGAACAAAGAGGCTGGGCTGCTTTCCAAGCACCCAGCCAATCCTGGAAAATCCCAGCTCATAGCAGACCAAGAGCCTCTTGAGTCACAGACAGGGTACCCAGAAAGATCAGAGGGGCTGACCCAGGGCTCCAGAAGGAGGTAGCAGCAGGGCTGGGGGCAGAGCCCAGATATCCACTCTTCATCTGGACTATGTCCATAATCTAGGAGGTAAAGGCTGAGAAAAGGGATGCTCCAGGGCTGCTAAAGGAAGCTCATGACAGAGGTTAGTGCCTGTAGCAACACAAGGCCAAATGAGGCTATCCAAGCTTTGCTATCAGGAGGGTTCACTAGTAGTTTCCAGCTTCAATGTGAGAGAGAGCAAAATAATTGTTTTTAAAAGTAGTATTAGCCTAAGTTTATACCTCAATAGCAAAAAGTGTTTATCTCCTTTCTCTCCCAGTGCCTCATCAAAATGAAAGTGAAGCAATAAAACAAGGTATGAACTCATATAAAGGAAGAGGATGGGAGAGAGTGGTATCAGTAAGATGAGAGATTTCAACAACTTTCTGGGGGCAAAAATAAACAAAAGATTATTTGCAGTTGAAGGAGAGCCAAGGACACCGTGTAGGGGATTACAGTTGAAGAGGGAGCCAGTCAGGCCAGCGGAGGCCAAGAGAAACTCCAGACTTGGCAGTGGTAGATAACAGGGAGGGTAGAAATAATCATGGGGCTGAAGACGAGGGATAAACTGAAGGTGAGTATATAAATCCTCCCTTCCCTGCCACCTCAACCACTAGACCCAAGACTCAGACCGCCTGACATCCACCCCTAGGCAAAATATCAGAGGGCTCCTTGCTGAATAAATTAAACTATGGGATAAACTAAGGTGGCCTCCAAACAAAGTGCTCATCATTCTGGTATTTGGGGAGTACTCACGATGATAACCAGCTCCCTGCTGGCCCACCAAAATAAAACCAGCAAGTGAACAAGTTGAGCCTGGATATATAGACAGGTCAATGAGACTTTCTATTAACTCATTCATAAGCTATAAAATAGAAAATAGGAGAGAAAAAGATAAACAGCCTAGATAATCAATCCAGGATGTTCAACACATTACAGAAAGAGAAAACAGAAAAAATGAAGGGAGAATAATTATCAAAGAAATAATGTAAGAAGAGACAAAGGCCTTTAAATTGAAAGGGCTCCCTGAGTACCAAGTATGTTGAAAAAAAGACAGACCTCAATCTGAATGTTGGATAAATTAGTGTTTGGTCTGTAAAGATTGACCATGTCCTTTGTGATACAGCCATATCACTTATGATATGAGTACTTTTTTGCATGCATATTATATTTCAGAATGAAATGTTACAAATTCCTCTCCTAAAAATTTCCAAGTAAGGAATTGGGGTTGTGGTTCAGTGATAGAGCACTTGCCTGGCATGTGTGAGGCCCTGAGTTCGATACTCAGCACCACATAAAAGTAAATACATAAAATAAACAAAAGATCTATTTTAAAAATTTCCAAGTAAAATGTTATTCCCAAAAGATGTGCTATGATTATCCCATGATTTCAAGGAACTCCACACAAAAGGAAGTAAATAAATTAAATAAATAAAAAGACAGAAAGAAGCCAGGCATGGTGGCGCACGCCTGTAATCCCAGCACTTTAGGAGGCTGAGACAGGAGAATGGCGAGTTCAAAGCCAGCCTCAGCAATGGCGAGGCGCTAAACAACTCAGTGAGATCATGTCTCTAAATAAAAACACAAAATAGAGGGGCTGGGGTTATGGCGCAGTGGTAGCGTGCTCGCCTAGCACGCGGGAGGCACTGGGTTCGATCCTCAGCACCACATACAAATAAAAATAAAGATATTCTGTCCACCTACAACTAAAAAATAAATATTAAAAAAAAAAAAACACAAAATAGAGCTGGGGATGTGGCTCAGTAGTGGAGTGCCCCTGAGTTGAATCCCCGGTACCAAAAATAAAAAATAAAAGACAGAAAGAAAAGGAAAGAAAGTCCTGGTTCAAATAAAGTAAAAGGTGACACAATTTTCATCAATCTTTAGAACGTAAGAAAGGAAACTTCACTTTACCTTGATGCTAGGAAGATTCTCCTAGTAGTACAGATACTGTGACAGTAGAACTATGAGAAAAGAGGTACAATTATAGTACACTATTTGGCCCCACACTGAAAAATAGTGACATAGATATAACTACATAAACACATTGTATTGGTGGACAACTCTTTAATCAGTCTCTCTAGATAAAGCAAATGAAGACCTGATATTTTACAGCAAAGAATGATAATGTAATCAATCTTGCTGGATGCAGAAATGCAGAATACAGACTGAGAGGTAGAAGAGAGGGAGGAGAGTCAGGCATGGTGAAATATACCTGTACTCCCAGTGACTTAGGAGACTGAGGCAGGAGGATCACAAGTTCAAAGGCCAGCCTGAGCAACTTAGTGAAGCCCTGTGTCAAAATAAAACAAAAGGCTAGGGATATAGCTCAGTGGTAGAGCACTTGCTTAGCGTATGCTAGGCCCTGGATTCAATTCCTAGTACAAAAAAATACATAAATATAAAAGAAAAGGAGGAGAGGTGAAGGAAAGGATGGGACAGTAATATCTACAACTTGCAAAGTGACTGATCAAGAAATATTAAGTAGGGCTGGGATTGTAGCTCAGTGGTAGAGCGCTTGCCTTGCATGCATGAGGCCCTGGGTTCGATCCTCAGCACCACATACAAAGCAATAAAATAAAGACATTGTGTCCATCTACAACTAAAAAAATATTTTAAAAAAAAGAAATATTAAGTAAACTCAGAAAATTGGAGGAATAAGAAATCACAATTTAAAATATTATCTGATAGGGCTGGGATTGTAGCTCAGTGGTAGACTGCTTGCTTTACATGCGTGAGGCACTGGGTTCGATCCTCAGCACCACATAAAAATAAATGAATAAAGTAAAGATATTTGTGTCCATCTACAACTAAAAAAATTTTTTTTTAAAATATTACCTAATAAAGTTACAAAGGTAACTAATAGAGGAAACCAAATAGTAATATAACAATAGAAATTTGAAATGGGGGAGAGAAAGAGTTGAGTGTTGTAAATAAGCTAAATTATCATTTGTCATAGAAGCAAGAGGTCAAGAGATAATGTTCAAAGCTGATAAATGAATAAATAACCATTGAAGCATGTTATTTAGAGATATGAAGTTACCATCAGAAAAACCAAATGATAAAAGTACTACTAAAAGTAGTCACATCTGGGGAAGTGGGAGGCTGGTAGACATTAGACATTTTTTGTTTTGTTTTGTTTGTTTTATTTTGCAGTGCTGGAAATCAAAACCAGGCAACACCCTAGAGTGCTAGACAAGTGTTCTACCACTAAGCCACATCCCCATCCCCAAGACAGTTTTATTTTTTTATTTTTTTTGGTACCGGGGATTGAACTCAGGGGTACTCAACCACTGAGCCACATCCCCAGCCCTATTTTGTATTTTATGTAGAGACAGGGTCTCACTGAGTTGCTTAGTGCCTCGCCATTGCTGAGGCTGGCTTTGAACTCGTGATTCTCCTGTCTCAGCCTCCCTAAGTGCTGGGATTACAGGCTTGAGCCACCACGCCCGGCTCGGTTTTATTTTTAATTGTACAAGTCCTTGTATACTATTTGCCTTTTAAAAATTGTGTATGTATTATGCTGTATGCTCTCACTTATATGTAGAAGCTAAAAAGTTGATCTTGCCAGGCACCACACCGCCTATAACCCTGGTGACTCAGGAGGCTGAGTGAGGCAGGAGGATCTCACATTCAAAGTCAGCCTTAGCACTTCAGCAAGATTTTTAGCAACTTAGTAAGACCCTGTCTCAAATAAAAAATAAAAAAGGATTGGGGGTGTGGCTCAGTGGTACTGCATCATTGGGTTAAAAACCAAGTACCCCAAAAAACTAACAATAAAAGAAAGAAAAGAAAAAAATTGATCTCAAAGAAGTAAAGAACAGAATGATGGTTGTGACACTGGGGAGGGCACCAGAGGAGAAGGGAATAGAAAGAAAATGGTTAATGGGTACAGGGATGCAGGAGGATATGAGGCCTAAGTTCTAATGTTCTATAGCCAGAAGGATAACTATGGTTGATAACAATTAATAGAACGTTTCAGATTAGTAGAAAAGAGTTTGAACACAGAAACAAATCATAAATGTTCAAAGTGATAGATGTACTAATTATCCTCATTTGATCATTACACATTGTATACATGTATACTGTGCCCATAAATACATTCAATTACTATGTGTCAAATAAAAATGTATTTTAAAAATTATGCATATGTGTTGCTTATGGTTTTTTGTTTTTATTTTTTGGTACCAGGGATTGAACCCAGGACTGCTTAACCACTGAGTCACATCCCCAGCCCTTTTTGTTTTTTGAAACAGGGTCTCACTAAGTTAAGTTATTTAGGGCCTCACTAAATTGGGGAGGCTGGCCCCAAACTTGTGATGCTCCTAACTCAGCCTCCTAAGACACTAAGATTACAGGCATGCACTATCGTGTGTGTGTGTGAGAGAGAGAGAGAGAGAGAGAGACAGACAGACAGACAGACAGACAGAAATGAGATATCATTATGATGCCCATGCCACTCTCGAACGTGTGGGCTCAAGTGATCCTCCTGCCTCAACCTCCCAAGTAGCTGAGACTAGTGCAGTGATTTTATTTAATTTCTAAAAACAAGTTCTTTCTCTTTCTTTGGCCTTCTATATCCCACACTATACATACAAATTGGAGAGGGGATGATTCTGGGTGACCAAAGGTCCTGTTCTCCAATTTTTGCTTCTTTTTAAAGGAGAAGCAAGAGAGATGGGTGAGGGATGACCCCCTGCTAACAAATCCTTTGACTCCTACAACCATCCATGGAGGTACCTTCTCAGGTGACACAGCCTGCACCACCCTCTGGTCCTCTTCAAATCTCACCATCACCAATCCAACCTCTCCAGCCTTCCATTCATTCAACTATTTACATCTATTAGTTATTTATACCTGCTTGAGTCACAAAGGATTTGAAGTTTCTTACTCCAAGAACACACATAACAACAGAATAGAAATTGAACTGGAAAATAAGATCTCAAAAAGAGAGATCAACAAAAATGCTAGAGCTGTACTTCAAATTAATTGGTGACACAGGCAAAAAGCAAGATACAATGAACTATGACAGCCTCATATTAGGAAGGAGGAAATAAACCATTTTTCAGAGGAAGGAAACTTTGCCTCACACTGGATTCTTCAAGTCATTGTCCATCAGAGATTTCATGAAAGAGAAGGAAAATTAATATTATTAAACACGTGTAAGTAGCAGGGAATGCTATCCAAATTGTTTTGGTTGATCTTGAGAGATGGGCATTGTTATCCCATTTTACAGATGAGGAAACAAAAACTCAGAAAAGGTAAAACGATTTTGCTAAAGGCATCCATCAGGTTGGGGCAGAATCTAGATTAAACTCAAGTCTGTCTAAAAAGTTCATTATTCATGCATCCTGCCATGGGGCTCCAAAACAAAGACAGCTAGGACAGAGATGCCTTGCCCAAGGCTATGGGAACACACTAATAACAGATGCAGTCTCCCTTCCTTTATGAAAACAGAAAGGAGGGGGGACAAGCCTGAGTCTGGGGCCAGAAATTATCTCTGAGCTGCCTTGGTTACATATAAATGAGGCCACCTAAGGCAGAAATCAGCAGAAGGCCAAGCCTGGGCTGGATGGAGCAAGAGAACCTTGGGTTCATGCCCCAGCTATGAATCCAGCAGCTGTAATTTCTGAAGGTACAGAACAGAGAAAAGGGCCTGTCTGCCATCTAAACCAGAGCCCCTTTATGCAATGCCTTCCCTTCATCACTTCCTCTTCAACAAGTCACCCAACCTTGTTGGAGTTCTAGTTTTGTCACGTACAAAACACAAAAATAATGATTTCTGCCAGGCATGGTGGCGCACACCTATAATCCCAGCACTTTGGGAGGCTGAGACAGGAGAATCACGAGTTCAAAGCCAGCCTCAGCAACGACGAGGCACTAAGCAACTCAGTGAGACCCTGTCTCTACATAAAACACAAAATAGGGCTGGGGATGTGGCTCAGTGGTTGAGTACCCCTGAGTTCAATCCCAAGTGCCAAAATAATAATAATAATAATAATAATAATAATAATAATTCCCTACCACCTTCATAAGATTTCAAGGCAGGAAATAGCACATTTAAGGAAACATGCTTTAAACACTGGCATTAGTACTAGACTGACTCTTCCATTCAGAGCTCTCTCTCTTGCTTAAACCTTGTATGACCTTACACAAGTGCTTTCTCTCTCCGGGCCTCAGTCTTCTCACCTGTAAAATGAATGCCTTAAACTGTATGATTTTTCAGGACCCTTCCACCTTGAAGTTTCTTTCTTTTTTTTTTTTTTTTTTTGGTACTGGGGATTGAACTCAGGGGCACTCGACCACTGAGCCACATCCCCAGCCCTATTTTGTGTTTTATGTAGAGACAGGGTCTCACTGAGTTGTTCAGCGCCTCACCATTGCTGAGGCTGGCTTTGAACTTGCGATTCTCCTGCCTCAGCCTCCCAAAGTGCTGGGATTACAGGCTGGTATCATTATAACCCTGCTGCTCCTCAATGGCTGCTGCTCCTCTGAGCTCCTGTGGTGGCCTGTGCTCCCTCCATCACAGCATTTGTCAGTATGTTGCCATCATCTGTCTTCCCTCATGGTGATCTCTATTGCCTGTGCCCAAGCATCTTATTGTCTCTCATCTCTCATCTAGACTGCTGCACCAGCCTCCTCACTACATGTTCTCCCATTTTTCTTCCAACCTGCCCTCTAGGAGCAATCTCTTCAAAACATGACTTTCTATGTACCCCCTCCCCATAATGTACAACGGGCACCACTCCTTCCAGCTTAAATCCCCATGTTGGCTTCCAGTCTCCAACAGCATAAATCTCCTGATGCTGCTTGTCAAGGGTTCTCATGATCCAGGCTGGCCAACTTTCCAGACTCCTCTCCGACCCCACCTGCCTCTCAGGTGGTACTCTAATTTGTACTAAACTGACAAAAGGTGCCCCTTCCCCTGACTCATATCCTGTAAATTTATCTTACTCCTCTCCCTTTTTTCTTTTCTTTCTTCTCTCTCTCTTATTTTTTTCCCCTCCGGATACTGGGGATTGAACTCAGGGGTACCCTACCACTGAGCTACATCCAAGCCTTTTTTATTGCATTTGAGACAGGGTCTCATTATGTTGCCCAGTCTGGCCTTGAACTTGCAATCCTCCTGCCTCAGCCTCCCAAGCCACTGGTATTACAGGCATATGCCACCTGCAGTGTCCAGCTCTTACCCTTCCTTTTGACCCCAGTACCCAGCACACTGTCCATCTTCACCTAGCCAATTCCTAGTTATCCTCTGAGCCTTACCTCCAAAAAGACTTCCCCTGACAATCTGGGTAGATGTCCCTCCTATGGGCATCCTTGGCCCCCTGAGCTCCCCCTGGCATAGCACACTGCACTCCACATTGCAATTGTGTTTCCACAACCACCTATCTTCTCCACCCAACTATGAGTGCTCTGAGGTCAGGAACTGTATAATACAAATCACAAAACTCTCTGCCTGTGAGGACACAAGATGCACCATAATACTCATTACACTGACTTCTTTCTCAGAAATGTGATGAGCTCCCACTTGGCCTCTCCCTTCTGCCCTCCCATAGCACAGAGCTTTATGAAGTTACCATTAATAATAATGCTTATTGCTGAGTAAACACATACTATGTGCTGAGCACTTCAACTGTGTCATCTTATTTAATTCTGACAATAACAATGAAAGCAGGTGCACACCTGTAATCCCAGGGACTCAGGAGGCTGAGGCAGGAGGATCACAAGTCAGCCTCTACAACTTAGTATAGATGCTGTCTCAAAATTAAAATTAAAGGGCTGGCGATGTAGTTCAGTGGTAAAGCACCCCTGAGTTCAATCCTCAGTACCAGGGGAAAAAAATAACCATGCTGAGATGGATTGTTTATGAAGTGTCTAGCATATCAGACATGCATTTGTGTGAGATACCTCTCAGTTATATAAGGAAATTTTGGGGAAAGGCAAAGTTAGGTACTTTTCATCACAGATATAATGACAATACTTCTAAACTGGCTATATAGAGAAAAACATTGCTTTGATCCAGATAAGTGCAGTACACTGTATCCTAGGATCCAGTAGGAAATCATAAGGCATATGCAGTCATATTACCCCTTTCAAAAGACATAAAAATCCCACAGCTCCACTGGGCATGGTGAACACCTATAATCCCAGTGATTCAGGAGGCTGAGGCAGAAGGATCACAAGTTTGAGGATAAGCTAAGCAAGTTAGCAAGACTCTGTCTCAAAAAAAAATAAAATAAAAGGGCTGGGGATGTAGCTCAGTGGTAGAGCACTCCTAGTTCAATCCCCAGTACCAAAAAAAAAAAATCCCATAGCTCCAATATAATTATTGTGTCAATTTATAATAAAGTGTTGTTTTTTAAAAATCATATAGCTCCAAAGAAATGCCCATGGTATTAGTGAAATGGTACCTTTTATGTGATAGGAGTGATAAATTTACATCTCAGATGTTAGAGGAACAATTGTGATGGGCTGTGTAGCTCTGGCTTGTCATCTTTGTTTTGAAAAGGATGTGATACAGCTGTCTTCATGTTTTTGTTTTATTTGCTACACTCCGCCTCTAGGGGGCAGGGCAGCTCCATCTAATATTTTTCCATCTCCAGCTTTCAGCTTTCCAGACTGATCAGGACCTTGACAAGTTAAGTGCGAGAAGCAGCCAGGAAAGTTTCTGATAGGTTTGAATGGTGGGGGGTGGGGGCAACATGAATCTTCCATATCAGAAAATACACTAGAATCCTTGTTTCCTACTGGAAAAAAGTGAGGCTCTGAAAGCAATGTGATGTCTCAAGTCATAAGAAGTCCTCCTTCCAGGGCACCACACTTTCTCTGAACACTTAAGATCCCAGGGAGCTTAAGCTAGTAAGCACTTGGGAATGAATTGCCCCATGTAAATGCTTTCAACGTGGATGCCTGGAGACAGACCAAATACCATGAGGAAGTTAGGGTTGCTAGCAAACCATCTTGCCCTAAAAAGTTCCCCCCAAAGAGGAAATAAGTCATTTTATTCATCACTCTTCCCCAAGACCAATGTTTATTGTCCTGCTAGGGAGTATAGCAGGAAATGAGCCAGAGAGTTCAGGTCTTATTCCAACCCCAAGACACTATACCCATCCCAGGGTTTGAGCTCAGTAAAGATTTGATGGAGCTGGGAACAGTGGCACATGCTTGTAATCTCAGCAACTCAGGAAGTTGAGGCAGGAGGATTACAAGTTCAAAGCCAGCCTCAGCAACTTAGCGAGACCCTGAGCAACTAAGCAAGACCCTGTCTCTAAATCAAAAATAAAAAGGGCTGGGGATGTGGACTAGTGATGAAGTACCCCTGGGTTTAATCCCCAGTACCAGATAAATAAATAAATAAGATTGAAAAAATGATTCAACAGATATGGGGGTGGGGACCACACTTGTCTGGCTTGCACAAGGCCCTGGTTTCAATCCCTAGTACTGCAAGAAAAATAAATAAGCAACTTCTCACTGGGCTGGATAACTGCACACAGGTCCTAGGTCAGCCTCTGTCTTCTATTCAGAACAGAAGATTTTACATCAAAGGTCAAGACCAGCCAGGTGTGGTGGCGCATGCCTGTAATCCCAGCACTTTGGGAGGCTGAGACAGGAGAATCGCGAGTTCAAAGCCAGCCTCAGCAATGGTGAGGCACTAAGCAACTCAGTGAGACCCTGTCTCTACATAAAACACAAAATAGGGCTGGGGATGTGGCTCAGTGGTTGAGTACCCTGAGTTCAATCCCTGGTACTAAAAAAAACCAACAACAACAAAGGTCAAGACCATGGCATGACACAGCCATGCCATGGCAGTGAGAGATAACAATGAGCAGATTGGCCCATGTCTCTAAAGGCTCATCCAACTCTGCTTCTCTATAACTCTATGAATTGGGAGACTGGTGGGTGTGAGAAGCAGAGAGAACAAAGGCCAAATGAATCCAGAGCACAAGAGGAAAAAACACGGAAAAGCCAGGATAATTCTGAAGTTGTCATTTCTCTCAGTGGGAGTTCCAGATGAAAGAAAAAATGAGGTACTCTTGGCATTAGTTCACCAGGACTTAATGGGTCATTCATTTGTCTGCTTGGCTTTGACTGAACAGCTACTATGTTCTGTGCTGTGCTGTGTATTTCCAAGCTTATCATTCCTTCACTCATGTCCCCAGCAAGTACATACAACACACACGACACACAAGATACACTCAATATATGTCAGAAAATCTGAATCCTTTGGGGGGCTCTCAGTCTAGGAGAGGAGACACTAGATGTAAACAAGCATGAAGGCATAAAAAGGGGCAGACTGTTCATTGCAAGTGTTGGGGATAAACTGAGCATCCTTAGGGACTATCAAATAAACATGGGAGAGGTGACAGCTAAGTTCAGTTTGGGAACCAGATAGAGCAGTCCGGGAGAAGGGAATAGCATGAGCCAAGTCTCAGAGGCTATCAGAAGGCCTGGGTAGGCTAATAACAGGGCATGCCAGCCAGGGTAGCTGGAGCATATTCTGTCTGAAAGAGACTACAAAAAGATGAAAAATGGGAGTTGGGGCAGATCCTAAGAAGACCATGCACCACAGATGGAGGAATTTGCAGGCCAGAGAGTGAAAAACAGAGGAGCCTTGCAGAATGTGGCCTGGCTATATCTCATCAGAGGCTTGACAGCACAAGATCTATTAAGAGACTATGGCAAATATTGAGGAGGTGATCATGAGAGGGAACTTGCCTTTCTTCAAGCAGTAGTCCTGGGAACTCTGTAGGGGGAAAGCCAAAGCCTCATTTGGAGTGGCTCTGATGTCTTTAAACCCCACCTGTAAGAGGGGAAAGGTGTTCTACAAGAATGGGAACTGGACAGTTCCAGGCCCTATCCAGCTATGCAACCTCTGGCCCCTCTGATCCTCATTTCCTCATCTGAAAAATGAGGCTGATAACATCCACCTGGCAGGGATTCTATGTGCAAATAAGACAAGAAGCAGTACTACATCGTGGGGTATGAACTCCATGAACCCTGAAGCCCTACCATCTGAGCTCCTTAGAGCTCCTTCTAGTTCCTTCACAGTTCTGTCACTTATTTTTTGATGGATCTTGGGTATGCTACCCAACCTTTCTGGGCCTCAGTTTCCTTATCTGTAAAATGGAGTTAATAATTTCTACATGAAAAGCTTGACACAAAGACAGAATAAATTACTACATGGAAATGCTTAAAACAAACTGAGCCTGGCACACAGTAAGTACAGTAGAAAAATGTTAGCTGTTATTACATAAAACCACATAGTGTGGTGCCTGGCACACACAAGGCTAAGACTCAGTACATGTGTGGCTTCTTCACCATGCTCCAGGCATTTTCTATGCTCTCAGCAAATCCAAAGGCTATGGTAGGCAGGGTGACAAGAGGAAGAAGAGGTAGAAAGCAGGTGGCAAGCCTGGGTCTGGTGTGTTCCTCTCACAATCCGCCCCCATCAGACACCAAGGTACCACCCACCCTTCTTCAGAGTCCCTTTCCCCCCTGCCTGGGTCCTTGGCTTGGCCTACTTTGATCCCTCTGTCTTCTGAGAAATTCCATCCCTCATCACCTTTGCTATTCATTTGGTCCTAAGCCCCATCTCTATGGCATGAACTGGGCCTGCAAATTTGTCTCCCTGGCCAATGGGAGGGAGGCTCCTCAAGTGCCATGAGCATGGTGTTTGCTCAGCCTGGTGGGCCCTCCTGGAGGTGGCCCCTCCAGCCAAGTAATGTTTGTGGATGACAACCCCATTCTTGCCCCAGATCTAGACAGAAAAGCAAGACTCCTCTAATTCTCATTAAGCTCAACATTATCATTTCCTCCCACACAAGCATAATGCTCATAACACAATGTGTGTGTGTGGGGGGGTAATAAATGGTTTTCCCTGTTGGGAGGTGGAAGAGACCCCCTGAGAAAAGAACCCAAGACCCAAAGGAGACAGACAGGCTTCCCCAGAGCCTCTCCCTGGGCTGAGTCGCTCCCTTGCTTTCGCTCAGTAGCCTCAGTCCCTGCAGGGAGCACACCAGCATCCCACTGCCTGCGGAGGACAGCCTGGCAGCCAAGCAGTAGACCACGCATTGCCCTGGCTGTCAAGAATACCAGGTTGGTCCCTCCGGCTGCTGTCCCCAAATGTGAGCCAGCTTGTGAGGTGGGTGGGGACAGAGGATGGAGAGTTACCACCATACCAGCTACAGCCTACCACCACCTACAGTAGAGCCAGAGCTGGGCCCATGCAAAAAGTGTGGGAAACGCAGCTCTCTTCAGTGTGGTGTACTCCCACAGTGGGCCCCTCAGAAGTGGCCCCTAGCATTCCAGTACATCATTCCAGGTGCCAGAACTGCAGGGGGCCAGGCCAAGATCAATAAGGAAAGCTGAGCTCTTCTCTAATCATGGCAGAATGGTGGGGGTAGGGGTGACAATTCCAGATAAAAAGATCTGAGCATTAGTCAAGACCAACAACTACTAAACAAACGAACATAACCCTCACATACAGAGGACCAGCGACCAGGAGGAAGTAGGGACTCATCTAGCTCTATACTGCACTAGGAAGGCCACACCCAGAGCACAGCAGAAGGGATCCTGGCATCCTGGAACCTGTCCAGAACTGACAGTGTGGGAGGATGTGGGAGTCCTGGATGGCAGATATGGATGGTGACGGGAATGACAGCTGATGTCCAATGCGGGGAAAGGAAAGTTCACAGGATTGTGAGTCTGTCTTATTAGTAGCATGACCTCTGGTGGGCTTTACTTCTCAAAGCCCTCAGTTTCTTCTGCTGTAACATGTGGATTGTGGTGACAAATGCACAGGGTCCTTGGGAGGGCTAAAGAAAATCCCTAGGCAGAGTGGCCCCCAACAAGCTGCAACTCAGCCCAGGCCCCATTCTCCCCTCTGCCTCCACCAGAGGGAGCCCGAGCACCAGGAGCGCCCAGCCTATACCAGCTCTGCCTGTCCTCCCCCAATGCTGCAGCCTCTGCTGCTGAACTCCCACCCTGCCTGCCTGCGCTTCCAGCAGCAGCCTTCTCACCCACTCCTTACAAACCCAGAAGGCCTAGCAGGGGAGTCACAGCAGCAGCGGTGGCACCAATGGCTACTGCATTGCCAGGTCCTCCTAATGCCTTGCCGGGAGGGAGGAGAGTAGAAGAGGGAAACAACCTTTCCTCCTCCCCATCAACTCACCCACTCATCCCAGACTCCTCTCCTCCAGCTCAAACCTTGTAGATACCTAAGGCTCTCCTGGCCTCTCCCAGTTCAGTATCTACCTGTCCAGGACCCAAGGCCAAGACACTCCCAGGGGTTGGAGAGCACTCGTGAACAAATAATGTGCCTTGGAGAAGGACACACTTGGGTTCTAGTCCTAGCTCCATTAGCAACCAGCAGCATAACCTTGAACAAGCTTCCTTCACATTGGAGCCTCAGTTTTCCCATCTCTAAAATGGAGTTGCTAATACTCACTGCACAAGGCTTGTCATGAGGACCAAAAGAGGTAATTAAGGATGTGTGAATAGTTAATATGTGGTTAGGAGAGAAATTCAAAGTACTATCCAAACCCCTTTATTAATCCAGTAGGAAATGTGAAGCAAGGATATGCACTGAGCGACCTGGAAGGTGCACAAAAAGAAGGAATAAGAGGCAGGCCCGCAAGGATGGCAGAAGAGCAAATGGGCTTCCAGCCAGCCAAGAGATTCAGACTCATGTCTGCTGGATAGAGAATGTGAGGGCAGTGGAATACTGGAATTCGGGAAGATCCAGATCATTTCACTGGTCTTTATACCCCATTCAGGTCTTACACTTTCTCCAGCTCTCCTGGATCCCCACCAGGCCTCTGCTGGACATGTCTAGCCAGCTGCCACCCCCATCCCTTGAGGCAATCTACTGCATCGCCACTGGCCAGGTTGTAAAGTTCTTCCTGATTTTATCTCAAATGTCCCAGCTGTTTCTGTTTCTGCTCCCTGGAGCCATACATAATGAAGCTGCTCCCTATGTCACAAGCCTACCCCCTCTAGAAAAGTCTTCTGCAGTCAGATTCTAGGACCACAATGCCCCATCCAGTCTTCCTCTGCCCCTACCCAACCATAGCCCTCTCCTAAACAGGCCGTGATCTCCCTGCATCCCTCTTCCAGTGTGGTGTCCCACGGTGTACACAGTCAATCCTCTGGTACTGGGCTCCCAGGAGCTCTGCCTGGGCAGGCAAGCCTATTCCCCTGGCCCCCAGACTACCCTGGAGCAGTCCACACCAAGACTCAGCTGAAGGTGTGCTGCAGTGGAGCCCAGCCGAACCCTCAAGCTGCAGCTGCTGCTCCTGGGGCCCAGCCATCTCAACCCAGCACCCCAGCCTGCTGCCTCACCACGGGGGAGTTGCAGAGAGCTGTCTCCCGGCAGATTTCCTGAGGCAGAAGGCTTCCCCACCCCCAGCCCAGCCTCCAAGAGACACTCCACTGGTTGTGGCACATGGTAGGACCAGCTGAGCAGTGAGAGGAGGGGGAAGCCTGTCCATTTGCTAGAGGACTTCAGGCTTGCTCTGTAGTGTGGCTGGATTAATCACAGACCATCAAATCTAAGCTGGAGGGGTCCTTAAAAGGCATCCACAGCAGACCTCACCTTTAAAAAAGACATAGGGGAATTGATGAACTGAGAGAGGAAGGGACTCAGTCAAGGTCACAAAGCCAATCTATAGCAGAGCTGGAAGGGTAACCCAGGTCTCCGAACTCCCAGTTCAGTATTCTTTCCAACACAGCAGAAAAGCGATAAGGGAGCCTTCAGGGCATCCCCCTGAGCCTGCACGCCCTTGACTCTCAGCTTGACGTGTTTATCCCAACAAGCACACGATAAGATCTACATGGTAAAAGTGTACCCAGCCCATGTCCCACCAAACCCAGGAGATATTGCCAAGGTGTCCCAAATAGACACACAGATCCCAGCACAGGAACTGGAGCTGATCCAACAGAGGGGAGATCTGTAGGATTCCCTTCCTGGTAGGGCTCTTTAAATGGGTGTTGTTTTTCTTGAAGGGTGGAGAGGGGGTGGACTTTGAGGAACTAGCCAAGGGCCTGGCCTCCATCTTTGCTCCCCCATCTTTGCTCCCCCTGGCCAGGATGTGCTGCAGTTCCCCTCAGAGGGATGTCTCAGCCTCCAGCAGCCATTCTGGTCCCCACCTGCCTCTCTGGGAAAGGATGGAGCGGAGGCTGGAGACAAACAGAGGAGAAAAGATTAGGCAAAAAAAAGGAAAAAGAAAAGGAGAGGGTTCCTTTCCTTTAGGGCTCTGAGTTGACACCATCGCTGACAATAAAAACCCCAAGCAGCACAGCCAAAATAAATAAATAAATGAAAACCCATCCTCTGGCAAGGATGCAGCTAAGGGTTGAAGTGGAGGGGGGGCAGTGATGATTGCTCTAGTCCCTCACTGGCAGCGGTACTGGGAGAAAAGAGATGCCTGCACTCATCTGGCCAACCCACTGTGCCCTGGCTAGAGAAAGGGTGTCGGCTGGACGAGGGGAACCTGGCTTCCCCCCGGTTGGGACAGGAGAGGAGGACACAGAATCAGACACGGGCTTCTTACTTTATCAGGTGGACAAGTTGGAGAGGGAGCTAACAGGGGAAGAGCGGGAAGTGGGGGGATGGTACAAACACATTCCTTACTTTCTCTGGAGGGTTGTAGCCGGGCTGGTGCTGGTACTGGTGCTGTGGCCTCCGCCAGCGCCAGGGCTGGAGCTCCTTGATGCGCCACGGCTCAGCTGGCCCCGCTCCCGCGGTGGCCGCGGCCCCACGCCCACCGCGGCGGAATAGCCGGCTTCCTTTTCGCGGCCCGGGTGCGCTGGCCCGGCATCCCGCCCGCCACGCTCGCGACCCAGGGCTGGGTTCTCGTGGTGCAGGTGGCACTGAGCCACGTCGCGCTCGCGGGCTGTGTAACCGGTAGTGTCCTGGAGCGGATAGGAGGCGTCCCGCTCCTTGTCCCGATACATAGCCTCCCGGTTCTGGTAGGCGCCGTCCCGGTTCGGGTAGCCCACGTCCCGAGCCGCCTGGTGGAACTGACTCTCCCGCAGCTCGCGGTGGTGGAACTGGGTCTCGCGCAGGTTCTGGTACTGGCTCTCGCGGCCGGGACTGTCCCGTGCGCTGTGGGGGTCCCGGTGCAGCTCCCCGCGGTGCAGCTGGCTCTCCTCCCTCAGGTCGCGGTTCTCCTGGGTGAGCTGGTCCAGCTGGCCCTCTAGCTCTTCGATGCGCCGCCTCTGGGTCTCCAGCAGCTGCTGCTGGCTTTCGATGATGTTGTTCAGCTCCAGCAGGTACTCCACCGCCCGATTGGGGCTCTCGGATCCTGGGCCACCGGGGGGCCCCGACCCCGCCTCCATCCTGGCAGCCCAGGGGCAGGGGAAGGGGCAAGAGAGCCCAGTCCCCGCTCGCTCACGGCGCCACCCTCCCCCGGGCCCAGCCGGGGGAGGGGGCCGGCGGGACGCGAGGGCGCGCACCGGGCTTGAGGGCCCGGGGGCCCGGGGGGGCCCGGGAGACAGCGCTGGGACCGGCGGCACGGGGAGCAGGAGCTGAAGCTGCCGCTGCTGCCGCCGCCGCCGCCGCCGCCACGGCTTGGGAGGACGCGGCCCACGGCGCTCCGCCCGCTGCGGAGTCACTGCGCAGCGCGGCCGCGCGGGACCGCCCCGGCCGCTGGCCCGCCCCCCGCCCCTGCCCCCACCCTGCTCTCCCGGCCCGCCCCCGCGCGCCCCACCTGCAGCTGCCACCCGCACTCGCAGCTGGGCCAGCCCCAAGGCACCGGCGCCTGGCTGGGGGCAGCCTCATCACATCTTGCAGGAGAGATTTCCATTCCACCCACCAGTCCCAGGGTCCTCACTTCACGAACGCAGACTAAAGAAGCCCTCCTTGCAACCAGGTTCCAACATCCCTGGGGTGCGCCAGGCCCAGGGTCTCCATCCAAGCCATTCTGGAAACACCCATCCCAGGCAGTCCCCAAGTCCAGGCGACCCGCGGGACTCTCTCCCGTACCGTAGGTCTGCCAATCCCAAGCAATGTCAGATACCCCATCCTAGACAACCTCTGGACTTCCTGTCTCAGGCGACCTCTGTCCATGCCCCATCATAGGCAGTCTCTGGGTCTCCCATCCTAGCTACTGTCTCCCTCCTCCTATCCCAGCCAGCCCTGTGTCTCTCCAGCCTAGTCAATGTGAAGCTCCCTCAATCCCAGGAAACCCCTGTAACTCCAACCATTCACACACACATCACAGACATCCCTCACTCTGGCCAGCCCATAAACTTTCCATCCAAGCCAGTGCCCAGATTCCCTATCCTAGCCAACCTGATCTTAGCCAGTTCCTGGGTCCTTCAACCAAGGCAGCCCCAGGGTTTTACATTCCAACAAGCCCTGGGACTCCTCATCAAAGCTAACTTGGGATCAAAGCTCCATTCATTCAACCCTCATTTCCTGCTCTCCTTTGGAAATGCTCTTCCCATTCATTCCATCATCTCCATCCAATGAAACTGTACCCACCCATCCTCCTATCCTTCAAGACTTAACTCAAATGCCACTTTATGGAAGCCAACTCCTATTTCACCAGTAAGAAGTCCCCCCTTGACTTCCCACTGCACTTTCTCTGCCCCTCTCTTGTGGCACTTGTGGGACAAGTGGAATTTGGTTTTATATCTTCTTCCAGACTGAGCTCCTTAAAACCTTAAACATATCTTGATTTATCTTTATGAGTATATTGAGATAAGAGGGGAAAGCATGAGTCAGACAAAATTGGATTTAAATTTCATCTTTTCCTCTCTGAATTCCCATTTCCCTATCAATAACACTTAGTTCACAGAGGTGATCTTAGAAAAAAACACATTCAAAAACAACTTGCTAGCCGGGTGCGGTGGCTCAAGCCTGTAATCCCAGCACTTAGGGAGGCTGAGACAGGAGAATCGTGAGTTCAAAGCCAGCCTCAGCAATGGCGAGGTGCTAAGCAACTCAGTGAGACCTGTCTCTACATAAAACACAAAATAGGGCTGGGGATGTGGCTCAGTGGTCGAGTGCCCCTGAGCTCAATCTCCAGTACCAAAAAAAAAAAAAAAAAAAACTTGCGCAGAAAAGACAACCAACAGAATGAGAGAAAATATTTGCAAGTCATATATCTGATAAGGAACTTGTATCTAGACTATGTAAAGAACTCTTACAACAAAAGCCAACCCAATTTTTAAAAATGGGCAAAAGGATTTGAATAGACATTTCTCCAAAGAAGATATACAAATGGGTAATAAGCACATGACAAGATGTTCAGCATAGTTATCCATCAGGTAAATGCAAACCAAAAGCACAATGAGCTTTCTATGATATCCATAAGGCAGTGTTCTGGGTTCCTGTTGTAACTCAAAGGGAAACTTTCCCAATACCCAGACGCTTCATGTCCTACAGATGAAGGAAGAGGATGTCCTTGAACTTCTTATAGCAGGAACTCACTTAGGTAGCACCAACCCTAACTTCCAAATGGAACAATATATCTACAAAAGGAAAAATGACCACATCTACACCATAAATCCAAAAAGGAGCCGGGAGAAGCTTCTGCCATTGTTACTATTGAAAACTCAGCTGATGTCAGTGTTTTATTCTCCAGAAACACTGGCCAGTGGGCTGTACTGAAGTTTGCTACTTCCATTGGAGCCGTTCCTATTGGTGGGCACTCGGCTTCTAGAAGCTTTACTCACCAGATTCAAGCATCCTTCTGGGAGCCACAACTGCTAGTGGTTACTGATCCCAGGGCTGACTACCAGCCTCTCACAGAGGCATCCTATGTTAACCTGTGTATGATGGCTCTGTGTAACACAGATTCTCCTCTGTGCTACATGGACATTGCCACCCAGTACTGCAAGGGGTCTCACTTAGTGGGTCCAATGTGGTGAATATTGGCTTGGGAAGTTCTATGCATGTGTGGCAACATCTCCTGTAAACACTCAAAGGAGGTCATGCCTGATCTCTGCTTCTACAGAGATCCTGAGGAGATCGAAAAAGAAAAGCAGTCTGTTGCTGAAAAGGCAATGACCAAGGAGGAAGTTCAGGGTCAATGAACTACTCTGGCTCCTGAGTTTACTGCTATTCAACCCAATGTGCAGACTGGTCTGAAGGCATGCAAGTCCCTCCGTGCCTATTCAGTAGTTCTCTCCAATAGCTTAATGTGCTCAGCCTGCCACTGAAGACTGGGCTGCAGCTCCCACTGCTCAGACCACTGACCGGATAGGAACAACCACTGAGTGGTCTTAAGGTGTCCTTCTGCAGGCTCTTGAACAGGAAATGGATACAAGGTTAATGGAAAATGAACATCAGTTCCTTAAACACATACAATGAGATACCACTTCATATTGCCTATGATAGCTAAAACTGAAAGGATAGACAATAAGTGTTAGCAAGCATGTAGAGAAATAGGAATCCTCATTTGTTGCAGGCAGGAATGTAAAAATGGTACCGTCACTTTGCAAAGCAGTTTGGCAGTTCCTCAAAATGTTAAACATAGGGTCTGGGATTGTAGCTCAGCGGTAGAGCACTTGCCTCGCATGCGTGAGGCCTTGGGTTCGATCCTCAGCACCACATACAAAGCAATAAAATAAAGACATTGTGTCCATCTATAACTAAAAATAAAAAATTTTAAAAAAAGTTAAACATAGAGTTACACATATGACCCAGCAATTCCACTCCTAAGCATATCTCCAAGAGAAATGAAAATGTGCATCTGCACAAAAACTTGTACATGAGTGTTCATAGCAGCATTATGAATAATAATTATAGTGATAGCCAAAAGGTGGAAAAAACCAAATGTTCAACTGATGAATGGATATCAAAATGTGGTATTGCCACACAATGGAATATTATCCAGTCATTAAAAAGAAATGAAGTACTAATACATGCTAAAATATGATGAATCTTGACATGTTTTCAAGATAGTCACAAAAGGCCACATATTGTATGATTCCTTTTATATGAAATTCCAGAATAAATAAATTATAGATATATAAATTAGAGTAATGATTGTCAGGGGCTGGGTCATGGGTGTGGCTGAGGCTGACTGCTAATAGGTATGGGGCTTTTTGGAAAAAAATTTTTTTTGAAAATGTTCTTAAATTAGACTGTGGTAGTGGTTGCACAACCATGCTAATGCACTATAAACCACTGAATCATACCCTCTGAAGAGTAGATTTTGTGGCACATGAATTATATTTCAATAAAGCTGTTTTTTTAACACCTTGCACAAAGCTAGCACATAACAACTACTATGATAATAATAGCTGGCACTTCTATGGTGGTTACCATGTGCCAGGCACTATGCTAAGTATTTTGCACATATGAAGTCACTTAATCCTCATAACAGTCCTATCAGATAGGTACTGTTACTACCTCCATTTTATAGATGAGGAAAGTGAAACAGAGAGGTTGAGTGCATTGCCTAGTGTCACATGGAAGCATAGTCAGGATATTCATCTGCTTCCTTCTCACTTCTTTGTATCTTCTCTTGGTACCTTGTATAAAAGAGGTACTCTGTAAATAAAGTAGTATAGACAGTCAATATTTCTATTCATCCAGCAAACATTTGCAAAGCTTTTTTTTTTTTTTTTTGGTACTGGGGATTGAACTCAGGGGCACTCGACCACTGAGCCACATCCCCAGCCCTATTTTGTGTTTTATGTAGAGACAGGGTCTCACTGAGTTGCTTAGCTCTTCGCTGTTGCTGAGGCTGGCTTTGAACTCGCGATTCTCCTGTCTCAGCCTCCCCAAGTGCTGGGATTACAGGCGTGCGCTACCGCGCCTGGCTTGCAAAACAGTATTCATGTTCTAGGCAACACGTGCATTCTTGTCCTTATCCTTGCTTCTAATTATTCAGATTCCCTCTGGGAGTGGAGGCAGATGGGTACTAAAATTCATTCACAAAATATTTATAGAGTGTCCACTATCTGTTAGGTACTGCTCTAAATAATGAGGGTGTAACAACGAACCAGACAATCCCTAGTCTTATAGTGCTGACATTCTAGTAGGGGAGAGACAAGGAACAGAACATGTAGAGCATGTTGAATGATGGACTGGGTTGAATAGGGTCCCTCCAAAATCCATATCCACTCAAAAACTCTGAGTGTGACCTTATTTGGAAATAAGAGTCTTTACAGATATAATCAGTTGAGGTCACACTGGATTAGTATGGGTCCTAATCCAATAACTGATGTCCTCATAAGAAGAGGGAAAGTTGGACATGGAAATACATATATGTGAAGAGAATGCCATGTGAAGATGGAGGCAGAAAGTGGAGTGAATAAGCTAACACCAAGGATTGCAGCAGCCACCAGAAGATGGGAGAGGCAAAGGATTCTTCCCTAGAGGCTTCAGAGGAAGCATGGCCCATGTGACATCTTGATTTTAGACTCCTATTCCTCAGGACTAAGAGAGACTCGATTTCTTTCTTTCTTTTTCTTTCTTCCTTTCTTTCTTCCTCCCTACTTCCCTCCCTCCCTCCCTCCCTTCCTTCTTTCCTTCTTTCCTTCCTTCCTTCCTTCCTTCCTTCCTTCCTTCCTTCCTTCCTTCCTTCCTTCCTTTCTTTCTTTCTTTCTTTCTCTTTCCCTCCCCCACTCTTTTCTCTCTCTCTCCCTCCTTCCTTCCTTCCTTCCTTCCTTCCTTCCTTCCTTCCTTCCTTCCTTCCTTCCTTCCTTCCTAAGATTGAACGCAGGGGCCCTTAACCACTGAGCCACAGTCCCAGCTCTTTTTAAAATTCATTGAGACAAGGTCTTACTAAGTTGCTTAGAGTTTCACTAAGTTGCTGAGGCTGGCCAAGGCCTCAGCAACTTGTTGATCTTCCTTCTCAGCCCCCTGAGCCTCTGGGATTATAGGCGTGCACCAACACGACCTACAAGATAATTGATTTTTGTTGGCAGCCACCCTGTTTGTGATACTTTGTTATGACAACCCTAGAGGACTAATACAGATGGTGATAGGTGCTCAGAAGAAACACAAGGTAGCTAGGCGTGGTGGTGCATGCCTATAATCCCAGCGGTTTGAGGGGCTGAGGCAGGAAGATTGTGAGTTCAGAGCCAGCCTCAGCAACAGTGAGGCACTAAGCAACTCAGTGAGACCCTGTCTAAATAAAATACAAAATAGGGCTGAGGATGTGGCTCAGTGGTCAAGTGCCCCTGAGTTCAATACCTCCCCTGAATGGAAGGAAGGAAGGAAGGAAGGAAGGAAGGAAGGAAAGAAAGAAGGAAGGGAGAGAGGAAAAGAAAGAAAGGAAGGAAGGAAGGAAGGAAGGAAGGAAGGAAGGAAGGAAGGAAGGAAGGAAGGAAGGAAGGAAGGAAGGAAGGAAGAAAAGGTAGTGAAGGATGAAGAAGAGCCCTGGGTGAATCAAGTACATAACCTAGCCCCTCAGGGAGCTCCTAGTCTAGCAGCAGAGAGCCACAACCATATGTCACAAATGTGACTAACAAGACAGAATGTGCAAAGCACCAGAGTTGAGGCACAGGACAAGGGTGCTGAGAGGCCTTTATGGATGCAAAAATACTTGAGCTCAGCTTAGGGTTCCAGGAAGTGTAAGTATTAGAGCTGAGCAAGACCTGCTGAAGAGAACTGTGGGAGGAAAGGAACAGAGTTAGGAAAAACATTGTATGTTCAAGGAACCACATGTAATTTGGTGGAAGAGAGCACCAGACACACACACACACACACACGTGTGTGTGTGAGTGTGCACATGTGTGTGTTGTAAGGAATGGTAGACGGGAAAACATTGCTTGATTCAGCTTGGAGAAGATTCCATTGCTCAACTGAAGAATCTGGACCAGCTGGGAGTATAGCTCAGTGATAAAGCATGCATGAGGCCCTGAGGCCCTGGGTTCTATCTCCAGCACCACAAAAGAAGAGAAAGAGGAAGAAAGGGAGGGAGGGTAGGGAATCTTTTCTCATAGGCGATGAAAAGTCACAGAAGATTTTTTAAAAATATTTTTTAGTTGTAGATGGACACAGATATCTTTATTTTTATGTGGTGCTGAGGATCGAACCCAGTGCCTCACGCATGCAAGGCAAGCACTCTACCACTGAGCTACAATCCCAGCCTGTCACAGAAGATTTTTAAGCAAAGGAGTGACATAGTAGGTGGGGAGGTGCCCATAGGTAAATTGTGTGCACTGAATATTTCACACAACAGAATGACTTTAGTATTGGTTCATTGTTGTTGCTCAGAGAAACTGTAGCACTACCTTTCTTTCCCATCTGCTGCCTCCCAGAGTCATTTCCAAGAAGCCTTAGTCTCCAGTGTGATTGCTCCAATTCCCCTTACCCTGGGACCAGTTCTGCCAAGGAATGTGGAGCTAGAGTAGGAAAGAGCCCTAAAATCCATATCTCACCACTGCCAGTATCCAGTCAACAAGAATTCGTCAGGATGCTGAGAGCCATGAAACATTTTCCTTGGATCCAACGGTGGCATCTGTTCAAATTGGGTTTGCCTACTGGATTTTCACAGTTCTATCTATGAGCAGACCTTCTCCTATACTTGTTAGCTGCCAAGCACGAGATGGGAAAATTGAAATTAAAAACAAAACTCAGGTGGTGAATCTCAGCAGAGCATGTGCTTAGCATGTGTGAGGCCCTGGGCTTGCTTCTCAGCACTGTAAGAAAAAAAATCCCACCAGTCTTTCCCCTAGAGGGTTTAGAAATAATATCAGGGCCGAAGGAACCTCAGAGATGAACTCATTTTCCAGTTGAGAACACAGAGCCAGAGAGAAGTGATCTGCACTTAATTGCTGTGGTCAGTGCCACCAGGCTACAAGTCTTTTCTTGGGCTATTTCCAGGGTTTGATGTTCCAGAGAGCCTTAAGATTGTAGACTTTAGAGGGCAGAAAGGTAGAAAAGTGACTATCTTTGAGGAACATAGAAGGAAAAAGGAAGACACGCTTCTCTTGGGGATTCTGACAGAAACAGCAGTGCTTAAAACTGAGACAGCATTTGGCTAATTAATTAATTATCCTTCCAGCCCCCTTCCCCCTAGTGGGGGATGGTATGAGATGTAACCAAAGTACCTGTCAGCCTCCAACAGCTGCACAGAAAGCAATCCTAATAGGTTAGTCTGGAGTTTTGTTTTAGGAGAAATTTTCTCTCTGAAGATGATTTGTAAGCTTGATCCTGTCAGAACATAAAACACCACATAACCCAACATGTTTCCAATTTTGTCCTAGCTGCCATAAAACTTTGAGCCAAATTCAGAGTCCAATTATAATCCAGTTCATTTTAGGTACCTGGCAACATCTATTTGTACTTCCTTTACATGGTCTCTGCTCTGTTTTCTTCCACATTTTATCCCTAATTGTCTTTCTTTCATGTTATAAATTGATGAGTTGCCTAATATCCTCTTTAAAGTAGGCGAGATATAAATCTTATATAAACTAAACTATATTTACAGATGCTAAGGGGACTTGAAACAATGAAGAACATTTGAAGGAACAGATGATATTTGGCCTAGAGGAAGACAGGCTTATGAGGACATGATTACTGTCTTCAAATATCCAATAAGCTGTCAGGGGGGCAATGTAGTGGAATTATTCTGCTTAGCTCCAAAGGGCACAGCCAGAAGCAATGGGTGAAAATTACAGGGAGACAGATCCCAGGGAAGAAAACGATCACTGGCGAGTCTTAGTGAACAGAGCGAGTCACTGGAGGTCTCCAGACAGTGGCTGCATGGCTTCATTTGGAGGATCTGTTGCATAGGGAATGGAAACACTGGATAGAGGGGTTAATTTTTAAAGACTCTTCTCAGTACTGATATATTGAAAACACAGTCCTGGATGTAGAAAAGAAAACTGGATAGGGGTGGGGAGGTGTGGAGGGGAAACAGGAAAGAAAACGATTTATCAAATGCTGGAACATTCCAGTCAAAAACAGTGAGCCCTGACTACTCCAGAGACACTCATAAATGGAAGAATGGTCCATAAACAGAACCAAGCCTGCATTGCTCCAGCCCTATCCCATGTGATTCCTATAGGCCAAGAGAAATCAAAAAGTCCATTCTATTTCTCCCCACCACAATCTTTTTTAAAAAAATTTTTCTTTGTTTATGAATTTATTTTTATGTAGTGCTAGGATTGAACCCAGTGCCTCACACATGCAAGGCAAACGCTCTGCCACTGAGCTACAGCCCCAGCCCCTCTCTCCATCACAATCTTACTGGTTGTTATTCAGAGAAGAGCAAGTCAAGACCATCAACTGGAAGGAACCTTAAAGATCATGTAATCCAAACCCCTCATTTTATAGCCTGATTTTAAAAAAAAAAAAGGACTCAGAGAATGAAAGAGACCCACCCATCTACCCATTGGCTATTTTACCTCACCATGAGCTGCTTAAAGGCAGAGACAATTTTGTTTACTTTTCAGTCCCCTAAGTGGGCTTGACCCTAGGTCCCCAAACATGGTGGCATATGTAGTAAGCAGTCGGGGAAAACTGAACTGAATCAAATTGCCCAGAAGCGTTGGAACTAAAAGCTAGGCCTTTTGACACCCAGTCTATGTTGCTTTCCATGAAAGTCTTTCAATTCTACTCCACAAACACTTTTTTTCACATCTCTGTGTCACAGGCCTCCAGAGCCACAGCAAAAGATGAACAAGAGGCAGGCTGCTGCCCTCAAGGAGCAAATACTCATCCCCTCAACCCCAACTGGGCTCAGACTCTGCACATCCACTGTTCTATTATCGTGGAAAGCTCTCCCTGCTGCCTTTGCCTACTTACTGCACGTTTAGCTTTCAGATATCAGTTCAAATATCAGTTCATCAGCTGCACCTTCTCTCACTCCCAGACTACACAGATTTCTCTGACACATGCTCAGTGAGTCCTTTCCTTCCCAGAACTTAGCAAGTTTGTAATTACATATTGATTCGTGCAGTTCTTTGTTTACCTCCTGCTTCCCTCATTGGACTGTTAGCTCTCCAAGGGCAGATACTCTGTCTGTTGCGTTCCCCACTGTACACAAGTCTGGCAAAATGCCTGATAAATGGTAGGTAAGCAATAAGCAATCTGTGCTTGTTGAATGCCTGAATCAACAACTTAATAGGGTATATAGATAGATAAATCAAAACTGCAATTCAGTGTGATAAAAGGTAGAAGGTAATACAGAAATCAATTCTTTAGGATAGAGGAGGCCAGCTGTTGGATCAATGGAGCTGGTCTTGCAGAATGTGTACATTGCCAGACAGCCAAGGGATGGGGAAAACAACACAACCATGTGAAAGTGCCCCTGTGTTCAGACAAACCAAAGCCACTTGTCAGCATCTCTCTATTTCCCCAGTTCCCTGAGAAGCAGGCAGTTCTGCCACAGTGGGACAAACTGGGCACCTGTGTGCTGGTTGGGCTTCAGGCTCAACTGTCAGTCAGACCACAGGGGGCTGGCAGAGCTGAAAGGAAGCTCCTGGGATTCATATCTCTTTCTTCATCAGCATTCTGCTCTCCAAGAGAAAGACTGGGAGGATCCATTGGTCCTGGAATCACCCATCATTCTGTACCTTTTGGGTGGGGTAAGACCTACTCCCAGGCATGAGCAAGTGTTGCCCTCTAGTGGTAATAATAATAATAATGAGAATGATAATTAGTGGATGTCATCCTTGCTAGGGTGACCATCAGTCCCGGTTTGCCCAGGTTTGTTTTGGTACTACATCCCAGAAAACCTCTGAGTCCTAGGCAAACTGGGACAGTTGGTCATCCTACCCCCTTGATGGTGTTCAATGCATTCTGCATAAACATCATCTGCTTAGATGGCTCATAACTCCCAAGACTGGGAATCAGCATTACTTTTGCATAGATCCATAGAGCTTTAGAGATACAGCCCATTTTCCAGATGAGTAAAAAAAGCTCAAGAGAAGGGAAAGGACTTCCTTGTTCAGCATCACACTACAAATGAATGGCAGAACCAGTATCAGCATCTAGGTGTCCAGACCCACAGCCTGGTGCTCTTTGCCCTTGCCTGGCATGTTCTCAGCTCCTTTGTCAGTTTGTTGAGGTCTCACATCCTCCAGAAGCCATTCCTTAAACTACCCACCCCTCAACAGCTTCCCCCTCTGAAAGCCTGAAATACTTATTTGGCACTTGTAGCATGTGCTACAGGTATTGCTTTTGGGTTTTGTTTGTTTGTTTTTGATAGTAGGGATTGAACCTGAGTCCCTCTATCACTGAGCTACATTTCCAGCCCCTTTTTATTTTATTTTATTTTATTTTATTTTTGAGACAGGGTCACACTAAGTAGCCCACACTGGCTTTGAACTTGCAATATTCCTGGCTCAGCCTTCTGAGAAGGTATGTGCCATGACAACCGACCAGGTAATATTTTTTATCATTTAAATGTATGGTGGGGGGAGATACTCCTCGGCTTCCCCAATCCCCATCACCAGAGATACTGGAAAGGAGAGGAGTCTTTGCTTAGGAGAGTCTCAAGTGTGCCCCTAGTGTGTCCAGAGCCTTGAGAAAAGGGCATCTGGCACTGCAGAGCAACGGGAGAAGTGGAGTGAGGCCTATGCAATCGCCAGGTGGGATGGATCTGAGAGCCAAGAGCCAGAGGAGGTGAGAAGGCAAATCTGCAGCCGCCAGAGGAAAGGCAGACATATGAACGCCTTCCTTGCCCCAGGGATACCATCAGGAAATGGATCCTCGTTTCCCTGCTGCCAAAATAGCAGTGTCCTCTGCTCCCCTGGTCCCTGACAAGGACCCCCCAAATCAGCTCTTGCCTCTCCCCTCCACTGAGACAAATTTGCAAACTCCCACATCTCTGTGGAAACGGCAGAGAGCAGGAGAGAAGAAAAAAGGAGAAAAATCCACCCACATGCCAACAAACTGGAAAAAAAATAACCCAGGCCTTGTCTCACTCAGCTGTTGGCTTGCTGCTCCCTCCCACTGTGGTGGCTGCTCCTGCCTCCTGGACAGGGACCTGGATCTGTTCAGCTCTCCTTCTCATCCTAATCTGACTTTTGTCAATGTCCCCTGCCTCTACCCCTACTCCACCAATGAGAGGGAGGGTCTTGAAGACTAGAGGCAAGAAAACTGGAAGGGAGGACTGGCAAAGCACCAAATGCTTATGGCCTACCACAGCCCATCACTGTACCCTCAAACCATGCAGAATACCTTCCTCCCCTTACAGGGAAATAAGTCAGGGAGATGGGGCACCTCTCACAAGCTCACCAGCCAGGCCACTTTTTCCTCAAATGCTGTCTCCGGCCTCTTCCTCCTCCCAGCTCTCCTCCTCTGCCTCCTTTCTCCACCATTTTTAAGTTCTATTTTCAGTCAAATTCCCCCCATTTCCACCTTTATGAGCCCTTCCCTGTCATCACCTTCTGCCTCAGTTCTGGGCACCATATTATTGAAAAAAAAATTGAGTATGTTGCTAGGAAAGGAGGGATCTGGAAATCATCCCTATTAAGAACAATTGAGGGGTCTGGGATTGTGGCTCAGCGGTAAAGCGCTTGCCTCGCATGCGTGAGGCCCTGGGTTCGATCCTCAGCACCACATACAAAGCAATAAAATAAAGACATTATGTCCATCTACAGCTAAAAAAAAACATTAAAAAAAAAAGAACAATTGAGGAAAATGGAAATGTTTAGCCTGTAGGAAGGAGACTATGGACTCAAAAAAGCACAAGAAGATAGAACCACAAAGTTCCTTTTTTAGAGGAGGTGATTAAGGCCCAAAGAGGGGAGTACAACTGGGACTATTGTGCAGAAAAGGGGACAGCTTTGTTCTGTGGGCCTCCAGAAAACAGAAGGAGGAGGAGTGAGTGAAAGATATAAGAAAGTAGATTTAAATGACAGTTTTGTTTTCCCTTTCCAAATCTTTATTCCGGTTATTTCATCTCCTTGTCTTACTGTGCAGGATCTCCAGTTCAGTACTGAACAAAAAAGATGAAATGGGTATTGTGTCTTGGTATTCTTCTAAAAGAGAAAGATTGCGATATTTTACCACTATCTGTGGTGTTTGTTGTAGGATTTTGGAGGATATTCTTTATCAGGTTAAGGAAGTTTCCTCTTACTCCTAGTATGCTAAGAACTTCATCATGATTAGGGGCTAAGTGTTATCAAATGCTTCCTTAGCATCTTTTCTAATGATTATACATTTTTCCCATCTAATCTTTTTATGTAGTCAAGAACTCAGCATTATCTCAAAAGAATGGTAAAATTTCTACCACACAAAGAAGCTTTGGATACCACACAAAACTATCCAAAGAAGCATTGGCTTCCTCATGGACCAAAGTAGTCAGTTCCAAGTCACTGTAAATGTTCAAGCACAAGTGCAGCCATTCGTGTCCAGTTACTGGCTATTTAGTAGTAAAGAAAGTTTCTGCTTGGCGATTGATTATTTACCAATAAGGAACCAGTTAAATAATTTGTAGTTTCTATATATGGTGTAATGCTTTGTAACCATCTAAAGTGATGTTATAGAAGACTGATAAAATCAATCAATAAATCTAGATATATTGGCAAATGAAAAGTGGGTGAAAAATGGGTTTAAAAACAGTACTCACAGTTTGGTCTAATTTTGTGGGAAAATACATAACAGATAAACCTTGAAATGTTTAAACTGGTGTGTCTAAGTGATGGGGTTAGGAATAATAATGGAGCTCACATTTCTGAGAAAGAATGACAAACACAAACAACCAAATACATGAATAAGATAATTTCAAAAAGTCAAAAGTGTTATGAGAATGAATATTTAACAGTACAAAGGTACTGTAATGTAGTGAGCTGGGAAACAAGATTAAATAGATTAGTCAGGGAAGGACTCTCCACAGTAGTGAAAGCTGAGTTAAGCTTTTAGCCGGGTGTGGTGGCACACACCTGTAATCCCAGCACTTTGGGAGGCTGAGACTGGAGAATCATGAGTTCAAAGCCAGCCTCAGCAATGGCAAGGTGCTAAGCAACTCAGTGAGACCCTGTCTCTACATAAAACACAAAATAGGGCTGGGGATGTGGCTCAGTGGTCAAGTGCCCCTGAATTCAATCCCCGGTACCAAAAAAAAAAAAAAAAGTTGAGGTAAGTTTTAATGATAAGATGAAGGCAATCATTTCATAAAGATCCAGAGGCATGGCATCCCAGGCAGAGTGAGACACAAGGACAAAGGCCCTTGGGTGAGAAGGAACTCGGTATGTTCAAAGGACTTCAGAAAGAAGTCCAATTGAAGAAGCAGAAGAGAAGACTAGTTTTGGATGTGATAGGAAAGACTAGTTCTAGATATGATAGGAAAGAAGTGCTGGAACAAGACTACGTAGGGCTGTATCATCTGTGAAGATGTTTAGATTTTATTTCAGGTACAATGAAAAGCTATCTGAGAGTTTTGAGCTGGGAGTGAAATGAACTGAATTATGTACTTCAAAGCTTACTCTGATGTGTGAACAATGGATTACAGTGGGAGCAAAAATGGAAACAGGGAGAGCAGCTAGGAGACTAGGGAAGAAACTAGTTAGGTGGTCCAGATGAGAGACCATGATAGCTTGGGCTAGGATAGTGATGATAGAGAAAGATAAGTGGACAAATTTGGAATATATTTTTACCTGAACAATGCAATTATGGACAATTCAAAACAATCTACAGCAAAACAAAAACACATTTCCTGGAACTAATAAGTAAGTACAGCGAGGTCACAGAATATAAGGTTGACACAGAAAAATCCATTGTTTTCCTGTATATCAGCAATAGACAGAATTTTAAAAATTTAAGAGAGACTTTTTTTTTT
>CM053417.1:81470199-81523124 GCA_028644305.1 Xerus rutilus | reverse complement strand
AAAAAAAAAAAAAAAAAAAAAAAAAAAAGAAAAAGGGCACTTACTTTCACTGGTTTAAGAGAGGACAAGTTGGATGCTCATGAGTTTGTGTGCATTTCACAGCAAGAAAGTGAAGATATTGCCATCTGAGGTCTTCTACTTAAAGTGTAGCAGGATGTGAGGTGAGGAGGAAAAGAAAAGGGAGATGTAGGAGGTTGAGGAAATGGGGATTTGTCAAAGATGTCATGGCAACTTGAAGAAGCAAGCAGAGGTTACTATGAATTTTTAGTGGCTCAGGGGCTGGGACTGTAGCTCAGCGGTAGAGCGCTTGCCTCGTATGCGTGAGGCCCTGGGTTCGATCCTCAGCACCACATACAAAGCAATAAAATAAAGACATTGTGTCCATCTACAACTAAAAAAAAAATTTAAAAAAAGAATTTTTAGTGGCTCCCATCTGAGCAATTGTATGAGTTCAGGATTGACACAGGAAAGGTAGGGAGTTGTATTCATCTGAGATTGGGGCTGTGATGGAGGAACAAGGCACATGAGTTGAGGATATATTTGGCTAGAGAATGTCAGTTTAGATAGATGTACTCTTTTCAGAGGAGAGGTAAGTTTCATTTAAATCAAGGGGGTCAGTGAAGGAGATGTAGATTAGAGTTAACATTAGTAATTTGGCTGTTCAGCATTCCGTTTTCCTATTTGGGAGGAATACAAGACAGGTTTAGAGGCAGGGCCCCACCATGCACTACCGAAACCTGGGAGAGGGACACATTTCTTCTCCCTATCCCCTGGTAGATGGGTCATTGGCATGGGGATTCAGCATGGCCAATCACATGATTGTGCATGGAACTTTGAATATTATACAGGTTTATTTAGTGACTTTTTCAAGGTAGTTACTTACTACACAGTCAAGAATCCAATATTACAGGGCTGGGATTGTAGCTCAGTGGTAGAGCACTTGTCTAGTACATGTAAGGCACTGGGTTTGATCTTCAGCACCACAGAAAAATAAATAAATAAAGGTATTGTATCCATCTGCAACTAAAAAGGCAAGTGTTCAGTTAGTGAGAGTAGAGGGATTATCCTATCAGACCATTCCTGTAGCAAAATCTGAGTTGTCATGCCATCTTTAGGTTCATGTCATGACACCCCTGGTTTATGACCCTGCCTGGTTTTCCAGGCCTCTCATGGATCCCATGAATGGCTTGACATTCTTTTCTATTAAGATACATTGGATTTGCTTGGACAACTTAAAGAATCTCAACTACTTGACTCACATAAGTTTTATTTCCTGATTTATGCAAAATCTACTGCATTTCTATTTTCAGAAAGTATTCCTTCCAAGTGGCAACTCAGGGATCCAGGCTGATGCAACACACCTTCTTGTGGCTGTGTCATCTAGCCTCCATGATTTCCACAGTAGAGAGAGGATGGGAGGATGGAACACCCGTTCTTACATGTACATTGGCTAGAGCTGGTTACATGGGTTCACCTAATTCTCATATTGGGAAATTCAGGAAACTGTAAATGATTCTGCCACACCTTCTTCTTCTTTTTTTTTTGGTACCGAGAATTGAACTCAGGGTCACTCGACCACTGAGCCACATCCCCAGCCCTATTTTGTGTTTTATTTAGAGACAGGGTCTCACTGAGTTGCTTAGTGTCTTGCTGTTGCTGAGGCTGGCTTTGAACTCGCGATTCTCCTGTCTCAGCCTCCCAAAGTGCTGGGATTACAGGCATGCGCCACCGTGCCCAGCTGATTCTGCTACACCTTCTAATTTCAATGATTTTATTTTGTGCTATAGTTAACCAAAGCCATTGCTGACATGATGCACCATTTGCCATCAAGAACCATGACTAGTAAAGGATATGGGGATGAAAATATTTTAGAATATATATCCTTCAATTTTTCTGATAATGAAAGTGATATGTCAATAATAAGAACATTAATGTTTATTAGTGAAGAAAATGAAACGTCCTTTATAATTGCACACCCCAAGATAACTATTATTAATAGTTTATTACATATTCTTTCTCTTTTTATTTTTCTATGTTAACAGTAGTGGTTTTACATAAACAAAAGGTTCATACTATACATAATGTTTTGCAAATGCCTTCTTCACTTAATACTATATATTTGACATTATTCCATGAATGTGACATAATTTACTTGAGCAAGTCCCTATCAATGAACAATCAGTTTTTCCTTTTTGCTGTGGGTTGCATCCAAATATTTTTCCAAATATGCAATTTGACTTTATTTATAATATTATTCACCAAGCAGAAGCTTAAAATCTATACAGATGAATGCACCTGTTTTATATTGTTAATGGGGAAAAAAGTGAAGAACAGAAAATTCTATATACAGTATTATTATTTAAGAAAAAAGAATGGGAATATTCATATTTGCATAAAGAAACAATGGAAAAACAGGCAAGAAGTAAATAAAATGGTTGTCTACATAAGAGTTAAGGGGGGGCTGGGTTGTGGCTCAGTGGCAGAGCGCTTGCCTTGCACATGCGAGGCACTGTGTTTGATCCACAGCGTCATATAAAAAATAAATAAAATAAAGATATTGTGTCCATCTATAACTAAAAATTTTTAAAAAGTTAAGGGGAACAGATGGATGAGGACAAGGTGCAGACAATAATTCTCAGTATACATTTTTTTATGGTTTTGATTTTTGAACATTCATATGAGTTTCCCATTGCTGCTACAAAAAATTACCAAAAACAAGATTACAATGACATAAGTTGGGCTGGGCATATAGTTCAGTGACAGGTCACTTACTTTGCATGTACAAGGCCCTAGGTTCAATACCCAGTACCACAACACACCCCCACACAAATTTGTATCTTACAGTTCTAGAGGTCAGAAGTCTGAAATAGGTCTTATAGGGCTAAGGGCAAAGGGTATGTTCCATCTGGAAGCTGTAGGGGAGAATTCATTTCCTTACCTTTTCCTGCTTTTGGAGGCCGCCTGCATTCTTTTGTTTATGGTCCCATCTTCAAATCTCTCTGTCTCTCTGTCTCTGTCTCTCTCTCACACACACGCACATGTACACACTCTTGCTCTCTCGTCTCTACATCTATTGTCACACCTCTTTTTCTGACTGTCTTCCCTTTTCACTTACAAGTACCCTAGTGATAGATTAATCCCATCCAAATAATCCAAATTAATATCCCCATGTCAAGGTCCTTAACTTGATCACATCCACAAAGTTCCTTTTGCCATGTGTTATGATCTGAATGTACATGTTGCCCCAAAATTTATGTGTTGGAAAATAACTCATAAGGTGATGGTATTAAGAGATAGGGCCTTGGGGAGGACCCACCCTTATGAATGGGATTAGCGCCCTTATAAAAGACGGCTAGGGGAGTTTGTTAGCTCCCTTTTGTCCTTCAACCATGTGAGGATGCAGCAAGAATGTGCCAGCTATGAGAAACAGTCCCTCACCAGACGCTGAATCTGTCAGTGATTTGATCTTAGAGTTGTGAGCAATAAATTCTGTTGTTTATAAATTATGCAGTCTGAGGTATTTTGTTATAGCAGTTGAACAGACTAAAACACCATTTAAGGTAATAACTGCATGTCAGGGGCTTAGGATTCAGACATCTTTGGGAAATGATTATTTTAGCCTACCATAATGTCGAAATAAATTACCTATTCAATAACATAAAATAATAAAGCAAAGTTGGACATGGTGGCACACATCTGTAATCCCAATGACTCAAGAGGTTGAGGCAGAGGATCTCAAGTTTGAGGTCAGCCTCAACAACTTACTGAGACCCTGAGTAACTTAGCAAGACCCTCTTTCAAAATAAAACATAAAAAGGGCCAGGAAAAGCTGGGCATGGTGGCCCACGCCTGTAATCCCAGCACCTTGGGAGACTGCGACAGGAGAATCACGAGTTCAAAGCCAGCCTCAGCAACAACAGTGAGGCGCTAAGCAACTCAGGGAGACCCTGTCTCTACATAAAACAAAAAACAGGGATGGGAATGTGTCATTTATATGGTGCCTTGCGTGGGCCTGCCAACGAGCTGGGGTCCCAAGGGACGAAGGTATGGGGTCCTTAGGAAGGACGATATGGGGTCCTACAGAACAAGGTATGGGGTGGATGGTGGCCGAGTCACTCACCCAGACACCAGGGGTAGGTAAAACTGCTCTGCCCGAGCCAGACGAGATGCACACCCCCTTTATTTCAGGAAGTGTGACAGTTTATATAGGGTCCTTCGATGAATCATGGCCCTGAGGTTACAGCCAATGGGTTATTGCTCCATGTCAGGCATGCAGCCAGTCAGCATGGGATGAGGCTGAAGTCAGCCAATCAGCATGGGGTGAGGCTGAAGGCAGCCAATCAGCATGGGGTGAGGAAAGGAGAGGGTAGGCACTGAAGGCAAAGAAAAGGGAAGGGGAGGTGCTGAAGGCAGCCAATCAGCATAGGGTAAGGAAAGGATAGGGGAGGCATTGAAGGCAGCCAATCAGCATAGGAGGTGCTGAAGGCATGGAGAGAGCTCCTACAAGGATGTAGCTCAGTGGTCGAGTACTCCTGAGTTAAACCCCTGGTACCAAAAAAAAAAAAAAAAAAAAGGGCCAGGACTGTAGGTAGCTCAGTAGTAAAGTGCCCCTGGGTTCAACCTCTAGTACCAAAATAAAATAAAATAAACAACAAAACAAAATAAGATGAAAACATCATCTTTTTCTTCATAGTTTCTGGGTTTTGAGTCACACAAAAAGGTCTTCCCCATACTAGACTACAAAAATATCTATTCACACTTTCTTCTAAAACTTTGAGTGATGTTGTAACTAATAATAGTAATAATAGTTTTTATTGGGGTGTAATTTACATACAATGAAATGCTCAGATCTTAAGTGAAAAGTTCAATCAGTTTTGACAAAAGCATGAACCCATGTCACCCACATCTCTATCAAGATATAGAACATTTCCATCATTCTAATGACCCTTCAACATCAGCTGCTCCCAAAAGTGCCATTGTTCTGACTTGTATCAGTTTTAGAGTTTCATCTAGTTTTATCTGCTCTTGAACAATATAAAAATGGAATCATACATTATGTGCTCTTTTTTGTGTGGCCTCATTCACTCAGCATAATGATTCTGAGATTTGTCCCAGTTGTTGCCTGTATCAAGTGTCCATTACATTTATTGCTGAGTAGTCCTCCAGTGTATGGCTGTACCATAGTTTACCCATTTACCTGCTGAGGGACATTTGGGTTTTCCATTGTTTTGGTGATTATAAAATATGACTGATTTTTGAAACATCTGCAATTAATTTTGGTGTAAGCAATGAAACAGCAATGCAACTTTATTTTTGCCAAATCACAAGACAATTATCCAAATGCCATTTATTGCATGATACTTCTTTTCACAAATAAAATATCTTCAATACCCTTAATTCTCTATGGACCTAATTTTTTTCCTGAACATTCTACTGTGTTCCATTGAACTAGTTGTTAGTTTTGAACCAATACCATGGTGTTTTAATTCCTATAGCCTCACAATGTCCTTCAGTAAGTGGTAAGACTGGTTATTACTCATAACTCATTTGCATAATTTTCCTGGTTATTTATAGATTCTTATCATTATAAAGGGATACAATTTATAAATGTAATGTCAATTAAAATTATTTAAGCTAGACATGGTGGCATATGCCTATAATTCCAGAGATTCTAGAGGTTAAAGCAGGAGGATTGCAAATTCAAGGTCATCCTTGGCAACTTAGCAAGACCCTCAGCAACTTAGCAAGATCCTGTCTCAAAATAAAAAATAAAAAAATGACCAGGGAGCCGGGCGCGGTGGCTCAAGCCTGTAATCCCAGCACTTAGGGAGGCTGAGACAGGAGAATCGCGAGTTCAAAGCCAGCCTCAGCAATGGCGAGGCGCTAAAGCAACTCAGTTAGACCCTGTCTCTACATAAAACACAAAATAGGGCTGGGGAGGTGGCTCAGGGGTCGAGTGCCCCTGAGTTCAATCCCTGGTACCAAAAAAAAAAAATGACCAGGGATGTAGCTCAGTGGCAAAGCATCCCTGGTTTCAATTCCCAGTCTCTCCACAAAAAAACATGGTTACTGTATTAGTTATTTATTGTTGGGTTACAAATGACCACAAATTTAGTGGCTTAAAACATTTCTCTCATAGTTTCTATGGGTTGGAAATGTTAGCCAGGGCAGGAGTCTCATCAAAAGGCTTGAAGAGCTTGACAGGGCCCACTTCCAAGATCTCCAGGTTATTGTCAGATTTTCAGTTTCTCAAAGACTGTTGGACTAAGAAACTCGGTTTCTGGCTGGATGTTGGCCTTCAGTTCCTTGACTCATGGACTTCACCAACATGAAGTCTCACTTTGTCAAAGCCAACAAGAAAATAGGAATGTAGCTCAGTGGTAGAACAGTTGCTAAGCATGTAAAAGGCCCTGGGTTTAATCTTCAGTGCTACACACACACACACACACACACACACACACACACACACACACACAGAACCAACAAGGGAAATAATCATAGTATAGCAAGAAAGAAGTCACACTCTAATGTAGTCTCATTCTAAAAGGAGGAAACAAGTCTCTAGATTAGCTGACACTGAAGGGGAAGGCATTACACAAGGGTGTGGCTACCAAACATCACTGGAAGTCATCCTAAAGACTACCTGCCACGGTTACCAAGAAATGTAAGTTATGGTAGGTTTTGTGGCATTAATTAACTCAAAATTTGCCAAAGAAATATCCTAGAAATCCCACTGCATATGGGCAAAAGAAAGGGTACAGCTCTTTTCCTATAACCTAGATCAATTGTATTTCCAAGAGAATTATGGTCTCTGGCAGAAGAGAAGATTTCGGCTCTTAAGGCTAGGTAAATAAATAGTAACCACTTCTGTTTGTGTAGCGATTCAGAATTTTGGAGTCATATTTAATTTGCTTCTCTTAAAAACCCTGTGAGGTAGCCAGGCAATGAAACTAAGATTCAAAGAGGCTACAATGGCCACACCAGCTCTCACAATTTGTGGGTCAGAGATGGGATGAAAGCTTCAATCTTCATAACTTATTACACCAGAGCACCTGTTCTAAAACTCAGGGATATGTTTTTCCCATTCAGTGGTCTCTCCTACCATCTTCCTCTCTCTCTCTGTGTTCTTACTTTTTCTCTGTTATTACTAGCCTGTCAGTAAACTTCATTCCATATTTCAGAATTATTGTAGGGATCAGGGAAAACGTTTGTAAAGCTCCCAACACACTATCTGGCACATAGTAAGTTGTCAGTAAATGGAAATTATTAGCTGTTATCAGCCTTTCAACAGGTCCAGCCCAATCTCACTTCCAATTACCTCCAATTCTGCTTCTTCCCTCTAACCTCTGTGTTACCACATCCAAGGTGGAGCTTGCTTTCAGAACACATTAACCTCCAATAAATTTTGGGCTGGGGATGTGGCTCCATGGTATCACATTTGCCTAGCACATGTGAGGCCTGGGTTTCCATCTCCATCACTGAAAAATAAAGTTAATAACTTTTACAGTCAGACATTGCCCATCTCCAAACACTTCCAATAAAGAGCATTGATTATCAGTAGTGTGGGTTCAGCTTTTCTTCCAAATTCGAAAAGCAAACTATTAAAATACAATAATAACACCTAGTACCCAAATCTTGGTTTCTAAATGCTATTGTTTACTGAAAATAACCAGGGCTTCTTAGGAAAATGACTGATTCCAAAGCTAGGGCATGGAAAAGATAAGGGGGCTGGCGCATCTTGTATTGTCAGAAAATAAGGAAGTCAAAGAAAAATGGAGTCACAATGGCCACAAGGACAAAGAAGCCAGTTTAGAGGGAATGATAGTTAAATCTGGTTTATTTAAATGATAGTTAAATCTGTGACTGGATTGAGAAATGCCTAAAGAATTAATAAATCATTACTTCTTGATGTATCTGTGAGGGCGTTTCCAGAAAAGATTGGTGTGTGGGTCAGTGAACTGAGTGGAGAAGAATCACTATGAATGTGACCAGGTACTATTCTAGCTTTTCCTTCTGGAGTGGATGGGTTTTCTGTTGCTGCTTCCCTTGTACATCAGACTACAGGTTCTTTGGACTTCAGGCCTTTGGACTCTGAGACTTGCACCAGCATCCCTCTGGTTGCCTCTTGGGGCTTTAGCCTTGGTCTGGGAGTGGAGAACTACATCATTGGCCTCTAGTGTTGAGGCTTCCAGCTCTACAGCTTGCAGATGACCATTGTGAAATATTTAGTGTCTATGTGTCATGTGAGCCAATCTAATAAATCATCAATCAATCAATCTATCTATCCATTTATCTATCTATCTAGACACACACACTTTCTCTGGAGAGCTCCAACTAATACAGAAGGCTTTCTACTGGTCAAATAAAATAAAGAACTATATTAATATGTTATACCCTACAATAAAAGAGATAACCATGAATCCATGAAAATATAAATAAGTGTAAGAGAAAGGAATGTTATCCTTTACATTATAAAACCAACTAATACATGTAGATTCTTTCTACATAAAAAAATTGGTGGGTTAAAGTTTGGATAACAGTATATTTACATAAGCATAATGCATCTTTCCACAAGATATTTATTAGTTATGGTAACACAGAGGAGTAACCTGGTGGAGACTACTTTAACCAAATAATCGAAGTTAGCATGACCATTAATGGGACAAATAGACATCATATGCTTCCTGATACCATGCATCAAAAAGGGCACAGCATCACTTCTACCAAAATACATAACCAAAATCTAATTATGAGGAAACACCAGACTAAAATTGAGGGACAGTCTAAAAATAACTAGCCTGAACTCTTCAAAAATGTCAATATTTTTAAAAGCAAAGAAAGACTAAGGAGCTCTTTCATACTGAAGAAGACTAAAAAGACATAACCAAATGCATATTATTCAGAGAATTCTTATTATTAGTAGTAGTAGTAATAGTAGTAGTAATACCAGGGATTAAACCCAGGGGCGCTTAAATACTGAGCCACATTCTCAGCCCTTTTCGTGTTTTATTTTGAGACAGGGTCTCGCTAAGTTGCTTAGAGCCTAAGTTGCTGAGGATGGCTTTGAACTCATGATCCTCTTGCCTCAGCCTCCTGAGTCACTAGAATTACAAGTGTGTGCCACCATACATTGGCTCATAGAATTATTTTGCTATAAAGGACATTGTTGAGGAAAATTAGTAAGTTGTAAATGAGATCTGAAGATTACATATATAATAGTATTGCATTAATGTGAATTTCACAATTTCTGATAATTGCTTTGTGTTTATGTAAGACAACTCCTTGTTTAAGGAAATTCAAATGAAGTATTTAGTAATAAAAAGACATCATGTCTGCAACTATCAATTCAGACAGAAGAAGAAATAGAACAGGATAAACAAATATGGTAAAATGTTAACGTTTGAGAAATTGAGGTGAAGAGTATATAGCAATTCTTCATACTATTCTTGGAATTTTTCTGTAAGTCTGAAATTGTCAAAACAAAAATTTTAAAGAAAAATCCTAATTAAAAGAACACAGCTACACAACTAGAGAATTGATATGTTATCCTCTATCTATGCACAATGAATCATTTACACTGTTAACATGTAAGCCTAAAAAAAAAAAAAAAAGAACACAGCTAAATAGCATCTACAAAAACCCTACAGCTACTATCATATTTATTGGTGAGAAACTAGAAGATACTCCATCAAGATCAGGACAAAGAGCAAGGATGTCCACTCTCATCACTCCTACTCAGCATCATACTGGAAGTCATAGCTAATGCAGTAAGACAAGAAAAAGATATAAAAGGTACATATTGAAATGGATGGAATCAAACTATCTCTGTTTGCAGGTGACAGAATTGTCTATGTTGAAAATTCCAAAGAATTTTTATAAACCCCTCCTATAACTAATAATCAATTATGGCAAGGTTGCAATATACAAGATTAACATACAAAATCCAACTGCTTTCTTTTTTCTTTCTTTCTTTTTTTTCAGTACTGAGGATTGAACTCAGGGGCACTCAACTATTGAGCCACATCCCCAGCCCTATTCTTTTGTATTTTATTTAGAGACAGGATCTCACTGAGTTGTTTAGCACCTCACTTTTGCTGAGGCTGACTTTGAACTCATGATCCTCCAGCCCTAGCCTCCTGAGCCTCTGTGATTACAGGCGAGCACCACTGCACCCGGCTCCAACTGCTTGCTTATATACCAGCAAAGAATAGCTAGATTTTAAATCAATAACACAGTATCATGTACATTAGCATAAAAAATATATACTTGGTACAAATCTATCAAAATATGTACAAGATCTGTATGAGGAAAACTACAAATCTTTAATCATAAAAGAAATCAATGTAAATAAATGGAGAAATATTCTATGTATATGGCTAGGAGCAATCAATAATATCAGGACATCAGTTCTTCCCAGTTTGATCGAGAGACTCAACTCAATCCCAAAGAAAACTCCAGTAAGTTATTTGTTGAAAATCAACAAACTGGTTCTAAAGTTTACCTGGAAAAGTAAAGGACCTAGAATAACCAACATAATATTGAAGGAGATAAAGTCAGAGGACTGACAGTGTCTGATACCAAGACTTACTATAAAACTATAATAATCAAGAATAAACGAGCCGGGCGCAGTGGCTCAAGCCTGTAATCCCAGCACTTAGGGAGGCTGAGACAGGATAATCGCGAGTTCAAAGCCAGCCTCAGCAATGGCGAGGCACTAAGCAACTCAGTGAGACCCTGTCTCTACATAAAACACAAAATAGGGCTGGAGATGTGGCTCAGTGGTCAAGTGCACCTGAGTTCAATCCCCAGTACCAAAAAAAAAAAAGAATAAGCAAATATATCAATGGAACAGAATGGAAAGCCCAAAAATAGACACAAAATACAACCAACTGATCTTTGACAAAGGAGCAAAGGCAATTCAATGGAGAATGGATAGTCTTTTTAACATATGTTGCTGGAAAAACCGGACAGCCTTATGCAAAAACATTAATCTAGACACAGGTCTTATATAATTCACAAATATTATTTCAAAATGGATCATAGGCCTAAAGTGAAAAACTGTAAAACTCCTAGAAGATAAGAGGAGAAAATCAGGTGATTCTGGCTTCGGTGATGACTTTTAAGATACAATACCAGGGGGCTGGGGTTGTGGCTCAGTGGCAGAGCACTTGCCTTGCATGTGTGAGGCCCTGAGTTTGATTCTCAGCCCCACATATAAATAAATGAATAAAATAAAGTCCCATCAACAACTAAAAAAATAATTTTAAAAAGATGCAATACCAAAAGCACAATTGATGAAAGAAAAAAGTAAGTTGAGTTTCATTAAAATTAAAAATTGTTCTGCTGAAGATATCTTTGTGAGAATGAAAAGGCAAGCTAAACAACGGGGGAAAATATCTGCAAAGCATATGTCTGATAAAGGACTGGTATTCAAAACATAAAAATCAGTCTCTCTCTCTCTCTCTCTCACCTAGGGCCTTATGCATGCTAAATATGGACTGTACCATAGAGCTACATACCCAGCCAACAAAGCACTCTTAAAACTCAACAATAAGGGCCAGGGTTGTAGCTCAGTGGTAGAGCGCCTGTCTAGCATGTGTGAGGCACTGGGTTCGATTTTCAACACTGCATATAAATGAATAAATAAAATAAAGGTCCATCAACTGCAAAAAATATTTTTAAAACTCAACAATATGAAAGCAAACAGTCCACTTTAAAAATGGGTAAAATATCTGAACAGGAACGTTGCCAAAGAATATACATAACAAAGAAGCATAGGAAAAGATGTTCAATGCCATGTGTCACTAGGGGATTTCAAATTAAAACAACAACGAGATACCACTAATCATCTGTTAGAATGACTAAATTCCAAGATATTGACAGTACCAAATGCTGATGAGGATGTGGAACAACAGGAATTCTTATTCACTGTTCATGGGAATGCAAGATCGAAGAGCCATTTTTGAATACCATTTGGCAATTTCTTAAAATATAAACATCCTCTTACCATATGATCCAGAGGTCGTACTTGGTATGTTCCCAAATGATTTGAAAACTAATTTCCATACAAAAGCCTACACACAAATGTTTAGAGCAGATTTTTTTCATAATTTCCAAGACTTCGAGAAAACCAAGATGTCCTTTAGTGTATGAGTGAATAAACATAATATGGTATATCTATATGATGAAATATTACTCAGCAATAAAGATAAATGAGTGATTAAGCCATGAAGATACATGGACAAATCTTAAATATGTATTGCTAAGTGAAGGAAGCCTAAATAAGATATGGTTCCAACTGTACGACATTCTGGAAAAGGCAAAACTATGAAGATGGAAAAAGATCAGTGGTTACTGGGGCTTGGGCAAAGTATGGAAGATTTTTTAGGGCAAGGAAACTACTGTGTTTGATTCTATAATGGTGAATACATAATTACACATTTGTCAAAACTTATAGAATGATCCAGCTTCATTCTATAGGGAGATTGAGGCAGAAGGATAGTGAGTTCAAAGCCAGCCTCAACAACTTAGCGAGGCCATAAGTAAGTTACAGAGATTCTGTCTCTAAATAAAATATAAAAAGGGCTGGGCATGTGGCTCAGTGGTTAAGCATCCCTGTGTTCAATCTCTGGTACCAAAAAAGAAAAAAAAACTTATAGGATGAGCCAGGTGTGGTGGTTTGTGCCTATAGTCCCAGCTACTTGGGAGGCTGAGGTGGAAAGATCACTTGAGCCCAGGAGTTTGAGACCAGCATGGGCAACATAGATAGTGAGACCCTGTCTCACAAAAAAAAAAAAAACCCAAAAAACAAAAAAGCAAACAAAGAAAAACAACTCAATGTAGAACAGCAAGAACAAACCCTAATGTAAACTATGGACTTTAGTTAATAACAATGTATTAATATTGGCTCATTGTTACAGTTTGGATCTAGAATGTTTCCCAAAGACTCACATGTTGAAAGTTTGGTCCTCAGATGGTCCTTGAAAACTATATCCTGTAGCTCATCTCTTCCCACTGAGTTTCCTGGACACCATGAGTTGAGCTACCCTGCTCCATCACCCACTCCCCACCATGACATTCTGTCTCACCAAAGACCCAAAGTGATGGGGCCAAATGACCATGGACTGAAACCTCTAAAACTATGAGCCAAAATAAATCTATCCCCCTCTAATTTTATTTTCTCAGGTATTTTGTCACAGCAACAGAAAGCAAACACATCAATCTGTTATAAGTGTACTGCACTAATGTAAGATGTTAATAATAGAGGAAAGTAGGATAGGCTCAGGGGTATATGGAACTTCTCTGTATGTTCCACTCATTTTTTTTTGTAAATCTAAAATTGTTAATAGGTCTATATGTATTTCTAAAAAGGAATAAAGGACTGCTATATGTTGCAACATGAATGAACCTTGAAAACATTATGCTAAGTGAAAGAATTCAGAGGACACATTTTTATGATTCCATTCCATCTATATGAAATTTTAAGAATTTACAAATCTATAAATACAGAAAGTAGATTAGGTGCCTAGATATGGAAGGGAGATGCTGATGGTCAACAGGTTTCTTTTAGGGGAAATGAAAATATTCTAAAATTGATGGTAGTGATGATTGCACAACTCTATGGATATACTAAAAGCTATTGTATTCTACACTCTAAGTGGATGAATTATATATCTCAGTAAACATATTTAAAAGAACAAAAATCATAGCCACACCCCCCACTAGTCCACATCCCAATCCACATAGTCTGTAAATTCAATTGGCCCTCACATCTGTGGTTTCCACAGATTCAAACGACTGGGACTTGGGAAAAAATAGTTAAAATTTGTGTCTTTACTGAACATATGCAGATTTTTTTTTCTTGTCATTATTCCCTAAATGATACAACATAAGAGCTATTTACATAGTATTTACATTGTATTGTTATAAGTAATCTAGAGATGATTTAAAGTAAACAAGAGGATGCGTGTAGGTGATATGAAATGGTACACCATTTTATATAAAGAATTCTCTATGAGTTTTGGTATCCAAAGGGAGTCCTGGAAACAGTCCTCCTAGAATACTGAGGCATGTACAGGCTAAGAAAATCTACACAAAGGCGATACGAGGGAGTCAAAAGAGTGGAGGTCTCCACTGGAGAACTAGGGAACCTAGGGTGAAGGATAAGACACTTATTTTTCACTGCATATCTTCTTGTGTCATTTGAAGGTTTTGTCTTGCATATGTATTCCAAATTCCCCTCAAATACTACTGCTTCCCGAAGCCTACCCTGCTTTTCCTAATTTCTCTCAAACAATCTCTCTTTCTTTATGCTTTTATCCAAAATAAGACACAATATCCAACCCAAAACTTGGTCAAAAGAATCTGAAGAAAAGAATAACAAAAGAAATACCAAATTGGCATATCTACTCAATGGAATATTTTGCAGCCATTTAAATGGTGTTTATAAAGAATTTTAATGGGAAATGTTTATGTGAAAATGGCAGTAGAGAACAAACAGCATGATCATAAATATGTTTTTTAAAGATTGCAATAGGGCAATACACCAAGATGCTAACAGTGGTTGTGTTTGGGTGGTAGAATGTTTTCGTCAATGAACATGTATTAATTTGGGGAGGCTGGGGGTTTATTTAGTCATTTTGGGATTTCTGGGCAGAGGGTGATGTTACTCATACTCCTTGGCTCAGACACATTATCATCATTAGCTCATTTAAGGTTCCTTTTTTCTCTTTTTTTCTTTGCAATATTGAGGATTGAACCCGGGAGTGCTTTAACATTGAGTTTCATCCCCAGACCTTTATTTTATTTTATTTTTTGAGATAGTCTCACTAAGTTGCCCAAGCTGGCCTCAAACTTGAGATCCTCCTGCCTCAATTTCTTGAGTCACTGGGATCAAAGTTGAAGTTTCACCACATCTGTATGGTTGTGGCAAGTCACCTTGTGCCTGTTTCCTTACCTACAAGGGGGAAGACAAAATAATACCACATAACACAGAACATCCCTTTATTTTCCATCCCTCCGCTCCTCCCAGCATCATTGATCACAACCTGGCTAATTTGGACTGCTGGGCAGCCATACTCTGCACCAGCTGACTCAAGGCACACCCCCTTCCCTATAAACCAAGCCTCTGGGCAGAAAGGCAACAAGTGATATTTTGCATCCCTTTTTTTGGGCAAGAATGTGCAATCACAGAACTCAATCCAAATTTCTTTTTGTCCCCTCATCCCTCTCCCCTTTCCCTCTCTGTACAAGGGTGCTCTACCACTGAACTATATCCTTAGCCCTTTTAAATTTTCACTTTAACACAGGGTCTTGCTAAGTTGCCTCGAATTTGCCATTTTTCCGGCATTTGTCTAGCTTCCCAAGTTGCTGGGATTAGAGGCATGGGCCTGAACCCAAATTTCATTCATCGGTCAACTATTCATGCATTTATATTTATTCAATGAATACTGAGCTTTCATCTGGGATGAGCCAGGCTGCTGGTTTTTGCTAGAGACAGAGTCCCTGCCCTCAAGGAACTTCCAATCTGATAGGACATAGTGCCCCAGCCATCAGGTCTACATGGTGCAGGGACAAAGGGAAGTTTTAGGATATGTGGGTGCCCAGAGGACAGCATTAGATCTAACTTGGGAATCAAGGTGGGTTGCAAGGGTGAAGTCAAGCTTGAACAGCTGAGTTGATTGGGTTCAGGAGCCAGTGTGAAGATACATCTTCTATACAGAAGACATTGCAGAGATACCCAGAAAAGTGAAATCCCAGGACATTCTAGGAAGCACTTATAGTTAGTTCAGTGGTCAGAGTATAGCATATGAGGTCGAGTAGCAACAGCTGAGGTTTGAGAGGTTAGGCAGAGGCCAGAAGTTTGAATGAACTTAACTATCAAAGAAGAAGTGAAACCTTTAGTGTCACAGAAGGGAAGAATGGGTTGGCTTTTGGGTCGATGCCCTCTCACTGCAGGTGTGCAGCATATTAGTTTGAAATTTAGAATACAGGGAGTGTGACTTGGGGTCATCCATCATCAACAGATGTTGAGGCTGGAGCAAGGTGGTAGCAAAGTATGAGGAAGGAATATAGATTTGACAGAAAAGAGAAAATCAAATGAACTTGGTGAGGGATCAGCTATAAAGGAGACAGGAATTTGTTCTGCACATAAGACAGAGAACACAGAGGAAATATATTGCACAAGTTTAAGGGGGTGAGAAAGACAAAGATAAGTGCCAGAGGAACTCTGAGAGCTGAGAAATCAGTGTGGGATAGAATGGGTAGAAACATCTTTCGGGAGAAGAAGAGATTCAGGCTAATACTTTGTGACTTTGGGCCAGTCATGTTATCTTTCTCTGGTCCTTTAGGTTTCCACCTGCTGAATTGGGAGAAAGAAAATGATAATTACGAGGACTGACTTACATAGGAGGATGCTCAGGAAGTGCCTAGCCCTATGGGTGAATTGGAGAAGGAGGCAAGTGGCAGGTGTGTTTGGGCCAGGATAGGGTGGGTCTGGGTTGCTATTTGTGCCACAGGCAGGACACATATGCAAGATGAAAGGTGTGTATGTCTGGGTGGAGGGGAAATATGACCCAAAAACATGTGTGTTGGATTTGGGGGTGTCAGAGGCCAATGCAGTCAAATCAGTCTTACTCGGGGATACTGTGTCTTGCAGTCAGCAGAGAGGGACTTGTCTGAACTGTGAATCCCAGCCTGCCATTTCCTCAGGAAGTACTCAGGCCTGGTTGGCAGGGGCCTCTGGGTTCTGATTTCAAGGCAGCATCAAAATTGTTGTGTGAATACAACTATAATGCACTGATTAAAATATGAATACATTAAAATAATAAGGATCCTTCTAATTTTTTAAATTGCTGTGTGACACTAAGTCAGTTCTAAACCATTCTGGGTCCAAGGTTTCCCATATGAACAGAAACAACAAAAAGCCATACACATACATGTTGGTGGGAAGATAGATTAAATGTTTTCAGAGGCTTCTTCTAGGTGTGTTATGCTTCAATTCTATGACCTTGAGTTCTTTTTAAAAAAGTCTAATCCTGCCAGGCACAGTGACATGTGCCTGTAGTTCCAGCTATTTATGAGGATTAGGCAGAAAGATTGCTTGAGCTCAGGAGTTCAAGGCCAGCCTGAGCAACATAGGTAGTGAGACTCCTTGCCTCCCAAAGGAAAAAAAAGAAAATGAATAAAAAGGAACAAAAACAAGTCTAGTCCTGTCTCAGTCCCTGACTTATTGTGTGGCCTTGAGCCAGCTGCTGGACCTCTCTTGGCCTATTTTCACATCTGAAATGTCAGGAGATTGGGAAGGAGAGTCTCCAACATCCAATGATTCTCCCTAGAGGACGCTCACCCTCATCTCCAGCTGAAAGCTTCAGGCAAATCAGAGGAAAGTGAGGCGCTGGTCACAGACGAACCCCCTTCCAAATCTTCTGTCTTCTCCCACTGCCCTCCCCTCCCCACTGTCAGGAGCTTGCAGCACTGGCTCGCTTGCCAAACTTGTTGCCATGACAACGGGTTACAAATAACTCAGATGCAGACGAAGATTTTAACCCAAGAACTGCTGGGCCAAGGGCTTCTTGCTCCCTTCCCCCACCAGTCTGAAGAAACAATCCAAATTCTTTAGGATCCATTTGCTCCTCTGCTGACAAGCTTGCCAAGGTTCCTCCATGTTACAAGAATAAGTCCTGGCATTCCAGGCCCTCTGAAAACCTGATTCAATTCTTTCCAATCACATTTCTCACTTGCTCCCATTAAAAAGTGATCACTCCTATTTTTTGACACCTACTGTCTGCCAAGCCCTGTGCTGGATGCTTTATGTATAGTATCTAAGGAAATCTTACCTCAAACTCTATCAGGTAGACTCTATTCTATCTGGGACCGTGCTCTACCCACAGCATTATGTCATGGAGGGGAAACGGAGGTGCATGGATATAAGGATGTCAGAGAGTCAGAATTCAAACTCAAATCTAAAAGATTCCCAAACCTATTCTTTTTCCATTGCTGATGGCTCACAGATGTTGGTCTACATACTTGGTATATCCAAATAATCTGGAGGCAGTTAAAAATTCAGATTCTAACTGCCATTCAAGAAGGTGGAGTCAGGTGCTTGCCTGTAATCCCTGTGACTCAGGAGGCTGAGGCAAGAGAGTCACAAATTTGAGGCCAGCCTCAGCAATTTAGTGAGGTCCTAATCAACTTAGCAAGGCTCTGTTTCAAAACAAATTAAAAAAAAAAAGACTGGGGATTTAGCTCAGTGGTGAAGTGCCCCTGGCGTCAATCTCTTGTACAAAAAGAAGGAGGAGGAGGAGGACGAGGAGGAGGAGGACGAGGAGGAGGAGGAGGAGAAGGTGGAATGCATTTATCTCCTCTAATTTCTGAGACTCCATAAATTAAGAGTAAAGGAATCAAGGGCATAAACTCACAACTCCAAAGAGTTCCCATCCATGGGAAAGATATTTTGATAATGATCTGGTCTGCAGAAAGGGGCTGGAGGGGTGGTGACTGAGAAAGCAGGGCAGTAAAAGGCATACACATAGTCCACACCTGAGAGGCACCCAAGAGGAGATAGCTGATCCACCCTGCAAACTCAGGAGAGCTATAGAAAAGGAACCTTGATGGTAGAAGCAACACATGGAGCACCAAGCAGGGTTAATTCAAAGTCCATGATGGAGCCAGGAGTAGTGGCACACACCTGTAAACCAAGTTGCTTAGAAGGCTGAGGCAGGAGGATCACAAATTTGAGGCCAGCCTCAACACGTTAGTAAGACTGTCTCAAAATAAAAAGGACTGTGGGTGTATCTTGGTGGGTAGTACCACAAAAAAAAAAAAGCAGAAAAAACGAGCATGGTTGACCACTGATCTTCTCCACCTTCCCTTTACCTCCCTCATGTTCATGGGTAGAAATTACAAGAACCAAGCACCTACACTCGAGCAAAATATGAGGGTTGTCCAGAGAAATCAGTCTCAGAACAAAGTCCTCCACTTTCTGACTTATAGGTCCTCCAATAGATTGTGCAGTTCCCCACCCAGTCACCATAATGGGAAGTCTAACAGTGTCCCTTATACAGGGTTCCAAATCAACCAACTTTTTATTGATTTCTTCTTTAATCAATGGGTTGATAGGTTTGAACATTTGTGAAAAAATGTTAATATATTTATGAACAAACTGATGAAACAAATGGAAAAAACTATGGCTAGGTATGACATAAGTGAAAAAATATCAGGAAGTTATTAAATTCAGGAAAACAAAAGAAAATCCAAACAATAATCCAGGTAATAATAGCACATTTCTCAGCTTTGTAGTGAATACTACTTTTTTAGGAATTAAGAGATAAACATGTTAGATACAAGAGGACTAGGGATACAGCTTAGTGGTACAGCACTTGCCTAGCATGCATGAGACCCTGAGTTCCATCACTAGCACCACACACACACACACACACACACACACACACAAATTGGAAAAAAAGAAGGAAGTATGGGTGTATATGGAGGGGGATAAAAATTCTTTTCCACCTTATGAGATATCAAGAGGATAATGTTTCATACTGCTAAGTTAAGATAGTGTAAAGCAGGAGCTGGGGCTGTAGCTCAGTGGTAGAGCACTTGCCTTGCAAGTGTGAGGCACTGGGTTCAATCCTCAGCACCACATAAAAATACATAAATAAAGCTATTGTATCCATCTACAACTAAAAAATATTTTAAAAAAAGATAGTGTAAAGCATATTATAAAGAATCATGGTGGTCCATCAGTTGAAAGTCCTTTCAGCTATAAGCAACAAAAATACTCAACTGACAATGGCTTAAACACATATGGCTTTATTTATTTATTCATTCACTTTTTCAATTAACAGGAAGTGTAGCATGGGTTCAGCTGCTGATGGGGAAGTGAATTCCTTCTAACTTTTTCTTCCTTGATGTGCTGTCTTCATTCTCCTGCTCATTTCCTCATGTTCACAAGATGGCTGTCATGGCTCCAGGGAGTACAACTACATTGTAGGCAGAAACAAGAAGGAAGGGGACAGGATCAGCTATGTGTGTCTCTTTGCTCAGAAAATCCAAAGCTTTTCCAGAAGGCCCCAGCAAACATCTCATTGGCCATAGGTTGTATAGCCATCCTTAGCTGCAAAGGAGGCTAAGAAAGCATCTGACACTTCAGCCTCTGAGTGGGACATAGCAAGGGAGAATGGGGTTTGGAATAATAAAAGCCAGAAGAAGCAGAAAAAAAAAAAACCCGAACAAACAAACAAAAAACAAAAACACCCAACAGGAGCTAAAACACTTGATAGTAGTTGCTTCTAGGAAGTAAGACTTGCAGTCAGAAGAAGTGAGACAGGATATTGTTGGGTTTTAGTAGGTTTAGTACTAGTTTATTTTTTAAACTATGTGTATTACTTTGATAAAACATAAAAATGAAAAAATAAAGTTATAGTTTCTATGAAAAAAAAGTTTAGAGATGTAGCTCAGTGGTAGAGTGTCCCTGGGTCTAATCTCCAGTACCATAAAACAAAAAAAAAGTTTAAAAATTAAAAATTGGTAGTAGTTTTCTGTCTCCAGAGCAATGGGCATCAGTACACCATGGAAGCAAACTTACCTGAATAGGCTCATCACTTAGACCAAGGTATCTTAGGTATCCACCCACCAAACATAAAGAAGACTGTGCTATCACCATTAATCTGAATGTGGCTCGTGCAAACCAGGGCAGCTCTGTGTAGCAGTTATGTGAGTTGCCTGTGGTTAGAATATCCTGGTGCAATTTCCTGCCTGCCATTTATTAGCTCTGTGACCTTGGGCAAATGACACCTGGGAGCTTCACTTTCCTTCTTTATAAAATGAAGGCAATTCAAGTGCCTGGTACAGAGTAAGCAAATATTATGCACCATGATTAAAATGTTAACTGTTCCATGTGGTGACATAATCTGAGTGTAGGTTAGCAGTATTCTGCTTCCACTGAGTTTATTTTTTTTAAAATCTTAAACATGGGTTTGGACTGGACTGTCACTGAAAATTATTTGTTTTTGAGAGATGTACATTAGGAGACATGCAGATTTGAGCTGCTGTTGACCGACTCTTGTTGCAGGGAACCCTGTAAAGAGGATTGAGATTTTGATTGTTGGCTCCACTACAAATATTGTTAATATAACAAATAAACCATCCACTTTGTGAAATGTGCTGCTGACTACTGTGATCACCATGTGTGGGCCATGGGGACCAGGGTCACCACTGTGAGGTGGGTGTGAAAATGTACCAGAAAGAACATAAATATATGGAGTGTTAGGTTGGAGCAGGAAATTCAGCTAGTCTGGGAGTAAGGAATGGGAAAATGACCTCCTCTCTCTGATGCCAAGGTGAGAGCTGGGGCTCTGGAATGCAGGTGGGAAACACGTGGCCAAAACTATATAGTTGGTGGAAGATAATCTGGCCCACACAGGCTATCAGGCTACAGGTCTATGGAGAGAGACAGCCAGGAGGCAGCATCCCTCAGAGGGGCATGAGTGACATTCTCTTGGAGAGGTAATATCTGTTATCCAATTTAATTTTTCCTTTCTGGCCTGCTAATTATCTGCTGTTATCCCCAAGACTCCAGTAAAGTACTATTAAGCACACATATAAAGAAGATATTGCACCTATTAAAAATGAAAAAAAAATGCTATGAAAAAGGCACCTTTGGGTTACTGGAGACTGGGAAGTGTGGGGGGAGGAGAATGTAGAGAGGATGATTAACAGGTAGAGAGGTGCAGGTGGATAGGAGGAAGAACTCTTCACATTCTATGGCACAGTAGGGTAACTATGGTTGACAACATTTAATAGTACATTTCAAAATAGCTAGTAAAGAGGATTTTGAATGTTTCCAACACAAAGAAATGATAAATGTTTGAGGTGATGGATATGCCAATTACCCTGATCTGACTGTTACACATTGTACACGTGTATTGAAATGTCACAATATAGCCCATAAATGTACACAATTACTATACGTCAATTAGAATATTTTTAAAAGTCATCTTTGGAGAATAAGAAAAAGTACTTAGAAGTTAAAAATGACTGCTAAAATTAAGAAATCCAAAAGAAGATAAAGCCAAAGAAGTCCCAGAATACAGAATTTAAAAATGAAGGCACAGAAACTGAGAGTAATGGACAGAAACACACACACACACACACACACACACACACTTATTCAAGAGAAAGAGAGATGAAAAATTGTGAGAGAAAATAAAGAGACAAAGATAAGCCATCCAAGGAGATCAACATCCAACTAATAGAAGTTCTCAAAAGAACAGACAAAATAAAGGAGAGAAAAGTAGCAAAGAAATACAACAGTAATTTCTCAGAGTAGAGGGATATTTGTCTAAAAGGGCCTACTCTTCGGGTGCCTAGCAAAATAGATGAAGGGAAAGCACACATCTGGACATATTACTGTGGCATTTCAAAACATCAGCTATGAAGAAAAAAACATAAGCTTCCAGAATTGGTGAAAACAGGTTGCCACCAAAGGAATGAAAATATTAGCATCTGACTTCTAATCAGAAACACCATATGCTAAAAATAATATCCTCAAAATTCAGAGGAAAAATTATTTTAACATAAAATTCTAAAACCAAACTATCATTGAAGTATGATGGTAAAAATAACATGTTTCAGACATTTAAAGAGTCTGAAATTTACCTTTCTCAAGAAGTTACTTGAGTATGTTCTCCAACAAAACACATGATATATCAGTCAGGATTCTTGGATGCAAGTAACGGAAACGGATGCTGGTAAACTTAAGCAGAAAAGGTATTCATTGCAAGGTTATCAGGTAACACAGGAGTCCCGAAAAATCAGGCTAAGAAAGTGGGGCAGGAACTAGGAGGCTAGGCAGGAGGAACGAAAGCTAAGTTCCTACTGTAGAACAGCTTGGTTAGAAGACAGCTACTGCCACCCCCACTGCTGCTCCCAGTGCATCATATGCCACGGCACGTGAACTCCACATCCTTGTGTCTGTTACTTTGCCTTCTTTGTTGTGGACTTCAGGGTTCAGTTAATCATAATCATTGACTCATGGTGCATTATGTGGCTGTTCTTTTCTCTTATTATTTTCCCTCCTAAGCTCCTATACTCACTCCCATTCTCTTGCCCATTGTGGTGAACCTCTCCAGTGTAATTAATGTGTATATCCTTTGAATCCATCTTCCATATGTTTATTTAGATATAGGCATACTCATGCAAATACACAGTGTTGTTTTACATTTATATAAATGATATTATGGTATACATCTTATTCTGTTTCTTACTTTCTTCATTCAACACTAGGTTTGGGGGATCTACTCATGTGGCTATATGTAAATGTAGCTTACTATTTTTAATTGTTTCATACTTTTCCATCCTATGGATATACCTCAGTTTGCTTATCCGGTCCCATGGTGACACCTAGATTGCTTCCAATTCCCACTACCACAAACAATGCTACAAAAAACAACCTCAACTGTATTTCCTTAGGACCTATGTGAGAACTTTTCTGGAATATATACTAGGGAATAGGATTTTGGGGTTGCATGGTATACCTGTACCCCACCAGTATATGCTCCCATCAATGGTCGTCCTTTTTCTCATATCTCTTCATCAGCAAATGATAATATTTAACTTTCCACATGTTAACACTTTTATACTGACCTCTCACTTTTATAGTGATCTCTCATTTCTCTAGTTATTAACAGATCTCTTAATATATTCAAGTTTCTGCCTGTGTAAATTACTCTTCATATCCTATGATCATTTTCCTGATGGGTTTACTATTTATTCCTTAATCTGTCAATTTAAAACATTACAAATATAGTCTCTTCATCTATTATCGTTCTGTTAATTTGTATATTTCTGGTTTCTGTGTGTTGCTGACTCCAGATTGAAAGCTGTGAACAAAGTATTTAGCCCTTGTTCTCTGCTGGGCAGGGAGAGGAAGTATATGACCAACTTCAGTTTCCATAGCAGGAAATCTGGGGCTCTGCCTTCTGCTAAGACTCTCACTAGGGGGGAACTCCCCAAAATGGCACTGGGATTTAGATGCTAGGCTGACATTAGAGTTCACTTGGTTGTCCTACACCCACATATATCCTTCCTCTCATATTTACACTTTGAAAAAATGCTTCCACTTAATTTAGTAGCAATACACCTCGTATCACCAAATCTGCACTCATTCTTTCCAAAGGGAGACAACCAAAACAAATGAAAATGCTTTTGGGTATGAACAATAGAAAACCCAAATCAAACTGGCTTAAATAGTAAATGCAATTTATTGGCTCACTTAACTTAGGAGTCCATAGGTGAGGAGACTTCAGGTCTGGTACGATCTGGAATATGGTTCCATTTCTCCATGATTCTCTTGGCTCTTCCTCCTCTACTTGTCCATCCTCAGGCAAGCCTTCCACATGTTCATAAGATGGCTAACAGCAGCAACAAAGCCACATGCTTCTTTGTTCATATACAGGGAAGAGGGCCTACCTCTTCCCTCAAAAGCTGAACAAAATTCCTAAGCCTCAGTGTGACTGGATCATCCCTGAACCAATCATCACTTGGCTGGGGGATGAAATTACTTAAGTCAGTTCATACCAATAAAGGCCTATACCTAGAGCTGCTGGTGGGATCAATCCCGCTCAAATTGCACAGTTGTTATACAATGGGGGAGGAGTGGAATGGATGTTGGAAAATAACCATAATGTCCACTACAAGGGAGTAACTAAGAAAGAGGAAGATATGGGGTCCAAGAAAGATTGGGTCCAACCCAGAAGAGTAATGAAGGGACGTCCCAGGATGACAGCTGTGCCGCAGGCCTACAGAGCAATCAGTCCAAATTGGAGCAGGAAGACGGAGGCTCCAGAAGGAAGGTATCTGGGGAAAAAGGGGATTCAAATGATTTTATACTTCCCTTGAGAATTTGAAGTAACTTGAGAAGATGATAAAATCAGGCAATGCAAGGGAAAAAAAGAAAGGCATTTAGAAACTACAGGAAAAATACTGTATATACAGAAAGAAATGTAATCCTATTGGATCTTTATGGAACAATATTACATAATCATAAAAGCATAAACATTTTATTGAATTTAAACTTTCAGAATGAACTATCAGCAAAGTATAGATGACTTAATTATGGTTACAAACAGAATGTAAATATTATTAACCTTGTTAATATGAAAGTCAATGTAAAGATGACAGAATTAAGAAATAGAATATAAGTCTATTAGTTAAAGGTTAAAAGGTAAGGAATAGAGCATATACAATTGGTGACATCTCTATACTGAAGGCATAGGAGGAGGGCAGTTTGGTGGCATAAATAGCAGGACGTCAACAATGACTAAAATTGATAAGTTGATAAATAGAATATTTGTATATTATTTAGAGATATGAGGATAATTACCAGAAAAACTACAAACAGTTAAAGTAGACTAGTAGATTTTCAGGTCAAGATGACACTTACCATGTGTTTATCACCATTCCCTCCTGAGATCCTGTTAAAATGATCATAAAGGAATAAAAAAGGTATAAAAACACAATGATGAAGAGAATGGGAGCAGGTCCATCCGCAAAAGAGACATTTCAACAAATTTCTGGAAGATAAGAAGTAAATGGAGGAATGGTGACTGATGGAGCATGGTGGAGGGAGCCATAGCCTGGAGTATGCATGGAGGAGATGTCTCTGAGGAAGGAGTTGGTCTTTCTCTGCAGAAGCCTGGAGAGTCTTGGGTCTTGACAATGCCAAGTATGATGAAGGGTTAGGAGTGAGAGGTAGGACTGAAAACAGGGAAGGCTGTATATCAAACCATCAAACCCATTCCCTTGTGTACAATTCACAGTAGCCAGGTGTCTACCAGAGGATTCTTCTCTAAGGAAACTGAACAATTTCAGAGAAAAGATCTTAACATTCTGGCATTCAGGGACTCTGCGGCACAGTAGTCAGCTTTTCTTTAATTATCCTAAAGGAAAATCACCAGTTGCTTAGCGCTGCCCCCATAGTTTCCAATCAGATTTTCATTGCTACATTTAAAAATATCAGCAAACAACCATGGATCATGAGGTTTTCTTTGAGAATAGACTGCAACATGTAATAAAGAGACCAAAATAAGCAATCGAGGGGAAAACAATCCCAAATGAAATAGGTATTTCAAAGAATAGAAGGAGATATAAAAATACCTATATTATTCTCAGGGAGATTCAAGATTATAGTATATCCATAAAACAAGAACAGGATGCTATAAGAAAGGAAAAGATAAATGAATGAATACTTGGAAATTTATGTGATTGTCAAATAAAAAGAAATGCAACAGAAGGGTTGAAAGATAATGTTAAATCTTCCCCCAGAAAGTAACCAAAAAAAGGGAGAGAAAAATCTAGGGAGGAAGGGGAGTGGGAGGGCAAAAGAAAAAGGAGAGAGAAAAAGATGGAAAACAGGAGAAAATGGATAAAAAATGGAAGAAGACATATCTGTGATTTCTACCATCCAAATTTATTTCAAGGAGAGAACAAAGAAAGTAGAGAAGAAAAATATATCAAAGAAATAATATAAGAGATTTTCCCAGAGTTAAAGGGAAATAAAGGAATGTAGCAAGTGACCAGGCCAATGAATGACAAAAGATCCCAAACTGAAGCACGTAATTATAAAATTTTAGAACACCAAAAATAAAATTCTTTAAAAATAACAGGAAAGAGGGGTACATGAAGTAAAAGAAGTACTTTTCCCACTCTTCCCACCAAGTGCAATTAAAATCTTTCAACATTATATATAAACATGAGACTCAAAAAGGTGGAAAGATGGTGGCAAATGTGGTAGGGAACCAGGTAGTAGAGAAGGTAGTAGTAGACAGAACCAGGTAGTAGACAGAGTGGTGATTTACCTGAGTTGTCACCTCAGATACCCAGAATTATGGTCAGAGAAGCCATCAACTAGATAATAACTGCTCTACTACATTCAAACACTACAGAAGAAAATTGTGGCCCCACACCCACTGCAACAGTAAAGACCAATAAGGGAACCTAGACTTCCACCCTCACTGTTTGTAAATGGATTGCCCCTCTCTCTTCCCACTGAGGTATGGTCAGAGAAAGTTGCATGGGTAGCTGGAACTCTCATCCCTCCATAGCAGTAGAAGAAACCCTCCCACTACAGTATCAATGGAGACTGGGGACTTGGATTTGTACACCCATTTGACAGTGTCCTCTCTTCCACTGCCAGAGTGGTGTTTGAGGAGGGAAGCTAAAACAGATTAAATAATATCTAGCATCTTAGTTGGGGATGCAACTCAGTAGTAAAGTACTTGCAGCATGTGCAAGGTCTTGGGTTCCATCCCCACTACCACCAAAAAAGAAAAAAAATATTCAGCATCTCATAACACAATACCTAAATGCCGAGGTTTCCACTGAAAATCACTCATTACACCAAGAACCAGGGAAAAATCTCAACTTGAATGAGAAAAGACACTCCATAGACACCAACATTGAGATAACAGAGATGTTAAAATGATCTGACAAGAGTTTTCAATGAGCTCTTATTAAAAAAAGCCTCAACAAAATAGGAACATGTTCAAAACAAATGAAAAAGTAGAAACTGTCTGCAAAGAAGTAAAATATATAAAGAAGAACCACATGGATAATTTATAAAAACCTCAGTGGTTGGGCTAACAGCAAAATGGAGAGGACAGAGGAAAAGAATCAGTTAACTTGAAGATAGAATAATAGAAATTACCCAATCTGGAAAACAGAAAAGTAGACTGGGGAAAAATGAACACAGTCTCAGAGATCTGTGAGACTATTAGAAAAGATCTAACATTTGTGTGCTTGAGGTCCTGAAAGGAGAGGAGAAAAAGTGATGGGAAAAGATACATATAAAGCAGTAAGTCTGCAATTAATAATCAGAATTTTATTTTGTTTTGATTTGTACTGGGGATGGAACCCAGGGGCACATTACCAGAGCTGCATCTGCAGGCCTTTTTATTTTTTATTTTGAGATCAGTTCTTACTAATTTGCCAACACTGACCTTGCACTTGTGATCCTCAGACTTCTTATCATCAGCACTAGATGCTAGAAGAAAGTGGCACAATGTCTTCAAAATTGTGTGGGAAAATGATATTGAACCTCCAATTTTATAGCTAAGAGGATGGAATAAAGGTATTTCTAGATATGCAAAGACTCAACAAGTTTACTTTCTATATAGCCTTTCTGAGAAAGTTACTTGAAGATGTGCTTCATCAAATCAATGGGAAAAACAAACAAAACAAAACAAAAAACCCTGGGAATTAGTAAATAGTGGATATAATCATGGAAAGCAGTGAAAGGAAATCCAAAAATGATAAGCTATGAGTTAGGCCTTAGAGAACAACTTTCAGATTTGAAAAGGGAATGAAGGGCTCCAGGAAGAAGGTGTCCTGGGAGACATAAAGAATTGGTGTAATTCTTAGTGTTAATGGAAATTTTCAAAGGAAAAAAATGGAATATAAAGTCAAATAAAATAGTAAAAGAATAAAAATTAGAAACTTTAGAAAAAATAAAATTTGCTGTAAGAAAAAATCATAAACTTCTTGGCCCTAAAAGGAAGACTATAGAGCCAGGTATGGTGTTGTACACCTGTAATCCCAGTGACTGGGGAGGCTGAGGCAGGAGGATTGCAAGTTCAAGGCCAGACTGGGCATCCCAGAGAGACCCTGTCTCAGAATTTAAAAAAATAAAATAAAAGTAATAATATACAGTCATTTTGATATTATATAACTATTTATTGCTTTTAAACTTTTAGAACCAAACAATAGTAAAAATACCAAAACCAAACCAAACCCCTTAGTCATGTTTACAGAACAAGATTCAATGTTGTCAGCTTTGACAATATAAAAAGCCAGATGACAGAAGTTGAGAGGTTAACAGTGGGAATGAAGGCTAAAGGAAAAATGTATTTCCTCATATAACAAAGTACTAATCAAGAAATATTGTCTCTAGTTCATGGAACAAATTATAAGGGTAGGGCTAGGGATATGGCTCAGTTGGTAGAGTGCTTGCCTCATATGCACAAGGACCTAGATTCAATCCCCAACACCACAAAAAACAAAAATATATAAAAGTTTTAAATAAACTCCAAAAGTTAGCCAAAACTTAACTATATTAGAAGCAGGAAGAGAACTGAACTTGGTGTAAATGATCTAAATTCTTGTCTGTCACAGAGGACATCAGTATGTAATGTCTGAAGTTGATGATTTAAAAAATGTCCATACAGGGCTGAGGTTGTGGCTCAGTGGCAGAGTGCTTGCCTCACACGTATGAGGCACTGGGTTCGATCCTCAGCACCACATAAAAATAAAGACACTGTGTCCATGTATAACTAAAAAATATTTTTTAAAAAATGTCCATACATTATTTAGATATGAAGACAACAATAGGAAGAAATAACTGAAAGTGGGTGCTGAAAGTAAAGGGGGAAGTGGGAATGTGCAGGGCACTGCAAACTCTTGCTTTTTATAAGTCCTTCCACATGATTTTTCTGATTTGAGTATACTATATAACATGTATGCATTGCTTTTATTTTAAAATAATATTTTTAAAATAAAAATGAACATTTTAAGAAAACATTAGTTTTAAAAAGCAAAAATCAAACAAAAAACACCCCCAAATCAAAGCAACACTCCTGCCCATGACTCCCCTCCCCACCAAATTTCCTTGTCCTTCCAGACCTATTCCAGAAGAATATAATATAGTTTTGGAAACTCTGCACTCTCTTCCTGCCTCTTCCTTAAAAGCAGCTCCTGCTCTAAATTGGAATGTTAGCCCAAACATGGCATATTTACTCACCTCCTTACGTCTCATCTCACAGGCCTGGAAAGTCTTTCCTCATCTCCACCAATTGGGATCCTACCTACTCTTAAAAGCTCAACTGAATAATTCCACTTCTTCATAAATGTCTTCCTAGTACCCTGGTAGAACTCCTCTCCCTCCTCAAGTGCTCCTGTAAGTCCTCATTCATGCCTCCAATTATGTATGACACTTACATATGCTTTACATACATTATTTAGGTCAATGTTTCATTCCCCCAATCTTCTTTTACTCCAGCTACCATTCTGAGATTCCCAATAACTATCTGTCACTCCCCTGCTACAAACTCTCCTACAGCTTCCCATTGTTCCATAGGATCAAAGATAAACTTCATTACCTGACTTCCAGCACTTCTTCCACTGCAATGGACAATACTCTAAACCTATCCATAAAACTACTTAGGCAATTCTTCTGCTTGGAATGTTCTTTCCTCTTTTCCCACACAGTAAACACCAACCTTTCTTTCAAGACTCAGTTCCAGTACCCCTTCCTCTATAAAGGCTTTCCTAATTCCTCCAACCTGTCCCACTCCAGGAAGAACCATCCAATGTTTCCTAAATGCTCACTTTGACTCAACTAGACTTCTATTGTATCATCTGCCACACTTAGTGCACTTACCTGATTATTTATGAATCCCCAATTAAACTGTGAATTCCCGGAAGGGCAGGGAGTACGTTACCCCCAGAACCTAGTACAGGGCCTGACATGCAGCAGGAATTCAAAATATATTTGTAGAATGAATAGATGGAAAACGATGTGAGTGAATACAGCAAAGAATGAATGAATGAGTAAATGCATATACGTCATAATGCATAAACAAACAAGTGAATGAGGTATGAGTTAGTGCATGAATAATAAATGAACAAATGATAAGTAGATGCATGAATGAGAAAAATTAGCCAAGAAGCGAATGAAAAGTGCACGTACCAGCAAGGACATGAAAGAACAAATTCCCACCTTCGCATCTTGCTTCAAATCCACCAGAAAGAATTTTAGCCCTGCTCTCCACCCATCTGAACTGCATACCACGGTGTTAACCTCTTTTAGATTGTAAAGAACAAAGACACACTCAGGTTAGTGATTGGGATTTATTAAAGCATTCACAGGGAAATAAGGAAGACAAGAACAGTTACACAGGCAGCCTTGCTGAAGAACAGAAACTTGAAAATGGTTCATGATCCAAAGCAGCTCTAGAGCCTGGCTTATCTTGTCACCCCCTCAGCTGCAGGCATCTGTTGCTACCTTCTCTAGTGCTTCCCAAAATGGTGACTCAACTACTTTCTGGCTGTATTTATACTCCTCCTACTGCTAACTTCTTTCTGCTCCCCTCATTGCTAGCCCATGGCTTCTGCTGCCTCCCAGCTCCTGCAGCTTCGAGGCTCTTGGGGCTTCAATTCCTATTAATTCATGGCTTCTCTGCTGTAGCTTCTGCCTGCATTCTAACTCCTGCTGCCTCTTCCACTCCTGTTGCCTTGCTGCCACGTGGGTCCAGCTATTTTGTGGCTCTTGCAGTCTCACTGCTTCTGCTGCCTCATGTATCTTGTCTCTTCAAGCCTTCTGCTGCTTCATGGATCTCACATGATCAGTTTTGACTCATGTGTTCTGTTCCTCAAGGCTCCTATTGTTTCATGGCTTCTACATCCTTTTGGCCCATTATTGCCTTGCTGCTTCATGGCTTCTGTTAACTTGTGGCTCCATGATCTCATAATACAAATATCTCATGACTTACGACTTTTGAAGCTTTCTCTTTGCTTTTGCTATTTAGTTTCTGGCTATCCCTCATCCACCACCACTTCTGCCTCATTAAATTCTAATTAATTATTCACTTCTTCTGAACACCTCATATTTAGCCCCCCCTTAAAGATCTGATTATTTTATGCATTTGCCATTAGAAACACACCACCTCTATGAGGTGGAATCCTTACACCACGTCCACCTAATAGGCTTCTGGCTAGCCTAAAGATTAGCTCTCCTGAGTCTGGTACTATCCAAATCTAGCCATCTGTGGCCAGGTCTGTGAGGTCACATGGTACAGAGCATGGCAAAGTATGCTAAGGAAACCTCTTAGAAAGGACTGAGGGCACGGCAGATTTGCTGAGGGCTTCCAAAAGGGGGCAGTGTAATTCGCAAGCATCATGTTCAGCCTATACAGTACATTGACCTTCATGGCTCAACTTAAGTCCCACATTCTCCCTGACCACCTCTGCCTGTCCTGATCTACAATGGGAAAGATCAAGACCGAGGCTCTAGAGGTGATGTGCAAAGGGAATTTGGGTTCCAGTTCTGGCTCCAACTCTTTCTAGCAGTGGGATCTTAGGAAGCTAATTCCCCTTTGAGGGCCTCAGGAAGGGGTTGGGTAGCCTCTCAGCTCCCTTGCAGGTTAACATTTTGGGCATCTCACTATATGTGATTGGATAAGGGATATGAGTCTTACCTGGGAAAGCCCTCAAAAACATCTCCTGAGGTAGGAAAGAGGGAGTCAGAGCCCTGGCTTAAAAGAGCCTCACTGTACATAGGAGGTGCTTAGCCAAGATTTATTGAACTGAATGAATGAATGGCTGACGTGGGAGAAGTGAGAGACCACAAAACACACAGAATGTTGAATTGACTTGAGGGAGGAGCTCCAGGTACTGAGGAGTCTGGCAGGAGATTCTGATTCAGAGATGGATGAGGAGACAACTGGGACAGGGTAGGAATCTTAGCTATTCATGGGTACTCATTCTATCCTCTGTCACCCTCCACATCCAATAATCAGTCACCAAGTCCAGTTCATCATCTGAACAACTCACACCTTATCACTTCCAATCCATTCCTATTGCCCTTGTCCTACAGCAGGCTTCCTAGTCTTTTCTCCTAACTAATCTCCCTGTCTCCATTATTTTCTCACAATGCATCCATTCATGCACTCATTCATTCAAATATTTTATTAGGTGCCTATTTTGTCAGGCACTGTTGCTTTCTGCAAAGGATGTACTGGTAAGCAAGATATCCCCAAGCCCATCCTTGTGGTGCACACAGGTTATTCAGAGCAAAACAAGCAAATATATAATACAGTGCAAGAAGTGGAATAACAGAGAAACTTACATGAATAGGTGCATCCAGCATGAATATCTAACCCATTTTCACCCCAGCTGGCTGGCCAAACAAGTTAATTCATATCTAGAGTGCCCTCTGCTTAAAACCAGTTTTGTGGCTCTCCCACTGTCTTCAAGCTATGGGTCCCAAATCTGCAGTATGCTAGTCATGTGACCTTTAAAAGCATTTAAGAAAATTAAATTGCTGGGGCTGGGATTGTAGCTCAGCGGTAGAGCGCTTGCCTCGCATGCGTGAGGCCCTGGGTTCGATCCTCAGCACCACATACAAAGCAATAAAATAAAGACATTGTGTCCATCTACAAAAAAATTAAAAAAAAAAAAAAGAAAATTAAATTGCTGAAATTAAGTGTTTAGAGGTTGGGACCCAGAATGGCTCATGGGTTTCCTGTGTACAGTTTGGAAACCACACTGTCCCCAAAAAATCTAGCTTTCCTTATTGTTTTCCCTTTAACCTAGGGATCTTTTTTTTTTTTTTTTTTTTGGTACTGGGGATTGAACTCAGGGGTACTCAACCACTGAGCCACATCCCCGGCCCTATTTTGTGTTTTATGTAGAGACAGGGTCTGAGTTGCTTAGTGCCTTGCTGTTGCTGAGGCTAGCTCTGAACTCGCGATTCTCCTGTCTCAGCCTCCTAAAGTGCTGGGATTACAGGCGTGTGCCACCATGCCCGGCTTACCCCAGAGATCTTTATTCTTCAGAATTCCTGAATTGCTTTGCCGGTCTTTGTGCATACATACTGTTTCCACTACCTGGAATTCCTTTTTACTTCCTCAACTAGCTAATGCCTACCTGTCTGTCTCTCAAGTCTCAGTTCAGGTGTCACCTCCTAGACTAGAGGATGCCTTCCCTGAATCTACCTAAGCTAGACGGCCCCCCATGTGCTTCTGTCAGAGAACTGATCACCATATGGTTAATGGCCATATGATGAATTCCTCCTGCCCCTTAACTACACAGTGAACTCCTCAAAGGCAGAGAAATGATTTGACTCATCTTTGTGTTTCTGGTGCACCATACTATGATTCTCAGAGTGAAGCATGTAATTAAAGGAAGACACTACTGTGGAGTACTCTTAAGTCCTTAAACTAAGGCAACTGGATTCAGGGTATAAGGGAGTCAACTTGGTTCTTCCAACAAGCACTAGGGATTCTACTTGGATTCAGCTTGCTCTTAGAAACACACCATGATGTCCGCACTCCTCTGAGCACAGCCTTCACTGACTTGTGCTGCCTTGCAGTGACAGGAGGTGGTAGGGCACAAGAGTAAAGAGCAGCAGGCAAGCACTAAGATCTGAGTGGAACTCTAGGTTCTGTCACTAAACCACTGGAATCTTGAACAAGTCAACTCACCTCCCCTTTGGACATAAGTCTTTGAAGCCCCTTTGTAGCACATGTGTGTCAGGGTCTTAGCCCTTTCTATCCTGTGAGTTAGGGGCTAGTTATCTAGGTTATTCTCCACACCTACTGAATCAGATTTCCAGAGGCGGGACCAGAGCAATTTATTTTTAAAGAGCTCCACAATCCTTTGGAATGTGGGGGTGCAGCAGGGAGCTGCTGCTTTTCATTAAAGCCCTTCTGTACTATTTTCACCTGTGTATATATTGCTTTGAGTTTTAAAAAGGGAAAAAGAAAAGCTTCACCAATAATTCTGATGTACAGCCAAGGTTGATAACTACCTTTCTAGTGGATAAAGCACTAGAATAAAATAAATTGGACGACCTGGGTTCAAGATCGCACTGTTATCTGGTAAGTGGGTCACAAACCATTTTAGGGTCTCAGTTTTCTTATCTGCAAAGCAGGGAGAATAGCAATTACTGCCTTTAAAAAGCTGTGGTGATCTAGGTGTGCCAGGTAAATTGCTTCAAATATATTTCACATAATCTCTCTTCACTGCTGCAAGGTAAGTGTTCATCTATCTCCTTTTATTTTCTGGTCAGGGCTGTGGATCAAACCCTAGGCCTTGTGCATGCTAGGCAAGAGCTCTACCACTGAGCTACCTCCCACCAAGTCTTATTTATCTCCTTTTATAAAATGAGGAAACTGAGGCTCAGTGAGGATGTAACTTGCCCAAGTTTCTATGGCTAAGATTTGAACCAGGTCTGACCCCCAAACTGTGCCAGCATTAGCCAAATTATGGCACATGTACCACTGATGGTATGTGACTTCTTTGGTTGAACACAGACAATATTTTTTGTTTAGATAGTCATGCCTTTTAATACGTATTAGAAAAATACATAATTAGCACATCAAACCAGTGAATTCATGGATATCACTACTTAGAATGAAACTGGTGTAGATAACAATGTTAGACCTCAGATCACCTCAAGAAAAATACTGAGTAAATAGTACAGGAGGGCAATTTGGAAATATCTATCAGAAACAAATATATAAATATCCTATGACTCTGCAATTCCACGTCTAGGAATCAACCCAGGTAAACTTTCAGACACACAGACACACATTCACACAGATACAGGGATGCTCCTATGTAGTATTTTGTAATAGCAAAATCTGAAAACAGTCTTAATGTTCATCACAAGAGAAATGGGTAAATAAAATGTGGTAGAGTCATATGATGGCAATCTATACAGCAATTACAGAGAATGGATTGATCTACACTTAGCAACATGCGCAGATTTCAAAAACATTATTAAGCAAAGAAAACAAATTGGAGAACAATTCAATATACCATTTGCATTAGACACACAATATTTTCAGTAAATTCATATATGTATGTAAAAATATTAAAACAAAGTCTAGATGGAAGCATAACAAACATAACAGCAGTTAAGAGGGGAAAGAGTAGGAGGGGTAGTAGTTGAATGAGGCTACCTTCATCTGTAACAATCTAATTTCTTAGAGAGAATGGATTCATGCATTACTTGTATAGTTAGAACTCTAGTGGGAGGCAGCTGGGACTTGAACCCAAGGCTCTGCACATGCTAAGCATGTGCTCTACCACTGAACTACACCCCCAGCTGACTTAACTTTTAAAAACCAAAAAAACAATACATGGATCAGGATAAGACAAGTATGATGATGTATGTGAACGAGTGAAGGCTGAACTCATTGCACCAGGCTTTGCTGCCTCTGCAGTCCTTATAGTTACTGAGGTTAGGTCCCAACAGGATCCTCACATATTAGACCCAGGCTACCTCTCCTCCTAGTTCCTCACAACCCAAATTGGGGCCCAAGCACCCAGTTATACATGGTTGAAGCTATAGGCTTTCTTAGGACTTCCACTTACTAGGTAAACCCTGTCATCTCCCTGGAACTTTCTCATTAACCAGAGCACCTCCCAGATTTGGAGGTTCCTTCTGTCCCTAAAAGCTGAGATCAGAAGCCCTCAAGGGTCCAGGCATGAGAAGGCTTGTATTCTGAAGGGTCGGCACCTAGTTGGCTCCAAACATGGATAATGCCTCCAGTGAGGAGCTTGACATCATTAAATCCTATGAGGTAGGTAATATTGTTAGCCCCATTTTACAGATGAGGGAACTGAGGCACAGAAAGGTCAAATGACTTGCCCAATGTCAAACAACTAGTTAAGTGATAAGACGTGGGACCAGAACCCATAACTGTCTGTCCCCAGAGCCCATGCTCTGCTTCTAGTGCCTGACCAAATCCTACCAATTTGTCAAGGTCCAGCTCAAACATGATCTTCTCCAGGAAACCTGGAGGTAATCATCATCTTCTCAAAGTACTTATAACATTTGGCTAACCACTGTAATTCATGAATCCACTACATCTCCTTACCAGAACAGAGATCATGTCTGATTTAAACTCAGTATTCTAAGCATGGAGACTGACAAATAGAGGGTGTTCAATATGTGTCCGATGAATATATGAACGTATGAGTACATGAATGAGTAAATGAGGGCAGTTTCCAGTAACTGCCTAAGACTCCTATGAGGTCCTGAGTACCTTTGCCCAGCTCTGGGATGCTGTCATCCTAAGGTCTCTTGGAATCAAATTCAGCCTAGGCTCCTTCTAAAACAGGTCTCCAATATCTTTTATTATTTTGCAAACACACCCACATGCACACAGGCAAACATACATAAACACACATACATATCCACACACACAGTGGGCTAGGGGCCCAAGGAAATCATGATTATGGGTGATGGGGGTGTGGCCTGGGAGGGGGTGGTATGGACAGATGGCCCTGTTCAGCTCAGCTCAGCTCAGCTCAGCACCTCCTTCCAGAGGCCAGGATGCTCCCTGTAGCTCAGGAATTTTTGCTCCAGACCTAACATCACCTCTGTTCCTCTTCGTGCTTGATAGCAGTGCCTAAATCCCATGACTACACCAAACAGGGCCAGGAGGGAGGGGAAGGCTGGGTGCCAAATATCCAGATTGGGAGAGGGGCAGTTTATGAATCCAGACAGGGCGGGAGGGCAGAACTACTGCTACTGCTCATTGGGGTTGGGGTTGGCATCTGGGTACTTGGTGAGGTCGAAGGTCAGGACTTTGCTGATCACACAGTCCCCTTGCTGAAGGAGGAGGGAGAAAAAGAAAAATAAAATTGTAAGGAGAGAATTAAGAGGGGTCTAGCGCCCCAGGACCAGGGGCCTCAAACCCTCCTCCCTACATATCTGCCCATAGCCCAGGCAATGTTTCTCTCTGGTGTGAGACGATGTGCTCAGTCCCATGTGCCTTCTCTCCCTGCCTATTTTTGCACTCTCCTCCTTTCTCCACTATCTGGCAGCCTCTTCCTGGCCTTTCCACCTGTCCCCAAATGCAATAGCCTTGCCCAACTAGGCTGGCTAAGCCTCCAGGGCAGGGCTCCAAGGAGCCCAGATGGCTATGCAGGACTTGATTCCCTACGCTCCCCCGCCCCTTGCCCCTCCACTGTAGCCTTCCCTTCCTGCCCTGGGGAGTCAGGCAGAGAGTGGGACTGGCTCCTGAGCCAGACCCGCCCTACCTCAGGATAGACTCCAATGAGGCTCTCAGCCTTGGTGTAGAACTCCTCCTTGAGAGAGATGACGATGGCCTGGAAGTTGCAAGTCGACTGCTCCTTGATATAATTTGCCACCTGTGTGGGGGGGAGGCGCCGAGCACTTAGCAGGGCTCAAGCCCTAACACTCTCCTGTGTTTTCCAGTCAGAATCAGTAGGTGGGGAGGGGTTGGGGGTGAAGCGGGGCAGGAAGAGAGGCTGAGAGAAGGCAACTGACTACCACGTTGAGGATAACCCAGGGCCCAGCCTCCCGGGCACAGAGAGCAGGCTGCAGGAACGGCTAAGGCACACTCAGGAATTGCTCCCTGAAACCCAGCCCCGACCTGGGGGCCTCCCTCCCGGGCCCCACCTTCCTTGCACCCACCTTGCCAATGTTGGTGTTATCCAAGGCAGCATCGATCTCATCCAGGACGAAGAAGGGGGCTGGCTTGTAGCTGGGAGGGAACCAGTAGGTGAGCTGACACTGAGGGGAAGGGGGTGGCAAGGCACGGTGGGACAGCCCCAAGGCCCATCAACCAGGTCAGCTTCCCCCTTCAATTCGTCAAAAACTAAAAAACCCAGTTCTTAATGTTGCCTGAGCCCCTAAAAGCCAATACATCCATGGAATCCTCTGCACCCAGCCCTGTGCCCCAGGATCCTGAAGAACCACAAAAAATAGGATCCTCTTAGGAGCTTCCAGGCTGGCTGGGGGATGGAGCTGTCCTCCTCTCTGGTCACACTGACCAAGCTATCCAGAGTTCCACCCCACCCCAACATACCATGCTCTGCCATGCCTCCTTGCTTCTGCACATGCAGCACACTTGGTAGAGAATGCCTGCTGGTCTCCCTGTATAACTCATCCTTTATACTGCTGCTGAAGTGTTATTTGCCCTCAAAAGCCTTCCCTGGCCCACCCACACCTTCCCCCGGACTGGGTTAGGTGTCTCTCCTCTATGTATCTACAGCACCCACGCTCACCCAGTTACAACACTTAGCACATTGTTTATGTATCTGCCTTCCACTAGTCTGTGAGCATCTCTAGGCCAGAGACCATGTCTGACTCATCTGTGTCCCCAATCCCTCCACAGGGTCTTGCACAGAGAAGCACACAAGAAATGTTCACGGCATAACGCTATACAATCAAGCACTAAGTTATGTAGGGGTCAGACTCAAGTACTACTGGTGTTCAGGAGCGGGAGGTTTGCCACAGTGGTCAAACAGGGCTTCCTAGAGGAAGGGGAGGAGAATGAGGAGGTATGAAGGTGTGGAAGGTGACAGTCTAGCTAGATTTTCATAGAAAGGGCTTATTAGCCAGCAACCAGGTGAGCAAAAGCCTGGAGGTGGGACTGAATACATGCAGGGGCCAGTGAGAACATGCTGAGTGGATGAGGGTGGACGGGGAAGACAGGTCCAGGAAAACCAAGGCCAGATATGCTGTAGTAGACAGGGAAACAGGGATGCAATTCAAATGCCACCAGAATATTTTCACCTCCGCAGATCTTTGCATATCCTCAGGCCCCAGAGCCTCTGGTGGCCTCAGTTCAGTGTCTCCAGCAACTGCCCTGGGGCAGAGCCTTACCTGTGGATGGCAAAGAGCAGGGCCAGAGCTGCCACTGTCTTCTCCCCCCCTGACAAGTTGTCCATAGGCCGGAAGCGTTTGCCAGGGGCCACACAGTTGTAGTTGATACCATCCAAGTAAGGCTCCTCAGGGTTCTCAGGGCCTAAGAATGCCTAGGGGAAGGCAGATGGATCAGGATAGGTACAAAGATGGGGCGTAGAGGGGAAGGGCAACTGAAGATGGTAGAAGCTGGCTGGGTAAGGGGCTCCAGCCTACCTGGGCACTGCTGTTACGGGACAGAGCCTTGTAGATCTCATCAATGTTAGTAGCCACAGATTCAAAACAAGCATTGAAACGGTCAAAGCGCTCCTTCTTAATCTGTTCAAAAGCCTGTTTGGCCTTCTTTGCTCGCTTTCGGGCTGCCTCAAATTCTGCCGGAAGAAAGGACAGACGACTCCTCAGTGCCCTGGGTTCTGCCAGGGCTGAGGACCACACCCTAGCAAGAAGGATCTAAAAATGACTATCCAGGAACATTTCACAGAGAGAGAGGAATGTCTGAAGAAGGCCTCATAATGATATATATCCCATGGGCTGGCTGCTGGACAGTCTAAAAGAAGAAATATGGACTCCTCCCTAGACTCTATTGTCAACCAGATGTGTAACCTTTAGCAGGTCATTTACCTTCTAAAAGCAAGTGAGATAACCTCCCCAGCTTAGGGTCTCTAGGCATCTTAAACAAGAAAAGCAAGCAAAAACAGGAACTGTTGTGATGTAATAGTAGGCCCTTAGAATACCTCCAGCCTTCTGCCCTTATTTAAGGCCCCAGAAGAAATGTAAACCTTACCATCTGAGGTCTCCTGGAACTTGTCTCGGACACTTTCCAGCTTTTCCATGGCCTTCATGTTGGGGGCAGCAATCCGCTGAAGCACACTCTGTTGCTCATTCAGCTTCTGCTGCAGTGTGTTCATTTCCTGCTTGATCTCCTCCTCAGCCTGGGCATCCTGTAACCCCAGGCCCAGCAATATTAAGGAGGCCCTGGTCTCAATGCTGAGGGCCCCTCAGAGATGATGAACTCAGTGGGGCCTGGGCACCTGCTCCTGTGTAGAAGGCAAGTTCTTCTCCAGCTTGGTTCCTTCTACCTGATCCTGCCCATGTTAACTGTTCCTGCCATCCCTGGAAATTATAGGCTGAGGCAGCTTTTTCATTTCTAGCCCTTCCCCCAGTCCCTGCTAACCTCTTTGTCTCTGGAAAAGCAACCCGTGGTGCCCCTCTCTGGCTCTCAGCCCAGGCCATGAGCCAGCACCATTACAGGGTGACCTACAGGCCCCCACACAGGCTGCTCTGGACTCCTTCAGCTCTACAACAACAAAGGCAACTCACGTTTTCTGCTTAGATCACTAGATCTGAGCAAATCTACTTGTTTGATTTTAGGTCTTACAGTTATTGTAATGCATGTCTGGGCTTGTGCCTTTCTGCCACTTTTTCTTTTTCTTTTGGTACCAGGGATTGAACTTAGGGGCACTCAATCACTGAGCTACATCCCCAGCCTTATTTTGTGTTTTATTTAGAGACAGGGTCTCACTGAGTTGCTTAGTGTCTTGCCATTGCTGAGGCTGGCTTTGAACTCGCGATTCTCCTGTCTCAGCCTCCCAAAGTGCTGGGATTACAGGTGTGCACCACCATGCCAAGTTTTCTGACACTTTTAATCAATAGCTAATTTACTGAATGCCTACCAAGTACTAGGCACTGGGGCTGTCATGTTTTATGAGCCTTGGTTCTTATGTTCAGAGTTCAGGGGCTAACAGTGGACACATAAATAAACAATCAGAATACTAAGGGATGAATGCAAAACAATGCTAAGGAGACAATGCTGAATCAGCACAAAAGGGCCCCCTAACTCAGACTCTGGGGCCAGGCTAAGCTAAGGCCTACAGGATGAATGGGTGAGGACAGAGAGAGAAAACAATTTTTTATGAGGCTGAGAGCAAAGGCAAAAGCTGGGGTGGGGGGTTCCTGATGGTCAATTTATTGAATTAAAAAGTAATTCAAGAGTAATTAACTTTAATAAACTTCAAAAGCAAACAAAAAATCAACATGGCAGTAGTAACAATTATGTATGTGCATGCTTGAGCGTGTTCATGAATTCATATAAGTGCGCTGAGGGAGAACACAGGAAGAGAAGAAGCTGGATAGACAAGTGGAAGCCAGATTACGAAAGGCCTTATAAGGTTTAGACTTTATCCTAAGGGAGGCCATGAATGATTTAAAGAACATATTTACATTTTAGAAAGCCCTTTTGAAGATCCCTATACACTGCTGTGAAATGGTCTCCAGGATAAGCTTTTGAGTGAAATATGAAAAGTGCATAATAGTATGCTATCTTTTATCTAAGAGAACAGGGACGGTATATGAATATATTTGTATGCAAATATATTTGCATTTTAAGTATATAAGCACAACAAAAGGATAATCCAAAAACTTATTAAAAGGTGACTTAATGAGAAAGAGAGGTAAAGGGACAGGAATATAAGCTAGAGTTCACTCCATGTACCTTTCTTTATTTTTTGTGGTACTGGGGATTGAATCCAGGGGTACTCTGCCACTGAGCTACATCCCCAGCCATATATATATATATATATAATTTTTTTTAGAAAGTCTAAGTTGCCCAAGCTGGTCTTGAACTTGTGATCCTCCTGCCTCAGATTCCCAAATCACTGGGATTACAGGTGTGCACCACTGCACCCAGCCCAGGTACCTTGTTTTGTACTTTTGGTTTTAGAACTGCACAAAGATGTCATACAATTATAAAATAAGATTAAATCAAAATGTGAAAAATCATTGGGTAAAATATTGTTGGAGAACAAGATATTCACAAGATGCCAAAGCATCACTCTAAGGATTATTCATTAATGATGAAGGTTTGAGTATATGTTTAGCACTAAAGGATCTGGCAATTGACACTTTAACTATGGTATCAAATTCGGTGTCACCAATAATGGGCAAACTGTGATATGATACATCTCTTGGTAAGATGCAACATGAAGTATACTACATCACAAATACAATGTTCTTGTAAAAAAAAAATTTAACCCAAATCCACTGAGCCTCCAGACTAGACCAAAGTTCCAATTTATAGGAGATACCAGAGTTGAAAGAGCAAGTTAAAGATGAAAGGAAACCAACATATCCACAATGTGGGACATTTTCCAAGACAACTCACAGACTCTGAAAGACCAATGCCATGATTAAAAGGTGAAGGGCCTGCTTCATATTAAAAGCAACTAAAGAGATATAACAACCAAAAAACAATTCATAAATCTTCATTGGATCCTAGTTTTAAAAAAAAGATATTTCAAAAAGACAATTTTGGACCACCCAGGGGAATTCAAATGTAAGTTGAATAATAAATATGAAATTATTATTCCTTTTTAGGTACAATATGGAATTGTGGTTATGTAGGAGAATCCCTTGTTTTCTGCACACCAAAAGTATTAAGTAAGGGTTGAACTATCATGACATCTGTACTTCATTCAAAAGGCTTATTAGGAAAAGAAAGATGTACAGTGGGATGAGAGGGAGGGAAAGAAGAGCGATGAGAGAAAGCAAATGTGGTAAAATATTCATTGGTGAATCTAAAGTGAAAGGTGTTTGGGTATTCACTGTTCTATTCTTTCAACTTTTCTATAAGCTTAAAACATTTCACAATTAAAGAAGGGAAAAATGCTAAAAAAATAAATTATTAAAAATAGAAAACAAAATAAAACAAAGAAACCTCACTATACATTAAGCTGGTTAAATACTCAAGAGAATTATTTTGAATTGCATTAAAATACAGCAACATAGCCGGGCGCGGTGGCGCAAGCCTGAAATCTCAGCACTTGGGGAGGCTGAGACAGGAGAATCGCGAGTTCAAAGCCAGCCTCAGCAACAGCGAGGCACTAAGCAACTCAGTGAGACCCTGTCTCTACATAAAACACAAAATAGGGCTGGGGATGTGGCCCAGTGGTCGAGTGCCCCTGAGTTCAATCTCCAGTACCAAAAAATAAAAAAATAAAAGTAAAATAAAATAAAATACAGCAACATGACTATACATGTCCAATGAGCTTAATGACAAGAAGAACCTCAACAAAATCTTTAAACTATTTAAAACTACATGCAATAATCAAATTGTTACTAATAATATCTTATTGTGACTTTTAAACTATTATATAGAGTAGGATACAGTAAATATGTTATTATGTTAGTGTTGCTAGGAACCAAGATTTCCAGTAAGAATAATTAGAGACTCAAACATAAAATCAATGATGTTAAACTGTGAAAATTATAATTTCAACTGGAAGTATCAAAATGAACTCATGGTGCATTTTCCCTTCAAAATGAAAAATGCATTTAGTGGCCCAATCTACTGAAAAGTTCTAGAAGCACTAACCAACCCAGCAGTCATGAGCATTCTAGTGTCCAGATGGTAGTTACTAAATAATAACATTTCCCACTAAAAAAAGCCAGAGCTTCTTGAAGAAATGGCTCATTCCAGGTCTAGGCTGAGAAATGTAAGATGAGCATGGACATATCAGGAAGCAAGGAAGATGACAAAGCTACAAGGGTTGCATCAAAATGATTCAGAAGCCAACTTGAATGCATTCCCACTGGCCAAAGATAGGATAACCTGAGCACCAAGGATAATAACCACAACGTACTGAAACATACTAAATGTGTTTAAATTTATAATGATACAAAAACAACTCAGTGGACAAATCTTAAGAATACCAAGGAACCGGGCTGGGGTTGTAGCTCAGTGGTAGAGCGTTTGCCTCGCATGCGTGAGGCCCTGGGTTCGATCCTCAGCACCACATACAAAGCAATAAAATAAAGACATTGTTTCCATATACAACTAAAAAAATATTAAAAAAAAAAAAGAATACCAAGGAACCAATTCACAATTTTATAAACTGATGAATAAAGGGAAAGACTGAGCACATACATCTTGCCTTTCCTAAACAAACTACTTCAGGGTTACCAAATAATGAGATATGCGTCTCTATGTATCGTGGCTAATAACAAAGGAATGATAGACAAAGACTACCATTTAGCAACCACCAATTAATTAAAGGATCTAAGCAATCATCTTCACGGCTACAAAGTACACAAAATGACCTATAACCAGACATCACGTATTTCCTGATGGAAGTAACACCACCACCTGTGAAGGAGTTGCAACGACAACAAGCCAACCCCCAAATTTAAGTCTCATCAAGTCTCTGTATCTGTGTTGTCCAATGAGGTTACCATGAGCACATGGAGCTACTAAGCATGTGAAGTATGGCTAGTGTGATGGAGGAACTAAAGTTCTAATTTTATGAAATTTTAGCTCATTTAAATTGAAAACCAGATAGTTCAGTTACTGGAAAATTTTTAAGTATATTTGGAACAACTTTGGTATATGGGTCTCCTTTTTCAACTGTAAATTTTAGGAAATCTAAATACAGATCAAGTATTTCTGAGGCTATTTTAGCATCTGAACTGAGATGTGCCGTAAGTGTAAAATACATACTGGATTTCGAAGATAGTACAAAAAAAGATTGTCAAATATCTCATCAATAATTTTGAAGCTGGCTGTGCTGATTGGTACATTCCTATAGTCCCCACTACTTAGGAGGTTGAGGCAAAAAGATCACTTGAGACCAGGAGTTAAAGGCCAGCCTGAGCAACATAGTTAGACCTTTCCTCAAAATATAATAATGAGGGGCTGGGGTTGTGGCTCAGTGGTAGAATGCTCATCTCACATGTGAGGCACTGTTGTCGATCCTCGGCACCACATAAAGATAATAAAATAAAGGTAATGTGTCCATCTACAACTAAAAAATTGTTTTAAAAATATCATAGGCAGGCACGGTGACTCATGCTTGTAATCCCAGCACTTAGGGAGGTTGAGACAGGAGAATTGCGAGTTCATAGCCAGCCTCAGCAACGGCGAGGCACTAAGCAACTCAGTGAGACCCTGTCTCTACATAAAACACAAAATAGGGCAGGGGATGTGGCTCAGTGGTCGAGTACCCCTGAGTTCAACTCTTGGCATCCTCCCCCAAAAGATACTTTTTATATTGGTCATATACTGAATTGATACTTTTGAATACACTAGTTTAAATATTATAGTATTAAAATTAATTTTACTCTTTCTAAAATGTGGCTACTAGAAAATTTTAAATTGCACATGAAGTCACATGTTCTTTCTATTAAACAGCACTGATTTGTAGAACTGAATGCATTCCCACTGGCCAAAAATAGGATAACATGAGCCCTACCCACTTACAGGAACTGTAGCGAATAGCAGAACTCTTTGTTTTGCTTTGGGAAGACAGTTTAAACATTACTGGATGTAATCAGCAAACTATAATGTGGAAAATCTTTCAGGAGAAATGGGTCAATTTTTTCAATAACAACAACAAACACTACAAAGAAAATTAAAAATGGATAGAGGGGGGTCTCACAGATTAAACAGACTTAAGATATACCAAATGATGGTTTTATCAATCATTCTTTTTTTTTTAAATGTTTATTTTTTAGTTGTAGGTGACAGAATATCTTTATTTTATTTTTATGTGGTGCTGAGGATCGAACCCAGTGCCTTATGCGTGCTAGGTGAGCACGCTACCACTGCGCCATAATCCCAGCCCCTTTATCAATCATTCTTTTTTTTTTTTTTTTTTTTTTTTTTGGTACTAAGGATTGAACTCGGGGGTGCTCGACCACTGAGCCACATCCCCAGCCCTATTTTGTGTTTTATGTAGAGACAGGGTCTCACTGAGTTGCTTAGTGCCTCGCCATTGCTGAGGCTGGCTTTGAACTCGCAATTCTCCTGTCTCAGCCTCCCTAAGTGCTGGGATTACAGGCTTGAGCCACCGCGCCCGGCTTTATCAATCATTCTTATCTACCCATCCATGAAACATCTTATTTGACTCCCAATTCAAGCAAGCAAACTATAAGATAATATGGAATATGTATGCAACAATCGGGTACATGTAACACTAATCATATTAAGGAATTATTATTTTAGGTTTTTTGTGGGGCCAGGAATTAAACAGGGCTTCAAGCATATTAGGGAAATGCTATATCACTGAGCTATATCTGCAGCTAGGAATTATTATTTTAGAACAATGATAATGACTAATTTTTGAAGGACTTTTTTCTCTTTCAAAGGTAAAATCCGTAATATTAACAAAATGAAATGATATAAGATACAGGATTTACTACAGAGTATGTTGAGGTGCAGATGAAACAAGTTTTTTTTTTTTTTTTTTTTTTTTTTTTTAAATATTTTTTAGTTCTACATGGACACAGTATCTTTATTGTGTTTACTTATTTTTACGTGGTGCTGAGGTTCGAACCCAGTGCCTCACAGGTGCGAGGCAAGCGCTCTGCCACTGAGCCACAATCTCAGCCCCAAGATGAAACAAGTTTGGCAACTGCTGATAGCTACATGAGGGAGCATTTTAGTTTTTACTTTTACATGTGAAATTTTCCATAATAAAAATCTAAAAATAAAAAGATCAGTTTGAAGTGGCTCCCACTGGCCAAGAATGGGACAATATGAGCATCAAGAAGAAAAATTAATTCAATGAAGCAAAACACATCAAACATTTTAAACAGTTAAGTTTATAATGAATACAAATTAAAATCCTCATTGGTCACTTTTGAAGATTACAAGGGTAACCAATTCATCATTCTGAAAGCTGGGAAACAAAAGAAAAGGATTAAATATTTATTTATCCTATCTTTCCTGTACCAACTGTTCAGTAGTCCCCTGTTATCCAGAGTGAATATATTTCAGGACCCTCAGTGGATGCCTGAAACCACAGAAAATAATGAATGTCAGTGGTTTTTCTTTTCTTATATACATATATCTATGACAAAGTTTAATTCAAAAAATTAAGCACAGCAAGAGAGTAACAATAAAAACAATTATAGCACTGCAAATTGGTGCAACCAATCTGGAAAGCAGTATGAAGATTCCTTAGAAAACTTGGAATAGAACCACCATTTGATCCAGCCATCCCACTCCTCGGTCTATACCCAAAGGACTTAAAAACAGTATACTACAGTGACGCAGCCACTTCAATGTTTACAGCAGCACAATCAATAGCTAAACTGTGGAACCAACCTAGATGCCCTTCAATAGATCAATGGATAAAGAAACTGTGGTATATATACACAATGAAATATTACTCAACATTAAAAGAGAATAAAATTATGGCATTTGTATGTAAATGGATGGAGTTGAGAATATCATGCTAAGCGATGTAAGCCAATCCCAAAAAACCAAAAGCCAAATATTCTCTCTGATAAGTGGATGCTGATCCATAATGTGAGAGGGGGCATGGGAAGAATGGAGAAACTGGTTGAAGGGGAGGGAAAGGAGGGGATGGGACATGGGGGCAGGAAAGATGGCAGAATGAGATGGACAACAATGCCCTAGGTACATATATGACTGTACATATGGTGTAACTCTATATTGTATACAACCAGAAGTGAAAAGTTGTGCTGTTTGTGTACAATGAATCAAAATGCATTCTGCTGTCATGTAAACCTAATTAGAATAAAAAAACAATTATAGCAACACAGTATAACAAATATTATGGGAATGTGGTCTCTCAAAATATTATATTGAACTGTTCTCACCCTTCTCTTGTGATGATGTGATATGATACAATGCCTACATGATAAAACTAAATGGAGCTAATGCTGTGGGCATGTAGGCATTGTAAGACAGCAGTAGGCTACTGCATTAAAGTTAGTTGATACCACTACATTTGATCTGATAACCAAGATGGCTAATTAACTAATGTGCGTGGTGGGTAGCATATACAGTGTGGATATGCTGGACAAAGGAATGATTCATGTCCCCAGGGATGTAGCAGGAAGGTGAGAGATTTCATCATGCTATTCAGAATGATATACAACTCAGAACTTTTTGTTTATTTGTAGAATTTTCTATTTTAATATTTTTGGACTGCAGTTGATTAGGAGTTAACTCAAACTTTATAAGGTGAAATCAGGGGTGTTGTGGGGGGATACTATATTTCAAAGGAACTAGTCAATGTGACAAAATTTATTTTAGAATTGCCAGGCACAGTGGCAAATGCCTATAATCCCAGCTTTTCAGGAGGCTGAGACAAGAGGATCGTAAGTTCAAGACCAGCCTAGGCAACTAGAGAGTAAGACTATCTCTCAAAATAAAAACTAAAAAGGATTGGAGATTTGGCTCCATAGTGGAGCACCACTGGGTTCAGTCCCCTGTACCTAAATAAACAAATAAATAAATAAATCTCATGAATAAATGGGAGAGGACCGAAAGAATTAGATTATCCTTTTGCAACCCTTAACAGATCTAGGCAATGACTGTCAACAGCTGCTAAAGCCAATTTGTTAAAAGGTAATAGGGAACTTCATAAAAATGGATCACTCAAACCTAATGACTATGTTTTTCTTTTTTAAAAATTTGTGTTATGGCTGGGCGCGGTGGTGCACGCCTGTAATCCCAGTGACTGGCAAGTCTGAGACAAGAGGATCGTGAGTTCAAAGCCAGGCTCAGCAACGGCAAGGTGCTAAGCAACTCAGTGAGACCTTGTCTCTAAATAAAATACAAAATGGGGCTGGAGATGTGGCTCAGTGGTCAAGTGTCCCTGAGTTCAATCCCTGCTACCAAAAAAATAAAAATATTAAAAAAACTGTATTATGTGAATTATCAAATATATAAAACCACGGGGCTGGGATTGTGGCTCAGCGGTAGAGCGCTTGCCTCGCATGCGTGAGGCCCTGGGTTCGATCCTCAGCACCACATACAAAGCAATAAAATAAAGATATTGTGTCCATCTACAACTAAGAAAAAATTTTAAAAAATATATATATAAAACCACCTCAGAGAATATAATGAAACCCACATACCTACTTGTAAGGAGCATATGCCATAGACATGCCTGGATATGCTGGGACTCACTAAGTTGCTGGCCATAAGGAACAGCAGCCATTGACATGTTTAGTCATGCCTAATTGCAACTGAGAAGGGGCTATACGGGGCACTAGCCATAGGCATGCTTAGCAATGACTGGTTACAACTGATAGGGAACACAGCTCCATGCATATGTACAAACAATATGCCCACTGTAATCTCTGCACTTTGGGAGGCTGAGGCAGGAGAATCGCAAGTTCAAAGCCAGCTTCAGCAATGGCGAGTCACTAAGCAACTCAGTGAGACCCTGTCTCTACATAAAAAAAATAGGGCTGAGGATGTGGCTCAGTGGTTGAGTGCCCCTGAGTTCAATCTCCAGTACCAAAAAAAAAAAAAGAATACGCCCAGCTGCAATTACATTACCTCACTGGACATAACCAATGGACACTGACTTTCACTGGGTGTAACCAATCACCAGCATATACCACCAATTTGGAACTGTATTTAAACTGCTTATCCTGCCACATTGGGGCTTTTGCTCCAAGGACATGAGTGAGACTGGCTGCCTTGCTGTCCATCCCTGGATCAACTCCACCATTCCCTGACATCCAGCCATCAGCTGAAGAGAACCACTAGACGATGTCTGCTCTTTGGCCTTGCATGGCACCAGAGGTATTTTGGGGACTCATGGTTGCCCTAGGATTGTGTGAATTGCTTGTAGTGTTTAGTTGCCCTAGGATAATGTGACTTACCTAAAATGTTTAATTAATGTGCACTGACTGCTAGTTGGGGTGCTCCAGCACACCCAACACTTTTTGCATTAATTGTTTGTATTTGATGATTGGTGTGATTGAATATATGCTTGATTTGAAGACAATTCACCTCCGAGTAATTATTAACTGCACACTACTACTCAGTTCCAACAACTATCAACTCATGCCCAATACTCTGCCACCTATACTACCCAACTCCAAAATAATCAATTGTATCAAAGCACATCCCAGACATTCAGTTCATCCTCAAATACTTCAGTATGTATCTTTAAAACAGGGTTCCTAAAGCTTAGGCCTATTCTTATTTTAGGTTGGAATATTTGTTGTGGGGCTATTCTATGTACTGTAAGATTTCAAGAGCATCCTTGGCATCTATCCACTAGATGCGAGTAGTAATCCCTGCCCAAGACATGACAAGTGGGTGTGAAGAGTGTCTCCTACATTGTCAAATGTCCCCTGGGGGGCAAAATACCCACCTAACCACCGAGAATCACTGTTGTAAGAAGTAAGGATTTTTAAAAAATGAAACCACAATGCCATTATTGTAGCCTAAAAAAATTAACCATTCTCTAACATTGAAAACATCTGGTCAGTGTTCAAATTGCCCTATTTTAGAAATTATTTTTATAGGTTTTCCAAAGCTGATTCCAAATACAGTGCAATTACCTAATATATCTCTTAAACTTCCTTACCTTCTAAGTTCCCTCTTCCCTCTCTTCTTTACAATGAATTCAAGTAAGGTGCACACATTTCAATGGGTTGATTAGTCTCTTAGTCTGTAACAGCTTCCCCTCCCTCTTTTCTTCCATTTATGGATGAAATCAGATCTTTTTCCCAAAAAAGAGAACCCAAGTTCAATTAAAACCTAAATTTACCTACCAGTTTATATGAAACATGGGTAATGAAGAACATGTTAAATAACATCACAGGGACATAATCAGCCAAATTCAGAATATGGAAAATTCTACAGGACCAATGACCCAGTTTCTTTCATAAACAAACAAACAAACAAACAAAAAAAAAAAAACCAAGGGATAGAAAAATGTTATAGATTAGCAACAACCAATTTTAAGACATGTACTTCACTTTGACCCTGATTTGATCATGTAAACTGAGAAAAAAGTGGGAGTAACTTTTCATGGAAATCTACACTTACTGAATATTAGATTATTACAGAGTAATTCCATTTTTTTAGGTATGCTGCTGTGGTTATGTTAAGAGTCCTCATATTCTAGACACACTTGCTGAAGTAATTATGGATACAATAATGTCTGGAATTTGCTTTAAAATAGTCCAATGGTGGTGGTGGGGGTAAAAAAATGAGACTGACCATATGTTGCTAACTGTTGAAGCTGGGTGATGGGTGCCTGGCAGTCATTATATCATTCTCCTTACTTCTATATATGTTTGGAAATTTGCATAAAGTTTTTTTTTTTTTTGAAATCAAGTCCCTCTGGATAATGATGTGATATGGATTGGAAAGCATATAGGAAACTATTTAGGAGGCTCCTTTAAGAGTATGTGAGATGAAAGTGGCATGCCCTAGAGAAATGTTGCAAACAGAAAAAAGAACTGATTATATTTAGGAGGCAGAATCAATAGGACTTGATATGTAAAATGAGAGAGGGAGGAGTCAAGCATGAGGCTTGGATTTCTGGAAGAGCATGTGGTTGGCATCAAGGATAAGGGACAGATCTGGGAAGAAGGCTGGAGTTTGAAGTAACCTGTGGGTCCTAGCACAGAGATGGCAGCTGAAGCATGGGGAATGAAAGAGACACCCAGGATGATAGAATGTCATGTGAGGAGTGTACTTGGGATATAACAATGTGGAACACCTGAGGCCAGTCTGTTACTGTACAGAAGCTTTTGTCTGTATATCTGAGCTCTGACATGTACATACGTGAAATGGGGTGAACAGCAGCAAATATGGACAGAAGTAACTGGGGGTTAATGGTAAGAAATGCACAGTGTCTATTTGTACATATGAGGGAGAGACCTTGGCTCACAGCTCAATCCTCCTCTCTTGCCAGCTCTCTCCTTTCCAGTCATGGTCTCAACAGGCTCCAAGATGGGCTGACCCATTCTCTCTAGACAGCTGGGAAGATGCTCCTCACCCCCATGGTTGATCCTCACCTTCAGATCCTCACATAGGTCACCGTAGTCGATCTCAATGAGGGCTTCTCGTGCATAGATACTGGAAGTTCTCTGGGAACCACTCACTGACTCCTCCCCTTGGGAGCTACCCTGGGATGATGAGAGAGAGAGTCAAATGAAGCAGATCGGCCAGGAGGGTGCCCTTTTAGTGGGAGGCTAAGGGCTCCTTTGCAGCTTTCAATGTCTTTGAGGAAGCACCTACCAGGAAGGCACTGGGGCAGAACCAACAGAGACTTTGCAGGCAAAAAGACCTGAGTTTTCAAAATAGGGATCTACCTCTTACTAACAGTATGATCCAAAGCAAGTCATGATCTTGGATGTTGAGCTTCGTCATCTATAATGTGGGCTTTTCTTAGGGACAAAGCCTGCCTCACAGGAATGTGGTTAGGATTAGAGGTAATTATTTCACATGTCACCATGATGCCGAGACACTTCTAGTGTTCAAAATATTGTACTGAAGCCGGGCGCGGTGGCTCAAGCCTGTAATCCCAGCACTTAGGGAGGCTGAGACAGGAGAATTGCGAGTTCAAAGCCAGCCTCAGCAAGGGCGAGGCGCTAAGCAACTCAGTGAGACCCTGTTTCTACATAAAACACAAAATAGGGCTGGGGATGTGGCTCGGTGGTCAAGTGCCCCTGAGTTCAATCCCCAGTA
>CM053417.1:81453427-81469699 GCA_028644305.1 Xerus rutilus | reverse complement strand
GGCTCACGCCTGTAATCCCAGCACTTAGGGAGGCTGAGACAGGAGGATCGCGAGTTCAAAGCCAGCCTCAGCAACAGCGAGGTGCTAAGTGACTCAGTGAGACCCTGTCTCTACATAAAACACAAAATAGGGCTGGGGATGTGGCTCAGTGGTCGAGTGCCCCTGAGTTCAATCCCTGGTGCCAAAAAAAAAAAAAAAAAAAAAAGAATGATGAAACAGATATAGGTAGATATAAGAGTCAAATGATATGTTCAAACCAAGAGAAGACAAAACCACATCAGAAGGAAATGCTGTAAGGAACAAGGTTTTATGGTAACTCAAAGAGGAAGGATGTAAGAAAATAAGTCATGACAGAATACACATTGACACAGGCATGCCAAACTCCAAAGAACTAAGGTATAGTAGCTACCAGAAAAAAAAAAATCACACTATGAAGTGATGAGGTTTTAGCAAAACATCATCATCTGTTGCAACAAATGAATATAGTTAATCTGTATTTGGGGTTGGGAATCTTTGGGGATGTACCTATAAAGGTACTTGTCAGTTCAGTCTTACACTATTAATTCCTCCTCCTTGTCTTCTCTGTGGGCTTCCAGGAATCCTTGTGACTAGACCAGCAGGTCTTAAGACCAAATCCAGCTGACAATGAGATGCTGTATGTCTTACAACCACTATGAACAAGTGACTGTAGGTAACATAAATACAGAACAGCTCAGGATGCTGGACCTCAAAGGTAAGGCCAACTATGATTCCCAGAATTAACTGAAAGGACTAAGGGAAATGCCATGAAAGCTCATGCTGACAAAGTAGAAGATCTAAAGACTAAATATGAAATATGAAGAAACTGGATATAGTTGCCAGACACACAAATTCTGTGGATGTGAAATAATGAAAAAACCCAATTAAGCTGGGGACAGTGGTGCACTCCTATAATGCCAGCACTCTGGGAGGCTGAGGCAGGAGGATCACGAGTTCAAAGCCAGCCTCAGCAATGGCGAGGCACTAAGCAACTCAGTGAGACCCTGTCTCTACATAAAACACAAAATAGGGCTGGGGATGTGGCTCAGTGGTCGAGTGCCCCTGAGTTCAATCCCTAGTGCCAAAAAAAGAAAAAGAAAAAAAAAAACCCCAGTTAACCCAGTTCCTCAAGGCTCTTCAAGATATGGCTCCAGCAGATTAGAGACTGAAACGATTATTGACCTTTCTCGAGTATTTTTTATCAGAGATCAATTAAAAATATATTTGTGGGCTGGGGTTGTGGCTCAGTGGTAGAGCGCTTGCCTAGCATGTGTGAGGCACTGGGTTTGATTCTCAGCACCACATACAAATAAATAAAATAAAGACCCATTGACAACTAAAAAATATTTTAAAAAATTTTTAAAAAATATGTATTTGTTAAAGGACTTAAAATCAGCATACTACAGTGATGCAGCCTTATAAGCTGCTGTTTATAACAGCTCAATTCACAATAGCTAAACTATGGAGCCAATCAAGGTGCCCTTCAACAGATGAATGGATAAAGAAACTGTGGTATATATACACACAATGGACTATTATTCAGCCCTAAAGAATGAAATTATGGCATTTGCTAGTAAATGGAGTTGCTTAGCATAAAATAAGTCAATCCCAAAGAACCAAAGGCTGCAAGTTTTCTCTGATATGCAGATGCTAATTCCCAATAAGGGGAGGGGGAGAATAAAGGTATTTTGGACTAGACAGAGGAATATGAAGGGAGGGAAGGGAGCATAGGGGTAGGAATGATAGTAGAATGAATCAGACATTATTACCCTATGTGTATATGATTACATGACTTGTGTACCTACATCATGTACAACCAGACGAATGAGAAGTTATACTCCATTTATGCATGATATTTTAAAGTGCATTCTGTCATGTATATATTTGTTACTTTTAAAAAAAATCTGAATTTTATCCTTATTTTTTGGTACTGGGGATTGAACTCAGGGGCACTGGGCCACTGAACCTCATCCTCAGCCCTATTTTGTATTTTATTTAGAGGCAGGGTCTCACTGAGTTGCTTAGCACCTCACTTTTTTTGATGAGGCTGGCTTTGAACTTGTGATCGTCCTGCCTCAGCCTACAGAGCCGCTGGAATTATAGGCGTGCACCACCACACCTGGCAATTTTATTCATTTTGCTAGTATTTATTTTGTAAGTTTTCCTGGCTTTTGTTTAAGTATTCTAAGTATATATTTCAGTAACATCAAAGATTTAGGCCAATATCTTAGGGGAGAGCTTTGCTTTAAAAGAGGTCTCTATTACTAAAATGTGAAGACTTAAATACATATAGGGGCATGTGGATAGTTATCAATTTAGAACTATAAATTATACTTCTAATAAACATCGACTTGTTTGCACAAAGCTTTGCCAGTGATCTTGATGATCTCTTCAGGCACTACTGAGTTAGAGGGTATTTATTCTGAAGCCTCCTGATGGATGATGCCATATTGTATAAGAATACTGTTCTCCTGCACCATAGCTGGTACTGAGTACTGCTCTTTTTTGTTTATTTGTTTTTAAATCTTGAGTAACAGGATAGAAACAAATTATACCTAATTGTTTCTAATTTAATGTGCATTTCTTTGATTTCTGGTAAGGATAAATTATTTGTATGTGTTCATGGCTATTAGAATCTCTTGAATTGTTTTTTTTTTTTTTTTAATATTTTTTAGTTGTCAATAGACATTTGTTTTATTTATTTATTTATACGTGGTGCTGAGGATCAAACCCAGGGCCTCACGCATGCAAGGCAAGCGCTCTACCGCTGAGCTACAATCCTAGCCCGAATCTCTTGAATTGTTTGTGCTACTTACCCATTTTTCCCCTACTTGGGTCTTGGTGTTTTTCTTATAAATCTAGGTGAGAGATGTATAAACTATGGACGTTACCTTTCTGTCATATTTATTCAAATTTTTCCTTTTTAATTTTCTCCTTCCTTACCTTCTTGAGTTTTTCTATCTCATTTTCATCCTTTTTCACTGTCTGTTCCCACATGTGTACTTTATCCTGGTCCTCCTTCAGTTGGTTCTTTTCAAAATCCAACTGGATGCCCAAGCGAGTCTTCTGATTTTCGAATTCCAAACTGAGGAGAGAAAGAGGAACTAGGTCCAGAGTTCAGGGCCTCCACATAACCGCTAGATTTTAGTCACCACCAGCTCATCCACTGACATGCACATAAAACTCTTCAAAAGTTAAAAAAGTATGCTTGGCATGGTGGTACATGCCTGTAATCCCAGGAGCTCAGGAGGCTGAGGCAGGAGTATCAGGAGTTTAAAGCCAGCTTCAGCAAAAGTGAGGCATTAAGCAACTCAGTGAGACCCTCTTGCTAAATAAAATACAAAATAGGGCTGGAGATGTGGCTCAGCGGTTGGGTGCCCCTGGGTTCAATCCTCAGTACCACCCCCACCCTCCAAAAAGTTAAAAAACTAAATTCCCCTGTGGACAGGGCACAAGGCAGAGGGGACTAGGCCAAAACACATTTATCACCCTTCAAATATTGGAGACTCCAGCACCTTTCCATTTTCTCATGAGAGGGCATAAAAAGGTCCATCTGAATCCACCAGCTATGGTTAATTCTTAGTTATGAAGTTTCTATGTACTTTACACATTATCTTTAATCCTCTAATCAATAGCTCCACAAGTAGGCATTATTATCCTAATTTTACAAACAGAGAACACAGGCTAAAAGGCAAAAGATTTTGCCCAAGGCCACACAGCTAGTGAATGGCACATATGAGATTGAAACCCAAGTCTAACACCAAAACCTGGGCTCATTCCCATACATCATCTTCACAATATAATGTAGTGGGTTTAGAGTGTTGGTATCCCAACACTGCCACTTACTAGTAGTATAATCTCAGGCAAGTTAGTTATATTATAGTCTACATTCCTCAGATTCTTCATCTGTGGAAATAATAACAGTACTTACCTCAGAATTACTGAGAGATTTTCTCAGTGAGTTAATATTTATAAAGTCCTTAGAACTATGCCTGGCACACAGTAACTACTCAATAAATTTCAGTTATGCCGGGCACGGTGGCGCATACCTGTAATCCCAGTGGCTCGGGAGGCTGAGGCAGGAGTATCACGAGTTCAAAGCCAGCCTCAGCAACTTAGCGAGGCACTAAGCAACTCAGCGAGACCCTGTCTCTAAATAAAATATAAAAAAGGGCTGGGGATGTAGCTCAGTGGTTAAGCACCCCTGAGTTCAATTCCCGATACCCCCCCCAAAAATTTTTTTTTAGTTATCATCACTGCCAGGTATACTGACTATATTCAGCTTATCTTTGCCCAAGGGTTTTAATTCTTTTCAGCATCCCAACCACTGCCCAAGATTTTAGAGCCTCTTAAGGGGCAGAGCTTGGGCAGTACAAGACCATGGAGAAAATACTGATTCTTACTATTGCCTGTCCCCCATCTTTTCAGAAACTCAGGGTATGTAACCGTATATATACACTAGCAGGCCAGGCAGGGCTAACAATTTTCAACTGCCCCTCCAACCCCCAATAGTGTGACAGATGCTGCCAGATGTCATGCTAGCAGCTTAAACCTATTAGTCACTATAATCCAAATGGAATGTAATTAACTCTATAATTTTGAGCCATGCAATTTTAAGTCTAATCTCCTAAGTATGACTCATAAAGTCCTCTGTGATCTGGCCCCTGCTGACCTCTTCACCACCCCCGCCTTCCTCCTGACCCTGTTTTTATGCTCTAGACATTTAAAACTACTTAGCATCCAGAACAAGGCAGGCTCTCTCACATCTCCAAGCATGCTGTTCTCACTGCCTGAAACTCATTTCTTCTGCCACTACCTGGCTGGCTAAATCCTACTCACTCTTCAAGTCTTCAGTTCATTACTCCTTGTTCTATAAAACCTTTTCTGGTGGTCCAGAGCGGGTTTCTGAAATACTTTGCTGGGTTCCTCCCTTTTTGAACTTCAGTTGCCGAGTTGAGTTAATCAAATCCCATGGCTCATTACACTTATCATTGTCTATGCAAGAACCTTCTCTTGTCTTCTCGTTTTAATCCCCAATTTCCACTCCAATTACCTTCCCTATTATTAATACATACCCCAAAGTGATATGTATACACACACACATCCTTAAAAATGCATGTCCTTATGTTTTCAAATTTACACAAATGCTTGGTATTGTAATTTTCATCCGTATTTTTTGTCAATACTGTTTACACTTTATCCATGTTACTGTCTAGAAATCTATTCTTGCTCTGAACTGCTCTACAGTATTGCAGTTTTTATAGTCATCACTTTTAACTTATACTTTTACCCAGTGATGGCCAATCTACATTGCTACCAATGCCTCATTAACACAGATTATGCCAAGATGAACAACTGTGAATGTGCCTCTTGTGATCCTGTGGTAAGACTCTCTGGTGTGTATTAACTATGGTTAAGAGAATGAACGTTTTATATGTATATAAATATATATGATATAGATAGCTACAGATAGAGAATATGTGTGTGTGTATGGGATTTCCATACTAAAGAGGACATATGTAGACTAATTCTCACCAAATACTGCTAGATTTTTTCTTTCCTGTAGTACTAGGGATTGAACCCAGGGCCTTGCACATGCTAGGCAAGTGCTCTACCACTGAGCTACATCCTTAGACCTTGCTAGATTGCTTTTAACTTGCATTCCTCTGGTTAAGAGACTGAACACTAATTCCTACAGTTGTTAGCCATCCGAGTTTCTCTTTCCATAAAATGTCAACTATATCTTCTGCCTATTTTCTGGGTTTTTTTGTATTTTTCCTCTTATTGATTTGCAGCTCCTTGAAAATGTCCTCTGTATTTTGTATCTACCTCAATATACCATCAATCACACTGTTCTGTTATGGTTGATCTGCCTATTTCCCCCAAGTTACTCCATAAGCTCCCTGAAAAAAAGACAGATCCTCCAATTCAATTCTATATCCTTTGAGCCTGGCCTGTGATAGGAATGCAACGAATATTTACTGTATTGGTAAAGGACTAGATGAACTGTTGACTGAGACCCAGGATCTAGAGGGTGACCTCCTTTAACAGTGACTATGTCATGTTCATCTGTCTTACCCTCAACTCCCCTGGGCTCCTTCAATATCTAGCACAGGACAACCTGGCACAAGGTGGGTATTCAAGATTAATGAATGAATGAACAAACTAAAGTGAGAAACAAAGCAGCTTATTTTGTTCTGGCTATTAGTTCTCCTTCAACCTAGAACCTCACCATCCAATCAGGATAATGAGAAAATAAATACCAATGTTTATTGCTCTTAGCAGGTGCTAAGTATTATGCTAGATACTTCATGAGCATTATTTCATCTGATCCTCCCAACAATGTCACAAGATAGTACCATTATCCCATGTTATAGAAACTGTAGCTTTTAAAAGTCAAGTCACTGACCAAGATAATGAGTTGTAGACCTCATTTAATCTGGGTAAACCAAGTTTAAATCTGGCACTCTTAATCACTATCCTATGTCATACTACCTCCCTGATTTCTTTGAGGCACACCTACAATAAACTATTCAGGTTCTAAGAGTTGGTCAATGTCTTATGACAGCATTTGACTTTCAAGGATGTCAGGCTGGAAGCTAAAGAGCATCCTAGTATTTTCTACCAATACTTCTACCTACCGCTTCTTGGCAATTTCATTCTGTCGCTTCACCTTCTCTTCCTCAAACTCTCGGATGTTGCGCACACCAATCTCCCGACAAAACTCTTCAAACACCTCATCCTCTACCTGAAGGGAGAAGCCACAGAATGCAGAGGTTCTCTTGGTCAGAGTCTGCTTCAAATCCCAGTCCTGCCCTGATACACATGCTGGCATGGCTCACCCCCTACCAACCTGGTTCATCTTCTCTTTCAAGTCTTTCATTTCCCTCTCTCGGCTCTGGATAATCCTCTTGATATCATTAATGCGAGGCCCGAAGTTGGCCAGCTCACTCTCCAGCTTGGACTTTTCCTATAGGCAATGGGTTGAAAGACAAGATACCAGGCTCCTTGGAGAACAAGAGCTACCCTGACTGCACTGGCCTCACGGTGAGGAAGGGCAAGCTCTCCGCACACTGAGGAAACCTGATTTTGCACCAATGCCCTAGTCAAGTCTCCATCATCTCTTGCTGGAGCCATCACATGGCTTCTTTCCTGGCCTCCAATTTAACCAGCTTCAATCCACAGGACTGGGCAACATAGTAAACATCTTTATAGGTCCACAATCCCTTATCTACAGATACCCTGGAACCATATATATCCTAGAATTCAGGCCTTTTTTTTAGAGAAAGGTAAAACTTTTTATTCACACACACGCACATGTGATTATGCATATACATGTACTACATATTATATTACACCTCCAAGGGAAGCTGGGGAAGAACCCAATAATCAAAAAACACATGAAATTACCTAGAATAGTGTCACCACCTACAGGGATGAAATTGCTATGGCTCACTTTCTTTCTTTTTTTTAGTACCGGGGACTGAACTCAGGGGTACTCGACCACTGAGTCAGCCCTATTTTGTGTTTTATTTAGAGACAGGGTCTCATTGAGTCGCTTAGTGCCTTGCCATTGCTGGGGCTGGCATTGGACTTGCGATTCTCCTGTCTCAGCCTCCCAAAGTGCTGGGATCACAGGCATGTGCCACCACGCCCGGCTGCTATGGCTCACTTTCAATTCACTTTTGAAGCTCAAAAATTTGTTGAATGAATATGCTAATAATGGCATCTAACACAAATTGAGCACCTACTAGTCTAAGCACTTTATAGGTATTACCTTGTTCCATCTTTGCAAGTAGGTATTCATTCCTAATTTATAGATAAATATGAAAAAACTGACACTGTGTAACATGCTGAATGTTATACACATAGCTGAGCTAAGATCTGAACCCCTGGCTGTCTGACGCTATGTTATGCTTGGTTCTCCAGTCTGGGAGGAAAGGAATAAGTTCCCCACTCCCAGAGAAAACTGGACTATGAAAGTGAGGAGGACCTTTGGAAGACAGGGCTAAAGGCCAGGCCCCACCTGGAGATTTAGTGCCAGATGTCGTGTCTTGGTCTGTTCTAGGTCGCTCTGTGAGTACTTGAGTCGCATCTGCAATCCATGGGCCTGAGACTGCACTTGACGTAGCTCTGCCTCTTTCCGCTTTGCCTTCATTTGCTCCTAAAGAGGACAAGGAATGTCTAGGTTGTAAGAAGGCAGTCAACATGGGCTCAGAGCCTCCAGTCCTAGGGACTAGGGCTGCCCGTGGCTTACTTTCAGCTCCTCTGTCAACCGCTCCTTCTTCTCTTTCAACTTGTCTACTGCTTTCTCATCCCAGCGCCGTGCCTTGGCTTTCAGGTCACTGGCTCCACCAGAGATGACTCCTGATTTCTGGAACAGGGTCCCATCCAGTGCCACTGTCTATACATAACATAGGGAAGAGAGGAGGAGAAGCTAAACAGGAATCTCTATTACTAAACCTGTTCAGCTCCAACCTGGGAAAGGGAATCCATACCTTGTGGCGCTGATGGCCTCCAAAGGCAATACGGCGGGCATCTTCCACATTGTCACAGACAAGGGCATTGCCACAAGCATACTGCAGGGCTTTTTTGATGTGAGGTGGCTCATAGCGGATCACATCAATCACTAGTTTGGCCCCTTTCAGCTCCCGGAGTTTTTCATCTGTAGGTTTCACCTGTGGAAAGAAACTCAATAAATGGCAGAACATGGAGGCCCAAGAGAAAGGGCCCTCAAACACTGCCCTGACCCATTCTCACAAGCCTCACCTCTAGGTAGTCAAGAGGCAAGAAGGTCTCAGGTTCCCCACGCTGCTCCTTGATATACTGAATACAATCTCGGCCTGTCTTCTCTGAGTCTACAATAATGGCATCCATGTTTTTGCCCAAAACCTTGGTCACAGCAATCTGGTACTTCTTTTGTGTGGGCTGGCAGAGGTCAATGAGGCGGCCATACTAAATAAAGAAGGAAGAAAAAAAAATTGAAGCACAAGGCTTTTGGGGAGCTGGTTGAGGAATTTCAATTACCAGCTCAGAAAGGGTAGGCTACAATCTGTATCGGAAATAATCAACATAACTATACTTCCTACTGGTCAAACTAGCCAGCTAGTTGTACATCTGTGTAACTCTACCTTATGTGAAAAAGGAATGGATGAGGGGAGTACTTGCTAAGCTAATGCTGCCTATAATCTAGAACTGCACAGTAGCCAATCCCAATGTTCTTCCCAAAGATGGAAACATTTGGGTTAAGAAGTAAGCAAAAGAGAATACATGGGTTACATAATGTTGGAAAACCAATATTAATACCTCAAAAGAGGCTCCAAGCAAGAGATGACATTATCTTTCAGCTTAACTATACTAAACACCTAAAAGAGTGAAGCTACAGGCTTTCCAAGACTATTCCTGCTCTTAGAAACTGACAAGAGTGAATGGAAGCCAACAAATCTCAGCAGCCTCACCCAGGAGACATTTACATATGATATGATGATAGACTAGATTAATTATTAATGAATAACTGAAGAGTATTCTAGTAATGTGCCAGTTTCTTTTGACTCATGATTGTTATGCCATAAGGGATTTGTACTCAAAGACCAGAGTGGACTATGATACTGTGAAATAAACATTTAGAGCTGGGTGTAGCCGCGCATGCCTGTAATCCCAGGGAGACCAACCTCAGCAATTTAATAAGGCCCTAGCAACTTAGTGGGACCCTGTCTCAAAATAAAAAATAAAAAAAGGTTGGGGATGTGGCTCAGTGGTTAAGCACCCCTGGGTTCATTCATTCCCCAGTATCAAAGTAAATAAACAAACAAATAGGACTGGGGATGTAGCTCAGGGGTAGAGTGCCCCTGGCTTCAATGCCCACTACTTAAAAAAAAGACAGAGAGAGAGAAAAAGAAATATACATTTAGTCCTGGTCTCCAGTTGCTAAAACACACAGCTCCAAAACCCAGAGTGATAACAAGGTGTTAACCAATCACTGGTCACTCCTACTAGGTTTAATATGGGGGTTAGTCACTAGGAAGACCAAGGCAAGATTAGAAAGTTGAGACCTTCAGCCCCATTCTGCCCATAACCTCTGGTGAGGGGAAGATGGGCTGAAGGTTGAGTTGATTAGCAATAGCCAATGATTTAATCAATCCTGCCTATGTAAGAGGTGTCCATAAAAGCCCAAAAGCTCTGTGTTCAGAAACTTCTAGATATCTGAACAAGAGGTGATACCTGGACGGTGGCGTGTGTGGTGAGGGAACAGAAACTCCACAACCCAGCCTAGGATATAGTTCAACGGCAAAGCCCTTGCGTCACATTCACAAAGCCCTGGGTTTGATCCCCAGTTCCAAAAAGGAAAAGATGTAAAGAAAAGGAAACTCCACGACTCAGCTCCCATACTTCACCATATGCATCACTTCCAATTGGCTATTCACTGTATCCTTTATAATAAATAGATACCCCTAAGTGTCTCCCTGAATTATATGAGCTGTCCTAACAAATGAGTCAAACCCAAGAAGGGGGTCATATTAACAGGTCAGTCAGAACCACAGGTCACAACCTACCACTTGCAATTGACATCTGAAGTGAGAGGCAGTCTTGACAGACTGAACCCTTAATATGTGGGATCTGACACTAGGTAGACAGTGTTAGAACTGAACTACATTATTGAACACCCAGCTGGTATCTGTAGAACTGCTTGGGGGGGGGGCGCATCTGGTATCAGAAGTAAAGTGTGAGTCAGTGCTGTGGCGCACACCTGTAATCCCAGCAATTTGGGAGGCTGAGATAGGATGAGATAGGAGAATCGCAAGTTCAAAGCCAGCCTCAGCAACAGCGAGGCACTAAGCAACTCAGTGAGATCCTGTCTCTAAATAAAACACAAAATAGGGTTGGGGATGTGGCTCAGTGGTCGAGCACCCCTGAGTTAAATCCCTGGTACCTAAATAAATAAATAAAGTGTGGTACTACCTGTGAGAGAAGAAGAAAAGCATCAAGGTATTTTCCTATTTCATAGAGGAACAGAATATCCATCCAACGGAAAGAAGTCTATTATGGCTCCCAAGCAACTTGAGGGAATCATGTCTGAATTCAAAATTACTTTTCCAAATACCACTTATACCATTTCACAGACCACTGCAACCCAGGCACTATGCCAAATATGTTATATACATTATATCAAACTTTCACAAACACTCAGCAAAACAAATCTCTTTTACCTTACAAAATAAATCTCTTTTGACCTTACATCACCCCTGACCAAAACCAAACACAGTTTCCTAAGAACTATCAGATAAAGGATAAGATCTTCAAGGCCAGGGACTGAATCCAATTCATACTTGTCTTCCCAGTAGTAGCCAGAAGGATGATCAGGAAATATTTGTAGAACTAAACTAAGTTAAACTCTGGGACAGGATAATTCTGAGGAGTAACAGTCAGCAAACATAGGAACTCAGAATTTGGTGAAAGAGGCCAAGAGATCTGATAAAGTCCAAGGTGTCCCTAAAAGCTAATGGGCTCTCATGAAAATAGAAGGGAGAAAAGTGGAGTAGTGGAAGGGGACAAAGAGGGAGGAAGGAAAGGGGAGAACAAAACTAACCAAATTATGCCATGTTCTCATAGGAATATATCACCATAAATTCCACTTTTATGCAAAACTGTAGTGTACCAATTAAAGAAAAAACAATAAATAAAGCTAATGAGCTCGTTGGTACATGTCAAGGGAGATCATATGGAAGACTGCACAGAGCTACTTCCTGGGAGAATAATTCCAGCACCATGGTCCTTTCCCCTTCCAAAGGCTTCCCTGGCCTCCCTCCCCCCACACAGAGGAGTGGACACAAGACAAACCCTTCAGGAAGATGCAATTAGTATGGTGAAGAGAACATAAGCTTAAGCATCAGGACAAATTGGGTTTGAATTAGTTCTTCCACTTACAAGCTGTGCTTCTTTGGACCAATCTCTGAGTCTCAATTTCCCCAACTATAAAAATAAGATTAGCAATCCTATCCTCACAAGGTTGTTGGAAAAACCATATGATAGTGAGTATGAGTAAGTGCTCAGGAAGACTCCCTTCTCCTGTCTTACCACAGAGCCAGGGTAAAGGCGCTTGATGCTTTCCATTATCTCTGCCTTTCGCTGTTGACGGCTGCTTTCCTGGCGGTCAATGCGTGCATCCCCCAACTGCTCCATCACCTGGTTCAGCTCCTTATTGATCTCATCGATTCGCCGCTTGGCCATCTCCACCTCCTCAGTCAGTTCTCCCTCTAGCTTCTTCTGCTCCTCTAGAGACTGCCTACAAAGTGACAGAACACAGAAGTTACTCTGGCTGGTGGGATAATATTCCTAACTGAGCGATTCTGGCAGTGCTGCCTAAAAAGGGATAGGACAGGAGTGGAAGGAAGGGGGAAGGCTGCTGAGCCACATACTTGCTAGTAGTGATATATTCCTCCAACTTCTCAATCCGCTTCTGATTCTCTTCAATCTCCCGCAGCTTCTGCTTGATCTTGGCCTAGGTAACAAGTAAATTCTATCACCAGGGGCTGAGCCAGTTAACTCCAAGACCACGAGGGCCCACTTACACTATGTGCCCACTCATTGAAGAGCCAAAAGGGTCCAAGACAATTCATCGTTAATGCAAGAGGCCTACCAAAAAGGAGACACAGAGAGTGTCCAGTTTGGTCTGCTAACTGAAAGAGAGCTCCCAGGGCTCCAGAACCTCTCATCAGTGTTTTCCCTACTCCAGGCTTCCTCACCAATCACAGAGGGTCAAACCCAGGCAAAGTAAGCTTCACAGGTCTTTCTGAGCCTGTTTTCTCATCTGTAAAATGTGGATAATTTCCACTTCATAAAATACATGTTAAGCACTTAAAAACAGGGTAACTATTAATATGTACCACATTCTTTTAAATATTTAAAATAAGTGCTTAGCAGAATGTCTAGAACATTTCAGACTCTTGGGGCAATATGACAACTTTCTATCATCATCATCATCATCATTAGAAAAACAGTAAGTATATCATCATCATCATTAGAAAAACAGTAAGTAAAGTATACCTGGTAAGAGGGTTAAGAACGTAAGCTTTAGAGCTACACTGCCAAAGTTTATACTATGCTTCTGCTGCTTAATAATTATATGACCTCAGACAAATTACTTCACCTCTGTGCTACAGTTTCCTTATTTGGAAAGTGAGGATAATAGTAACCATCCCATAAAGGTAATTATAAATGAAGAATTAAATGAGTGAATATATGTAAAGAACAGTACTTACCACATAATAAATTACGTACTCAATAGATGTTAGCTACTGTTATTGTTGACTATGATCACTTCCTTTTCAAAGGACCATCATTCCTAATCTTGCACTTGCTAATAAGCATGCACTCTGCCACTGAGCTATATGCCAGTCCTCAGGCATAATCTTGTAACTTTTGCCCACCTCTGTCTCTACTTTCTTCCGCTCTTCCAGATCCAAACGGTCCTGGTCAGCTTTCTGGTCTCGATTGAACTTCTCCAGCTCCTGGGCTAAAGTGGCTGCTCTCTTGCTGGCTTCTTCTTTCAGCCGGTGGTATTTCTTTACCTATGGTAGGGACAGAAAAGAGGAAAAATGACCAAACTGAGGCTGGAGATACTCAACTGGTAGAGTGCTTGCCTCATATGCACAAGGCCCTGGGTTCAATCCCTAGCACCACCAAAAAAAGAATGACCAAGTCAGCCCAGGTCAGCCCAGGTCAGCCCAGCAATCTCCTTTCAATCAACTCCTTCCAAGGCTTACCTGATTCTCCTCCAGGGTCAAGTCTCTGCCCTGACTCTGACTCTCCTCTTCCATCCGTTCTTCAAACTCCTGCCGGGCCTTCTCCACTGACAGCATCTCCTTCTCCAGCTCATCCATGTCACCTTTACGCTTCTTATAGTGCTTCTGGGCATTCTGTAGAGACTTCTTAGCTGCTTCCAGCTTCTTGATTTTGTGGGAGGTATTCTCCTTGGCTTTGATGTACTGAGGTCTCTTCTGATTAAGCTCTGAGTCCTTCTCCCTTTTGCCAGAGAGAAAGAGGACAATCAGCACTGTGGAAGAAGGGAGGAGTCCTGGGCTTTTTACTTAAAGGGGGGACAGAGCTTCTCAGCTAATCTAAACTAATCTCATGCCCCATGGATTTCAAAAAAGGGGCAGTCCAACTACTACCTGGAACTATAGCTTCAGCCTCATGTTCTAGCCCCTCAGAGTCAAGAGGCAGCCTAGCCATTTATCTCTTCTTTCTTGTGTTTGGCCTCCTTGTGTTCAGCTACAAAGCTACCAATTCTGCTCCAACTCCATGCCAGGCCAGGCCCTTCTCTCATTAACAACTTCCAAGAATATCCTGTTTACTGAGTTGTCCCTCATCTGATCTAACCATTTCAAATGCCTGTTCTTTATGTTTCTAGCTTGTTTTCCTCTTCCAGGACAGTCTTCTTGGCCATTTCAATGGCTGGGCCTTTATTGCTTCTTCTCACTGACAAGGCCACCACCTCTATCAAGTTCTCCCTTGTCTGAGAACCTGTCTATTCAGAGCCTAAGTACTTAAATATTTTATCTGTCTTAAATGCAGGTCAAGAAATGTGCCTGGTTTTGGCCAAAACAAGTCAAGAAGAAGAGAAATTAGTATAGGCACTGGACTCTAGGCTCCAGGAGCCCTAGGGAATGGCACAGCCTCTTGGTTTCCCACAAATTGCAGGCCCAAGTCTGCTTCTTACTTGATCTCCTTTTCGATCTGCTGCTGTTCCCGCATCATTTTGCCCAGCTCCTTCTTCTTCTCCTTCAGCTCATCCTCTACTTTGTCCATTCGCTTCTTGTCTTTCTCAATCTCTTTGTTCTTTGAGGCCAATTCCTTGTTGAGTTTTTCGATTTCTACTTCATTATGGTAAAGCTTAAAGAGTTGCAGCTGTACCTGGGCTCGCACGACCTCATCTTTCAGGCGCTGGTAGCGGTCCGCCTGTGCAAATGGGAATGGGGACGAGGTGCCTCAGTAAAGCACTGGCTCCATTCAGGCCCCTCAGAATCAAGAGGCAGACTGGTCACCTACCTCTTCTTTTTCCTGTTTGGCCTCCTTGCGTTCAGCTGCAATGTTTTTCTTGCGATGGTAATTAAATTGTGTGTCCTCTTCAGCCTTCACCATTTCCTTCTTTCGCTTATCATACTCCTGGGCCAGCTCCCCAGAGCGACTGATCTCTTCAAATAGAGCTGTCCTCTCTTTGGGGTTCTTCATGGCAATAGATTCCACAGCACCCTAAAAAAGGTTAAAACACTCTCCATTTAGACCCTAACTAACTCAGTTTTCTCTGCTCACTCCTCATTCATTCAAAAAGTCCTCTGACCCCACTCTCCCCAAATCTAGCCACATTCCACACTGGGCATTGAGGACACATCTCTGCTTTTGAGGCACAGTTTCTCAGGCACACAGGGAGCAGAAGAGAGAGACGCAAAGATAATACAGCGTATTTTGAGCAATGACAGAAGCAAAATAGAAAAAGGACTAAATGATGCTTGGAGGGTAGCAGAGTAGTAAGGATCTCTATCTTGGGAAGGCTTTCCGAATGTGACATCCAAGCTGAATTTGGAAGATAGTTAAAAACTAACCATGAAAATAAGAGGGGGCTGGGGATGTAACTCAAGGGTATGGCACTTGCTAAGTATTTTTGAGGTCCTGGGTTCAATTCCTAGCATAGGAAGGGAGGGAGAGAGAAAATTAAGAGAAAAAAGGTTATTCCATGTGTAAAAAAATTGATAATGCAAAGGCTGGCAAGGCAAAGATAGCAGGTGAATTTGGGGAACTACACATGGCCTAATTAGGCTAGAGTGCAAGGTTAGAGGTAAAGAGTATTGGAAGCTAAGGTCAGTAAGCTGGGCAAGAACCAAATTATAGTGTTTCCCAAATGACAAAATTAGGGATTTTCACCTAAGGTAATTGTTCTCAAATTTTAGTAGGCATCATAATAAACTAGAGAGCTTCGTAAAACACAAACTGCTCTGTCTCATCCCATAGTCTGTTCAGTCCATAGGTCTGGAATGGGCCTAAAAATGTTCATCTGTAGCCGGGCGCGGTGGCTCAAGCCTGTAATCCCAGCACTTAGGGAGGCTGAGACAGGAGAATCGCGAGTTCAAAGCCAGCCTCAGCAATGGCGAGGCGCTAAGCAACTCAGTGAGACCCTGTCTCTACATAAAAACACACAAAAAAAGGGCTGGGGATGTGGCTCAGTGGTCGAGTGCCCCTGAGTTCAATCCCCAGTAC
>CM053417.1:81390079-81445584 GCA_028644305.1 Xerus rutilus | reverse complement strand
CTTGTAATCCCAGCACTTAGGGAGGCTGAGACAGGAGAATCGTGAGTTCAAAGCCAGCCTCAGCAATGGCGAGGCACTAAGCAACTCAGTGAGACCCTGTCTCTACATAAAACACAAAATAGGGCTGGGGATGTGGCTCAGTGGTCGAGTGCCCCTGAGTTCAATCCCCAGTACCAAAAAAAAAAAAAAAAAAAAAGAAATGATATACATTTAAGGACATAGATATGTTTACTCTGAACATGATATAATGTATACATATATCAAAACATCACATGATACCCCATAAATATGTGTAATCTTTATATTTTTATGTATCAGTTAAAAATAAATTCTAAAAATGCAAAAAATGAAATGAATAAAAGATATAAATGGGCACTTCACAGAGAAGTAAACAAAAATGGTTGAACACATGAAAAGATATGAAACCATATTAGCAATAAATAAAATTCCAATTAAAGTCAGTAATTATAGTTTTATACCCACAAACTAAAAAATTTAAGACTGCAATACCAAGTATTGATTAGGATGTAGAGTGACTGGAGTTTTGTACATTATTGTGATAGTGTAAAGTGGTATAATCTCCTTGGGAAATAACTTAGCATTATCTTATGAAGTTAAATATGCAAACATTCTATAATCTAGCACTTCCTTTCCCGATTCTCTCTCTCTGTCACACACACACACACACACTCACTAGAGAAACTTTCCCACCTGCATATATAAATCTCAATCTATAAGTTCCTTTGTCTTTTTCTCTTATAATTAAAAAAAAAATCTTTAACTCAAGTGTCTGTCTTGCAGGGTCCTAGTTTCTTGAACCTACTTCAGTCAGGCTTTCATCTTTACAACTCCACCAAAGATGCTTTTGTCAAGGTCATCATCAACCCTCATGTTACTACATCAGTCAAATCTCAGTCCTAATTTTACTTAATCCGTCATCAGTTGATCACTCTCCTCCAAAAGCATTTTTTAATATATTTTTTAGTTGTAGATGGACACAATATCTTTATTTTATTTATTCTTATGTGGTGCTGAAGTGCCTCACGCATGCGAGGCAAGTGCTCTACCACTGAGCCACAATCCCAGCCCCGAAAAGCGTTTTCTTTTTTTTGGTACCGGGGATTGAACTCAGGGGCACTCGACCACTGAGCCACATCCCCAGCCCTCCGCGCCCGGCTCCGAAAAGCGTTTTCTTTACTTGGCTTTTTTAAAATATTTTTTTAGTTGTCAATGGATCTTTTATTTTATTTATTTATACATGGTGCTGAGGATCAAACCGAGGGCCTTACACATGCCAGGCAAGCACTCTACCACTGAGCCACAATCCCAGTCTTTTGGAACATCACAATCTCCTGGTTTATCTCCCCTTTCACTGGCCACTCCTCCTGTCCTTATTTCCTCTGGGGCATTCTTATCCATCTACACTTACTCCCTAGAGTGCTCATAGAGTCTCATAGCTTTACATTTCTTTGTGTTAGGGGCTGGGAATGTAGCTCAGTGCTAGAACACTTGCCTAGCATGCTCAAGACTTTAGGTTTGATCCCTAGCACTGCAAACAAACAAAAACAACCCACATTTCTTTGTATCATTCAGGCTACATTGTACTGAGGTTACAGACAACCCCTAAATCTCAGCAGTTTATAAAAACAAAAGCTTAGCTGGGTGCAGTGGCACATATCCAGCAACTTGGGAGGCTGAAGCAAGTTTAAGGCCAGGCTGGGCAACTTAGCAAGACCCTGTCTCAGAATAAAATAAAGAAGATTTGTGATGCAGTTCAATGGTAGAGGCATCCAGTACCACAAAAATAAATAAATAAAAATAGAATAAAAACAAAAGCTTATATCTCACTTAAGTTTCTTATTCATTGTGGGCTGGCTGCACCTCTGCTCTGTATCATCATTCCAGGACTTCATCATTACAGGAGCCAGGTTGAAGGAGCAGCCTTTACATTTGACATTGTCAGTCTCATACATAGCATAGAAGAAAAAGAGCAGTGATCACTTAATGGCTTTTAGTTCTACTTGGGCGTGGGTATGTCAATTCTCCTTACATTACAAAGGGCAAAGTTAATCACATGGCTAACCTCAAGGAGAATGACTGTAGAGATTTATAATCCTTCCATAGGGAGAGGCAGCAAACATTTTTGAAACAATAATGATATGTCCCATATCATATATATGCTTATCAATGGGTATCTAACAGACCTTTCAAAGTCAACATGTCCAAAAATGATCCTCCTGCCTTCTACTTGTTCATTCCAAAAAAGACTATTCAGTTGATGGCAACTCCATCCATCTGATGCCTCAGGACCAAATCCTTGGCATCATTCTTGATACCTCTCTCACACTCATGTCCGATCCATCAGAAAATGCAGTCTTCCCTGCCTTCAAAATATATGCAGAATCAGGGCTGGAGGTATAGCTTAGTGGTGGTGTTTGCCTGACGTGTGAAGCCCTAGGTTTGATCACCAACATGGCCTGATTAGTTTTCACCACCTCTGCTGCTACTAACCCAGTAAGTCGCCATCATCTTTGGACAACTGCAAAAGCCTAGACTGGTCTCCCTAATTCTAGCCTTGCCTCTCCTTTCCCCAGTCTATTAACACAGCAACCTTTAAAGTTATCCTTTAAAAACCAAAGTCAGAACATAACATCACTGCTCAAAACCCTTTAATGGCCAGGTGCGGTTGGGCACACCTGTAATCCCAGCACTTTGGGAGGCTGAGACAGGAGTATTGTAAGTTCAAAGCCAGCCTCAGCAATGGTGAGGTACTAAGCAACTCAGTGAGACCCTGTCTCTAAGTAAAAAACACAAAATAGGACTGAGGATGTGGCTCAGTGGTCGAGTACCCCTGAGTTTAATCCCAGGTACCAAACAAACAAACCACAAACCTTCAATGGCTGCTCATTTCTATTTCTCCCAGATTGAAAGCCAAAGCCTTTATAATGGCTCACACATCCTACATGATCTGGCCCCACCATTATCTCTCTAATGTCATTTCCTGCCTATCTCTCCTTCACTCATTCATACCCTCCAGCCACAGGTGCCTCCCTGCTGATCATGTACAAGAACCTCTCTTGAGCCTCTCATACTTCCACCTTAAAGCTTTTGTGCCTGCTGTTCCCTCTCCCTGGAATACTCTTTCCAACATATCTGTATGGTCAATTCCCTCACCTCCTTCAAGTATTTGCTCACATGTTACTTTTTCAGCTATACTTCTCCCGACCTCCATATTTAAAACTTGCAACACATTCCCATTTCCTTGGCACCTCCAATTCCCCTTATCCTTCTCTGTTACCATATTGTTTATCATCTTCTTACAAATTATTCAATGTCTGGCCCCGCTATAAAGTAACCTCCACAATGACAGATTTTTGTCAGCTGTATTCCTTGATGTCTCCCAAATGCTTAGGAGCATCTGGCCACTAGTAGACGCTCTATGAATACTTGTTAAATGATAGGATAAATGCCAAATAGAAAAGGCAAGATGCAGAATATATACAGCTTGATATTTTATAAAGGTTAAAACCAAGAAAACTTGTAAAAATGTTTTTCAGAGATTCATACACATACACAGTATATTAATAAATATTAGGGAGGAAATGGTAACAGATTTGGGGTTGTGTATGGGGTACTGTTGGAGTAAGAAAAAGAATAAACACAAGACACCTCAATGGTATTGATAATGTTCTATTTCTTAAGTTAGAGAGTTGGTGTCTTTATTGTGTATTTATTTTATCACACTTTCAATCTTACATCAGGGTTATATATATTTTCCTATATATATCAACTACTTCATTGTTACAAAATGATTGTTACAAAAAAGATCCCAAGTAGGATTGTTTTAAAAAGACCCCAATAGGAGTTGAGGAATGATGCTTTACACAAAGGAACACCACATACAAAGGCCCGGAAGCGGGAATACTTGTGTTGAAATACTTGATGGGAAGCCAGTGTACTTGGAACATGGGTTATGAGACCAACTGGAGGGGTGCAGAAGGATTGGATCTTGAAAGCCCATGGTAAGACTTTCAAGAAAATCAGGCTTCCCACTGATTTTCAGTGCAGTGGGAAGCCTGTGGAGGATTTTAAGCAGGTGAGAGACATGATCAGACATATGTTTGCAAAAGTTTTTTGACTGGCTTTGGCTGGCTCATATGTCAAAAGTGGGTTTCCCAAAATGTGAGGCAACAGACAAATTTAAGCCTTTGAAACTTTCATCCCACTAGAAAATAAGTAATAAAAATAAGGGAGGAAGCCGGGCACGGTGGCGCAAGCCTATAATCCCAGCACTTAGGGAGGCTGAGACAGGAGAATCGCAAGTTCAAAGCCAGCCTCAGCAATAGCGAGGCGCTAAGCAACTCAGTGAGACCCTGTCTCTACATAAAAAACATAAAATAGGCCTGGCGCGGTGGCTCAAGCCTGTAATCCCAGCACTTAGGGAGGCTGAGACAGGAGAATCGTGAGTTCAAAGCCAGCCTCAGCAATGGCGAGGTGCTAAGCAACTCAGTGAGACCCTGTCTCTACATAAAACACAAAATAGGGCTGGGGATGTGGGTCAGTGGTCGAGTGCCTCTGAGTTCAATCTCCAGTACCAAAAATAAATAAATAAATAAATAAGGAAATTTATTTCAGTAAAGAAAACTTCTGGGGCTGGGATTGTAGCTCAGTAGTAGAGCGCTTGCCTCGCATGCATGAGGCCCTGGGTTTGATCCTCAGCACCACATTAAAAGAAGTAAAATAAAGACATTGTGTCCATCTACAACTAAAAAAAATTTAAAAGAAAAAAAAGAAAACTTCTGGTTGCTATGTGATCAGTGGGCTCTAAGAAACAACAGAGGAAACTGGAAGACCAATCTGGAGACCTCTGCAGTCATTAGAAAGGTGACAACTGTGGTTTTGACTAGGTCTATTTTGAAAGAAGAAGGAATGAGGGAAAGGAGTTAAAGGACGCTCCCTGAGTTTTTGGCCTAAGCAACTTGGTGAATGGTAGTACTACTTACTGAAATGAAGGAAACTGAATAGAGCATGAGAAAGAGCCAGATTTGTCAATGCCTTTGAGGCTTTGGTGAGCAGGGCTGAGATCATGAAGAACCTTATAAATCTGGCAAAGGCAGTCGGGCTTTTCTAGGCTTCCTGTCCCAGATCAGGAACTTCAGGTTTCTGTGCTACACAGGTGCTTAAAAAAACCATAGAACACTAAGCACTCTGAAAGCCAGGAAATGCAGTAGTAAGAAAATCAGACATTATTGCAAATCAATCTTCTATGTGATCAAATTTCCCTGATGATAATGTGATCGGCATTTAGTAGCAACCATTAAAACATTGAAGAAAGCTGCTGGAAAACATGATTGAAGCTTCACTGACTTTTTCTGAATGTCAAGAACCACTTGATCGGGCAGTTTTTAATTTCTGATTGACATGAACCATTGACATTGAGAGATGTGGCCACTGTTTTCTCTGAAGAGGAATGGAAAATCCTGGATCCTGCTCAGCAGACTTTATATAGAGCTGTGATGTCAGATCTATAGAAACCTGGTCTTTCTGGGCATCTCTTCTCATCAAAACCAAGAATATTAAAAAAAACAAAACAAAAACAAAAACCAAGAATATTCAGGAGAGCAGGAAATAAAATATTTTTTTCAAAACTTGATAAAGAGAAGGTATGGAATTTGGGACAATGAACATTTAGTTTTAAATAAGGAATAGAAAATTGTGGGAGAGAGAGAAGTTTAGAAAATTTCTTATTAAACATAGCAAATACATGATAATAATTTATAATGAAAATTACAGTGTCATTGGGTTATGTTATTACATAAAATCTCAGAAGACTTACTAGTCAACTTATGCCAGTCACTTTTTGTTTGGTTAATAGTTTTAATTAAGTTGGGCGCAGTGGCACATGCCCGTAATCCCTGCACTTTGGGAGGCTGAGACAGGAGAATCATGAGTTCAAAGCCAGCCTCACCAAGGGCGAGGTGCTAAGCAACTCAGTGAGACCCTGTGTCTACATAAAACACAAAATAGGGCTGGGGATGTGGCTCAGTAATTGAGTACCCCTGAGTTCAGTCCTCAGTACTAAAAAAAATACTTTACATTATTATAATTTTATAATTTTCACTATATTTTGTGTAAAACCAGTTACAATACACAAGATTTTCAAATGCAACATGTACCAAACTACCTATATGTGAAATGCTTACAGACCATTATGAAGCTGTATCTTAAATATGCCTTCAGAAAAATAAACACCCAACCAATTCTCTCACCTTTAAAAATGTGATTAGAGGGGCTGGGGGCCGGGATTGTGGCTCATGGGCCGGGATTGTGGCTCACGGGCCGGGATTGTGGCTCATGGGCCGGGATTGTGGCTCAGCGGTAGAGCGCTTGCCTCGCATGCGTGAGGCCCTGGGTTCGATCCTCAGCACCACATACAAAGCAATAAAATAAAGACATTGTGTCCATCTACAACTAAAAAATATTAAAAAAAAAAAAAAAAAAAGAGGGGCTGGGATTGTAGCTCAGTGGTAGAGCGCTTGCCTAGCATGCATGAGGCACTGGGTTTGATCCTCAGCACCACATAAAAATAAATAAAATAAAGATATTGTGTCTATCTACAACCAAAAAAAATTTTTTTAAAAATGTGATTAGAAATATACATTTTAATAAAAAATCCATTGTTCAAAAAAAAAAAAGGCAGTCAGATCTTCTCTTGTAAGCACTAGGGAGCCATTTGCTTTAAAGCTATTTTCTTTTTTTTTTGGTACTGAGGATTGAACTCAGGGGCACTCAACCACTAAGCCACATCCCCAGCCCTATTTTGTGTTTCATGTAGAGACAGGGTCTCACTGAGTTGCTTAGCACCTCGCCCTTGCTGAGGCTGGCTTTGAACTCGCAATTCTCCTGTCTCAGCCTCCCTAAGTGCTGGGATTACAGGCTTGAGCCACCGCACCCGGCTATTTTCAAAGGTTTTAAGCTGAAGATGCCATGGTCATATTTGTTCTCATAAAGATCACTGCTGGCCAGAGCAGAGATGATAACATGGAACAAGGGAGGCCAGTGAGGAGACTCCTGGGAATATTGCCTGATATCAGACTGAGGCTTAAATTAGGGTGGTGACAGAAGAGATGAAGATACAGATATGAAATATATCAGGAAGTAAAATCAGTAGGAATCGATAACTGGTGAGATACTGTAGAAATAAAGGAAAGGAGGTGGGATGTAGTCAAGGACTGTGGTCAGCACTGATGGGCCATTCCACCTCCCCTTCACTTCAGATGTATAAGCTAGGCCTGTCAGCAGATCCCAAGGAGGTGGCAGCCATTGAAGCTAGAAGAAATCGAGAAAAAGATCGACAAAGCCGATTCTTCAATGTGCGGAACCGAATCATGGGGGTGAGTGGGCAGTGGGGGTCATTTCATAGAACTGAGGCTGCCTCACATGACTGGAAAGGAACACAGCAGTGCCCATTATAGTCCTTTCCCTGACTCAGCAGGTCCTAGAGCTGCGAAGGAAGGAGGAATGTGGTACCCACTCCCAAAGGCCCAAAAAGGGACTGGGAAGGATGGGGTGGTGCAGGGATGACAGCTGGCTCTTTTCTGGTCAGCTTGGGGCCATGTGGTCTGGTTCTTGAGAGGCAGGCCACATGAATCCAAAAAATATCTAAAGCATATGATTGGTATTGTGTATTCCTAAGCCATTTCTACAGAGGTAAGTAATATACCGCTAACCAGACTGAGGGTAAGAGACTGAAGGGATACTTCGTCTCTACTGAACTATATTCCCTTTTGTACTACTTTGAAATGTGTCCAGTGAATTATAACCAAAATAAAGAGAAAACATTGATAGTTTGAGAAATAAAGTATTGCTAGGTGGATGGAAAGAGGAGATACAGCATGGTGTTCTGGAAAAGACACCATACCTGTTTGAGGTCAGGTCTGCTGTTTGTTAGATGTGTGGCTTTGGATAAGTCACCTTATTTTCTCTGAGCTCCAGTCTCCTCTTCAGTTAAATAAAGGAAGCACTGAGGTGGCAGCTCTGACAATTAGAGCATACTGCCTGGCACAAGTAAGTAATTGGTTATGTTTGCGTGGTCAGATGGAGATCCAGGTGACAAGCATTTCCTCAGGGACTGCTCTGTTGAAAGCACTATCAGGCAGTGATGATACAAAGATAACTAAGGTCCAGTCTCTCTCATGAAAGGGCTCACAGTCTAGTGGAGGAGATAACCGAAGCAAACTTCAATGTAATGTAGACAATGGGTCCTAAATTATGGAAGTAGAACCTTCCTGAAGGGTCAGAGAAGCAAAGCCTGAGCTGGTCTTGAAGGGTGAATTGGAGTTTGGGTAGAGGGGAGGAAAGTGTTCCAAGTAGAGGAAGCAGTTAGAGCAAAGGCTATGGGTTCAAAACTGCCTAAGATGTGCAGGGAACTAGAAGCACAGCTCCCAAAGCTAGTGTGAGGGGAGACAGGGGGAAAAGATGCAAAGAGATGATGCTGGAGAAGGAGGCAAAGTCTAGACCATGGAAGCACTTAAGAGCCATGCTCATGGGTTGGAACTTTATCCAGGAAGTCCTGAAGAGCTACAGGATTTTTAAGTGGGTAAGTTCTAAGCAGTTTGCGTTAGAGCACTCAAAGACCCTACTGGGCCCCTGCCCTGATTTAGCCCCTTTATTTGGGATCCAGGTGGATGTTGAAGCCCTCAACAACCAGGTAGAGGAGAAAAAGCTTCGGGAGGCAACGGAGCAGAGCAAGGATGCAGCTTATGGTAAATGTCCAAGGCCAGGGGTCAAACTAAGCCTGAGTAGGCTCAGGACAGTTCTGCCTGTGTGGGGGACCTGAGGCCCTAGGATGGTGAAACAAACTAGATGGCCTTTGGGAGCAGAGGCCACACTAACTAGGTCCTGACCCTCCTGTGGTGCCTTCCCGTGTCCCTGACCATCACCCCCAGGTACTAAGCAGGTGCAGTATGATCTGGTAGCCCAGATGCTAGAGAAGGAAGAGGCAGAACGGGCACGTCGACTGGCCAAGAAAATCCAGGATTTTCGGGAGCAGAAGCAGCAGCTCAAGAACAGGCGTGAATTGGACCCTTGGGATACAGACCGACTCCAGAGGGAGTTTCCAGTCTATCTCAACGACAATGAGCCCTTCTATGGCCCAGCCAGCATGCAGTGCTTCTTTGGGGAGGACCTGGATAGGGCCACATACCTGAGAATGCAGCAGGAGCAGTTCAGGTACAGCCTGGAGAGGCAGCTGCAGGAGCAACAGCAAGCCAAGGTTGATGAGAAATGTGCAGGTAAGCAGGCTGGCCCTCAGTCCCAAAGCCTAGCAGACAGCTCTCATGAGCTATGCACAACACCCAGGAGGCTATAACTGTGTGGGGACGTCATTATCCGTTACCTATACAGCTGATGCTAAAAGTCTAGGCTGTGTAGGCCCCAACTTCCCCAACTCCCTTCCCTTCGGTAACTGACAGTGTAGCTGTTGTTCATGATTAGCCTGGCATTCCATTTCTTGGGGACAGCATATTATACACACACACCTAACAGCTCTGCTCCTTCCTAGCTGGTTTGGGAAATGAATGTTCCTTTCTGTGCTTCAATTTTAATTAATTAATTAATTTATTTACTTTGGTACTGGGGGATGAACCCAGAGGTGCTTTACCACTGAGCTACATCCCCAACCCTTTTTATTTTTTAAGACAGGGTCTTGCTAAATTGCTTAAGGCCTTGATAAATTGCTGAGGCAGGCCTTTAACTCATTATCCTCCTGCCTCAGCCTCCCAAGTTACTGGGATTTATGAACATTCACTACCAAACCCAGCTTAATTTTTATTAATTGTTAAATTATTATTTTTTGGTGCTGGGGATCCAACCCAGAGTTTCATGCATGCATGCTTAGTTCTACCACTGAGCTAAACCTCCAACAAGTTTCTTCATCTTTAAAATGGAGATGAACCAGGCCTGGTGATGCCTGCCTATAATCCCAATTTCTAAGTAGGCTTAGGCACGAGGATCACAAGTTTGAGTCCAGCATGGGCAACTTAGTGACACCCTATCTCAAAATAAAATATAAAAAGGGATGGGAATGTAGCTCAGTGGCAAAATGCCCCTGGGTTCAATCCCTAGTACTGCAAAAATAAATAATTAATTAAATGGGGATAATAATCCAAATCCCATAGAGTAGCTACTATTATGTCTGTGGCTACATCCTTCTTTTCCGTCAGAGGAAGTCCTTCAAGAGCAAGGACTGTCTTCTCTATTTGCATTGCTCACCTTTCAAATCAGTGTCTGGCAGGTCCTAGAAACAAGATCATTGTGTGGCTAGAGTGGAAAAGAATGTCAGTACCTTTGCTTGTGCTGTGCCTTCAACCTGGAACACCATTTGCTCTTTTTGCCTGTACACAAGAACACCTCCTCCTGGAAAGCCTTCCCGTCACCCACCACCCAGAGCCTTCACACTTTGTGCGTGCTAAGCATGTACTCTACCATTGAGCTATATCCTCAGCCTCCAAGCCTTTGTTATGCCTTGTATACATCTCTGCCACTTTCCTTACTAGACTATGATCTGATGATCTGTTTGATCTGTTTGATCTGCCCCTAGTAGACAGGGGGCAGGATCTAATTCTGTGGTATCCTTAGAACCTAACACACGGCCCTTATAGTGAGGCTTGGAGAGATGAAATAGTTTACCCAAGACTACACATTCCAGAGGTAGCACAGCTGTATTGTGACCCAGGTTACTGCACTTTGCCTATCCCTAGCCCCAAAGAGTAGCTCTTTCCACATCCCTGTAACTTGGACACTAGCTCCCTCCCAAGCATACATATACCTACATAAAATTTGTTGACTAAGTGGCTGAATGAGTGAACCAGGAATGGAGGAAGTTGTATTTCTCTATGTAGATATTCTCAATGACCAGCTGCACTTAGCCATGGACATGCGGGCTGCCCACCTGGCCAGGCTGGAGGAGTCCTGTCGCATGGCCATGATGTTTGCCATGGCCAATGCCAACAAAGCCCAGGTATGGCCTGACCCATCCAGTGCACCTGGTCCTCCCAACTCCCTGAACAAAATCCTGGGGAACCTTAGCCATGCCCTTACCCTCATATCCTTTCTCAAATTGCACCAGCATTGTCATCTGCCTACGGATACCCCCTCCATCTAAAGTGTTTCTTAGCATACAAGTTACCTCTCCCTACCTCCAGACACAGAATGATTTAAGAACAGATATTGCCCTCTAATAATCCCTAGCTTCTCCATCTAAGGCCTTCCTGAGTGCAGAGAAGTTCCCTGTTCATTTCACCCCCTATCCTTAGGATAATTAAAAAAACATGTAACGGGCTGGGGATATAGCTCAGTCGGTAGAGTGCTTGCCTTGCATGCACAAAGCCCTGGGTTCAATCCCTAGCAACACACACACACACACACACACACACACACACACACACACACAAAACATGTAGTGTCTTTCCTTCTCTTCCTGAAATGGAGAAATAGGGCATGTTTCTCCCACCTCTGCAACTTAGAGTTCCCTGAGGTCAGGCACCCAAATACTTATATTTGCCCACCAGGCAGCTGAGCTGGCTGAGCGGCAGCGCCTTGAGCATCAGCGCCAACAGGAGGCCAACCTCATGGAGATTCAGAACCAGATCACCAGTGACTTTCTGACTGAGAACCCCCAGGTTGCTCAGAATCCCATGGCTCCCCACCGGGTTCTGCCCTATTGCTGGAAGGGCATGACTCCAGAACAGCGAGCCGCCATCAGGAAAATCCAGGAAACGCAGTGCCGTGAGAAGGAGGCACAGCACCAGGCTGAGCAAGCATTGGATACTGAATGGGAAAGCCAAACCATGCACTTGGCCCAGGCAGCACTGGAGCTAGAGGAGCAAGAGAAGGAATTGTGTGCAGAATTTCGGAGGGGGCTGGGTTCTTTCAACCAGCAGCTGGCTAAGGAGCAAAAAGCCCAGTGAGTTCTAGGGGGTGGCAGTGATGATGAATACCATGGGAGGGTAGGGAAGGATGGTGAGGACCAAGGAAAGAGGGAAAACATATCAAGTGAGGCCTCTGGACTTTTTTTTACAGGCAAAATTATCTGAATTCAATAATCTACACCAATCAACCTACAGCCCAGTATCACTTACAGTTCAACACTAGCAGCCGCTGAGCTCAAGATCATCATCTCTCCCTTCTCTCCTATCAATCTAACAGATAAAAATGCTACATACCCCCACCTCTTACCTCTAATCCATTCCCCAGTGGGAGAGAACTAAGATAATATCCCCACCTTCTACATTAAGTAATAAAGTTATTCACTAAATTCAATGCCATGTGTTGTTGTAACAGGACATACAAAAATGTGAGGTACTGCTTTTCCCATCCTACCTTGGGGCTCTGCACATCCAACCCTGTTAAACTCTTTACCTTTCTTCACCATGCCAGTTCCCCTGGTACAAAGTACTGCCCACAAAGTAAGAAAATAGTTTATTAGGCACAGAGGATAACTGGTAGGCAAAGTTAGTAGTACCCCAGGGGGAGGTGGGGCATAGGAGCCTTTGTTTTCCAAACCTTCTCCCTTCAAGGCTGCATGCGGATGGCCCCATCCAGCCGGATGACCTCTCCATTGAGGAATGGGTTCTCGATTATGGTCTGTACCAGATGAGCATACTCAGCAGGGTCACCCAGTCGGCTGGGGAAAGGCACCTGGCTGGCCAGGAAGTTGCGCACCTTCTCTGGAAGGCTGGTCAGCAGTGGGGTGCCAAATAGGCCTAGACAAGATAGTCAGAGTCAGAGACCCACCTTTGTTTTCATATTTACTCAGTTCTTCAACTTAGCCCTACTTCTTGGTGCCTCTATAGGTCCTAGAGATGGAAGGCTACTGTTGCTTAGGTGGTTAATATTTGCCCCTCTCAAATGCCCATGGATCCCACCCAATCCCAGGTGTGGCAGGAGGAGAAGATATGACTACCTGGAGCAATGGTCATCACTCGGATGCCTATTGGAGCCAGATCCCGAGCAATGGGCAATGTCATGCCCACTATGCCCCCTTTGGATGCAGAATATGCAGCTTGTCCCACCTGGAAAAAAAAAATGGAGGTCATACATAGGTGGAAGAGTCCAACAAGTCAAGAGGAGGAACAAACCTTGCCTCTGATCACACACCTGGCCCTCAAAGGCAGCCACACTGGCAGTGTTGATGATAACCCCACGTTGGCCTCCCTGGTCTGGTTCATTCTGGCTCATCTCACCAGCAACCAGGCGGATCACATTGAAGGTACCCATAAGATTCACCTGGAGAATGAGCAGAGACATGGTGTAGGGCTTCGGGCAGAGGCAACCTTTTGTTTCCTAAGAGCTTTGGGGATAACCACTCCCAGATAGCTCATTCCCTCCCCTGGAGAACCTCCAAGGTCTTACATTGATAACTCTCTGGAAGTCCTCCAAGGTATGGGCCTGGTTCTTCTTTAAGTTGTAAGTCTTAATGGCCACTGCAATACCTGCACAGTTGACAGCCACATCTACCCGGCCAAACTTCTCCTTTGCTAGAGTCAGGGCTGACTGCACATCCTTCTCGGAGGTCACCTTCAAAGGGAGAAACATAGAAAAGGTATTTGCCAGCACACCCTCTTATCACTAAACCTGGGGGAGAGGAGGTCCAGTCCTTGGGTGGGAACAGAATTGTGTGAGCAAAAGCCAGATGAAGAGAAAGGGTTGTAGTAACATTTGAGGAGAGTGGGTGAAGGTGAATATGTCAGGTACTACAGGGAAGTGTTGCAAAATACCTTTCAAATTTATACCATCTTTTGATAAATTCACATACCCCTGGTGGTTCTTGATTGCTGTGGAGCAAAGCATTAATACAACCTGTTTTAAGAATTTTTGATAGGAACATAAGCTAGCTTTTTTTGTATCCCTACCTACTAAGAATAATTTCATGAAAATAAGTTTTTCGCCGGGCGCGGTGGCTCATGCTTGTAATCCCAGCACTTTGGGAGGCTGAGACAGGAGAATCGCGAGTTCAAAGCCAGCCTCAGCAACGGTGAGGCACTAAGCAACTCAGTGAGACCCTGTCTCTACATAAAACACAAAATAGGGCTGGGGATGTGGCTCAGTGGTCCAGTGCCCCTGAGTTCAATCCCTGGTACCAAAAAAAAAAAAAAACAAAAAAAAAATAAGTTTTTCAACTTTATAAATGTAAAATCATTAAGGTACAATATTCATTTTCAAATTCTGCATGCCCCCTCCAAGGGATTCTGATAAGTCCAATTTCTGAGGCTGTGGTGGAATTTGACTTTAGAGTCCTTACTGTAGGTACTGCTATAGTGCATGAAAGGCTTAGGTCAAAAGGGACAAGGAAATGGGTTTACCGCCCCCACAGATAACACCTTTATGGGAGGTACCCCCATGGGTTCCCAGATAGGTGGTAGTAGTCTCATGCATACCCTGGGAAAAGTTGACCCCACTTACATCAGTTGGGGCAAACACGCAGCTCTTTCCTAACTTCTTGGCCTGGGCCTCACCACCTGAGTTGGGCAGGTCCAGAAGCGCAGCAGAAGCCCCCTGCCTCACCAGTCGCTCCGCGGTGGCCAGACCAAGACCCGAGGCTCCTCCGGTTACTACCGCGACCAAGCCCTGAGAAAGGACACCATCAGCAACACCCTGTCCACCCTTTCACACGCAGGTTCTCCAGACTTCTGAGGGGAAGTGGGTGGGGGCAGGAGGTGGCCCAGATGTGCTTCCTCTCCACACTGAAGAGAACGCGGGGGAGGGCAGAGGAGCGAGGGGGTTTCATCCCCAAACAGTTCAGTGACCCCACATATACACACATATGCAGCGGACTTTTCCCTTACTGAGCCCAACAGCCACCGCAATACCCCGCCCACATAAGCATGACCCTTTCTTCCTAGTTCCCGGCCGCGCCGTCTCAGCCTGCATAGCAAAGCAAGGAACCCTCTACCTTCACGTTCCGACACGCCGCAGCCATCTTGCGCTCGCCTTACCACTGGAGGGATTTCCTTCTCTCTAGCACAGGCGGTCGCTGATTGGCTGAGGTGGAGGCGGTGCCTACGGGGTGGGGCGTCTGCCGCGGGGGACGTAGGGGCGTGGCCTGCTTCTCCCGAGATTGTCTTGATGTGGTGTTTGTAGAGACTTATTTCACCCGGAAATAGAACCCAAAAGCAGCAGCTCAGTGTAACCTCATTCCTTTTGTCCTGCTCTCAAGCTGGCCATTTGGCAGGCGGCCAGCTCCCCGGGGGAGACGAAGGGTGGAAATTGAAGGGGAGTCCCCTTCTCAGAAAAGCCGTTCAAGTATAAAGAAATTTGAGATCTCCAGGCATTGGGGATACTCGGATAATAAAAGGCTCATGCCTTCTAAGAGGGCACAATCCAGTCGGAGAAAGATAAAGTACAGTTGGAGAGCCGGGTGCAGTGGTGCATGCCTGTAATCCCAGTGGCTTGGGAAGCTGAGACAGGATTGTGAGTTCATTGCCAGCTCAGCAACTTAGCAAGGCCCTAAGCAAGACCCTGTCTCTAAATAAAATATTAAAAAGGGCTGGGGATGTGGCTCAGTGGTTAAGTGCCTGTAGGTTCAATTCCCAGTACCAAAAAAATAAAGTACAGTTGGAGGAAGACAATTACAGTGCAGACAACAGAAGGGACAAAGAATTTATTTATTTTTTGTTCGGGGTGTTGGGGATCAAACAAAGCACTCCACTACTGAGCTACATTCTTAGCCCAAGAACTGGATTCCAGAACACCATGAGGATATCCAAGAATGGAGATTCTGAAATGCAGAGAGGTACCAAAGAGAGAAATATGTTGAGGCAGAAATAGAGATGCCAGACAATATCACAGATATGAATGTGGAGAGCTACTAAGAGACAGAGATACTAGGAGGCAGACATTCTGATACAGATACTGTTGAGAAGCACAAACCTAGAGAAGTCCAAAAGCCTAGCTCACATACTGTCGATTTCACCTTAACCTGAAACCATTATGTAAGACCCAGTTTTTTGGGCCATTTTAGAATATCTTTTGGTTAACATTCCAATAGAATCTTTTTTTTTTTCTTTTTTTCTTTTTTTTTTTTGTACTGGAGACTGAACCCAGATGCATTTTACCTCTGAGCCACATCCTCACCCCACCCCTTTTTTAAAATTTCGAGTCAGGTTCTCACACAACTACTTAGGGCCTGACTAAGTTGCTGAGGCTGGCTTTGAACTTGCAATCCTTCTGCCTAAGCCTCCAAAGTCTGGGATTACAGGCTGTGCCCAGCCCCAATTAGAATCTTGAGCCCAGTCTCTCTATACTTTTCCCCAGTCCAAGGTCTTCAGGCAATAAATCTTAACCTGCATTTTCATCTTCAGAATTCCTTTATATTGGGGCTGGAGTTGTAACTCAGTGGTAGAGCACTTGCCTAGCACATGTGAGACACTGGGTTCAATCCTCAGCACCACATAAAAATAAATAAATAAAATAAAGTTTAAAAAAAAGAATTCCTTTGTTTTCTCTATCTGAAGTATCTTCCCATCTGTTTTGCCACCCAGAAAGAGTTCTCTTCGGGCCTTCTAGTTGTTGATAACTACCATACTCATGTTCACTACACTATATTCATTAAAGATATAGCACCAGACTCATAATCTTTCTGTCTACATGAAGTGCTCCCATCAATTGATAGCACTCTTCGCTGACCCAATATGCTCCAATAACAGGGGCCTTCTTTTTGTTCATCTTTGAATTAGCTGTTTCTTCTGCTTGAAATGCTCTCCTCCTGATCTTTGAATTCCTGCTTTTTAAAAAAAAATATTTGGTTGTAGATGGACCCAATACCTTTATTTTACTTATTTACTTTTTATGTGGGGCTGAGGATTGAATATGTGCCTCACATATGCTAGGAAGTGCTCTACCACTGAGCTATAACTGCAGCCCACATTCCTGCCTTTTTTACTGGCATTCAGGATTAAATTTAAATGTCAATTCCAGAAGTGCCCTCCCTGACTGTCCAAGCACATTTGAATTCTTTACATAAAACTTATAGATCATTCATAATCCTTTTTCCAACACTGAGGCTAGATATATTTTGGAATTCAGATTTTTTTAATTGTAGAAAGGAAGACATATAGTCTATATTACATAACTCTTTATACTGCATATCCTGTATATTATATAACTACTGAAAAAGGTCTGGAGCATGATAATTAAACATTAAAATATCTAAAATGAAACATGAAAATTCACATTGTGTGAATAAAGTCTACAAATAGCCTCACACTACTTTGGGTCAGGTTTTGTCCCCTAATGAGTTTGGACTCTCACATATGAAAAAACAACCATATGGTTTTCAGAACTTTTGGCATTGTGGAATTGTGCCTGAAGGCTTGTGAACCTGTATTCTCCTCTAACTGGGCCTTATTTATGTAGTTCTTCCCCCGCTAAAAGGAGAATGTGCTGAAAGAATGAATGAGTCTTAGGAGAATGTGCAGGCATAGTTTCATGATCTTGTCATCTGCTCAATTCCAAGTATCTTCACTTCCTCTCCACTTTAACCATCTGTCCAGGTCACATTGTTGCCTTGTCATCCCATGTACCTCCTTGGCACCTACACACCACCTTTTCTCACTCTGATCATTTCCTCTGAGCCTCTCTTCTTTTATCTCCTCAAAACGTGTTGTTTTGTAGGCCTTTCCTTTCCATTTTCTTCATCTTATCAGTCTCTTTCTACTTTTCTTTTCTTTTTTTTTTTTGGCTACCAGGGATTGAACTCAGGGGCACTCAACCACTGAGCCACATCCCCAGCCCCATTTTGTGTTTTATGTAGAGACAGGGTCTCACTGAGTTGCTTAGGGCCTCGCCGTTGCTGAGGCTGGCTTTGAACTCGCGATTCTCCTGTCTCAGCCTCCCTAAGTGCTGGGATTACAAGCGTGAGCCACCACGCCCGGCTTCTACTTTTCTTTTGATCAGTGTAGACCTGCTCCCATTCCTCCTCTCCCTTTACCCATTCTCACCAGCACCCTTGACCCATTTGTCCCTTGGCATTATGCCAATTCAACTCTTTGACTTTTCAGCACAGACTCTGGAGCCAGAGGGTCTGAGTTTGAATCTTGGCTTCATCATTTACCTGCTGAATGGCCTTGGACAAGTTAGTTAACTGCTGTACTTCATTTTCCTCTTTAAAATGAGTATAATCAAGCCGGGCGCGGTGGCTCACGCTTGTAATCCCAGCACTTAGGGAGGCTGAGACAGGAGAATGGCGAGTTCAAAGCCAGCCTCAGCAACGGCGAGGCGCTAAGCAACTCAGTGAGACCCTGTCTCTACATAAAACACAAAATAGGGCTGGGGATGTGGCTCAGTGATCGAGTGCCCCTGAGTTCAATCCCCAGTACCAAAAAAAATAATAATAAAATAAAATAAAATGAGTATAATCAAATTATTTACCTAGTAGTGTGCTTGGGGATAAATGAGTTGACAACTTATGTAAGAAAAAAGGAGGATTTAGAACAGTCCTTGGCCTGTAGCAAGAACTATATGTAAGTGCCAGCTCCTGTTATTCCTTAGAGTGTGTTTCTTAGCTTTCTTATGCTGTGGACATTACTGGCAGTCTGGTGAAGTCTAAGGAACCCCTTCCCAGAATAATACATGTATTTCATAAGACAAATAGAATTGCGAAAGAAACTAATTATATTGAAATATAAGTACTAAAATAACAAGAAGCACATCTGTAATGTTAGTAATGTGGGTATTTATTAACACATTAAATAACAAGCTCTAACACCAAGTCTAATGGCTACTATGACTTTGAAATAGTGATATTATTTTGAGAGCTATGCAACAATTGTAATGTGCTATGAAAATTTGATTTCTATTGGTGACAAAGTCACAGGTACTGTTGATATTACTGTTGTTATCAGCACTGCCTAGAAGGACATGCTTAATTTCTGTTAGTGATAGTGAAAATAAAGATGCAACAACAGCCTGTCTAAATTTATGGGCTCCTTGAATTCTGTCCATTGACCCCATAGAGGCCTGTGGACCCTAGCTTAAGAAGTGTATTTAGAGAAAATGAAAGCCATTAGGTTAATGCTTTCTTTCTTGTCACTTTCAAAATTGCCTTTACCTATACCATTCATTCCTTGGATCTCAGAGAAGAGAGATCTTGTTTGGGGCTCACCCTCTCCACTAAGCTGTATCCCAGCACTTCCCATTTTCTTGGAGATTTGTGCCATTGAGCATCCTCCCTCTTTGCTGTATGCATCTCTGCCTCAAATTGATCAGAAAATAGGAAACATAACCGGGTGCAATGGTGCATTCCTGTAATCTCAGCAACTTGGGAGGCTGAGGCAGGAGGATCGCAAGTTTAAGGTCAGCCTCAGCAACTTAGTGAGATCATCTCAAAATAAAAATAAAGATTAGCTCTGTAGTAAAGCACCCCTGGTTTCAATCCTCAGTACAAAATAGGGAACAGAGCAATCCAACCTTTATACACATTGGATCCTTATCAGTTTGGATGCTCTTTTCATGGGAACCTGAGGTCCAGAGATGAGCCAAGAGGCATGGCAAGCCAAAACCAGCAACATCCAGCATTATGTCACAACCCCCAGTGAATATTAGCCCTACCTCTGTTTTAACTCCTTCAGTGGACTCTCCTGTTCTCATTTTTAAGGCTTATCATAATCTGATGGCTGCTGAGTAACTTCAGTCTGTATAACACTGTACTTTCCCATAATAATGCATGACTTGATACCCTCACAATTATGTTACCAGATCAGACACAGGATGTTCAGTAACTAAATTTGAATTTCATCTGAAGTATGAGTGCTTTTTTTTAGTATAAGTATTTTGCTCAATATTTGGAACATACGTTTGCTTAAAAATATTTGTTATTTATCTGAAATTCAAATTTGTAAGTACCTCGTATTTTTTGCTAAATCTGGCAACTCTACCCCACAAATAATTCCCAGGATGGTGAGATATCCTTTTTCTCAGGTGCCCACAGCCTCTGTATGCCTACCTCTAAACCAACACTTGCCCTCCTGAGAGACTTGGGATATATTCTCATTTGTGTATCTTTGCTAAGCAATACATAATTTGGCAAAGAACAGTTGGCATTATTTACTGAGTGAATGAATACATACAAGTGACATGGTAATAATTCTACATCTTCTGGTGGATGTAAGCCTTGCAATTGGTACACATTGTCAGTTCCACTTCTATCCACCTTAACTTCACAGCCTTGGAAGAACTACCTAGTGGTTTACACATCACCCAGTGAGGGATCTTGAAAGCTGGAACTAATCTGCAGACTCAGTTAATGAGGTTATACAGGATTAGCTGGATTTTTTGTTTTATTATGTTTTGATTCTTGGAGTGGGGGAGAGACAGCCATATCGGTTTTTTTTTTTTTTTTTTTTTTTGCGGTACTGGGGATTGAACTCAGGGGTACTCGACCACTGAGCCACATCCCCAGCCCTATTTTGTGTTTTTATGTAGAGACAGGGTCTCACTGAGTTGCTTAGCGCCTCGCCATTGCTGAGGCTGGCTTTGAACTTGCGATTCTCCTGACTCAGCCTCCCTAAGTGCTGGGATTACAGGCTTGCGCCACCGCGCCTGGCTAATATCTTAAAGATATGGAAGTCAAGGAAAGTAAGGGAAGGGTATCAATTGAGGAAGTGGAGAAGGAAGTAAAGGGGATATGGAGAGCCCAAAGGAAAGCAGAAAAGCAAGCAAGTAGGAATAAAGTTGAGGAAAGGGAAGTCAGCTGGCACCAGATCCAGGAGTGACAGCCAGGGTACAGAAGCCAAAGGGAGGGATACAGGCAATCCGTGCAGGAGCTATTTTCCCTCCCCAAACTCCTCACTACCCCTCCTGCTAACTGGGGCAATGCAGAGGGCTGCCACCTGCTCGTGATCAGAGGCAGACACCTGGGACTTGTCCCTCTTTGGTCCTCCTAGCTCTCCAACCCAGAAGTTAGTTTCTTGAACAGCTCCCATGGCTAACCAAATCCAGATGATAGGGAGAGTGTGATGATTCCTTCTGGCTTGTGCCCACAGAGGTCGAGTTAGCAAAGACTCAGAACAGAATAAAGGACTGTCGGGGAGAAGAGACAATCAGCTATGGGGAGGCTGTGGAGTAGAGGGTGCCCATTCTGGGTACTTCAAAGGCAGTTTCCATAAAGAGTCTTGACCTTGCATCCACTAAAAGGATGGCTGTGGAATCTGAGTCACATCATCATCTATCAGCCTCAATTTTCTCTACCGTGAAGTGGGGATATTCCAGCAGATCATGTCTGCAAGGCATCTGGACCATCAGTGGTAACAGTTGTGCTTTGTTCTGTGCTGTTCAGCCTATGCCACTTGCATGATGCAAGACTATCTTAAAGGTGGGCGTGCAGGGTATAGTGGGGAGACCTTCATCCTCCATTACAGGGAGCCCCAAATGACTCAGGATCTTAAAAATCCTGAGAGAACCCCCATGAAAGGTTCAATCAGGAGGCAAGTTCCTCTTTCAGTTTTACCACTTCCAGGTGAGAAAAACAATACACAAGCTCCGGATGGCGATAATTCGTTCAGGCTCGACCTGGTATAAGCAAAGTCATCTTAGATACATCATGTTTGTCATTCACTCATACATTTCATTTTTGAGACAGGGTCTCTCACTGTGTTCCTCAGGAGGTCCTTGAACTTCTAGGCTCAAGCAATCTGCCTGCCTCAGCCTCTTGAGTAGCTGGGACTATGGACACACACCACTGTGCCCAGCCATTCATACATTTTTTAAAGGGATTGCTAACTAAACAGAAAGATTCACATTAAGACTCCAGTATGAGACTGTCCTATAGACCTAACTGACTGAGTATGAGAAGACCAGACCCTGAGACAGGAAGGAAGGTGGCAGCAGTGACAGAGACCAACAGATCCAGCTTCTTGCTACCACCCACTGGCTCCTCCTTGTTGGAGCATGCAACACATCTTCATCTCTACCAGCCTTCACCCCCCTCCCTGCATCAATTCTTCATGGGTGGAGATGTTGCCTATGCATGCAGTAGGAGTGTCTCTAGTGAATCCTACTATGGAGGTGAGGGCAACCATGTGACCCAAAATGAGGGGGCTGTTGGAGGATATAGACAAAACAGTGTGTGACAGCAACAAGTCACAGAGGGTGATAGAGGACAAATGCAGCTGTCTGGGGCAGTTTAGTCTGGCATGGAACAGGGGTTGCATGGCAGTGGTGGTTGACTCTTTCACCCAGACTGCGTTGTAGGGCTCCTCAAGAAGATTAAAAACCAGAGGACAGAGGGGAGTGGGTGTATTAGAGCCAGATGAAACCCCTCCAGCCTGTCCTCACATTTCCATGCCCTAGAAGAGACTCAGCCTAATGTCTTCTCATCCCCAAATCATCTGTCTCCCTCACCTCTGCCACTAAAGGCTAAATTTGAACAGTAATCATGCCTCCTGGTCCCTCAGTCCTCCTGGTAGTTCCAGGGGCCCACCCTCATATTTTGGGAGCTCTGAGTCAAAAAAGGTGGATGGGGTTGAGGGAACTGCTGTGGATACACCACTGGGCTAGGAGAGCCGCTGCTTCCTCATCTGCCACTGAGACCAAATAAGACCCTGAGACAGTCCTTATATGTGACCAAAAGAATGATTTCAGGCGGGGCGTGGTGGCTCACGCTTGTAATCCCAGCACTTAGGGAGGCTGAGACAGGAGAATCGCGAGTTCAAAGCCAGCCTCAGCAATGGCAAGGCGCTAAGCAACTCAGTGAGACCCTGTCTCCACATAAAACACAAAATAGGGCTGGGGATGTGGCTCAGTGGTCAAGTGCCCCTGAGTTCAATCCCCAGTACCAAAAAGAAAAAAAAAAAGAATGATTTCAGACTACCAATAAGAAAGTAAAAACAGGTTGGATCAATCACCCTACCCTCAGACCTCTGTAAGGAAAGGGAAGGGAGCTGCTGAAGGTTGTGATGCAGGTGTGAACTCATAGAGGCTTGAGACTAGAAAGTCTAATGCTTCTATTGACAAGGGAGAAGAGATGTATCCTGAGAAGGTCAGAGGAGTTTCCAGAAGGGAAAGGGAATTAGACTCAGGACCACAGGTGTCTTTAGCATAGGTGTTGGAAAAGAATTTCAGCACAAGCCAGATCAAGGCATAAACAGCTTTATTTAAGAAGTAGACACATATTCAAGGGAAAATGCAGGCTATATTGAGAGCTAGAAGCCCCTTCTTGTGTTGGAAGTCCAATATTTATTGAAGGGTTATAGTTAGGGACTGGACTGGAGGTACAACAGGGTGGAGCCATGCAATTTCCCACCACTTTTCCTTGCGCTTAAGTATTTCCCTCATTTTACAAGGGCACAGGGCCAAGGGCATGTTGGTCAAAATTTACAACTGTGTTTCATACATCTCAATGGCTCATGGGAATTTCTTTTAAGATTCATCTCTCTCTCTCTTTACCCTAAATCCGTATCTCATCCTCCACCACTACTTTGATCCTGTAACCTTTTTTTTTTTTTTTTTGGTAGCAGGGATTGAACCCAGGGATGCTAACCACTCCTCAGTGGTTAGCACCCAGCCTTTTTATATTTTATTTAGAGACAGAGTCTCTCTAAGTTTCTTAGGGCCTTGCTAAGTTGCTAAGGCTGGCTTTGAACTCAGGATCCATCTGCCTCAGCCTCCCAAGCTGCTGGGATTACAAGCATGCACCACTATGCCTGGCTGATCCCATAATCTTAAAGGTTGGTGAGAGATGAAGATCCATCTTCTATGGTGGCTTCTAGCAGGCAAGGGGTGATGACCCTGTCTAGTCAGAGGTCGAAAGTCTCATCCTGACTGTTCTAAAGGAGATGGACACTGTTCTCAGTTGCAGGCGTGGGTTGGAACTCTTGTGTTGCCATCCACTTAATGGGGAATTGTTGTAATCTGGAGGACACAAACTTTATTAAATTAAAAGGCAAGAACTGATCAATAAGAGCAGAAGTATAGTTATCAGAGTTCATTATAGTAGTAAGAGCTCAATGCAATTAAGCAAGTAATTGTTTACTAGTTTGCCTATACACATCTCAGAGTCTGATTTATTTTTTAAAGTGTGTCTTTCAGATCAGACTAATTCAGGGAAAACCTATGATTCTATTAGTCTGTTATGATAGTTCTTATCAAACACTCATGCATAAGACCCATTTCTCTGTAATCTTTACTTACTTTTGGTAGGGCTGATGAAAATGCACACCAAATTACATTTAAAAAGACAAGAGTCTTTTTCCTTAAATGTTCATGTATGACTGAGTTTTCTTTGACCTGCCAGGTATTTAAGACCAAGTTAGCAAAAAAATTGACCTTGTTTCTATCTACTCTAAAGTCAGCTGAGATTTTTCAGTGGTCTCTCTTGGGAACTTGTGAGAAGCCGCTTGACCCTGTTACCCTTCCTCTACTAGTTGTGCCATCTGCCAGGAAGAGCCAGAGTCTTGCTGACCACACGTGGCTTCCCTTGGAAGCATGAGAGACATATCCCTCTCCAATGACCCTCCTCTTTGCAGAATATGTACTAGTTGGGTTCCTGTCTCTATGGTTCTCACAATATGCCGGTGCCTGCACCAGCACAAAGTGAAACTAGGATCAGCGAGGGAGCTGCGGATAAGAATCACACACACACACCAAAGGACAAGACAGGACTCTCCCTTTATTCAGCTGACTCAGATATATACTAGGATGCCCTCTAACCCAGAAGCACTATAGGATGTGCTAAAGTCTTACAGAGTGTTACTACTTTACTAATCTTGCAGTTTTACAGGAATGCGGAACTGTTACAAGAACATGGAACTATGGTCAAGCCACATGATTGAAAAACCTGATACTGTTGCACATTATGTACTGTGGGAACACCCAGGCCAGCTCTCTCCCACAACAATACCCCTGATTGGGAGACAGGGTGATTCACCAGAGTTGCAGAGCCCTTAGAGAGGTCCTGTCATTCCTTGGGTCCTGTCTGACTTTAGAGAGTAAGGGCCAAAATATTGGCTACTTCTTCCCTAGCCATTTTGCTCTCTTGGCTTTGGTCTCCAAGTTTTAGTTTTTAGACATCCTTCAGGTCAGTCTCACCAGTCTTGAAGTGGGAGTAATGAGTTTTAGCTTTAATGTCTATAACTTATCAGTTACCCCTTCCATTTAATTGGAGTCAACATTAGTACTAGAAGTCAGCATTATATCCTTTCTGTCTTATAGGTGATGACTTGTTATCTTAAATTATCTCAGGTTGTTCTGTTAGGAGTAGTACTTCTGCAAAATACTAACAGGCAATGGTTATAAGATTTGCAAAGAAAATACAAAATGAAATTAACAAAAACAGAATCATATTTAGTTTGTATAATAGTTTGAACCAAGAAACATAATTTTTGTAATAACACTAATTATTTTTGGTATCTATTTAGCCTCTAAAAAGACCCAAAAGTTTATCAACTAAATCACATATGAAATCCTTAAAAAGTTTTACTTTCTTTTTTTTTGTTTAGATTTATTTTTTTAGTTGTAGGTGAACAGAATATCTTTATTTTTATGTGGTGCCGAGGATCGAACCCAGTGCCTCACGCATGCTAGGCGAGCACGCTACCACTGCGCCACAATCCCAGCCCAAAAAGTTTTTTTTTTTTTTTTTTTTTGGTACTGGGGATTGAACTCAGGGGCACTCGACCACTGAGCCACATCCCCAGCCCTATTTTGTGTTTTATGTAGAGACAGGGTCTCACTGAGTTGCTTAGTGCCTCGCCATTGCTGAGGCTGGCTTTGAACTTGCGATTCTCCTGTCTCAGCCTCCCAAAGTGCTGGGATTACAAGCGTGAGCCACCGCGCCCGGCTCCAAAAAGTTTTACTTTCTTCTAAAACTCTTTTATAAGGAATATTTCAAGATGGCAGAATAGAGGAGGTCGCTTTCCAGCTGCTCCGTGGAGTGAAACCAAGAAAGCAAGCCAGGCACGGTGGCGCACACCTATAATCCCAGCACTTTGGTAGGCTGAGACAGGAGAATCGCGAGTTCAAAGCCAGCCTCAGCAATGGTGAGGCGCTAAGCAACTCAGTGAGATCCTGTCTCTACATAAAACACAAAATAGGGCTGGGGATGTGGCTCAGTGGTCGAGTACCCCTGAGTTCAATCGCTGGTACCAAAAAAAAAAAGAAGAAAAAGAAAGAAAGCAGACAGGCAGCTTTTCAGCAAGGTGAGTGAACAAAAAAAAGTGGGGAGACTTTACTGGAATTTAAAACTGGACATTCAAAGCAGACCCGGGACTCAAGAGGTTGAATATAATAAAATAAGGAAGAAATCCCCAGTGGCACAGCTGTTGCCAAGGCTGAGCCAGAAGCACCAGCTCTGGTCCCTCCTTGAGCATAGTGGAGGGGTAAGGGAATTTAAGGAACCCACATTTTGGGATGCCCAAGGCATGTCTGGGTACAGAGCATTTAGAGATGAAGGACGTTGCCTAGCAAACCTGAAAGACATGGTGCACAATATCTGCATGCAGGGAAAGAAGCCACCATTTCTCTAGATGGCTTGTGGAGGACAAACAAAGGAACCGTTTTGCAGCCACTGCACAGGACCTGGCAGCTGAGGGACCCGATTCCTGGCAAACCCAAGTTTGGCCCAAAAAACAGGCCCAATAAATATGCACTGCATGACATAGAGTGTGCTTAAGTGACCAAAAGGAAATCAAATGTAGAGAGAGGTTTATACAGGGGACAACTGGTCATGGAAACCCACCTGGCTCTACTCCCTCCCCTCCAATCTGACTGCTTGCAGGACCCTGATGGGAGAGACACATCTGACTGGGAACTTGGAAAGGTGGGGGTGGGACAGATTATTTGGTATCTATTTGAACCTGAGACCAGGAAATGTGGGGTCTGAAGGTGATATAACGGACTAATAATTGGATCCCCCGCCACACAAGTGGAACCCAGGGGAGATCCCTGGGATGCAGTCTTCCAGCGTGGACCAGCAAGTACTGGGAGTTGGAGGTGGGCTGATTTAAAATCTCTGGATCAATTCACACTAATCAAAGAGCCTGGAGCCGACCTAAGCCTAAACTCTGCTTCCAGGAATTCTGCCTATGGGATTACCTCTCTCACTTCAGCAATCCAGAGGGTGGAACATCATGCTCTAGATGACCCCACCTAAAACTGCTGAGAAAAGAAACTGAGTCTCTTTCAAACTCCAATGGAAAGAATTGTTTAACTTTTCATCAAGATCTTTTTTAAAATTCTTTTTCTCTGTTTAATTGTGACCTTAATGGTATGTGGACATTCATACATGTTCATATTTTTTTTCTCATTTCTAGCATTTTTAAACCAAGTCATTTTTCATGGATTAGATTTTTTGTGAACTAGAATGTTTGATTAGTATATTTTAGCTTTGTTTTGTATTCTTTTATTTTTATTTTTAATTTTTAAAAAATTTTTACTTTATGTATTTTTTCTCCTGTTTTCCTTGATTCTCTTTTCTTCTGCTAACAGCCAATCTATATTGTTTTCTTTTTCACTCTTGCTTTAATTTTTTGCTTCTCTCTTCCTCCCTCATGATCATCACATCCTATCTCATTCTGTTCTTTTTCTGTCCACCATTTGAAATTATAAACCCTTTGGCAAACTTACTGTTTTTATTGTAGGCAATAACTGATCATATCATTTAGATTTATTGTGATAATTAACATTGTAGATGTCATAGTAGGAACTATTTGGTTGAAAACTGTATATTGTTTGCATTGGTTGTCATTAGTGTTTGTCTGCCCCTAACAGAGCTAAGAAGCTGCTGTCAAGTTCCCCAAAAGTATCCTCTATGGTAACCCAGTTGACTCTTAACAGCAGATAAAAACCAGGTCAATTTGACCAGCTTGGTCTTAAACACCTAGCAAAAATAGTTGTAACCAAAATGCAGCCATACCTGGGCATTTAAAACATAATAGTAATAATTCTTCTAAATAGAACTTAAAATGTACATTTATGTCAGCCCCTCAGCCCTGATGCCCCCAAATTCCTGAGTTTTTCCTATTTGTGAGGCTTATAAATTGGCCTCTATAATTTAATTTTTCTTACTCCTCAAACTGACATTTAACCTCACAACCAAAGCCTATCCATTCCAATAACTACACACACTAGGAGAGCGCCCAAATTATTCTCTTACTTATAGGGCTGAAAACATCCACCAGGATTGATAGGAGCAGTAGGATTAGAAACTTCTATTTACTACAAAAATGGTCAGCACAGGTTGTTGTAGATATACAACAGGTCGCTGATTGGGTGCTGACATTATGAAATCAATTAGACTCCCTGACATCTGTCATCCTACAAAACCAGTCATTAAAAAATGCTATTTTTATGTAAACCAATCAGAAATGGTAAGAGACAAGGTAAAACAGCTCCAGGACCACTTAAAATATAAAAAATAGGTTTGACTCAGGAGCCTTTTCAAGTCCAGATATGGTGAGCCACAATATGGGAAATCAAAAGCTATTATCTATCTTATCTGTTCCCTTCATAAAAGTTCTACTTCACAGCATGTGTATTAAATCCTTATGTTTTATTCAAATGTAATATAATACTTCACAAAATATGGGCCTATTCAAATGTAATATAATACTTCACAAAATATAATTAGTTTTTCACATCAAGAGTACCCCCTCAACATTAACAAATTAATCTTTGTGTTTTGCCATAATTTTTGTTGTTCTCTCTCTAATTTTAGTCTTATAGTCTTTTAATAAGGTGATCAGCTCAGCTGCAATTGCCCAGAAACATCTCAGAACATCCCTTCTCCCACTGCTCACCACCTGATCTTCTAAAAAGAGTTTACATCACTGGGGATGACATCAAGACTTCTCCCACACATCCTCTCCTGCATGTCCCCCATGCCCAATTCCAGGACTCTGAAAGCAAAGTTTTTCCCCACATCATCCCCTCTTAGCTCGAAGAAGCCAGAGACTTCGTCGTCCAATTCATTTCCTCGTTTCAGAGTCTGGAATAATAGGTGTGGGAATTGAAAATATGTAGCCTGAGGAAAAGGAAAAATAGCCATGCACTGACGCCTTTCACTTCCCCTGACAAATGTTTTCCTGGGGCTAATTGCAGATAAGAAGGAATGTCTCCCCATACTGGAGATGCTGACTTGCAGAACTCAAGACCCCTGACCCAAGGTCCCAAATTCCTGAGCACTAAAACTGACCATATCATTTATCGATGGAACAAACCCCAAATTCCTAAGTGCCCGAGAAAACTGGCATGTTTCACTAGACCACTTCCCAAGATAACCTATATAAACTCAGTCCCTTTCTTTGTTTGGTGGCTCATTTTCTACCAGGAAAGCAGGTCCATCCCCGTAGATGTAGTCCTGTTCCTGAATAAAGCCTGAAATGATTTGTGAAGTTTGCTGTCATCCCAGTTTTACTGCGCTAACAAGGGAGGTACTGGAAACCTTCAAGGACACTGTAATTCTATAGAGTAGAAACTCTGCTGCCTCAGATCCATACTGTTAGACGGGTAAACACACAAACAACATGAAAAAGCAAGGGAACAAATCACCCCAAATAAACGAAGATACTCTAATAACAGAATCCATTGACACCACAATGGAAGAAATGTCAGAGAAGGAGTTTAGAATGTACACAAACTGATCTGCAAAGTAAAAAATGGTATAAGAAATGGAATCAGAGTGAAAACACAGGAAGTGAAAGATCACTTCAATACAGAGGTAGAGATTCTGAAAAAAAAAAGCAGAAAACCTCGAAATGAAGGAACAATAAACCAAATTAAAAATTCAATAGAAATCATCACCAACAAACTAGAGCACTTGGAAGACAGAAGCTCAGGCAATGAAAACAAAATATATAATCTTGAAAATAGAGTTGACTATGGAGAGAAGATGTTAAGAAACTATGAACAGAATTTCCAATAGGGGCTGGAGATGTAGTTCAGTGGTTGAGCACTCACCTAGCACATGCTAGCCACTGGGTTTGGTACTCAGCACCACATAAAAACAAATAAATAGAATAAATGTATTGTGTCCATCTACAACTAAAAAAATTTTTAAAAGAACTTCCACAAGCCGGGCGCGGTGGCTCACGCCTGTAATCCCAGCACTTAGGGAGGCTGAGACAGGAGGATCGCGAGTTCAAAGCCAGCCTCAGCAACAGCGAAGTGTTAAGTGACTCAGTGAGACCCTGTCTCTACATAAAACACAAAATAGGGCTGGGGATGTGGCTCAGTGGTCGAGTGCCCCTGAGTTCAGTCCCTGGTGCCAAAAAAAAAAAAAAAAAAGAACTTCCACAAAATATGGGATAACATGAAAAGACCAAATTTAAAATTTATCAGGATAGATGAAGGTGCAGATACAAACCAAAGAAATGCACAATCTTTTCAATGAACTAGTATCAGAAAATTTCCCAATCTAAAGAAAGAAGTGGAAAATCAAAAACAAGAGGCTTACGGGACCCCAAATGTACAATATTAAAACAGATCCACACCAAGGCACATTATAATGAAAATGCCTAACATACAGAATAAGGACAGAATTTTAAAGGATGCAAGATAAAAATATCAGACTACATGCCAGGCACGGTGGCACATGCCTGTAATCCTAACACTTGGGGAGGCTGAGACAGGAGGATTGCAAGTTCAAAGCCAGCCTCAGCAACAGTGAGGTGCTAAGCAACTCAGTGAGACCCTGTCTCTAAATAAAACACAAAATAGGGCTAGGGATATGGCTCAAGGTCGAGTTCAATCCTTGGTACCAAAAAAAAAATATAATCAGACTACATATAGGGGAAAAGAAATTCAGATCTCAGCAGATTTCTCAACCCACACCCTTAAGCTAGGAGGTCCTGGAATAACATATACCAAGCTGTGAAAGAAAATGGATGCCAAGCAAGAACTTATATCTAGCAAAATTAAGCTTCAGATTTGACAATGAAATAAAAACCTTCCATGATAAACAGAAGTTAAAAGAACTTGCAACTCTAGTTGCAAGCACCACAGAACATTCTCAACAAAATATTCCATGAAGATGAAAGGAAAAAGTTAGTGAAAACCAGCAAAGGAGCCGGGCGCGGTGGCTCACGCTTGTAATCCCAGCACTTAGGGAGGCTGAGACAGGAGAATCGCGAGTTCAAAGCCAGCCTCAGCAAAGGGGAGGCACTAAGCAACTCAGTGAGACCTTGTCTCTACATAAAACACAAAATAGGGCTGGGGATGTGGCTCAGTGGTCGAGTGCCCCTGAGTTCATTCCCCGGTACAAAAAAAAAAAAAAAAAAAAAAAAAAAACCAGCAAAGGGAGGAACTACACTAAAGGAATACTCAATCAAAGTATAAACTAATTCAAATTAAAAACTATAAATAAACTCAAATTGTCAGGAATACAAATCATATCTCAATAATAATCTTGAATATTAATGGCCTAAACTCATCAATTAAAAGACACAGACTGGCAAATTGGATTAAAAAACAAGACCCAGCACTATGCTGTCTCCAAGAGATTTACATCATAGGCAAAGAAGGTGAAAAGATGGGGAAAAACATATCACTCACATGGATTGTGTAAACAAATAGGAGTTTCTATCTTCATATCAGATAAAGTGGATTTTAAGCCAAAGTTCATCAGAAAGGAAAAGGAAGAACATTTTGTACTGCTTAAGGGAATTATACAATCAACAAGACACAACAATTATAAATATTTATGCCTCAAACAATGGAGCCATCAAACAAACCTTTCTCAATTTCAAGAATCAAATAGATCACAACACAATAATACTGGGTAACTTTAATATGCCTCTGTCACTCCTGCTTAAGTCCTCCAAAAAAACTAAATAAGCTATAGAAGTAAAAAATAATTTAGACTTAACATACATATATAGAATATTTCATCCATCAATGACACTTTCTTCTCAGCAGCACGAAGATCCTTCTCTAATATAGACCATGTTACATAAGCTATCACATATGTTGGCATACAATTGTAATATTACTTTAATATAATTTTAGCATCTGTAGGGTTAGTTTCATAGCTCCCTTTCCATTGATGTTAATTTTTGTGTTCTTGCTTTTTTCTTAATTAGACTTACTTGATTTTTATCAAATTTTAGTTGTATTATTATTTCTTCTCTATTTTATGTATTTCTACTCCTACTCTTATTTTTTGCTTCCTACTACATAATTTGAAAATAATTTGATTGTTTTAGTTTATTTCTGATACAAGTACTTTAAGTTATAAATATTCTTCTGAGTACTGTTTCATCTCAGAGATCCTAATATTTTAAGCTTTTATTATCACTTAGCTCAAAGCACTTTTTGTTTACTTTTCTTGTGCTTTCTTTCTTCACCTATGAGATACTTATAAGTGTGTCATTTAATTGTGAAATAGTTGACATGTGGGGGTGGTGTTCTACATATCTTAAGGTGATTAATTTCTAATGTAATAAATCATGCAGGAAACAGTCTGCATGGTTTCAAATTTCAAATTTAAAACAAAATAATGGAAATGTTTTTTACATTGATTTTATCAGTTACATACATGTCAAAACTGATCAAATTGCATACTTCAAATATGTGCATTCTATTGTACTTCAATTTTACTTCAATAAAGCTATGGAGAAAAAACTCTTCTACAACCTTTAAATATCTTTTATAATTTGCCTAAATCTTTACTTAATTTTGTATTATATCCTTCTTTATTTTGAGATCACAGTAATTTTTACAACAAAAACCTATCTTTTAAAAATAACTTTAAATGAGCTTAATTTTAGCCTACTTTGGAGCCATGAAAGACAGAGGCTTATCTCAAGGGAGGCTGGCATTTGACAAATCTTAGTTAAAGTGTCTTATTTTTGAAGCTGACCCTTGCCTTTTTTTTAAATATGATTTTTCTAAATCCTGATATATTGTTTGAGTCCATCTGAGTATCAGCTAACATAATACAACATTACATAACATTACATCTAAAACATGAATCAAACAGAAAGACTAAGAGAGCTCCTAACTTCCTTATAGAAAAAGTGGTAAAAAGTTTTCATGTTCCACATTGTCAACCTCTAAATGAATCAGGTTTTCCTTATTACCTTTCCAAAAATATATTTAAATTCCTATCCAAGTGCCAAGTATAATGAGTCACAAAATTTATGTGATATATATATATGTGTGTGTTTGTGTGTGTGTTACAAAACATTAAATGACATAAATAGATCTCCAGTGAAATTTTTTTTTTTTGGTGCCAGGGATTGAACTCAGGGGCACTCGGCCACCAAGCCACATCCCCAGCCCTATTTTGTGTTTTATGTAGAGACAGGGTCTCACTGAGTTGCTTAGTGCCTGCTGTTGCTGAGGCTGGCTTTGAACTCACGATTCTCCTGTCTCAGCCTCCCTAAGTGCTGGGATTACAGGCTTGAGCCACCGCACCTGGCTGAAATTTGTTATTTTTATATAAATCTGAAAAAGGCTATCATTATGAACAATTCTAGTTTGGAGAACACCAGTGTATTTTCTTAAGTTTTTGCATTTTAGAAGGCACAAATACATCTCATGTGCAAAAGCCAGTAATAATTAGCATCACAGTTACACAGAAGTCCTTATATATTAACTTAGCTTTTACTTTTAAAGTAAAATTAAGAATCTGTAGAGTTGGTGTTTATTTAACCAGAGTTACAAAGCAATCATTTAAAAGACTTTAAAACAGCTGGGCGCGGTGGCTCAAGCCTGTAATCCCAGCACTTAGGGAGGCTGAGACAGGAGAATCGCAAGTTCAAAGCCAGCCTCAGCAACGGCAAGGGGCTAAGCAATTCAGTGAGACCCTGTCTCTACATAAAAAAAACACAAAATAGGGCTGGGGATGTGGCTCAGTGGTTGAGTGCCCCTGAGTTCAATCCTCAGTACCAAAAAAAATAAAAAAAATAAAAAAAATAAAATAAAAGACTTTAAAACAGATAGGTACTTGACCCCTAATTTTTTAAGACTTAATTTCCCTAAATAATAAAACCTAATAGACACAGAAATTATCCCAATAACAGCAGATCAATGTTTCAAGAAAACTTTGTTGTTTTAATACATAGGGGATTAGATTCTGCCTTTATAACAATACATTAAAAATTTTGAGGGGATACTGGAGATTGAATTCAGGGGTCCTTGACCACTGAGCCACTCCCCAGCCCTATTTTGTATTTTATTTAGAGATAGGATCTCACTGAGTTGCTTAGCACCTCACTTGCTGAGCTGGCTTTGAACCTGAGATCCTTCTGCCTCAGCCTCCTAAGCCACTGAGATTACAGGTGTGTGCCACAGCAACTGGCTCAGTACATTAAATTTTGGAAATTAATTAATTAATTGGTACTAGGAATTGAATTCAAGAGTGCTTGACCACTAATCTGTATTCCCAGCCCTTTTCATTTCATTTTATTTTATTTTTTTATTTTGTGACAGGGTCTCACTAAGTTACTTAGAGTATTACTAAATTTCTGAGGCTAACTTTGAACTGCAATCCACCTGCCTCAGCCTCCTGAGCCACTGGGATTACAGACATGCTCCACCATGTCTGGCAATATATTAATTTTTTTTTGGTACCAGAGATTGAACTCAGGAGCACTAAATCGCTGAGCCACATCCCCAACCTATTTTGTATTTTATTTAGAGACAGGGTCTTGCTGAGTTGATGAGGACCTCACTAAATTGCTTAGGACCTCACTAAATTGCTGATCCTGGCTTTGGACTAGCCATCTTCCTGTCTCAGCCTCCTGAGCCACTGCGATTACAGGCATGCACCACTGCACCTGGCTTAATACATTAAAATTTGACCTTAGAAAAACCCTTAGATAAGCTGGGCTTGCTAGTGCATGCCTGTAATCCCAGCTACTCAGGAGGCTGAGATAGGAGGATCACAAATTCAAGACCAGCCTCAGCAACTTAGTAAGGATCTAAGCAACTTAGTGAAAACCTGTCCCAAAATTTAAAAAAAATTAAAAAAGGACTGGGATGTAGCTCAATGGTAAAGTGCCCCTAGATTGAATCCCCACCCCCCCAAAAAAAAGCCCTTGAATAACTTTGACTGTGTTAATTATAACCAACTTATCACATACAAACTTTTTGAGATTTATGTTCTACAAATCTTTTGTAACTTAGACTTTGCCATACAAAATGTTTTTTCATTCAGAAACAATCCATTTTCCTTACCAAAATATATTTCCATACATATAACTTTGATATCCCCCTTCTTTTTAATTGTTGACTCTTTATTAAATTTATATTCTGAAACAATCCTTGCAAAAATTTTGGATTTAGCCGGGCGCGGTGGCTCACGCTTGTAATCCCAGCACTTAGGGAAGCTGAGACAGGAGAATCGCGAGTTCAAAGCCAGCCTCAGCAATGGCGAGGCACTAAGCAACTCAGTGAGACCTTGTCTCTATATAAAACACAAAATAGGGCTGGGGATGTGGCTCAGTGGTCGAGTGCCCCTGAGTTCAATCCCTGGTACCAAAAAAAAAAAAAAATTTGGATTTAGACAAATTATTCCTTTTAAATAAGATGAAATACTTTGCATTTTACACATTTTTCCAATCAAAACAGTTTGTTTTTTTTTGCATTTTGCATATAGAATTATATCTGTTAATTAGAATTTTAACTCTTAGTAAACTTGCTGTTATTGAAGAACTAGAAACAAAACAATCTTTTTTTTAAAATATTTTTTTAGTTGTGTATGGACACAATGTCTTTATTTTATTGCTTTGTATGTGGTGCTGAGGATCGAACCCAGGGCCTCACGCATGTGAGGCAAGTGCTCTACCGCTGAGCCACAGCCTCACCCCCCAAAACAAAACAATCTTAAACCCTTCTTTCCGTATACCAACAGTTTATTAAAAAGTTTATTAATAGACGTGTTTTAAAGTTTTAGATGAGTATTTGAACTTAAATATTTAGTAGCTGATATTTTAGTACTTCAAGTTTGCAAATTGATTAGATATCTTCTCTAATACATTTATAAATTTCATTTATATCAAACCTAATTTACCTATTTTTAACAGTTAATTTTAGGTTACCCATAAAAACCAAAATATCAGATAAGCACAGTAAACATTTTCAGCTTTTATCTGCCAAAGAAAATTTCAAAAGCAATAAACTTTATTTTATGGAAAGCAACAAACACTTTCTTTTTTTTTTTTTTTTTACTACTGAGGATTGAACTCAGGGGCGCTCACACAGTGTCTCACTGAGTTGCTTAGCACTTTGCGGTTGCTGAGGCTGGTTTTGAATTTGCAATCTTCCTGTTTCAGCCTCCCCAGCCGCTGGGATTACAGGCGTGCGCTAATGCACCTGGCGCAACAATTTCTTGATTCGCTGACCACCTAGAAAAGCATGTGGGCAGCCGGGCGCGGTGGCTCACGCTTGTAATCCCAGCACTTAGGGAGGCTGAGACAGGAGAATTGCGAGTTCAAAGCCAGCCTCAGCAATGGCGAGGCGCTAAGCAACTCAGTGAGACCCTGTCTCTACATAAAACACAAAACAGGGCTGGGGATGTGGCTCAGTGGTCGAGTGCCCCTGAGTTCAATCCCTGGTACCAAAAAAAAAGAAAAGCATGTGGGCTAATAATTTTAAAGATATTTTTATTCTTATTTTACTAACAAATTTAAATTATTTTTCAAAAATTTAATTAAGTCACTTGGACTAAAAGGTATTTGGAGCCGGGCGCGGTGGCACACGCCTGTAATCCCAGGACTTTGTGAGTTCAAAGCCAGCCTCAGCAACAGTGAGGTGGTAAGCAACTCAGTGAGACCCCGTCTCTACATAAAACACAAAATAGGGCTGGGGATGTGGCTCAGTGGTCGAGTGCCCCTGAGTTCAATCCCTGGTACCAAAAAAAAAAAAAAAAAAGCATTTGGATTTATTTTCTTACAATCTTATAAGCACTTCTTTATTTATAAGCCAATTTGGTACCATGCAGACACAACATACAATACCCACATGTACATAAATATTGACAGAAAACAAATACCTAGTAGCTTTCATCTAGATTTACCATTTGCCAGGTTTTTTTTCCCCCAGAGTCACCACCAGTCACCACCCCTTTAACCAAGAAGCAGAAAAGAAAGTGTCTCTTGAGACAGGCTAAGGAAGAGAAAAAGACGGCCTCTTTTGTAAAGTTTTTATAGACCAGGTATTGGGCACCCAGAGGTAGGGGACAAGAAAGTTAAAGCTTCTCAGGGTTCTCAAGATGGTGGCAGGAGCCCCCAAACAGCTAGGCTTGGCAGTAGTGGCTGGAAGTAGAGCTGTCCCAGGAGTGGCTGCAGCAATGCCAGGAATTGAGGATGGTAAGATGACCCAGGGAAAGAAGAAGAAATGGGCCACAAACCTGCAGTATCATGCTGGCCAAGAAGATCATCATTGAGGATGGAGGCATGCCTCAAGGCATAGATTCTCCTAGTGTTTATCATGTGGTTATCATCATCTTTTTGGAGTTCTTTGCTTGGGGACAATTGACTGCACCCACCATGGGGGTGTTACATGAAACCTTCCCTAAACATACATTTCTCATGAATGGCTTTATTCAATGAGTAAAAAGTTTGATGTCATTCCTCAGTGCCCCACTTATTGGTGCTCTTTCTGATGTTTGGGGCTGAAAATCCTTCTTGCGGCTATTTTTCACATGTGCCCCAGTTTCTTCAATGAAGATCAGCCCATGGTGGCACTTTCCTGTTATCTCTGTTTCTGAGGTTTTTGCAGTGACTTTCTCTGTGGCATGGCAGATGTAACCCAGGAACATGAAAGAAGTATGGCTTATGGACTGGTTTCAGCAACATTTGCTGCAAGTTTAGTCACCAGCCCTGCAATTGGAACTTACCTTGGAGGAGTATATGGGGACAGCTTAGTGGTGCTTCTAGCTACAGCAATAACTTTGCTAGATACTTGTTTTATCTTTGTTACTGTACCAGAGTAATTGCCTGAGAAGATGTGGCCAGCATCATGGGGAGCACCCATTTCCTGGAAACAGGCTGATCCCCTTTGCATCCTTAAAATAGTGGGCCAAGATTCCATAGTGCTGCTAATCTGCATTATGGTGTTTCTCTCCTACCTACCAGAGGCAGGCCAATATTCTAGCTTTTTTAAATACCTCAGACAGATAATGAAATTTTCGAGCCAGGCGCGGTGGCGCAAGCCTGTAATTCCAGCACTTAGGGAGGCTGAGACAGGAGAATCGCGAGTTCAAAGCCAGCCTCAGCAATGGCGAGGCACTAAGCAACTCAGTGAGACCCTGTCTCTACATAAAAAAGCACAAAATAAAGCTGGGGATGTGGCTCAGTGGTGGAGTGCCCCTGAGTTCAATCCCCAGTACCAAAACAAAAACAAAAACAGATAATGAAATTTTCACCAGAAAATGTTGCAGCATTTATTGCAGTCCTTGGCATTCTTTTCATTATTGCAGACATTGTAGTCTTGAGTTTATTTATGAGGTCAATTGGAAATAAGAACACCATTTTATTGGGTCTAGATTTCAAATATTACAGCTGGTATGGTATAGCTTTGGTTCAGAATCTTGGATGATGTGGAATGCTGGGGCAGTAGCAACCATGTCTAGCATTACCTTTCCAGTTGTCAGTGCACTTGTTTCCGGAACTGCTGATGCTGATCAACAGGGTGTTGTTCAAGGAATGATAACAGGAATTCAAGGATTGTGCAATGGTCTGGGATCAGCCCTTTATGGATTTATTTTCTACATCTTCCATGTGGAACTTAAAGAACTGTCAATAACAGGAACAGACTCAAATAACAGGACTCAATAACAGGAACAAACACAAGCCCTCAGCACCACTTTGAATAGAATTCCATAATCCCTGGCCTCCCTTTCTCTTTGGAGTCTGTTCAGTACTGCCGGCTCTGCTTGTTGTCTTGTTTATTCCAGAACGTACTAATTTAAGCTTATGGTCCAGCAGTTGGAGAAAGCATTGTGGCATTCACAGCCATCCTCATAGTTCACAAGCTCCAGGAGAGACCAAAGAACCTTTACTCCAGGACATAAATGTGTGATGGCTGAAATCAGGAAGATTTTTCTTTTTTTTTTTTTTTTTAATTTTTTTTTTTTAGTTGTTGATGAACATAATGTCTTTATTTTATTGCTTTGTATGTGGTGCTGAGGATCGAACCCAGGGCCTCACGCATGCGAGGCAAGCGCTCTACCGCTGAGCTACAATCCCAGCCCAGGAAGATTTTTCTATCAGCACTCAGGCCTTAGTTTTCACCTGTAGTTCTGGATATACATTCCATTTCCATCTGCAATGTACTTAAAGATTGCCTTAAGAAATTATCTGCGGGGCTGGGGCTATAGCTCAGTGGCAGAGCGCTTGCCTAGCATGTGTGAGGCATTGGGTTCCATCCTTAGGACCACATAAAAATAAAACAAATAAAATAAAGAAATTATCTGTATGAACTGTGTGGGAACTAAAGAAAGAACCAGACAGTTTTCCAAAGATGTTACAATTTCTTTTGAAAAGAAAATTTTTGTTTATTAGCACCAATTTCTTGCCACTAGAACTATTTTATTATACATCTTTTAATTAAAAAGTATATATGTAACTTCTTAGATATTAGCATATATCTCTGCTACCATTTCCTTAAGGTATGCTTTAACTCTATGCTGACTCTCAGACAGAGTAAGGAGTATGATTGTGGACTTGTTCATGTTAGCATTACAAAATCAAGTCAGATTTTAATATTGTAAAATCTTGGGTCAAATAATTCAAAGCCTTAATGCAGATGCACTAAAATGAAGAAATGGTAAATGAATTGTTTACATTTTTAAAAAAAACCTTGGAATTGTACTAAAATCTACAACCAAACAAAAGAGAAGTTATACTTCATTTATGTATATGTCAAAATGCATTCTACTGTCATGTATAACTAATTAGAATAAAAATATTTTTATAGCTGGGCACGGTGGCTCACGCCTGTAATCCCAGCACTTTGGGAGGCTGAGACAGGAGAATCGTGAGTTCAAAGCCAGCCTCAGCAATGGCGAGGCGCTAAGCAACTCAGTGAGACCCTGTCTCTACATAAAACACAAAATAGGGCTGGGGATGTGGCTCAGTGGTCGAGTGCCCCTGAGTTCAATCTCTGGTACAAAAAGAAATATTTTTATAAAAATTGTTTTAAAATCTGAACTATGTTTCAAGCTTGTTTGCAGTAATTTTATTTTAAGCATTATTCACTACTGTTTTTGAAATGCAAAAATATCAGCCACTTAGAATTTAAATTGGGGAAGTTTAGAGCCTGCAATTTTAAAACTGCTGGGTCAAATTTGTTCCCCAGCTACTTGTTATACCACTCTTCTTTTTTTTTTTTTTTTGGTACCAGGGATTGAACTCAGGGGCACTCAACCACTAAGCCACATCCTCAGCCCTATTTTGTGTTTTATGTAGAGACAGGGTCTCACTGAGTTGCTTAGCGCCTCACCATTGCTGAGGCTGGCTTTGAACTCACGATTCTCCTGTCTCAGCCTCCCTAAGTGCTGGGACTACAGGCATGTGCCACTGCGCCTGGCTCCACTATTCTTTTAATGTTTGCATAATCATAAAAACCTCAACACTTGAATACATAGTCTAAAAATTATATAGCAATGCTTGTAGCCTTGTAAAGGTCTTGTGATATCTATATGTAGATAAATATATATAGTGGCCTTTCAGGACTGTTGCAGTAACACTTTATTTTCAGAGCTAATGTTTGTCCTAAATTTTCAGGACCCTAGAACAGAGCTTTATGCAATTGCTGATGTTAATTTCTCAATTAACATCATCTATGTTCAGTTATATTACTTAAAAAAGTGTTACTTTATAAAAATCATAATAAAGTATTATATAGTTAAAAAAGAGTTAAAGCTTCTCACACCAGACTTAGAATTTCAGAAACCACAACAGTCTGTCACAAATGTCTTTTGTGTGACACAATAAGTAATATTTTAGAGAATATAGAGGACATGGACCCAGAGGAAGCCTATATTGTTGTGGATGGCTGAGGCAGGGTCTACCAATCATATCTGGACACTGAATCAATGGTAGATCCATGTCAACCATCACCACTGTTTATTCTCTTTTTTAGAACCTTTTTTTTCTTACCAAGAATTGAACCCATAAGTGCTTTACTTTTGAGCAACATCCCCAGTCTTTTTTATCTTTTATTTGGAGACAGGATCTCACTAAACCTAACAATTGCTTAGGACCTCGCTAAATTGCTGAGGCTGACCTCAAACTCACAATCCTCCTTCCTCAGCCTCCCAAGTTGCTAAGATTACAGGTGTGCACCACTGTGCCAGACCATATTAGGGCCTTTTTTTTAATATTTATTTTTTAGTTGTAGGTGGACACAATAGCTTTATTTTATTTTTATGTGGTGCTGAGGATCCAACCCAGTGCCTCCTGCGTGCTAGGCGAGCACGCTACCACTGCGCCATAACCCTAGCCCCCATATTAGGACCTTTTAAAGGGGAATATCTCTTTCTATTTCCTTTAGTCTCAAGTGAGTTTGAGAGTTAGCCTTTGAATAATTGTCCAAGATAGCAATTGTTAGGTTTAGAAAGGGAGAACACAGTTCAAGAGAGACCCAGGGTGGGACTGACCTTCAGGCAAGAAGTTTATTAGAGCCAGTAGTACAGTGGGGTCTGAAGTAAAGTTTCAGCTCAACCAGGGAAAAAGAAAAGATATTCTTTTTAAGGTCCCTTAGGGAGGGGGAGGTGTTGCACCACAAGAAAGTGGGTCTCAGCCGGGCGCGGTGGCTCACGCTTGTAATCCCAGCACTTAGGGAGGCTGAGACAGGAGAATCGCGAGTTCAAAGCCAGCCTCAGCAATGGTGAGGCACTAAGCAACTCAGTGAGACCCTGTCTCTACATAAAACACAAAATAGGGCTGGGGTTGTGGCTCAGTGGTTGAGTGCCCCTGAGTTCAATCCCCGGTACCAAAAAAAAAAAAAAAAAAAAAGAAAGTGGGTCTCAGGTCTGTTGACATTACCAAATTAGGTTAAATTATGCATTCAAAAGGTTTGAGCTGGGCCAGGTACTTGGAATTCCCAAATCCACCTTTGGGTGAAAGGACAAAATTCCACAGAACCATGGGCCTGATTAATTTGCAAGTACTTCCAATGTCCCATGTCCATATTTGGGTACAAGGAGACACACTAACAGAACCATGGGCCTGGTCAATATGTCACCTTTGGTACATGACATTTTCAGCCTTTTTGTTTATATACAAAAGAAACAGAGAGATGGCTTTATAGGAAAGGAATAAGGGAGCCTTCCAAGGGGAAAAGGAACTATTTCCTGCTGAACTAGGGCATGGTTGGTGAGAAGTGACCTGAAATCCTTAGCAACTCAGTGAAGCCCTAATCAACTTGGCAAGTCCCTGTTTCAAAATAATAAATTAAAAGGACTGGGCCATAGCCGGGCATGGTGGCTCAAGCCTGTAATCCCAGCACTTAGGGAGGCTGAGACAGGAGAATCGCGAGTTCAAAGCCAGCCTCAGCAATGGCGAGGCGCTAAGCAACTCAGTGAGACCCTGTCTCTACATAAAATACAAAATAGGGCTGGGATGTGGCTCAGTGGTCAAGTGCCCCTGAGTTCACTCCTCAGTACCAAAAAAAAAAAAAAAAAAGGGCTGGGCCATGACTCAGTGGTTAAGTTCCTCTGGGTTCAATCCTTGGTATCAAACAAAACAAAACAAAATAAAACATACTTGTACATATGGGATCTTTCCAAAATTAGTGGAGAGAGCAAAACCCCAGAATACTAGCAGAGAGAAAGCAGCAATTTATTTTTTTTATTTTTATTTTTTTTTTAATTTTTTTTTTTTAGATGGTGATGTACCTTTATTTTATTCATTTATATGTGGTGCTGAGAATCGAACCCAGTGCCTCACGCATGCCAGGCAAGTGCTCTACCACTGAGCCACAACCCCAGCCCAGAAAGCAGCAATTTATGTCCCACAGCAGCTTGGATTTAAAAGTGACACTTTTCCCTCTGATCTCAAACCAGTTTTAGAGAATTGCTCATGCAGCTTACATTCCAGATGCAAGTCTTGGAGAGATAGTTATTAGGCAGAAAGCTAAGGAGCAAGGGATGCTACCGTTTTGAACATGAGAAGCAAAGGGAATTAAATAGGGTATCTTGACACAAAGAGGTGGAGGATACTCCTTTACCCTAGACATGAATTAGATTTCCCACTGATTGGAGCCTTGAGTGAGGTCCTGCAACATTCTGTTAGTCTGGAGATAAAGATGAGAGAGTAAGAGGAAAACAGGTCTCTTTAACAGGTAAAGATCAAAACCTCATGGTCACTGGCCTTTAGATTCTACAAGGGTGTTGTCCTTGCCAAGAATTTTTATTTGTCAGTGGATGAGCTTTGTCCTCCCAAAGACTGAGAGTGAAAGCATCAATTCTTACCCCTAAGGGCTGTGGCATCCAAGTTCCAATCATGAGATCTTCAGGCCTTTACCAGAATGTGCTCCAACTAAAACACTGTCAAAAATCTCCAGATTTTTCCTCTAATCACCAAGAATTTGAGGTAGAGAAGAGAGGTTCAGAAGACTGTATGGAGAATGCCAGAAAAGAATTGAGGTAACCAATTGTTATCATTGGGATGTCCAGCTGGGGTCCAGTTCCTTGGTGTCCTGAACAAAGAATTGAAGAAGACATGCAGAAGTAACGGGTAAAGTACAGATTTACTGAAGATTAAGATGAAAGTAGCACTCCATAAGGTAAAGTAGAGTGGGCCAAACAAGAGGAAGTTCAAGGCCCCAATGTCTGAAAATTCTTGTCTTGTATGCTGAGTTGTAAGGTATTCTCTTTCCCTTGTGAACCCGATTGAAAACCTTACCCCATTTGCTCCCATTATTTTAGAATACTGAACCTGTGGTGGGAGTTATCATGGGTGATAAGTCCTCAGTGGCAGAAGTTGTCATGGTAATGAAACATCATAAACAGAGACATGATGACTCATCTCCCTGTCTTGTCCTCCAGCAGTGTTTTCCTTATACCCTGTCTCCCACCATCTTGGCATCACTAAACTCCTAATACAATAACAACCCTGGACAGTGGCTACAATTAATTGGTATTTGGCCTGATCTCTTTTCAATTTTTGTTCTTTTTCTTCATGTAGTAATAGAATTTGGAATGTGGTATGGTGTTGACAGAGAGAGGAGTAGTTATGGAGAACAAAGAAAGCCTAAATGTAAGGGACTTCTGACCATTTGGCACTGTACTGTATGAAGTTGTCTAGATCTCTCAGAATTTTGAAATCAAAGGTACCATTTCCAGGCCACTGACTATCATTATTGAACTTGTATTGTAGCCAGACAGTATTGCAAAAGAAGGTTAATTTTTAGGTTTTTTTTTTTTTTGTACTGGAGATTGAACTCAGGGGCACTTTACCACTGAGCCACATCCCCAGCCCTATTTTGTGTTTTATGTAGAGACAAGGTCTCACTGAATTGCTGGTGCCTCGCTGTTGCTGAGGCTGGCTTTGAACTTGCGATTCTCCTGTCTCAGACTCCCTAAGAGCTGGGATTACAGGCTTGCGCCACTGTGCCCAGCTTTTTTTTAGGTTTAATATCACCCCAGGATAAGGAACTTTAAGGTTGTGAAGAAGGCAACTATGGGGGAATCGTTGGGTGGATGAGATTGGAAGGTACTCATAATGAGCCCTAGTGAGTCAAGAGGGTCTGGAGGAAAGGGAGTGAGACAAGCAGCCCCCAGACCCCCAATTTCCTTCTGGAAAGAGAAAATAGACTGAGACCAAGCACAGGCCTTCCTGTGTTACTGGTGGGGTGTCTAGTTGGAGTCCAAGTTCTTGATGTCCCACTCAAAGAATTGAGCAAGACACAAGAAATGATCGATAAAGCATGGATTTATTGAAGGTGCAATATGGTCCATAAAGTAGAATGAGTACACTCTGCAAAGCAGAGTAGGGGGAGAGAGAGAGAGTGGGACAGGGGTAGAGAGACATACACACACATACTTCAGGCCTGGATGTCAGGGAGATTCTTACATGGTGAGCTATGAGGTGTTCCCTTTCCTCCATGGATCTGATTAAAACTCTGCCTCAGTTTTTACCATTGGTCACCTTATGATACACAATTAGAATATTTCGGGCTGGGATTGTGGCTCAGTGGTAGAGCGCTTGCCTTGCATGCATGAGGCACTGGGTTCGATCTTCAGCACCACATAAAAATAAATAAAATAAAGATATTGTGTCCATCTATAATTAAAAAAATATTTTAAAAAAATTAGAATATTTCCCACTTTGCCCACATTGGTTATTTTATTTTCACCTAATTAGAATACTGAACCTGTGGTCAGATTTGCCATTGATGATGAGCTCTCAGTGGCAGGACTTGTCATGGTAATGGTACTTATTGTAAATAGGGACATGATGACTCAACTTTGTACTCCAGCCATTTTTCTTGTTCCCTGCCTTTACCATCTTAGTGTCCATAAACTCCTATCTAACACCTGGACTTGATAGTTTGGGACTACTGAAGAGATCCAAGCCAGGGAAACCCCTGACCTAGTTCTAGGATTTGTAAAATGGGCAGGGAATTCCAGAGGACACTAAAGCGTCACCAGAGGAGAACAATGGTCTGGGGTTGAAAGCAGACAAAGCAGCAGCAAGGGTAGAGAAGCCCTACAGGGCTATACACATCAGTGATACCTCCCCTTGTTCTTGGCACTACAGTGTTAGGTTTAGGAAGGGAGAATATGGTTTAAGCGAGGCATGAAGTCAGATCAACCTTCAGGCAAAGAGGTTTATTACAGCTAATAACACAGCAGGGTCTAAAAAAGTTTCAGCCCAAAGAGGGAAAGTAAAACACATTATTTTTTTATAATAAATACCTTTTATTTATTTTTATATGGTGCTGAGGATCGAACTCAGTGCCTCACACTTGCTAGGCAAGTGCTTTACCACTGAGCCATCACCTCAGCACGAAAGACATTCTTTTTAAGGTCCTTTTGAGAAGGGGAAGTGTTGCACCACAAGAAAGTGGGTCTCAGGTCAGTTGACATTACCAAATTAGGTTAAACTATGTATTCAAAGGTTTGGGCTGGGCCAGGTACATGGAAGGTCCCAAGTCCACCTCTGGGTAGGAGACAATCTCACAGAAACACAGGCCTGACTAATATGTGACCTTTGGTAACGACAGTAACCCTTGAATAATTATCTGGGGCACCCAGATAATCAGATCTCTGTTCATTCTTTCCCCACGTACAGAACAAGCCTGCATTTTCCAATTATATTGGGATAAAACCATGTTGCAGAAAAAAATCATTTCCCCTTTTTTTAAAGTGCTCTGCCTTAAAATAATTCCAGTTATTTAATATGTACCCAAAGGGTGAGTTCTCACTGATAGACAACGAATTTCCTAAAAACTTCAATGTGGTTTCCTGAAAATAAAAACAAAATAAAACAAAAACATAGGCCTTGGTGTACTCTTTGACATCCCAACAAGGATCAGCCTTTAAAATCTGTTCCATACAATATCTTTGGGGTATTCTATATGTCCCTATCAGGATTAGACCTCCAGTCTATCCTACAATATAGCCTCTGGGATACTGTATGAGTCCCCACTGGCACTGGACTTTTAAGTCTGTCCCAAAGTGTCTGCAAATTATTGGCAGTATGAGCATCCTTGTCCCCATTATGAAGTTTTCAGGGTGCTTGATAGTGCCTGCCTAGGGCTCAGGAAAAGAAATTCTTTATGAACATTCCTAAAGTCTCAAGTACTCTAGATGTGCTTAAGAACTTACAATTTTTGTTATTATTTTAAATAGAACACAAAAAAACTCAGAGAGCTTTGAGGCACTTTGGGACAGGACAAAGTCAGGTAAGCTTTTCTCACATTTTTTATTGGTTCTTTTTAGTTATACATGACAGTAGAATCCATTTTGACATAATTATACAAGCATGGAATACATCTTATTCTAATTCAGACCCTAGTACCTCTCCTCCCCATTCCCTTTCCCCACCCCCTATTCCCTTCCCTCGATTGATGTTTCCGCCATTTACCCTTAGTTATTTTTTTAAATTAATTTCTTGTGGATGTACACCATAGTGAGATTCACTGTGATGTTTGCGTACATGTACATGGGGAAGTTATGTCAGATTCATTTCACTGTTTTTCTTTTTTTTTTTTTTTTTTTTTGGTACCAGGGATTGAACTCAGGGGCACTCGACCACTGAGCCACATCCCCAGCCCCATTTTGTGTTTTATGTAGAGGCAGGGTCTCACTGAGTTGCTTAGCACCTCGCTGTTGCTGAGGCTGGCTTTGAACTTGCGATTCTCCTGTCTCAGCCTCCCTAATTGCTGGGATTACAGGCTTGAGCCACCGCGCCCAGCTTCCACTGTTTTTCTTATTCCTATCCCTTCTCCCTTCCCTTCATTCCCCATTGTCTAATCCACTGGCTTTTAATCTTCCGTGCCCCCTTATTGTGGGTTAGCTTCCACTTATCAGAGAAAACATTTAACCTTTGTTTTTGAGGGATTGGCTTATTTCACTTAATTTGACCCAGTAATCCCACTTCTTGGCATATATCCAAAGAATTTTATTTTATTTTATTTTATTTTTTTATTTTTTGGTACTGGGGATTGAACTCAGGGGCACTCGACCACTGAGCCACATCCCCAGCCCTATTTTGTGTTTTATGTAGAGGCAGGGTCTCACTGAGTTGCTTAGTGCCTCGCCGTTGCTGAGGCTGGCTTTGAACTCGCGATTCTCCTGTCTCAGCCTCCCTAAGTGCTGGGATTACAAGCGTGAGCCACCGCGCCCGGCTAAGAATTTTAAATCACCATACTATAGTGACACGGCTACATCAATGTTTACAGCAGCTCAATCCACAACAGCTAAATTATGGAGCCAACCTAGGTGCCCTTCAAGAGTTGAATGAAAAAAGAAAATGTGGTATATATACACAGTGGAGTGTTATTCAGTGTAAGGAAGAATGACTTTGTGACATTTGCAGGTAAGCTTTAACATAACCCTCACTGATCTGTCACTGTAGTTTATTTTAAAACTGGTTTTTCCCCCTTTCTCCTTTCCCCTCCCTAATGGGTGTAGTCAAGGACTCAGAGGAGCTTACTGAAATTTTGATGCAAGGAGATAATTTTTCAGTACTTGCCCCAGGTCACACAGATAGTAGTTGGACCTAGTTGATGAAGCAATTTGACTCCGGTAAGGAGTTAGTTACCTATGCCCTTGTAATATAAGGGAAATACACAAGTGCTGAGAAAATAGGTGCAAAATTGTGCAGCTTCACCCTGCTGCACCTCTAGACAGCCCTTCTGTAAATATTGGACCTCCAACTCAAGTTAACCAAGACAAAATAATGAGACTGAAATCTAGGTCTCTCATCTCTCAATCTTGAGGCCTTTTCATTATATCCATTTTATGTTTTTTGAGACTGGGTTGCCTAGTCTGGTCTCAAACTCCTGGGTTCAAGTGACCCTCCTGAGTATAAGGACTACAGGAGCACACCACTGCACCTGGCTCTATGCATTTGAACAATTTATTTATTTATTTATTTATTTATTTATTTAAATATTTATTTTTTAGTTATAGGTGGACAGAATATCTTTATTTTATTTTTATGTGGTGCTGAGGATCGAACCCAGTGCCTCCCGCGTGCTAGGCGAGCACGCTACCACTGCGCCATAACCTCAGCCCTGAACAATTTATTTTTTCATCCAGCAGATTTTATAGTGCTAGGTATTTTTGGAGGTACTGAGGAGTGAGCAGTGAACAAAACAAACATGGTCCTTGTAAGGGGTACAGCAGGACCACACACAGTACACCTCATGTGACCAGGAGATCTTTATTTACGGAGATTAATACAATTGGATATCCGGGGAGAAAAAGGGGAGAGCAGGTGCAGAGCATGGGATTTTATAGGGCCTGTGGTAAATGTTGTGGACTATGGATTAGTGGTCTGGTTGTGATGCCTCTGAGGTCACTTCTAGGAGTTGAAGGTTAAGGTTTAACTCCGGCTGGCGGGAAGTGTTTCACTTGGGCGGGAAGCTTGGGTGGGAAACTGCCTTAGGGTTTAGAGAAGGGAGGGCCGAAACTGAGTAGGGAGGGCTGTTTCTACCTCACAGTCCTCAAAGGAAGGTGAGGGTGCAAGGTGTCAAAGCTAAACACAGTCAGACATTAGTTAAAATGATAAAAATAGATTTTATTCAGCAACTACTGGCAGTAGGAAAAAAGATGAGCTCCATCCTGCTTTGTGGAGAAGTGACAGGACTCTCAGTGTCACCTTAAATAAAAAACAATCAGGGGTTGGGATATAGCTCAGTGGTAGAGCACTTGTCTAGCCTGTGCAAGGGCCTGGGTTCAATCTCCAGCACTGCAAGAAAATGAAGGAAAAAAGAGAGAGATAATCCAAAAAATAATGATTTGAAAATAGCATTGCAATGGGAATATGCATGCCATAGTAAACTATAGGTATATTCCAAAAGGTTGAATATGCCCATTGTTCTTTTTAAATTAATTAATTAATTTTACAATAGAATGCTTTTTTTTGTTGTTGTTACTGGAGATTGAACTCAGGGGCACTCGACCACTGAGCCACATCCCCAGCCCTATTTTGTGTTTTATGTAGAGACAGGGTCTCACTGAGTTGCTTAGCGCCTCACCGTTGCTGAGGCTGGCTTTGAACTCGAGATTCTCCTGTCTCAGCCTCCCAAAGTGCTGGGATTACAGGCTTGAGCCACCGCGCCCGGCTAATAGAATGTATTTTGACACATAGTACAAAAATGGAGTACAACTTCTCATTCCTCTGGCTGTATGCCCATTGAGTTTTTTTTTGTGTGTATGTGTATGTGGTGGGAGGAGGGATATTGGACATTAAACCCAGGGGTGCCTAACAACTGAGCCACATTCCCAGCACTTTTTTATATTTTATTTAGAGACAGGGTATTTCTGAGTTGCTTATGATCTCACTAAATTGCTGCAGCTGGCTTTGAACTCACGATCCTCCTGCCTCAGACTCCGGAAGCTCTGGAATTACAGGCATGCGTCACCGCACCCAGCTCCCCAGCCTTTCTTATTTTGAGACAGAGTTTCAGTAAGTTGCTTAGGGCCTCGCCATATTGCTGAGGCTGACCTCGAACTTGCAATCCTCCTGCCTCAGCCTCTCCGGTTGCTGGGATTATAGGCATGCACTACCACACTTGGCTGCCCATAGTTTTTAAATATAAAAATGAGGAGGATTACATTATATATTTTGAAACAATAATCCTTGGTCATAATGATTAATAACAGGAGTAGTATCCATCTGAGGTCAAACAGTTGTTAGGCAAATATGTTTGTAGAAGTGCTTTTTGTGTAAGATTGTTCAGGCCTCTGTGCAAGTTTGTGGTTCTGGTAGGGTCTTTTCATGACAGTTAATATCAGGCAGCATGCATAAGGACACCTTATTCATAACTTCCTGTTTTAGCGGGGCGCTGTGGCGCATGCCTGTAATCCCAGCACTTAGGGAGGCTGAGGCAGGAGAATCGCAAGTTCAAAGCCAGTCTCAGCAACAGCGAGGTGCTAAGCAACTCAGTGGGACCCTGTCTCTATATAAAACACAAAATAGGGCTTGGGATGTGGCTCAGTGGTCGAGTGCCCCTGAGTTCAATCCCCAGTACCAAAAAAAAAAAAATAACTTCCCGTTTTTATTTTTGTCACTGTTGTTGTTATGATTAACACAAGTGACTCCATTTTGATTCTGACAACTCTCACATTTCTTTCACAAAAGGCAGAATGAGGGAGTAGGTAGGTAAGGAGTGGGATCTAATGCTGGGGCAGCTTACACAGAATCAGGGGAATGAATTCTTATAAAAATCAGATAAGAGGGTTGGTCAGGATTAACATGATGAGGCCAGCTGTATTCGCTAGCTGACAATGATAGAAGTTGGGATTCTACCTTTCCACAGAGACTGGGAGTCATAGGTCCTATCCTTCCTGATGATTACATTCATAGAAATGGCTCTCAGGTAAGACATTTCCAGCAGCATATATTTCTCAAAGGGATACAGGAGGAATTCACAATTCTAAGCTTTTCCTTAGAACTAAGAAAGGAAGAGGGCCAGGGCCCACGGTCAGGTGTTAGCTAAAACAAATACTAAATTCTTTTGATAACCTTTAACTTTTTTACATTGTAACTCAAAAGGGCTGAGTTATGCCAGGATGTGGTCTTGGGCTGCTATGAGACATGCTAAATTTTGGTCAAGTCTTTTAGTACAAAGGTTTGAAATGAAACACTCTTTATGCAGACTTTTTGTATTTCTCAAGGTGGTGAGGGGTGGAATCAACAATAAACATGTAAACAAAACTTTCAGGTAGTGATGCTATTTGAAGACCCAAGAGGCTGGGAAGAGGAATTGACTATTTTGGTGAACTGAGAATCTAGATATGCAGAAGTCTGAGAAGAAAAGTAGTCAAGAAGGAAGAGCAAGTTAAAAGTCCTGCAGCAGCTGCCGGTCTCAATGGTGCCTGCGTGTAATCCCACCGGCTCAGGAGGCTGAGGCAGGAGGATCGTGAGTTCAAAGCTAGCCTCAGCAAAAAGTGAAGCACTGGGCTGGGATTGTAGCTCAGCGGTAGAGCGCTTGCCTTGCATGCGTGAGGCCCTGGGTTCGATCCTCAGCACCACGTACAAAGCAATAAAATAAAGACATTGTATCCATCTACAACTAAAAAAATATTAAAAAAAAAAAAAAAAAAAAAAAAAAAAAGTGAAGCACTAAGCAACTCAGTGAAACCTTGTCTCTAGATAAAATACAAAATAGGGCTGGGGATGTGGCTCAGTGATTGACTGTCCCTGAGTTCAATCCCTGATACCAAAAAAAAAAAATAATCCTGCAGTAGGACAAGGCCTGTCTTTTACCAGGGCAAGAGGGAAGGTCAGTGTCTCTGGAGGGCTGGTAATGGGCAATGAAAACAGTGAACAAGAGTGGGGCTAGGGGAGCTGGGGCTGCAGCTCAGTGGTAGAGCACTTGCCTAGCATGCATGAGGCACTGGGTTCGAGCCTCAGCACCACATATAAATAATAAATGAATAAAATAAAAATCAATCAACAACTAAAAAATATATTTAAAAAAAAAGAGTGGGGCTAAAGCAGGGGAGATGGGACAACTGAAGTCTGAGGTGTGTGTATGTGTGTGCATATGCAGCCATGGGCCTACAGTTCTACCACTGAACTCTATCCCTAGCCCTTGAAGTATGAAATTTTGGAGACAGTCAGCATTCAGGTCACAAGGATTTTATTATGTGCCAGTAGGACCACCCCATGAGGTTGTGCCAATTTTCATTGTATAAGGGCCCCTTGTGCTGAGGGGGTGGAGAAGGGGACCTAAAATTCCACCTGTAACATGTTGACCAATCTGGGCAATGCATCCTGGTGCAGGGCTATGTCAGGGAAAAGGATGTCTTTTCCTAATAACCACAAGCTAGCCAAACTGTGAGCCAGAGAGGCTGCATCTTCCCAGAGAGGCTTTATTATATTTTGAATGTTTGTGTCCTTCCAAAAGTCACAAGCTGAAATCTATTTTTTTTGGGGGGGGTTCTGGGGATTGAACCCAGGAGTGCTTAACCACTGAACCACATCCTCAGCCCTTTTTACTTTTTATTTTGAGGCAGAGTCTTGCTAAATTGCTTAGGGCCTCGCTAAGTTGCTGAGGCTGCCTTTGAAAATATATATATATGTATATTTTTCTTTTCTTTTTTTGGTACTGAGGATTGAACCCAGGAGCACTTAACTACTAAGCCACATCCCCAGTCCATTTTATATTTATTTGAAACATGTTCTTGCTAACTTGCTTAGAGCCTCACTAAGTTGCTAAGGCTGGCTTTGAACTTGCAATCCTCCTGCCTCAGCCTCCTGAGTCACTGGGATTATAGGTGTGCACTACCACACCTGGCACAAGTTGAAATCTTAGAGACAGAGACCACCATAGGGACAAAAGGAAACCTCAGTTCTGGGCTTTGGGTTATGGCCTGACAGAAGACCCCAGGATGTTTGGTATCACCCTCAGCCACTGTCAACTGTGCACTGCTGAGGTCAGGTGCCCTGTATGTGTTCTCTTGAACAGCTGCAGTAACTTATCTTTAGCACAGGGCAAAATGCTATAGTTAATACCCCCTCCTGCAAGTAACCAATAAAATGAGCTCTCTTTTTTTATTCAGGAAGCCAGCCTGACGTCTTGGAGTTGTGTCTAAATGGAAGCCCTAATAAAAGCCTTTCCTGCATATTCGCTTGACTGACTCAATTTCATTTCCATCATCATTGGGTCAAAAGATCTGTGTCCCACTGGTCATGGTAGCACATGCCTGTAATCTCAGTGATTTGGGAGGCTGAAACAGGAGAATCACAAGTTTGAGGCCAGCCTAGGCAATTTAGAGAGATCTTGTCTCAAAATAAAAATTATAAAGGGCTGAGGATATAGTTCAGTGGTAGAGCACCCCTGGGTTTGATCCTCAGTACTGGAAAAAAAAAAGAGAAAAGAAAAAAAATCCCAGTTTCTGGCATCATTAACACCCAAGGAGTGCTAGGAGGTGGGACCTCTTGGGAGGTGGTTAGATCATGAAGGCAGAACCTTCTAGAATGGGATTGGCACATGCCTGTAATCCTAGCGGCTCAGGAGGCTGAAATGGGAGGATTGCGAGTTCAAAGCCAGCCTCAGCAAAAGCGAGGTGCTAAGCAACTCAGTGAGACCCTTTCTCTACATAAAACACAAAACAGGGCTGGGGATGTGGCTTAGTGGTTGACTGCCTCTGAGTTGAATCCCCAATACCTCCCCAAAAACCGTTTATATTATAGAGTTGTGTACCTCAGTGGTAGAGCGCTTACCTAGCATGCGCAAGGTTCTGTATCAATCCCCAGCTCTGCAAAATTAATAATAATAATAAAGTTTGCTGTATATTTATGTTGTCATTTTACATTTTTGAGTGTGCAGAAAAGTAGGGAATGACACCCCCAGTTTTATCACATTTTACCATATTTCATAATTATTTTTTGTTTTTGAAATGCTAGAGATTGAACCTAGGCCTTGTGCATGCAAGGCAAATGCTGTGTCACTGAGCTACATCCCCAGCTGCTCAGTTGTCGCTCTCTCAGTTCCCTTTTCCCGGTGCATCCCCTTTCCTCCCCCAGTTACCCTTGTTCTGAGTTTGGAGTTTATCAATCCTGTGCATGTTTTGTCCTTTGACTTTATATGACTATATCCAGAAATGTTTTCTAGTATTTTGCATGCCTTGACACCTTAGACCGGTATTAACATCAACCTATAGGTAGTTTTTGTCCCTCATCCTTGTGTATGTTGGAATGCACACAGCTTTAGATAACGCTTATATTTACATGGTGTTCTCTAGCATCCAAAGGACTTCAGGGTCTGTTAATCCTGTGATCTTTGCAACAAGGGTTATGATCCCCAACTGAAATCAAGAGGAAACTGAGAACCAGAATGAAGTGACTTGCACCAAGACCATAAAGGGACAGAGCCCCAGGCTTACTGGCTCTGCATCATTAGAAAACAAGGGTGAACAACCAGAAGGCAGGCAAGGGGGAAGGAGAGGAGAGGAGGTGGAGATGTGGATGGGGAAGAAAGGTAGACAAGGGAGGAGGGAAAAGGGCAGAGCCAGCTGAAGGTGCTACATGGCTTTAAATCTACCAGTGATTCTCATTCTCAACCTTGGCAGATCATTGGGATCACCTGGGGAGCTTCAAAAACTACTGATGCCTGGGACCCACCCCCAGAGATTCTAATGTGATTGGCCTGCAGGGAGGCCTAAGCAGTAGGTTGTTTAAAAGCTCTCCAGCTGAGTTGAATGTATATTCAGGATTGCAAACCATTGACTAAGAAAAGCAATTTGTCAGGCAATGAATTGGCTGAGGGGGCGGTACTCAAATGCTGGCTTGTTAACATTAATAAGATCTTAGACCTCGAAGGCTGGCTTGATAATGCAATGTAAATAAGGTATTGAAATCTTAGCCCTAGACAGAAACGGACTAAAATGAAGGAGATGATAATCTAGTCTTAGACTATACTGTTCAGTTATCAGGGCTTTGAGTTGAAGGAGAGCCCAGCAATTTTCATGATGAATGCCAGTAAACCCCCACAGAGTAATAGAATTCAGCACATTCTAAGTACTTCCTTTATGCAAGGCTGCCTTTGCCACAGGGAAAGAAGGAGAGGAAAAACTTGTAATCCTTCCCCTAAAGAAGCTCAGAATGGGGACCCAGGCAAATACACAGGCAATTAACATAATTTGGGAAGTGCTAGAGATAACTCCGGCATGCAAGGGAACAGAGGGCAGAAAACACCTAAAAGAACTTCAGGGAGACTGGCACGGGGCCTCAGAGTAGGCTTCAGTGGAGTGTTACACATTGAGCAGGTTCTTTTTTGCAGGGGGTACCAGGGATTGAACTCAGGGGCACTCGACCACTGAGCCACATCCCCAGCCCTATTTTGTGTTTTATGTAGAGACAGGGTCTCACTGAGTTGCTTAG
>CM053417.1:81379195-81389579 GCA_028644305.1 Xerus rutilus | reverse complement strand
CATAGCAAGTCCCTGTATCAAAAACAAACAGCCAGCCGGGTGCGGTGGCTCAAGCCTGTAATCCCAGCACTTAGGGAGGCTGAGACAGGAGAATCGCGAGTTCAAAGCCAGCCTCAGCAACGGCGAGGCCCTAAGCAACTCAGTGAGACCCTGTCTCTACATAAAACACAAAATAGGGCTGGGGATGTGGCTCAGTGGTTGAGTGCCCCTGAGTTCAATCCCCAGTACCACAAACAAAACAAAACAAAACAAAAACAAAAAAAAAAAACAGCCAGGCATGGTAGTACACACCTGTAATTCCAGTGGCTCCTGAGGCTGAGGCAGGAGTTCAAAACCAGCCTCAGCAAGGCGAGGTGCTAAGCAACTCAGTGAGACCCTGTCTCTACATAAAACACAAAATAGGGCTGGGGATGTGGCTCAGTGGTCGAGTGCCCCTGAGTTCAATCCACAGTGCCCGTCCCACCCCCCATTCCCCGCCTGCAAAAAAACCCAGCCAGGCATGGTGGTGCATGCCTGTATTCTCAGTGACTTGGGAGGCTGAGGCAGGTGGATTGCAAGTTCAAGACCAGCCTCAGCAAATTAGTGAGACCCTAAGGACTTAGCAAGACCCTATCTCAAAATAGAAACATAAAAAAGAACTGGGGTAGTGACTCAGTGGTTAAGTGACCCCTAGGTTCAATCCCTGGTACTAAAAAACAAATGAACAACTGGGAAGGTGGCCACTGTGTATTGTGCCCAGTAGCTCCACTGTACCCTGTAGGCAGCAGGGTGTCATCCAAGGAAGGAGCATGAAGAGAACAAGGAGAACCTTATGGAGGAAGAGAGATCTATGATGAGTAGAAAATCAACAGTAAGGGATGTGGTATGGAGGATGGAGGAGAATGGTGTTAGCAGAGGTATGGAGGCAGGGATGGGCCTGACTCAGTCAGGTACAGTGAGGGAAACTATCATCTCTAAGGTGTGATCAAAGTCATCTGAGATGTCTTAAAAATATCAATGCTATGTTGGCTGGGAGTATAGCTCAATGGTAGAGCACCTGCACTGCAAAAACCAAACCAGACTGACAAAGAAACAGTGCCTGGGCTCTACTCCATACCCCCCACACAAGAATTCTGATTTATGTGGTCTGGGAGTGGGACATAGACATCAATTTTGTTTTTTCAGTATGGTTTAAAATTTCCATACTTGAAAGCCACACCGTAGGAGAGCTGTTGAAGACATGGATGGAAAGGTTGGTTAGAGCCAGATACCAATGAATATAAATTAACTAATTTGTGTGTGTACATGCATATGTGCGCATGCATGTGTGTGCTGGGTATTGAGCCCTGGACTGCATACATTCTAAGTATATGCTGTACCACTGAGCTACAGCCCAGCTTAGTTAATATTTATTGAAAGCTAATTATGTGAGCCGGGCGCGGTGGCACAAGCCTGTAATCCCAGCACTTAGGGAGGCTGAGACAGGAGAATCACGAGTTCGAAGCCAGCCTCAGCAACGGCGAGGCCCTAAGCAACTCAGTGAGACCCTGTCTCTACATAAAACACAAAATAGGGCTGGGGATGTGGCTCTGTGGTCGAATACCTCTGAGTTCAATCCCCAGTACCAAAAAAAAAAAAGAAAGTTAATTATGTGCCACGGGCTTGGTGTGTATTAATACATTTAATCCTCACAATCCTATGAGGATAGGTACTATTACCATGTGTTGCAGATGAAGAAACATGAATTTGCCCAAAAACATATACCAAAGTGGCAGACAGTCTGGTTTTAAAAGCCTATCCTAGAAGGACTTGCTTTTCAGGCCAAAGAGGTTGGATTTCTTCTGCAACTACCTTTATTAGTTGAATGTGTATCTGTCGAGAATTTCTTTGTGCATCTACAAGCAAGTACAAATATTCTTCATTTGTTCACAAAAGATAACATATGTTTACACTGTTCTGTACCTTTTATTAACAATGTACCCTGAAAATCTTTACAAATAAGTACATAGAGAATGTCCTCGATTTTTTGCTTTTGTTTTGGCAGAGCTGGGGATGGATTCCAGGGCTTCACATATGCTAGGTTAAGTGCTCTGCCACTGAGCTATATCCCCAGCTTTCTCATTGTTTTTATACAGCTCCTTAGCATTCCTTTGTGTGCATGTATCTTACTTTATTTAATGTTGGATTTTTTCCAGTTTCTGGCTGTGAAAATGCTATAATGAATAATCTTGTATCATTTTGCATATGCCCAGAAATGGAATGACTGGGTTAAGGGGTAGATGTGCACTTGCTTTGTTTATGGTACTAGGTGACTGAATCAGGGGTGCCCTACCACTGAGCCACACCCCATACTCTTTTATTTTATTTTGAAAGAGAATCTTGCTAAATTGCCCAGGCTGGCTTTGAACGTGTGATCCTTCTGCTTCAGCCTCCTGAGTTGCTGGAATTATAGGCATGCACTGCCTCACCCAGCACAGATGTACATTTGTAATTTCAGTATATGTTGCCAAATTGTCCTCCATACATGTTATACTATTTTGTATTCCTACCTGTAGTGAATGATAATATGTAGGCACATTTCTAAAGAATTAATGCTGTTTTTGAGACAAGGCCTTTCTATGTTGCCCAGGCTGGCCTAGAACTGGCAATCTTTCTGCCTCAGCTATCTGAGTAGCTTGGATTACACCTTGTGCACCACTGCACTAGGTTAAGAATTAAGTTTTGAACCAGGCGCGGTGGCGCAAACCTGTAATCCCAGCACTTAGGGAGGCTGAGACAGGAGAATCGCGAGTTCAAAGCCAGCCTCAGCAATGGCGAGGCGTTAAGCAACTCAGTGAGACCCTGTCTCTACATAAAACACAAAATAGGGCTGGGGATGTGGGTCAGTGGTCGAGGACTCCTGAGTTCAAGCACCAGTACCAAAAAAAAAAGAATTAAGTTTTGAATCAGTGATATACATATGCTTCAAAAGCAGAAGTGAAGCTGGGCATGGTGGCACACACCTGTGTAATAAAACACAAAATAGGGCTAGGGATGTAGCTCAGTGGTCCAGTATCCCTGAGTTCAATCCCCAATATAAAAAAATAAAAAAGAAGTGAAGCCAGCTGTGGTGGTTCATGCCTGTAATCCCAGCAACTCAGGAGGCTGAGGCAGGAGGATTGCAAGTTTAAGGCTTGTGTCAGCAATTTAGTGAGGCCCTAAGGAATTTAGTAAGACTCTCTCAAAATAAAAAAATAAAAAGGAGCCGGGTGTGGTGGCTCACGCCTGTAATCCCAGCACTTAGGGAGGCTGAGACAGGAGAATCGCGAGTTCAAAGCCAGCCTCAGCAACATCAAGGCACTAAGCAACCCAGTGAGACCCTGTCTCTACATAGAACACAAAATAGGGCTGGGGATGTGGCTCAGTGGTCGAGTGCCCCTGAGTTCAACCTTCAGTACCAAAAAATAAATAAATAAAATAAAAAGGGTTGGGGGTATAGCTCAGTGGTTAAATACCTCTGGGTTAAATCCCTGGTACCAAAAACCAAAAAACCACAAAAACAAAAAACAAACCAAAAGTGAAAAGAAATGTAATGCAAAGCTTCCTGCTAACACTAGCCAGTGTCCATCCTCACCCTGCCATTCCCTCCCTCCCCACCATCTCTCTCTTTCTCTTTCTGATATAGATTTTTAAGACTTATTGGAACTTTTTCAAACATACACAAAAGTAAACAATTCTGAAAGGGCTGAAACAGTCTGGGTCCTACAAACTGTCAAACACGGACACTGGGGCTGTGTTGTGGCTCAGTGGTAGAGCGCTTGCCCAGCATGTGTGAGGCACTGGGTTTGATCTTCAGCACTACATATAAATAATAAGTGAATAAAATATATGTATTGTGTCCATCTACAACTAAAAATTAAAAATTAAAAAAAAACCAGGGACACTGGAAAAACGGAATAGAATCCAATGGAAAAGCCAGGGTATAGCTCAGTGGTAGAGTGGTAGAGCATGTGCTTAGCATTTACAAGACCCTAAGTTCCATCCTCAGCACCACACACACACACATACACATACAAAAATCAATCCAATGTGAGTAGGAGGAACATAGAGATAAAGGAAAAAATATATTGAGTGTGGTGATGTGTACACTTATAATCTCAGTGACTCAGAAGGCTGAAGCAAGAGGATTCCAAGTTCAAGGCAAAAAGATTACAAGTTCGAGGCCAGCCTCAGCTATTTAACAATATCCCATCTCTAAATAAAAGATAAAAAGTATTGTAGATAGAGCTCAGTTGTATAATAGCCCTGGATTCAATCCTCAATACGGGGAGGGGGGGAGAAAGTAAAAGAAAAAAATATGTCCACATAAGAGTCAGAGAGAACAGAACCTATCTCCAAAAGCAAAATCCATTGTTTTAAGCTCTTAACAAAAACAGAAGAGGGAGCTATAGAAGCGTGAAGTTAGAAAAGCTGTTCTGAGCCATGCTTCTAATATAAACATTCCAGACAAATTATTTCATATAAAAGGTTAGAAGTCAAATCCTATAAAAATTTGTAAGAAAAAAATAAGAAGCAGAATCACAACCCTAAAGACAGTGAGGAAGAAGTCAGAAAGACATGCTGAAATAACAAATGAAAACCCTATCCTAATATTTCCAAATGAGCTCAAAGACACTAAGAAATGATGAAAGGACTACATAAATCAGAATGAGAAGATTCAGAAAAGAGGTAATAGAATTGAAGAAAAAACCAGAAATGAAACAAAGCCATTTTAGAAATGGAGACTAAACTACAAAGAATATAAAAGCAAATAAACACAACAGATAATGAATGGCTTAAGAAAAAAGATGAAGCCGGGCATGGTGGCTCACGCTTGTAATCCCAGCACTTAGGAAGGCTGAGACAGGAGAATCGCAAGTTCAAAGCCAGCCTCAGCAAGGGCGAGGTGCTAAGCAACTCAGTGAACCCTGTCTCTACATAAAACACGAAAGAGGGCTGGGGATGTGGCTCAGTGGTCGAGTGCCCTTGAGTTCAATCTCCGGTACCCCCCCAAAAAAAAAAAAAGAAAAGAAAAGAAAAAAGATGAAAAGGAGGAGGACAGGTTTTAAGATCAAATAGAAATGAAAAGGCTTCTGGTTTCAACATGAATGTGTAAAGAACTAAAGAAAAGAAACTTTCATCCTTGCAACAATAGTAAAGGTGGGTAGAGAGCAAATAAACAACTAACTATGTGGACTCATCAGAGAACTGAGATCACAGGACAGATGACTATCCTTAAATTTGGAGAGAGACCAAACTTCTGTTTACCTAGGGCTGAAGCCACTGGAAGCTTCGCAAGCTGATAGGAATTTTTCTTTTTTATTTTTTTGTTACCAGGGATTGAACTCAGGAGTACTCGACCACTGAGCCACATCCCCAGCCCTATTTTGTGCTTTATTTAGAGACAGGGTCTCACTGAGTTGCTTAGCATCTCACTGTTGCTGAGGCTGGCTTTGAACTTGCGATTCTTCTGTCTCAGCCTCCCTGAATGCTGGGATTACAGGCGTGCGCAACCGAGCCCGGCTAGAACATTTTTTTTCTTTTCTTTTCTTTCTTTTCCTTTCTTTCTTTCTTTCTTTCTTTTTTTTTTTTTTGGTACTGGAGATTGAACTCAGGGGCATTCGACCACTGAGCCACATCCCCTTTTGTTTTTTATGTAGAGACAGGGTCTCACTGAGTTGCTTAGTGCCTCGCCCTTACTGACGCTGGCTTTGAACTCGCAATTCTCCTGTCTCAGCCTCCCAAAGTGCTGGAATTACAGGCTTGTGCCACCGCGCCTGGCTCATTTTTCTTTTGGTACTGGGGATTGAACTCAGGGGTACTCGACCACTGAGCCACATCCCCAGCCCTGTTTTGTGTTTTATGTAGACAGGGTCTCACTGAGTTGCTTAGCACCTCACCGTTGCTGAGGCTGGCTTTGAACTCGCGATTCTCCTGTCTCAGCCTCCCTAAGTGCTGGGATTACAGGCTTGAGCCACTGCACCCGGCTTCATTTTTCTTTTTGATACTGCAATTGAACCTAGAGGTGCTTTACACTGAGCTACACCCACAGCCCTTTTCATTTTTCATTTTGAGACAGGGTCTCACTAAGTTGCTGAGGCTGGCCTCAAACTTGGATCCCCTTGCCTCAGCCTCTGGAGTGGCTGGGATTACAAGCATGCGACATTGCTCCTGGCTTGATAGGACCCTTAAACTAGGGACTTTGATGGATTGGTGGAGGCTATATGCAGAGTAGAAAGAGAGTGGGAAGCTTTAGGGGTTCACTGTCATGGGGCACTTCCCACCATTTTTCAAGATTTTATACCAAAAACCCCACCAGGCTCTCACAAAAGGGTAGGGAGAATCTGGAGAAAGGTCTCTCCTTGCCCCTATGATGCTGCAGGGAGGAGGGAAACAGCAGCTCCACCACTGAGATTGCCTAGACTTATGGAACAAAAGGTTTGATCTGCAGGGGGAAGTGTAAGCCTTTTTTTTAAGAGGCAGAGTCTCACTATGTTGCCCAGGCTGACCTCAAACTCCTGGGCTCAAGTGATTCTCCTACCTTTGCCTCTTGAGTAGCTGGAACTCACAAGCATGCCCTCTTTCTGGGCCCTTTGAGGGACTATATCCTAGGGAGGTGCTGTGTCCTAGTGTGTGAGGGTTCCTCTATGAACTGTTTGAGGTTCTGCTTGCCAGGCAAGTACTATACCACTGGAGCATATTCCAAGCCCCTAAAACTAAGGGCATTCTAGGTGTTTTTGGTTTATTTGTACTGGAAATTGAACCCAGGGGTACTTAACCAATGAGCTACATCCCCAGCCCTTTTGATTTTTTATTTTGAGACAGGGTCTTACTAAGTTCTTTAGGGCCTAAGTTGCTGAGGCTGGCCTGGAATTTGCAATCTTCCTGCTTCAGCCTCCTGAGCTGCTGGGATTATACACATGTGCCACCATGCCTGTGGTTCTGCTTCCCAGTATGGTGAGAACCTTGAGTACTTCGGATTTAGTCTCCAAGGTATGAACTCTGAAGTATTTGGGGATTGCTGATTCATAGGATAAGGTCCTGAGGTGTTTGGGAGCCTGTGTCACAGGATGTGAGGTCACTAATGTTTGCATTTCTGTGACCAAGGCTATAAATTCTTTGGAATATTTGGGGGTCCTAGTTTCAGGGTGTGAGGTTTCTAGGCTGTATTCCACATCTCTGCTCTGTATCCTAGGCTGTAAGCCTTCTGAACCCTTTTGGGTTATACTTCCCAACATGTGACATCTCACACTTCCTAGAGTGTGAATTCTCTCAGCTGGTTTATTTTTGACCATGGCATGAGTTCTCTGAACATTTTTTTTTTTTTTTTTTTTTTTTAAATTTTTTTTTTTTAGTTGTAGATGGACACAATGTCTTTATTCTATTGCTTTGTATGTGGTGCTGAGGATCGAACCCAGGGCCCCACGCATGCGAGGCAAGCGCTCTACCGCTGAGCCACAATCCCAGCCCCGAGTTCTCTGAACATTTTGTGGGTCCATTTCTATGGTTGTGAGATGCTTGACTTTGCTTTAAATTTATTTTTTATTTTGAAGTGTTTGACATTTTTGAGGATCAGTGTCCCTGACTGTGGTTATCTCTGAATTTTTGAGGTTCTCTTCTTGATTTTGAGGCCACAGTACTGTTTTTAGGTAGGCCAGATTTCTGAGCTGATTTTAGGACCATGGCCAAAATGTGAGGTCATTGAACTTTTTAGTATCTCTTTGCAGGATGTTAAATGTGCAAGTAATTTTGTGAGTCTCAGAAAATCTCAGAAATCTCCCACCACGGAACCTTCCAAATTCAGGTACCTCCCAGACTGGACACAAGTCCCCCAAAGGATCAGAGACTTTAAACCTAGGACACAGACCCTTAATAAAACCAAGGCCTTACTAATACTTCTTAATAAAACAGAGGTATTCCGGGTTGTGAAATATAGAAGACTGATGAGAGCATTTTGTCATATGGTGATTATCTTACTCCATTTTCTTTTCTTTTCTTTTTTTTTTTGGTACTGGGGATTGAACTCAGGGGCACTTGACCACCGAGCCACATCCCCATCCCTATTTTGTGTTTTATGTAGAGACAGGGTCTCACTGAGTTGCTTAGCACCTCGCCCTTGCTGAGGCTGGCTTTGAACTCGCGATTCTCCTGTCTCAGCCTCCCTAAGTGCTGGGATTACAGGCTTGAGCCACCGCGCCCGGCTCTTACTCCATTTTCTATTGCTATAGCAAACTACCCAAGATGGGGTAATTTGTAAAAATAAAAGTCTAGCCAGGCATATTGGTGTACTCCTGTAATCCTGTTATAGAGCCAGGCCTTCTGAGAAACTAGGGCAATGTGAATACTCCTTCTTCAAACCCTGATTCTTGTGACAAAGTCAGAAAAAGTTCAGACATATTCCTGAGAGTAATAGGAATAACTTTATTAAAGGGACAGGAAAAGGGGAAGGAGACACTCTCAAGGGAGACAGTGGGTCCTCTCAGAGAAGAGAAGGACAACATGCCTCTCCTGCACTCCAGTTTTACTGGGGATCCCAGAGAAGTTTCCAGAGAGCCCTGCCTAGGTCCACCTCTTGATTTTTTTTTTTTTGTGGTACTGGGGATTGAACTCAGGGGTACTCGACCACTGAGCCACATCCCCAGCCCTATTTTGTGTTTTATGCAGAGACAGGGTCTCACTGAGTTGCTTAGCACCTGGCCGTTGCTGAGGCTGGCTTTGAACTCGCAATTCTCCTGTCTCAGCCTCCCTAAGTGCTAGGATTACAGGCTTGAGCCACCGCGCCCCGCTCACCTCTTGATTTTTGACTGACAGCAGAATGACATCAGACTTTAAGTCCCCACTGTCATGGCAACTCTAGGTCACCTTGGCCTGTGCTGACCAGTTCTAATTGGATTCTTAACCATACATTCTTACAGATTTTATGGTTAGGAGGAACTATCCTTATCTCTCAGAGTTTCAGGATCTGGTCATAAAAGTCTCCTCCTTCAGGGTAAGGAATTATTCTTATCAACATTATTTTGGGCCTGCATTTCTCTTGCAGTGAACAGGTAGTTTTTTGAGGAATGTGACATACTCTGTCCACTTAGGCCGGGTAGGGCTGCAGGTAAACTTCTTCTTGGAAAAGAAAGCACTTGAGGTCAGCACATTGGGCCCATTTTATATAATTATTCTCTCAACATCATGTTCCCACCATCTCATCTGCCTGTTCCCTAAAAATTCCAGCAATTCAGGAGACTGACAAGAGGATCACAAAGTCAAGGCCTGCCTCAGTAACTTAGTGAGACTGTCTCAAAATAAAAACAAAAAGAATTGGGGATTAACTCAGTGGTAAAATGCCCCTGGCTGGGCTGGGGTTGTGGCTCAGTGGTAGAGCACTTGCCTAGCACGTGTGAGGCACTGGGTTGAATTCTCAACACCACATGTAAATAAATAAATAAATAAAATAAAGGTCCTTCAACAACAAATAAAAATATTTTCTAAAATGCCCTTGGCTTCAGTCCCCAGTATCAGAAAAAGTAGGTTATTTGGCTCACAGAGCTAGAGCTGGGGAATTCAAGTACATGGCACTAGCATCTGGTGAGGTTTTCCCTACTGCATCATGACATGGTTAGAAAGCTCTGGTCTTACTTCCTTTTCTTATAAAGCCACTAATTCCATCATGGAGGCCCACCCTCAAATCTCATCTAATCCTAACTACTTCCCAAAGTCCCTGCCTCTAAATTCATTAATATATGAATTTAGGGATTAAGTTTTCAACCATGAACTGTTAGGGAACACATTCAAATTGTGGCTGTGATATTAGTTATTTGGCATTTCTGTGTCTCAGAGAACAAGGTTTCTGAGCTGTTTGAGTGCCTTTGTACATACAGGTTGTGATATCTTTAATGTGAGAGTCTCTACACCATTGTGTATGGTATCTGAGTTACTTGGGTCTTTGTTCCGCAGACTGAAATTTCCTACCTCTTTTGTGGCCTGTGTCCCATAATACAAAATCTCTGAGATTTTAGGGAATTTGTGCCCAAAGTGTGAAGTCTTGAAGCTATTTGGCCTCTTGTTTTCTAGAGTGTGACTTCCCCAAGCCAGTTTGTTTTCTTCCTGTTTCTGAGGCCACTGAGCTTTTTGTATCTATGCTTTCCAGGATATGGGCACTCTCAATTTTTGTGGGAATCTTTCCATGACAGGGCTTTGTGTTCCTGAGTGTGGAGGCTCTGGCATTTTAAGGTTTTGAATCCTGTTTACCCTTTGGAGATAAGTTTCAGGCCTCTGAGATGATTTTATATATGTATCTGGAATGTGAGGTCACTTAGTTTTTGTCAAAGATGTTTAGTGCCCAAGCATTTTGTAGATCTGTATCTGTAGATACATAGTATTAAAAGTTGTGTGTGTG
>CM053417.1:81327294-81379095 GCA_028644305.1 Xerus rutilus | reverse complement strand
CTCACGCTTGTAATCCCAGCACTTAGGGAGGCTGAGACAGGAGAATCGCGAGTTCAAAGCCAGCCTCAGCAATGGCGAGGCACTAAGCAACTCAGTGAGACCCTGTCTCTACATAAAACACAAAATGGGGCTGGGGATGTGGCTCAGTGGTCGAGTGCCCCTGAGTTCAATCCCCAGTACCAAAAAAAAAAAAAAAAAGTCGTGTGTGTGATTCTATCAGAGAATAAGATATCTCTCCTCTATGTAGGAATCTGTTTCTAGAAAAAAAGAATATGTTTCTAGAAAGTGTGATCTCTAAACTTTTTCTAGGATTATCTCTAGCTATAAATGTTATCTCTGATGGTTTCCTGGGGCTGGATCATATAATGAATTCTGAATTGATTTAAGTTTTGTGTCCCAGAATCTAATTTTTATACTCTTTCAGGGATTCTGTAACCCAAAGTGTAATGTTTCAAATATGTTTGGGATTCTGTATCCTTTATATGAAATGTGCAGACTTTTGAGGGTCTGTGAGCTTTTTCTGGGTCTGTGTTTCATGATGTGAAACACAGTGTTTGGGACCCAGTGTATGATGCCTATAAATTCTTTGAGGATATATGTCTGGTGTGTGAGGTGTCTGAGGTGATTGGGGATTCTCTAGGGTTCGAGGTCTCTGTGGTTTTGGAAAATTTGTGTTAGTGTTTGAGGTCTCAGAATTTGGGGTGCATGTTCAGGTAACTAAGCTGTTCACAGATTAAAAAAAATTCTTAGAGGTAAATGAGAACTCTGATACAACATATCAAAATCTCTGGGACTCTATGAAGGCTATGTTAAGAGGAAAGTCCATTGCATTGAGCTCATTCATTAAAAGAAGAAAAATTCGACAAATAAACAACCTGACATTACATCTCAAAGCACTAGAAAAAGAAGAACAAATCAACACCAAAAGAAGTAGAAGACAGGAAATAATTAAAATCGGGGCTAAAATCAATGAAATTGAAACAAAGGAAACAATTCAAAAATTGACAAAACAAAAAGCTGGTTCTTTGAAAAAATAAATATAATTGATAAGCCCTTAGCCACTCTAACGAAAAAAATGAGAGAGAAAACTCAAATTACTAAAATTTGAGATGAAAAAGGAAATATCATGACAGACACTATTGAAATACAGAAGATAATTAGAAACTATTTTGAAAATCTATACTCCAGTAAAATAGAAAGTCCCAAAGACACCGACAAATTTCTAGAGACATATGATCTGCCCAAACTGAATCAGGAGGACATACACAACTTAAACAGATCAACTTCAAGCAAGGATAGAAGATGCCATCAAAAGCTTACCAACCGGGGCTGGGGTTATGGCGCAGTGGTAGCGTGCTCGCCTAGCATGCATGAGGCACTGGGTTTGATCCTCAGCACCACATAAAAATAAAATAAAGATATTCTGTCCACCTACAACTAAAAAAATAAAAAATAATAAAAAAAAAGCTTACCAACCAAGAAGAGCCCAGGACCAGAAGGATTCTCAGCCAAGTTCTACAAGACCTTCAAAGAACAATTAATACGAATACTCCTCATATTATTCCATGAAATAGAAGATGAGAGAACCCTTCCAAACTCATTCTATGAGGCAAGTATCATCCTGATTCCAAAACCAGACAGAGGCACATCAAAGAAGGAAAACTTCAGACCCATATTCCTGATGAACATTGATGCAAAAATTCTCAATAAAATTCTGGCAAATTGCATATGAAAACATATTAAAAAGATAGTGCACCACGATCAAGTGGGGTCATCCCAGGTATGCAAGATTGGTTCAACATATGAAAATCAATAAACATAATTCATCACATCAATAGACTTAAAGGCAAGAATCATATGATTATCTCTATAGATGCTGAGAAAGCATTTGGCAAAATACAGCACCTCTTCAAGTTCAAAACACTAGAAAAACTAGGTATAGTAGGAAAATGCTTCAACACTGTAAAAGCTATCTATGCAAATCTGAAGGCCAACATCATCCTAAATGGGGAAAAATTGGAAGCATTCCCTCTAAAAACAGGAACAAGACAGGGATGCCCTCTTTTACCACTTCTATTCAACATAGTCCTTGAAACTCCAGCCAGAAAAATTAGACAGATGAAAGAAATTAAAGGGATATGAATAGGAAAAGAAGAAGTTAAACTATCATTATTTGCTGACATGATTCTTTACTTAGAGGATCCAAAAAATTCCACCAGAAAAATTCTAGAATTAATAAATGAACTCAGCAAAGTAGCAGGATATAAAATCAATACCCATAAATCAAATGCATTTCTATATATCAGTGATGAATCCTCTCAAAGAGAAATTAGGAACACTACCCCAATTATAATAGCCTCAAAAAACCAAACAAACAAATAAACAAACACTTGAGAATCAATTTAACAAAAGAGGTGAAAGACCTCAACAATGAAAACTACAGAACACTAAAGAAAGATTGAAGAAGACCTTAGAAGATGGAAAGATCTCCCATGCTCTTGGATAGGCACAATCAATATTGTTAAAATGAGCCAGGCGAGGTGGCACATGCCTGTTATCCCAGCACTTTGGGAGGCTGAGACAGGAGAATTGTGAGTTCAAAGCCAGTCTCAGCCATGGCGAGGTGCTAAGCAACTCAATGAGACCCTGTCTCTATATAAAACACAAAATATAGGGCTGGGGATGTGGCACAGTGGTCAAGTACCCCTGAGTACAATCCCTCCTACCAAAAAAAATATTGTTAATATGGCCATATTACTCAAAGTGCTACACAGATTTAATGCAATTTCAATTAAAATCACAACATCATTCCTTATAGAAATAGAAAAAGCAAACAAGGAATTCATTTGGAAAAATAAGAGATCCAGAATAGCCAAAGCAATCTTTAGCAAGAAGGATGAAGCAGGAGGCATCACAATACCAGGCCTTAAACTATATTACAAAGCTATAATAACAAAAATGGCATGGTATTGGCACCAAAATAGACCTGTAGACCAATGGTATAGAATAGAAGATACAGAGACAAACCCACATAAATATAGTTATCTCATACTAGACAAAGGTGCCAAAAACATATATTGGAGAAAAGATAGCCTCTTCAACAAATAGTGCTGGGAAAACTGGAAATCAATGAAACTAAACCCCTGTCTCTCACCATCACAAAACTCAACCCAAAGTGGATTAAGGACCTAGTAATTAGACCAGAGACCCTGCGTCTAATTGAGGAAAAAGTAGGCCCAAATCTTCATCATGTTGGATTAGGCCCCAACTTCCTTCACAAGACTCCTAAAGTGCAAAAAATAAAAACAAGAATCAATAAATGGAATGGATTCAAACTAAAAAGCTTCTTTTTTTTTTTTTTTTTTTTTTTGGTCCGGGGATTGAACTCAGGGGCACTCGACCCCTGAGCCACATCCCCAGCCCTATTTTGTGTTTTATGTAGAGACAGGGTCTCACTGAGTTGCTTAGTGCCTCGCCATTGCTGAGGCTGGCTTTGAACTCGCGATTCTCCTGTCTCAGCCTCCCTAAGTGCTGGGATTACAAGCGTGAGCCACCGCGCCCGGCTCAAAAGCTTCTTTTCAGCAAAAGAAACAATCATTGAGGTGAACAGAGAGCCTAAATTCTGGGAGCAAATTTTTGCCACACGTACATCATATATAGCACTGATCTCTAGGATATATAAAGAACTCAAGAAACTTAACACTAAAAAAACAAATAACCCAATCAATGAATGGGCTAAGGAGCTGAACAGACACTTCTCAGAAGAAGATATACAGTCAATCAACAAATATATGAAAAAATGTTCAACATCTGTAGCCATTAGAGAAATGCAAATCAAAACTGCTCTAAGATTTCATCTCATGCTAATCAGAATGGCAGTTATCAAGAATAAAAACAACAAGTGTTGGTAAGGATGTGGAGCAAAAGGCACACTCATACACTGCTGATGGGACTGCAAATTGGTGCAACCAATCTGGAAAGCAGTGGAGATTCCTTAGAAAACTTCAAATGGAACCACCATTTGACCCAGCTATCCCACTCCTCAGTGTATACCCAAAGGACTTAAAAAGAGCATACTACAGTGATGCAGCCACTTCAATGTTTATAGCAGCTCAATTCACATTAGCTAAACTGTGGAGCCAACCTAGATGCCCTTCAATAGATGAATGGATAAAGAAACTGTGGTAGCCGGACGTGGTGGCACAAGCCTGTAATCCCAGCACTTTGGGAAGCTGAGACAGGAGAATCGTGAGTTCAAAGCCAGCCTCAGCAACGGCGAGGCGCTAAGCAACTCAGTGAGACCCTGTCTCTAAATAAAACAAAATAGGGCTGGGGATGTGGCTCAGTGGTCGAGTGCCCCTGAGTTCAATCTCCAGTACCAAAAAAAAAAGAAAAAAAGAAAAGAAAAGAAAAAGAAAAGAAACTGTGGTATATACACAATGAAATATTACTCAGCATTAAAAGAGAATAAAATCATGGCATTTGCAGGTAAATGGATGGAGTTGGAGAACATCATACTAAGTGAAGTAAGCCAATCCCAAAAAAACCAAAGGCCCAATGTTTTCTCTGATAAGTGGATTCTGATCCATAATGGGAGAGGAGGCATGGGAAGAATGGAGAAATTTGGGTCAAAGGGGAAGGAAAGAGGGAATGGGACATGGGGGCAGGAAAGATGGTGGAATGAGATGGACAACAATGCCCTAGGTACATATATGACTGCACATAAGATGTATCTCTATTCTGTGTACAACCAGAGAAATGAAAATTGTGCTTCATTTGTGTACAATGAATCAAACTGCATTCTACTGTCATGGATAACCAGTTAGAATAAATAAATTAAATAAATGTCTTAAGTGAATTTTTGACTTATGACATTTCCAACTTATGATGAGTTTTTTGGGATGTAAAATCATTGTAAGTTGAGGAGCATCTGTATATATGCATTTACATGCTATTTGTTCTATTTTCTGGAGAACTGTGACTAGTATAAAGAGGAAATGAGTTGGAAGGAGAAGATGTGGTGGTCACTGAGTGAAACCTTGAATTTAAGGTTATGAAGAGACTGCATATATTGTTAACCACTAGACCATCGGTACAACAATGGGGGGGGGCGGTTGAAATAGAGTGGGCTCCATATCAGTGCAGAACAACTCACAGAAAAAGAGGCCAGAGGCCAGAGAGTTGGAATATAGATTGTTTTTTGGTACCAGAAATTAAATCCAAAAGTGCTTAATGACTGAGCCACATCCCCTTTTTAATTTTCATTTTTTATTTTGAGACAGCATCTCACTAAGTTGCTTAAGGTCTCGCTAAGTTGCTGAGGCTGGCCTCAAAATTGTGATCCTCCTGCCTCAGCCTCCCAAGATGTGCCAGCACGTCTGGTTTGGAATATAGATTTTTCATCCACCATCAATGTGGATTTTGAAATCATCAAAATATTCTGACTAAGAGAGGTATTGTAAAGAGTGACACTGAGCTGTAATAAAATCCTATGAAAACCAAAGGGGAGTCATGAGGGGCTTGGTAGATGGCTGTGAGTCTTCTACTTTTGTAGAAGTAAAAGTGAATAGAAGACTGCACAATCTGATGTTTCTGCCTCCAAGGACTTGGAGTGAGGGAGAGAGGGAGGAGAGAGGGAGCATGGTTGGAGGACATGCATGAAGCACAAGAACATCTATGCCTTTGGAATCACTGGCGTTGAGATGTGGGAGAGAAAAATGGCCATGGTTTGAGAGATCCGCAACATTGTCAAGTAAAATCCATTTATGTTCCCATTGGAACAAGAAGGTGAAGTCATCCTTCAGAGAAGAGATTGAGGATGTAAGGATTTTGCTGATGACTGAATGTGAGTTTCAGAAGGCAAAGTCTGAGAGCATGGATCAGCAAAAAAAATTCTATTACCAGCCATGATGGAGTAACAGCAACTAGATTTACTCTTCTGCTTTAAACAACTAAGAAACCAGGCCGGGCGTGGTGGCTCACGCTTGTAATCCCAGCACTTAGGGAGGCTGAGACAGGAGAATCGCGAGTTCAAAGCCAGCCTCAGCAATGGCGAGGCACTAAGCAACTCAGTGAGACCCTGTCTCTACATAAAACACAAAATAGGGCTGGGGATGTGGCTCAGTGGTCCAGTGCCCCTGAGTTCAATCCCCAGTACCAAAACAAAAAAAAAAGAAACCAGATAATATATGAAACAATGGTTTCCAGACATTAGACAACAGGAAACATGCCACCATGATCCCTGAGAGAAGGGAAACAAATGAGTGAAACATATGATTGTATAGAGAGTGTTCCTGGGTGTGTTGCAGAGATGGTGTGATGGTTAATTTTGGTTGTTAATTTGACTGGATTGAGAGATTCTTACAAAATGGGTAAAGCATAGTTCTGGATGTCTGTGAGATGTTCCCAGAAACAACTGGCATGTGGGTCAGTGAACTGAGTGGGGAAGACCCACCCTGAATCTGGACAGCACCATCCAAGAGGCTGGGGGCCCAGGTGGAACAAAAAGTGGAAGAGTGCGGAAGCTTGCACGCATGCACACACTAAACGCTCCTTGAATGGGTGTGTGTGTGTGTGTGTGTGTGTGTGTTTTGGTACTGGAGATTGAACTCAGGGGCACTCGACCACTGAGCCACATCCCCAGCCCTATTTTGTGTTTTATGTAGAGACAGGGTCTCACTGTTGCTTAGCGCCTCACCGTTGCTGAGGCTGGCTTTGAACTCGCGATTCTCCTGTCTCAGCCTCCCTAAGTGCTGGGATTACAGGCTTGCGCCACCGTGCCTGGCTGGGTGTGTGTTTTTGTTGCTGCCATTGCCCGTGGACAAATGGCAATAGATAACTCAAGATTCTTTAAGTATTGAATGTGGATTTGCAGCAATGACACTCCAGGGGGCTTTAGGTCTTCAGCCTTGGACTGGGGCTGCATCATTGGTTTTTCTTGTTCGGAGATTTCCAGCTTCTTGGACTGATATGCTCCTGGTTTCTCTGCTTTCTAGTCTGCAGATGGCCATTGTGGGACTATTCAGCCTCTGGTCATATAAGACAAATCTAATAAAAATCTTATTTTTTCTGGGAATTGAACCCAGGAGTGTTCTACCACTGAGCTACATCCCCAGCCTTTTTTATTTTTTGTTTTGTTTGGTTTTGGTTTTGGTACCAGAGATTGAACTCAACTGCACTTAACCACTGAACCATATCCCAAGCCTTTTTTATTTGTTATTTGAGATAGGGTCTTGCTAAGTTGCTTAAGGCCTTGCTAAGTTGCTGAGGAAGGTGAACTTGTGATCCTCCTGCTTTAGCCTCTGGAGCCACTGAGATTAAAGGCATGTACCACCACGCCTGCCCCCTTTATTTATTATATTGAGACAGGGTCTTGATAAATTGCTGAGGCCGGCTTCAAACTATCTGAAGCCCATGGGAAGGCACTGAACAAGTCCAAGTTCTTCAGAGCCAGGGACATAGTTCATCTGCACACCAGCTTGAATGGAAAAACTTCCTAACACATGGGATATTGAGAAGAAAACTCAGAAGGTATTGCTTCAGTACCAAATTAGCTTTAGACTATCAAATTAGCCCTAGACTAAAGGTTGATCAAGTCCTATCTGAAAACAACAACAACAAAACATAAAAGTAAGTTTCAAAAGGATCAAATTGATGAACTATGTCTCAGAACAAAAAAAATTATAAAGTACAAAAAAATTCAGCACCAAACAAGGAAAAAATTGTCTGGCATCCAATAAAAATTATCAGGCATGCAAAGAAGTAGGAAAATATAACCCTTAATGAGAAGGAAAATAGTCCATGAAAATGACCCAAAAGTGACCTAGGTGATAGAATAAGTAGACAGAGGTCATTAAAACAGCTGTTATAAATGCATGTCATACATTCAAGAAGGTAGAGAAAAGCATGAACATGGATGAACTAGAGCACTCAGGGAAGACACTTTCCTACAATCTTTTGCCCCTACCTCAATTCATGGCTGAGATCCCGCCCTTATTGCAGAAAATATGGCTGTGGCTCATTGAATAGCAGAGCTTGCTGAAAATATGCTCTCTAGAACTTTCCAGAAATCTTCCCCTTAACGCTGTTTATGGGGAGGTTTTTTTTTTTTTTTGGTACCGGGTATTGAACTCAGGGGCACTGGACCACTGAGCCACATCCCCAGCCCTATTTTATGTTTTATGTAGAGACAGGGTCTCACTGAGTTGCTTAGTGCCTCGCCATTGCTGAGGCTGGCTTTGAACTCGCGATTCTCCTGTCTCAGCCTCCCTAACTGCTGGGATTACAAGCGTGAGCCACCGCGCCCGGCTTATGGGGAGGTTTATTAGCCAGTTTTTTGTTACTATAACAAAATAACTGAAGCAGACTGACTTTATAAAGAAAACAGCTTTATTTAGCTCACATTATTGGGTATAAAAGCCCAAATATCATAGTATAGGGTTGGTGAGGGTCCACCCATGGCTCTGTCACCACATGGTGATGGCAGTGCAGGAACACACATGGGTGCAAATGATCACAATGCCAGATAGGGAACAAGAAAGAGACCATGTTCTATAGTTCCTTCTGAGGGCACCCTCCCATTGACTTTAGGACCTTTCACTAGGCCCCATGTCTTAAAAATCTCAACACCTCTCAATACCGTCACCTTGTGTGGGGACCAAGCTCTCAACACGTGAATCTTTGGGTGATACTTGAACGATATCTAAGCCTTTGCAGGAAGTGTATAAGTAGAGGTATTCTGTCTCAAAACTACGTGAGGTAGGGTGCTAGGGGAAGTTGCTGGCTTACTGGCTGCTGCTGGCTGCCGTGTACTACGAAAGCTGGAAAATGGAGAACCTGAGGGTGCTTCAGGAGCTAGAGGTAAACTGCTACTAACTCATCTACTGGGGAATTCCAGGCGGAAGCTGCTGGCCACTGGGTGCTGCTGGCTACCAAGAAGCCAGGCACTGGAGAGGTCGTGAGCAGCAGGACCCTGTTGCTCAGCCCCTGCTGAGTGGGCAAAATGCTTTTCCTTCTTGCAGTTTCTCTCCAGTGCCCTCTGCTGGCAAAGTTTCGGTGACAGCTGGCAAAGGAAAGATATTTAACTATTTAATCCATTTTCACAGAACAGATATGAATAATGAATCTAAAGCCCAAAGGCAAAAATTGATAAGTCCCTGCTACCCCCCTTTGACCTATCAGCTACCATGTGCACTTTTCTACACCCTTGTTTTGTTGAATTCTTGTACAACAAAACAACTTTATGTCTAACAAGATGTAGTTTTCCTAGCTGGGCACGTGGCACATGCCTGTAATCCCAGCACTTAGGGAGGCTGAGACAGGAGAATTGCGAGTTCAAAATCAGCCTCAGCAAGGCGCTAAGCAACTCAGTGAGACCCTGTCTCTACATAAAACACAAAATAGGTCTGGGGATGTGGCTCAGTGGTCGAGTGCCCCTGAGTAGCTTTCCTTATAAGAGAAGAAGTTATCATCCTTTCCCCCAAATGAGGAGACATACAATCCATGGAGTCATTGTATCATCACTGTCTATATTAATTACTCCTCAATTTTAGTCATGACCTCACTGATATACTATTACCTAAAGGCTAAATTGTAAAATTAACTTCCAACAAATTCTATATAAAATAAAAATGGGCTTTTTAACTTGAGGCCTTTCCATTTATTGCTTCTTCACTTTATTTCTTGAGCTTTAGGAAGGCCAGCACATTAGCCCATGTGTTGGAGTGTTGACTCTATCTTTTCTTGTAACAGTTACAGTGTTTCTAGTCTAATTCCTAGGTCTTTGGTCCCCTTTGAGTTGATTTGTGTGGGGGGTGAAATATAGGGATCTAGTTTCATTCTTATACATATGGATATCCAGTTTTCCCAGAACTCTTTGTTTAAAAGGCTGTCTTTTCTCCAACATTTGGTTTTGGCACCTTTTTCAATTCTCAGATGACTGTATGTGAGTTTGTCACTGTGTCTTTCCTTCTATTGCATTGGTCTTCATGTCTGCTTTTATGCCAATGCCATGCTGTTTTTGTTATTATAGCTCTGTAGTATAATTTCAGATCAGGCATTGTTATGCCACTAGCATCACTCTTATTAATCAGTATTGCTTTAGCTATTATGTGTATTTTGTTCTTCCATATGAATTTTAGGTTTTTTTTTCTAGTTTTCTGAACAATGTCATTGTTTTTTGTTTGCTTGTTTTGGTACTGGGACTTGAACCCATGAACATTTTACCACTGAGCCACATCCTCAGCCTTATTTATTTATTTATTTATTATTTTGAGACAGGGTCTCACTAAGTTAATCAGAGCCTCACTTAATTGCTGAGGCTGGCCTCAAACTTGCGATCCAGGACTACTGAGAACTTGCCTAAGCCTACTGATCCACTGGGATTACAGGCACATGCTACCACACTCAGCACCACTGATATTTTGATGGAGATTGCATTGAATCTACATGATGATTTTAGTAATATGGCCATTTATTTTATCTTATTTGTTGATGGACTTCTTTATTTTATTCACTTATTTATATGCAGTGCTGAGAATTGAACCTAGTGCCTCATACATGCTAGGCAAGTAAAAAAAAAGAATGAAATTATGGTATTTGCTAGTAAATGGATGGGACTTGAGAGCATTATGTTAAACAAAATAAACCAGATTCAGGAAGACGAGGGTTGAATATTTTCTCTCATATGGGGAAGGTAGAGAGAAATAAATAATGAATAAAGGCAGAAATCTCATGAAAACAGAAAGGATAACAAGGGAATAGAGGGGAAGGAGATTCAGGGGGTAGGAGGAGGGATGGGAAAGGAAAGGAACTGTGAAATGAAATTGATCAAATTATGCTATATGTATGTATGTATATGTCACAACAAATTCCACTTGTATGTATTACCATTATGTACCAATTTAAAAAATAAATAGAAAAAATTTTAAAAAATAAATAGAAAGAATACCCGTAGAGAAGTGGAAGAGGATCCGGGGAAAGAGAAGTAAGGGGCAGTACTGGTGTTTGAAATGGAGCAAATTATGTTACATTCATTTATGAAAGTGTCAAAATGAACCCCATTATTGTGTGTGACTATAATGCACTAAGAAAATAAATAAATAAAACATAAATGGGAGGGAAGGAGGAAGAGAAAATGGCTAGCATATGCAAATAAATGCACATATGTAAGAAGAAAAAGAAAATAAACAAGGCTGGGGTTGTAGCTCAGCAGTAGAGCGCTTGCCTCGCATGCGTGAGGCCCTGAGTTCGATCCTCAGCACCACATACAAAGCAATAAAATAAAGACATTGTGTCCATCTACAAGTAAAAAAATATTTAAAAAAAAAAGAAAATAAACAAAGCTACTATAGTATTCATTTCTGTAATTGATCATGAGTCAGTAATTGACAGGTCTGGCTTCCTTTTCACTTTGACTCACCCAAACTTTCATTCCTGAAGGATCTGAGTCCTGTTTTTTTTTGTTGTTGTTGCTGTTTGTTTGCTTGCTTTTTTTTTTTTTTTCCAGTACTGGGGATTGAACCCAGGGGCACTTAACCACTGAGCCACATCCTCAGCCTCTTTTTGTATTTTATTAGAAACAGGGTCTCACCAGGTTGCTTAGGGCCTCACTAAGTTGCTGAGGCAATTCTCCTGCCTCGGCCTCCCGAGCTGCTGGGATTACAGGCGTGCACCACTGTATCCAGCTATCCTGCCTGTTTTTCGTTGCTATAGTTCTCCTTAACTTTGACTAGTAGGCATGGAAGTACTAAGAAGCATTCTAGATAACTAACTGTCTGGGTTGTACACATGGTCCTCCTTGCATCTATTGTGTAGTAACTGCCCAATTTCTACATGGTAATTAGGATCAACCACTTGAGCCAGTAAATTCATTCTTTTACCCCTCCTTCTCTCTCTCTCTCTTTTTTTTTTTTGGCACCAGTGATTGAACTCAGGGGCACTCGACCACTGAGCCACATCCCCAGCCCTATTTTGTGTTTTATGTAGAGACAGGGTCTCACTGAGTTGCTTAGCGCCTCGCCATTGCTGAGGCTGGCTTTGAACTCGTGATTCTCCTGTCTCAGCCTCCCTAAGTGCTGGGATTACAGGCATGTGCCATTGTGCCTAGCTTTACCCCTCCTTCTTTTGTTTATTTAATTGGAATAAAGAGCCCACAGTGTCCAAAATGTTTTATCTTCCAATTCGTTGGAATCATTGTTGCAGGTGCATCTTATTCCCTTTAGGACTAAGATCTGCAAACTGGCAAAGCTCAAAGTCACCAAGATAGGAAGGAAAAACTCCATGAGTGGATTATTAGTTGAAATAATGAGAGAAACCACACCAATTCTACCCCTTGGTTCTAGGACCCCTTTATTCTTAAATGCTGTGGGAGAGACAAGACTATAGAATGGTCTCTAACAAAGTATCTTCTATAAAATAGAATCACACCCTTTCCAGGTGTTGTTTCCCCACTGACATCATAACAGAGTCCTTGGTAAGCCATTCCACCTTTCAGTTAGGCCCGCTAGTTTAGGATGTTGTGGTTAATCTCATAGGCATGAACCTATTGCTGTACTTCCTTAACTGTGCTGTGAGTCCATGGGTCAGATGCAGTACTGCTTAGGAGAGTCTACAGATGGTGATGCTGGCACGGCCATTATGGGCACAACAGGGAAAACCATATCCAGAATATATATCTTTTGCTGTGAGGACAAGTCTTTTTCCCCCTCCATGATAGAATAAACCTAATACAATTAAACTGCTGCCAGGTGGCTGGCTAGTCCCCAGGGGAAATAGTGCCAAATGAGTAAATAAATTTTGTTCTCTCCTGATTAGCAGATTAGGCGTGTAGTAATAACATTAAGCATGCCATCCTTTGTAAGGGAAAGTTGCTGAGCCCAGGTGCAGTTACCATCCCCGCTACTGTGGCCTCTTTATTCATGAACCAGTTAAGCAAATACTGGGGTGGTTTTTGAAAGAGGCTAATATTTACGGAGCATGTCATTTTGTCCACTGGATTCTTTTTTTAAAATATTTTTTTAGTTGTAGGTGGACACAATATCTTTATTTATTTTTATGTGGTGCTGAGGATTGAACCTAGTGCCTCATGCATGCAAGGAAAGTGCTCTACCACTGAACTACAATCCCAGCCCTGTCCGCTGGATTCTTAAGAGTTTCCTGGATATCTTTTAAAAAAATTCTTAGTTGTAGATAGACACAATACCTTTATTTTATATATTTATGTGGTGCTAAGGATTGAACCCATTGCCCCAAGCATGTGAGGCAAGCGCTCTACCACTGAGCCACAACTCCAGCCCTCCTGTGTATCTTTTGATGGTCATTCACATGGGTCACAGATATCTTCATCATCTGTGCCCACTGGGAGAGAGCTATCCACTTATTTCTTCCCTGGACTTCTTTGTCACCAGTCTTCAATCCTGTTCCTTTGAAATCCCTATCCACATGTCAATGTAGATCCATATTTCTAGCCATCTCTCACTCCAGACATAGTGGACAACTAGATACATTGCTCTATGTTCTGTCCCCTGGCAAGGATTTTCCTTCACCACTGTCATTCAGGGTTAAACCTGTTTTCAGATGGTATCATCATATAATGCACACCAATTACAAAACAGGCCTCAGTTTTCTTAGTCACCTGGGCATAAGGAACACTCCATGATACCCTAAGCATGTATTGAAGGACAAGGAGCAGTGTCAGAGGAGTATGAGCTATCTTTTTTTTTTTTTGGTAAACTTTTTTTGGGGGAGTACTAGGGATTAAACTTAGGGGAACTCTCCAATTGAGCACATCCCTGCCCTATTTTGTGTTTTATGTAGAGACAGGGTCTCACTGAGTTGCTTAGTGCCTCGCCATTGCTGAGGCTGGCTTTGAACTTGTGATCCTCTGCCTCAGCCTCCCAAAGTGCTGGGATTACTGGCTTGTGCCACCACACCCAGCTATGAACTGTCTTTTTATGCAACTTACCAAAAAAAAAAAAAAACTTTCCCACAAAGAAAGCTCCACATCCAGGTGGTATCACTGGTGAATTTGACCAAACAGTAAGGAAAAAAATAACAGTTGTATACAAACTCTCCCAGGAAATAGGAGTGTATTAATTTTCCACTGACGCATAACAAATTACCATGAAATTGGTGACTTAAATCAATATGCATTTATTATCTCAGTTTTGGTAGGTCAGAAGTCCAGAACAACATGGCTATGTTCTCCATTCATGGTATCAGAAGGCTGAAAATATGCTTCCAAGGACTTTTTTTGCGGGGAAGTGGTACTGAGGATTGAACTCAGGGGCACTCGACCACTGAGCCACATCCCCAGCCCTATTTTGTTTTATGTAGAGACAGGGTCTCACTCAGTTGCTTAGCACCTCGCCGTTGCTGAGGCTGGCTTTGAACTTGCAATTCTCCTGTCTCAGCCTCCCTAAGTGCTGGGATTACAGGCGTGTGCCACTGTACCTGGCTTTTGCCTACTTCTTTTTTTTTTTTTTTTTTTTTAAATATTTATTTTTTAGTTGTAGGTGGACAGAATATCTTTATTTTTTATTTTTATGTGGTGCTGAGGATCGAACCCAGTGCCTCCCGCGTGCTAGGCGAGCATGCTACCACTGCGCCACAATCCCAGCCCCATTTTGCCTACTTCTTTGGCTTTAGTTGCTATGTACCATTTTCTATCACTCTCCTCCCTGGAGACGCACTGGTTTTTCTAGTTTTCAAAAATGTCATGTTTATCCCCATTTGGAGCCTTTACATTGGCTGTTCCCTCTTCCTTGAGATCCACCACTGATTTATACTTTTCCTTCTTTCAAGCAAGTCTTGTATGCCAAATATCACCTCCTCCTAGAGGCCTTCCTCTGACTACACCAGCTAAAAATATACCTTTCCCCCTCTACTCTATCCTTTCACTTTGCTTTATTATTCTTTCTTTCTTTCTTTCTTTCTTTCTTTCTTTCTTTCTTTCTTTCTTTCTTTCTTTCTTTTCTTTCTTTCCCTCTCTCTCTTTCTTTTCTTCTTTCTTTCTTTCTTTCTTTCTTTCTTTCTTTCTTTCTTTCTTTCTTTCTTTCTTTCTTTCTTTCTTTCTTCTTTCTTTGGTACTAGAGATTGAACTCAGGGGAGACAGGAGACAGGGTCTCACTGAGTTGCTTAGCGCCTCGCCGTTGCTGAGGCTGGCTTTGAACTTGCGATTCTCCTGTCTCAGCCTCCCTAAGTGCTGGGATTACAGGCTTGCGCCATCATGTCCAGCTGTTTTATTATTCTTCAGAGAAGAAAACATGTTACTCCTCAACATATTTGTTGTCTGCCTTCTCCATTAGAATGCTTCTTGAGGGCTGGGGTTGTGGCTCAGTGGCAGAGCACTTGCCTAGCATGTGTGAGGCACTGGGTTCAATTCTCAGCACCACATATAAATAAATAAAATCCATCAACAACTAAAAAAGAATGCTTCTGGACAGCAGGAATTTATGTCTGATATGTATGTTCATTGCTGCATCTCCAGCCTGTCACACAGGTGCACAATTAAATGTTTGTTGAATGAATGAATAAGCAAAAAGGGTATAAGCCATAATGAGGATTGGTGGGGACTGTGGGACCTAGAGAAGACATGTCTCACTCCAAATCATTAATATTCTTACACACACACACACACACACACACACACACACACACACACACATCAGTCTGCAAGCTAAGAAGTTTGGGCTGTTATTTGATGTCTGAACTTGTGAATATTAGAAAGCATTAATGGAAGCCTAGGATTTTGACTGTTTGACACCTGACTATGTTTTTTTTTTTTTTTACACAATATCTTTATTTTATTTACTTATTTTTATGTGGTGCTGAGGATCGAGCCCAGTGACTCATGCATGCAAGGCAAGCACTCTACCACAGAGCCACAGCCTCAGCCCAACCTGATTATGTTTTAAGGCTCTTCATAGCTAAAGATGATACCACCGGTTATGAGTGATGAGTCCTGCTTCTTCACATGTTAAAGTTTGAACATTAGAGAAACACATGGAGGCAAGCATATAAAGCAACATTTATTCAAAAAGGGGTAACATTGGCTTCTCCCAGGAGGGAGAAGGGGGCCACAGCTGGTATCCCAAGTACAGGTGTTTTGCCTTTGTATATGTCCTAGGCTTCCTTTGTTCTCCTGCTCTCTTCCCCTTAGCTCTCTCCTTCCTGCTTATGTGACTAGGCCCAGGAGATGCTCGGTGGGTTGGCCAAAAAGGTGAAAAGCAGATGGACACGGGTAAAGGGCCCAGGTGGAGTGATTTGGGAAGGAAGGGGATGTAATTAACAACTCCCAGTAGGGAGAGACAATCACTGGTACAGGTTACCTTAGCAACAGAGTGGAGCAGGGGCAGGCTATCCTGATAAGGGTGGAAGAGAACCTCTGAAAGCATTAACATTTCCATACCTCTCCAACTTCTCAGACCCAAATTGGCCTCCTTGATCCGACCTGACTCGGTTTACCTATCTACACTAACTGCCAGTCTAATTCTGGCTTCAAAGACCAGGAACATGAACATGCCCTGAGCTGAACAATTTGGATCTATTACTCTTTGCAATGGGAGAGAATGGACACCATGAGGAACTGTGGGGCATCTCAGGAAGAGGGTGTTAGAAAAGATGTATTGGCCTTGTGTTGGGTATTTGGGAGGAGGGTTTAAGCAAGTGAGGTTTTGTTCTAGATTAAATACTATCCAGAAGTGGGTTAATTTTATGATTGAGTATGATAATAAATCTTATCTAGGAGGGCAGACTAGAGATATGCTAAAGCTATAATTGGTCAAAATAAAATAAGCAGCCATTTATTTTAGTCAGGATAGGGGATGTTTGGTTATTATTATTATTTTTTTGGTACTGGAGAGTGAACTCAGGGGCACTCGACCACTGAGCCACATCCCCAGCCCTATTTTGTGTTTTATGTAGAGACAGGGTCTCACTGAGTTGCTTAGCGCCTCGCCGTTGCTGAGGCTGGCTTTGAACTTGCGATTCTCCTGTCTCAGCCTCCCTAAGTGCTGGGATTACAGGCTTGCACCACCGCGCCCGGCTCTGGTTATTTTTTTTGTTTGTTTGGATGATGTGTTCAGTCATGGTTATGGAGCGCTCTCAAATTTGTCTTGATCCATATTGGTCACAAAGCAACCTTGTCTGATGTCAACATCCTGTGAAATTGTTTGTGTGCAACAGGAGGACAGGAAGGCCAGCTGTTGAAGGTAGCAGCCAGATCCTGGAAGTCATGGGGTGCTGTTATCTTTGTGCACAGGTGTTACAAGATTACCTTGTTTAGCATGTCAGTTTGTTCTCAAAGGTATGGAGGCAGGCTAAGTTTGTATTTTTTTTTTAACTCAGGGGCACTCGACCACTGAGCCACATCCCCAGCCCTATTTTGTGTTTTATGTAGAGACAGGGTCTCACTGAGTTGCTTAGCACCTCGCCGTTGCTGAGGCTGGCTTTGAACTCGCGATTCTCCTGTCTCAGCCTCCCAAAGTGCTGGAATTACAGGCGTGTGCCACCGCGCCTGGCTGAGCATTGCTTCTTAATGTTATTCTTAGATAATTACTGTTGGTGTTGTGAAGGGGATCTATTTGCTATTATGTTTTCTCCCCTGCTATCTACCTCAAATGCATTGTGAACTTTTTCTTTCTTTCTTTTTTTCTTTTGCAGTACTGAGGATGAAACCCAACACCATGAAACCTCTGCATCATGAAATTCCCTACTTTGTATATCTCAAAAAAGGTACTGGAGCCAGATGTGGTGGCCCATGCCTATAATTCCAGGTACATGGGAGGCTGAGGAAGGAGTGCAAGTTGGTGGCCAGCTCGTGCAATTAGTGAGACCCTGCCTCAGAATAAAATTAAGTAGTTCAGTGGTAGAGCACTTGTCTAACATATGCCAGGCCCTGGGTTCAATATCTAGTACTGCAATAAATAAATAATAAAGTAATAAAGTTCTGTTGGCCACAGTGCCACCAGTTCCAGAGGCTGAAGCAGGAGAACTTGAACTCAGGAGTTCAAGATTGACCTGGGCAACCCAGGGGGACCCTGTCTCAAAACAAAACAAAACAAAAGCAAAGATATGAAACGCTGCTAGGATATTATAAATCACTATAGTGTAAGGAACACCCATGTACCCAGTACTACCCAGCTTAAGAAATAACCACCAATGAAGCCTTCTCATGTACCTCTTTCCCAGCTGTATTCTGTTCACTCTCACATCCCACTAATAGCTCATCCTGAACACTGCAGAATTTTGTCATTTTCATATTCTTCATACATATGTATCTTTTATTATTTTGCAACATTTTTTCCCCTTGTGAAGGGAATATATTTGATATTTACTGGAAATTGAACCCAGGTACTCACCCATGCTAGGCCAAGTGCTCTACCACTGAGCTACACCCCCAGATTTGTCCAGGCTGACTTGGAACTTGCGATCCTCATGCCTCAGCCTCCAGAGCAGCTGGGATTACAGACATGTGCAATTTTAGATACAGATCTGTCTAATTCCTTAAACTCTTTATCATTGATATTGCGTGTGTTGATATATGCAATACATTTTACTGTTATATGGATCCCATCACATACATTTTTACAATTAATTTACATTTGTATTGGACAATAAAAGTTCATGTGGATTATTATTTTGCTCATTATCACCAGGCCTCTTGCTGGACTGTTTCATTAACATTTTGTTTTTATTGGGTACTGGGGATTGAACTCAGGGGCACTCGACCCCTGAGCCACATCCCTATTTTCTATTTTATTTAGAGACAAAGTCTCACTGAGTTGTCTAGCATCTCTCTTTTGCTGAGGCTGCCTTTGAACTCTTGAGGCATCAGCCTCCCCAGCCACTGGGATTACAGGCATGCGCCACCACACCCAGCCTGTTCCGTTAACTTTTTTTATACCTTTATTTTTGTTTAGTTTTTTTTTTTATGTAGTGCTGGGGATCAAACCCAGTGCCTCATGCGTGCTAGGCAAGCACTCAACTACTGAGCCACAACCCCAGCCCTCCATAATTTTTTTCCTTATTGATGGAAATTACTATTTATTTATATGTGGCACTGAGAATGGAACCCAGTGTCTCACACGTTAGGCAAGTGCTCTACCACTGAGCCACATCCTCAGCCCTATTTTATTTTATGTAGAGATAGGGTCTCACCGAGTTGCTTAGCACCTCACCGTTGCTGAGGCTGGCTTTGAACTCGCGATTCTCCTGTCTCAGCCTCCCTAAGTGCTGGGATTACAGGCATGCACCACTGTGCCCAGCTCCATTATTTTTTAAAAATTTTTTTTAGTTGTAAATGAACACAATACCTTTTTTATGCGGTGCCAATGATAGAACCCAGTGCTTCACACATGGCCAGGCAAGCACTCTACCACTGAGCCACAACCCTAGCACCCCAGCTAATTTTTGAGACAGGGTCTTGCTAATTGCTTAGTGTGATCATGTTATATTTTTTAAGTATGCCATTGAATTTGCTTCCATTTCCTTCAGGGCTTTTCCATCTGTAGTCCAGTTTCCTCACCCCACTCTCAACCTCCAACCTGTGTATCTCTTTCAAATTTAAATGATTTGCCAGAGCTTTATTGTTTCCAAGAACTAGTTTCTAGTCATTCGATTCTAAGGTGTTTCTATTTGTTCTTTCCAGTGAACACTGCTGGACTCCCAGCCTTGTCTCAGGCCACCATCCCTTGCCAGGCCCTACCAAGTGAACTTTATTTTTTTTAAAAAAATATTTTGTTTAGTTGTAGTTGGACACAATACCCTTATCTTATTTTTATGTGATGCTGAGGATTGAACCCAGTACCTCACATGTGCTAGGCAAGCGCTCTACCACTGAGCCGCAACCCCAGACCCCAAGTGAACTTTTTTTTTTTGGTACTGGAGATTGAACTCAGGGGCACTCGACCACTGAGCCACATCCCCAGCCCTATTTTGTATTTTATGTAGAGACAGGGTCTCACTGAGTTGCTTAACACCTCGCTGTTGCTGAGGCTGGCTTTTAACTCATGATTGTCCTGTCTCAACCTCCCTAACTGCTGGGATTACAGGCTTGAGCCACTGCACCTGGCTCCCAAGTGAACTCTTAATGCCCTGACCTAGGTGGCTCTTACCTCAACCCCTACACAGCTTTAGGGTTTGATCTAAGGCCTCTGAGACACTGGGGAGCCTGCCCTGACCCTCTACACTGTGGGGTAATTCTGTGCACTGAGAGGCCCATTTTTTTTAGTACTGGGGATTGAACCAAGGGATGCCTTATATCCCCAGTTCATTTTACTTTTAAATAGTCTTTTTTCTTTTTTTTTTTTCAAACCCAATTCCCTTTTATTAGTCCAAGTTACCATCACATGGTTTGGTACTCAATAAAGGAAAACTTGTTCAAATAAGGTAACTGTTTACATCAAGTAGCAATATGAATAAATCCTTGGGAAGACCATCCATGGGGTTTACACTTTGTCAAGGACCAGTTCATTTAAAGTTGGTCTAAGTTCCTGGATGACATAGGGGTAGATTTCCTTATGAGGTCCTGCTTTGTCCTTAACAACCTCTAGGATACGAACAGCACTAGCAAAATCATTTAACCGTCTGCATGCTCGCAGAGCAGCATCAATGATTTTGGGTTCTGGAACCAGATCATAGCCAACAAGAGTGTTCATTCCTTTACGCAATGCCCAGGCATCTATATCTGGTTTGTTGAAGTATGTCACCCAGCGAGCATCAAACTCCTCGTCTGTCTCATGGGACCCATGGGAATAGCAGCGAACTGACTGGATTGCAACGGCGGGGCTGGAAGCCGGGGCAGAGTGCAGGAGGCCTCGGGGGCTGGTTCGGGTGGCTGCTGTTGCTACGGCGCAGCTGGCAGAGAGCGGTGCCCAGCATGATGGCAACGGCTGCGCGTGGACCCTTAAATAGTCTTGCTAAGTTGCTGCTGGTGGTCTTGAACTTGGACTCATCTCAGCCTCCCAAATTGCTGGAATGACAGGTGTGGGTCACTGCACCTGGCTGAGACCCCTTTTTACATTGCTATCTGTTACAGAACTGATCACATCTCCTCCCAACTAGAAGCTCAGTAACAGGATGGGGAAATTCAACAGTCTTCTTGGTTGTCAGAGCGGGACCAGGTAAAATGTGAATACTGAAAAGAAAATGGATGTCAGCCACTTGCATTAGGTCTAGGATATCAGGTTAAGCTCCTTCTCCTTTCCTACACTTTGAGACAAGGCCACAGTGAAATCTTTAGGAGATATCACCTCAGTGAATTAGAAAAACCACACAAAACAAGTAACACTTGGGGTTATTTTTCTAACTAAACTTTTATTAAATTATTTTTTTTTGAAAGCTGGAACCATCAAAGTCCTTAGATCAGTTTTAAGTGCTGGATGGAGTAAAAACCACAAGAGACTATTAGGTGATCTGTGAACAGACTGGCAGACAGGCAGGCAGATGACAAGGGAGAGACAAAACAAAAACAAACAGAACAGTCTTCTGGAGATCTAGTCAAATTCTTTGCTTTTTAAATTTTATTAGAAGTGAATTAAAATATTAATAAAGGGAATTGAAATTTTAAACTGAGCCACAGACTTCAGACTATTATAAAAGGCTCACCAAATAAAACAACCCTTGGGTCTCTGAAAATTTTGTACAACCTGCTGCAGTTTGTTCTTCTCAAGCTAGATGAAGCTTTGTCTGAGGCTGTGATCTCTCTCATCATCACCACCTCTAAGAACAGATCCCATTGTGAAAAAACAGATTCACTCCTCCCCAAATTCCTGGTGGCTGCTGTTCTCTTTTGACTGTGGGTAAATCAATTTTGAAGGAGGAAACTGAGGCAGTGGTGGAGGCAGGTGGGCAAGCTGGTGGGGCAGAGATGGTTTTCTGGAGAGTCCATTTGGATCTTTTCTCCAGATGTCTAATATGTGCTTAAAGAGTTTTTTTTTAAGTTTGAAAAAAACTCCATTGTGAAAAGTGAGTTATGAAGAGTGCTCTTTATTTGAAACCTCCACAACACAGACGCCAATCTTGTCTCGCATTGAATCATTAGCTGTGCACATCAACACATTCCAAGCACAAATTAAGAAATGCAAACAGAACAAAAAAATATATATATATATAATTTTTCCCCTATCCAAAGGTTTCAAGTCTCAATGCAGCAAATCCTTCTGAACACAGAATCTGAGGAGCACACTGTTCAAACAGTTGGGACAAACAGGTCCCTGCAAAGGCTACTGCCTTTGTTAACACATGGGGTGGGGATCATGGACGGCATGGAAAGGGGAGAGGAGGTGAGGAAAGGAGGGAGGAGGAAAAGAGAATGAGCAGGAAAAGGGGAACAGGTATGCATTGGGGAAGATGGGGCAGCTGGGACACACACATGGTGAGTTGGTGGATTTCATTTATTGGTTTTTGACATTTTCTTTCTGGTTCTTTTTAAATTTCCCCCCTCCCCAGGTCCAACAATGGTAGAAAAACCCCACAGAAGTGGGCAGGGCCTAATTAGGCCAGCCCAAAGCCTTCAGAGCACTCCTGGATGGCCAATAGTAGCATGTGACGGAGCTTTTCAAAGCTCTCATAGGCAGGCAGGTCCAGCTGATTAAAACTAGGGAAAAAAGAAAGGTCAGAAAAATAAATAAATAAAAAAAAAAAAAAAAAAAAAAAAAAAGAAAGGTCAGTGACTGAATCCTTGAGTTTCCACTGGCCCTCCCTCCCTGAGGAAGCCTACCCTACTTTGCTCTTCACTTCTTCTTCTTTTTTTTTTTTAAAATTTTTTTTTTTTTTCGTTGTAGATGGACACAATGTCTTTATTTCATTGCTTTGTACGTGGTGCTGAGGATGGAACCCAGGGCCTCACGCATGCGAGGCAAGTGCTCTACCGCTGAGCTACAATCCCAGCCCCCGCTCTTCACTTCTTGCTAACTCTGGTTTTGTCCCAGCCTGATATGCTTCTTTCTAATAATATGGCTCCAATACTGGTTATTAGGCCCCAGAAACATAAATCAGATCTTCCTACTCTTCCTTAAAACTTCTAAGGAGATATTCAGGATCACTAGTGATCTGACCTCTGCTGAGTTCTTTATTCTTGCAACTTCTCCTCGCTCCAGTCATGCAGAGCCCCAGAATATACTATTCCCTCCTGTGTGTTCACCTACCAATGTCTCCCCATCCCCTACTATGTGCTTAACCCATCTTCTTTTCTCAAACCATCACCTCCACAGAACCACCCAATTGTGAGCTACCTAAGGTCCAGATCTGGGCCAGATTTATGTTCCTAGCCTTGGGTAGAGGCCTGAAAGTCTGACTGTGCAACCTCAATGTGATTGCTGAAAAGGAGAAACCAAACCTTCCCTCTTACCATGTGTGAGCTGAAGGCAGGCGATCTGTGGATCTGTCATCTCGATGGATCTGAAACTTCTGAATGCCATTCATGCCTTCAAGGGCAGCAAAACCTTGCAGGGGCACCTTGGAAGTACCGGTGACAAACTGGAGGAACTTGGCACGGTCAGCTTGGTCAAAAGAACGCAATGCTCTCCAGAACCACTGGATCTGCAGGATTGGATAGGAGAAGCCAGCATTAGAAAAGAATTCCTAGAAAGCAGAGGAATGGAATTTGGAAAATAGAACTGGACTTGAAGTCTTAGAAAAACCCCTGCCACGGGATTGGATTTATTCCCTTCATTCATAAAACAGGCATAAACATCACCTGAAAATAATCTCTCAAAGAACAAAGTTAGGTATAGGTACATTGTCACCCATAACTCCCTTCCTCTAAGTGTATTGGTTTAATGGGCATCATACAAACTAGCACTGCTTAGGGTAAGAGAAGCATGTGGAGAGGGATGCCAGCAGCAGCTCACCTGAATAGAGTTGGACTGGTACTTGTGGTACTCAGTATTAGATTTCAGATCATCAATGTCAATGGTGGGCAGTCCTGATATGAGCAGTTCTAATTCCTGCTCAGTGAAGATAGAAATGAGGCGCTTTGGAATGATCTCATAGAAGCCTTCTAAGAAAGCCGCCAGCTGTTTGCGGATGGCTCCTAGAGAGAGAATAAGAAAGTCACACAACTTATGAACTCACACAATTGCTAGAGGTCAGAGATCCTCAATCTGGTTTCTGATGCTATTAGGATGCTGGTGAATCTTGGCTGCTGCACCTACCACTCTGTTTCTAGGCCCCCCTATAAGAGTGACTAAAGTTAAACGTTTTTGGTCAGGATTGTCTCCCTCTGCCCAAGACATGTGTGGCTGTGCCATAGGAGATAAGAACAAAAAAATGTGAAACGAATGAGAGCTGACCTCTTCCCATATTGAGCAACTGGAGATTTAAAGGAGAGTTTTCCTACCTGTCATTCTCATCTGGCACACCAGGTGTACATATTCCTTCTTATTCTCCTCTGTTACCAAGATGTTGGCCCCATTGGGTTTGAGGTCACGAACTTCACAGACTCCAAACTCTTGGACCTAGAATACCCCAAAACACCAGCCATACATATCAGGATTGATCTAGGATGCAACTAACAGAAAGCTGGGAACACACCCTCAAAGTCCTTGTGACGTCTTGGGTAAAGATTAGGCAAGTTCATAGCAAAATGACTTCTTTTTTTGGTACTGGAGATTGAACTCAGGGGCACTCGACCACTGAGCCACATCCCCAGCCCTATTTTGTGTTTTATGTAGAGACAGGGTCTCACTGAGTTGCTTAGCACCTTGCCATTGCTGAGGCTGGCTTTGAACTCGCGATTCTCCTGTCTCAGCCTCCCTAAGTGCTAGGATTACAGGCTTGAGCCACTGTACCTGGCTGCAAAATGCCTTCTTAAAACTCATTAGCTCAGGGGCTGGGGTTATGGCGCAGTGGTAGAGTGCTCACCTAGCACGCATGAGGCACTGGGTTCAATCCTTAGCACCACATAAAAATAAAATAAAGATATTGTGTCCAGCTATAACTAAAAAATATTTAAAAAACTCAGTTCATAACTCCACTGATAGGGAAAGGCTGAGGGCAGGAATGAAGAAAATCAGTCTTTGGTTCTAAAACCCATAAAGAAGGTGGAGAGGAAGAGAACCGTCAAATGAGAAAAGGGACCAGGGCACCGCTAAGGTATGTAACGTAACACAACATAATCTTTGTGGAGAACAATTTGGGGGAAGGACAACCCTAATTTTTGTTTCTCACTTATGTATATTTATATATTTTTTCTATAGTGTATTATTTTCAGGGATAAATAATTATACTGAGGCATTTTTTAAAAAATATTTTTTTAGTTATAGATGCACACAATATCTTTATTTTATTTGTTTTCATGTGGTGCTGAGGATTGAACCCAGTGCCTCACACATGCAAAGCAAGCGCTCTACCACTGAGCCACAATCCCAGCCCAGCATTTTTTAAAGGGAAATATCCTGGATTATTTTACCAATTCTGGTGTTTCTGCCTGTGATATCTCATACAAATGCCCACTGCTCTCAGCCTAACTGGGCATAGGGTGTTGGGCTTTATGGAGATGTGTCCTCAGAACTCTTGAAAGATTGCCAAGTGACTGGCTGGGATATGCTGTGGTCACAATCTCCTGACCTACCTCAGTGCTGAAAGTGAGGTCATAGCCTAGTGTGGAAACATCATTTTCCAGCAGATAAACTAGTCCCTGGTAGAAGTGGTAATCTTCACTCTCCATATCTGTGTATCTAGAAAAAAAATAGGCTTGTGGGTTGGTGGTGGGAGGAGAAGCAGCACAGGGATGGGAGAAAAGAAAAGGACCTGATCCCCAGAGCTGAAGAAAGTACTAGGATTCCCTCACCTGACAGACTTGCCCAAGATGTGTTTGTAGAAGGAGCGAGTAAAGTAGCACTCCAGGAGGCGGTTATCATATACAGCTTTGGCCACAATGCGTCCAACAAACTTGAAGTAGCTGAGGTGGTTGGGGTTGCAGTGGGAAGATGGGTTAATGGTGTAGGTGACTCGATCACCAGGTGAGGTACGGAACAAGGCATACATAGGATTAAACATCTCTCGAGAGATGATCATATACCACTCTCGCAGGAGCCCCCCAGCATCCTGCCCTTCTTCTCCTTCAAATACTATATACCTGCATAAAAAAGCAGAAACAAGAGTTGTACAGAAATCCCAAGACAGATGCATCTATTTGGACAGCATTATATGTGCAAGGGAGAGGGTGTGAAACAGACTTGGGAGTGTGGTGTCAGATAAAGAGGTGAACAGAGATTACCAGTAGAACTCTGGGAAGACCCTCTGACCCTCTGTGTGATTACATGAATGGTGGACCCAGGTCATAAGGGAAGAATTATCACAACTCCATCTCTTATCTCACCAGCTCCTATAACTACCAATTTCCTCTAGGTGGCTTCAGAATCATCAGTTACCCATTTGGTGGAGGCCATTCTTGCATACATTCTTCCCAACCCAAGGTACCATTTGCTCCCCAGCAGGTTCCCCAATCCTAGTGTAACAACGGTGAAAGCTCTCATCGCAAAACCTCAGGTGTATCCTTACAAACACCAATGAGTTTCTAGTCTGTTTAGGAATTGTGCAGTTCAGCCAAAGGGGAAGCCAGCAGGCCAGACCCAGAAAATGGAAGGTAGTTCAGTGAGATTATCTAAGCCAGATTCCTATTGGGGAGGACAGGAATTCCCTAAATGCCCTAAAGTTGAGACCAAAATAAATCACTGTCACTGTGTAGAAAGAGCCCTGCCCCCACCAATCTTGTCTGTTCTCTGTTCTGGGCTCTTACAATCGATTCTTCATTTCTTCAGGGGATTTGCGATGAAGCTCACGGTAGGAGTCTTCAAACACATGGTCACGGCGGACATGCACAGCCATGTCTTCTTTCCGGAGCCCCTCATCCAAACGTTCCAGCTCTTGGCGGAAATATCTTGGGAGGTAGGAGGAAAGGAAGGAAAATAGGATTTGGGATGGCAGAGGAAATTCCATTTGTTTGATCAGGATGAAAATCCCAAAATGGCATTCTCTCCATCCTCCGATCTCTGCTCCCATGTCCAGTAGGTGGGAGAGGTAAATCATGTGTTACTAAGTTGAAATTTTTCTTATCTCCACTGAACAATGGCCCACAGAGATTACGGCATGGAATTTCTGCAGCAAGCAGGTAAAGATGTGTATGAAGGAGGAGAGGCACAGTGATGACTCCAGAGATGCCGTGCAAGTGTACCACAGCCATATGCACCCCAGCACAACTCCAAAGAATGGTACAGGACTTTAGAAAATCATGTGGTTCAAAAATCATGTGGCTCTCATTTCACCGATGAAGAATGGAGATGGGTGGGGAGGGATGGAGAAGGCCAGGGAACATTTAGGGTATAATGAGTGGCACAGCTGAGTCTCTTCCCTCCCCACCAGCACCATTCCATATGCTGCCAACAAGAGAAACTTCTGGGCCCAGGAGAAACTTTGGCTCCTTTATGGGATGGGAGATACAGTTTGGGGAGTTCCTCTCCCCCATCAGACTCCAGAGCACATACTTGCGCTTGACATCAAAGTCGAGGACACGAATGTAATCTACCAGGACAGCGAAAGGCCCATCAGCAAGGTGGGTGGTGGACTGCCGTAGGATCTGGTTTAACACAGTGCGGTGAGTCTCTGAGGGGAAAAATGATAGAAGGATCAGTATATTATGGGTCCCAGAAAGGTGCAAAACAGCCCATCAGCCAGCAACTCTCATTTCAGGGTCTCAATTAGAAACCAGACCAGGGACCAGTCTTGAGGTATGAACATCAGTCTGAGCATTTATATATCAGCCTGAGTTGCTATGGCCTCAGGATAAGGTCCAACTCCCTCAAACTAGCATAAAAGGGCTTCCAGAGCAGATCATTTTCTCCCACACACAGATACAAACACATGCACACATTCCCTCTTTGCTGAACAGGTTAAGCATAAAATATGTAAAATAACCCTGCATATAATAAAGCCCTTTGAATTGGGGGGGGGTGTCTGAGAATTCCCTGTACCTGCAAAGCGAAGGAACTTCTGTGTGTCAGGGGGTAGGCTTGAGGAGATGTGCATAGACGAGGGCTCCCGGGAGAAGAATGGGTCAAGGGAAGAAGGGGTGGCTGGGGTTAAGGGAGCAGGGGAGAGTGGAGGAGGTTCATCCTTGATGTGTGCCAGCTGGCTCTCACGGGTGTCACGGACAGGAGGTTTGCTCTCCCTCTCTGTGGCATGAACCAGAAAGAAGGCCTCGACGGCAGGCTGTAGCACTAGGGGTGCAAATGAGAAGGAAGCAATGCTTTATTTTACAAACTTCAACATACAAGCTCTTTCACCTTCATATAAACAAATCATAAAAACAGTATGGAAGAAGAAATCATAAAAACTTGCAGAAAAATATAATGATAGAATAAAGCCACAGAGAAGTCAGCATTTTCTTGAAGCCAAATAAAAGTGGTATAGGCAACCAGTTATAAAGATTCCCCTGATTTAAAAAGTCAAACAGACCCTAGCTCTTAAGAGAAAAATCAAATTTTGGGGGGTAGGGTGCTGAGGATCAAACCCAAGGCCTTGTACATGCTACGTAAGCACATGCTCTATCACTAAACTACACTCTCAGCCCCAAGAGAGAAAGGAAATCTTTTCATGATACTGAGGCCAGAGAAAGAACAACTCTCCTTTGATTATACTACAGAGACACTGAGGGAAAGGACTAACTTGGAAGGAAGAAACTTAAGCTGACAGAAATGGTCCCTTATCAGACTGGGGGGTGAGGGGGGGAATGATGACCTAGGCCCTCAGAGCACAACTCACCTAGCACCGCATGCTGGTCATGGGATTCCTCCAGTTCCTTTAAACACTCCCCCAGCATGTCCCACAGCTCATCCAGGCTCAGCTGCTCACTGAGCAGGGGTAACTCAGGTGGCCTCTCCTCTTTCTCCTTCTCTCCCTGTGGGGTTCCATCTGAGGCTACTGGGCACACAGAAGATAGAGTCAGAAAGCCTTCGAGGTGTCTCCCCAACTTAAGAGTTGTTTCCCAGCCCAAATGCACAGGCTACTAGACAGACCAAGTAGACTGGACTGTTGGCCACAGAGTACTACTAACTGAGCAACATCTCAAAGCAAGGTCTAGTCCTGCACTGGTTGGCATTTAATAAAATAACAAATTCGGTTCCTTGGTTGCACTAGCCACATTTTAAGTGCTCACTAGCCACACGTGGCTAGTGGTCATCTAGTTTAGTCTACTCATTGCCACATTAGTTCCCAGAGAACCTGTGGGTAAGTTACCTAAGGGCAATGCAACAGTGGAACTCTGGATAGTTGCCTTCCAGTTCACAAAGTATGTTTCAGGACATTATCCTCATTAAATTCTGACAGCTGCCCTTGGAATCAGGCTGCTTTCTCCCTAATTTTTCCCCAAGGGACAGGGCCAGGACTTAGAAAACATCTTTTTGACTCTAGTCCTAAGCCTTTTGAATTAGTCATCTTGTCCTGGGACAGTTTAAAACCCCAAGAAGCCATGGTGCAACGGATGGATCCCCATGGATGGTATGTTTCCTGGTACCCTTTGGGGGCTTATTCTGAATTCTGCTCAGTAGCCAAGCAGCAAGACCAGCCTCATCTTCTGGGTGGGAGAGAAGCAACTGCTTCCTCACCAGCCCTTCCCCCCTCCCTCTCCCTTTCTATTCCCACCCCCACCACACCCTTGCCCTGCTTAGGCTTCTTCCTGACCTTTGCTTTTCATCCTCTACCCAAATCCTGACTATTCTTCAAGGCTCTGACAGCCCTAGGTTTGAATCCTGGCTCTGGCACTTGCAGATCGTGTGACCTTGGGTAAAAGAAGATGGATAGAGAACATGGGAATAATATCTACCTCCCAAAGTCCTGATGAATAGTAAATGATTTAATACAGCATTTTTTAAAAAATGGGTGTCCTATGAGAACACAGGAATGTGTTCAAACAGTGTCCAAAATTATTCTATGTACAACTTTGAGAAATGCCACTAATAATAGTCTTCACCATGTGCCAGGTACTTCACTAAGCACTGTATATGTATTAACTCATTCAATCCTAACAACTGTGAACATCCCTATTATAAACAAGGAAACTGAGGCTAAGAAAGATCTGCCTCAGGTCCCAAAAGCTAATAGATGAGGGAGTCAAGACTTGAAACATATGCTGTCTCCATGTATAATACCCTATCATAGTTTCTTTACTAAGGAATCTCAGGTGTCCTTTGGTTGTTAATACTTGTTTTAGTATTTACAGAGACCAGTGTTCACTGGAAAAAACGGGATTAACACTTGAGTTTATGTATGCTGGAAACAGGAGATCCAGCAGATATTCTGTAAGACTGGCTCTCCCTTCTGCTGGGCTGGAAAGAGGAAGTAGTACTGACCAATGGACTGAGTATCTTGAGCACTGGGAGATGGCTGATCCACATCCATGGGCGACTCCTCTCTCCGGACAGATGCCTCTGACTGGCTAGACTCCGACTGGATAAAAGGGAGACAAGTCCACTTTATAAAGGGTGCAACTCTGCTTTCCTCAGGGACAGGCTAGAGGTTGGCTCTTCCACTTCTTATATATGGAGTTTAGAATGATGCTTCTCATGTCTGGTGACAAAACTCTGTAGCATTCCAGGACCAAAGAATGGCTTTCCAACCTATTCTGCTGTCCTCCACTCTGAGCTTGCAAATGTTCTACAGAGCTCCCGGGATGCCTGCATTTCCTATACTCTACTCCATTTCTGTGCCCAGTCAGACACATGCTTCCTGGATATACATTTCAAGTCTTCTTCTGGGACAGGTTTGTGTGTGTGTGTGTGTAAACTCATATGGGCTAAAGGTATGCATGCATGTTCTTTGTTTCTATTTGTTCAAGTAGAGAAATTAGTGTGACATTTCAGGGCGGATTATTTAAAAAGTCAACATCTGTCTTATCAGATGATAGGAATGAGACTGGGCAGAAAAATAGCTATTTTCCCTTTCTATCCTGCTGGAGTCACTGCCCCCAAATGCCTGGTATGCTCAATGAAACCATACTGTTTAACAGTAATTCCACATAAAGAAAAACCAGGCCTCAGGACATCTTTATTCCCTGAATCCTGAGAGGGTAACTTTAAAGACAATGAAAGCGTGCCATAGCATATTTCAAAGCCTGTGCTGGGTCCCCAACTAAGCCAGCTACTTAAGTACCTGAAGGTTCCTCCTAAAGTGCCTAAGTGCCTAGGTACCAAGGGATTAGAGAGAACAGAGGCAGAGGCCTGGGTAGAGAGAGCAGCCATAAACAGAAATGGCTATGTGGGTTATGTACCAAGCTTGGGGGACTTTCAAGAGTAGGATTCCTGAGATGCCTCTGATGTTTCTGCATTGTTCCATGAGACTGAAAAAAATCTTTACCCCACATCCCCTCAGAACCCGACACTTAGCATTAGGCAGTTTGCAAAAGCGCCACTACTGAATGGATAGCTGGGAGTGGGTATGATGGCCAAGCTTTAAATCAAACCAAACTTCAAACCAAACCAATAAACCAATCAACAAACAGTAAAGGAAAACACCAACAGAAAATAACGCTATTGTCCAGAAGCATTCATATAGCAAACTTAATGCAAAAGCATACAAGGTAAGGGCAATGGAACCCCACTGATGACATGGTGGGGAGAGGGGAGAAGACGAATGAGGGGCCACAGGCATCATGCTAACCGTTGCTGCTTGTTGCTGTCTCCGCGCCCTTTGACCCTCACGTACCATTTGTATAATGGCATCAGCCTCAGCCTCCAGCTGCCGAACAGCTGCCTGGATGCTGCTAGCTGAGCCTAAACCGGAGGAACCTGGGAGAAAGAAAAAAAAGGAAGGCAACATATAAAATGTAGGAAGAGGGAATGCCCAATACTCTCTCTCCTATCTCCTGGGCTGCCACAGGGCATCTTGTTGAGGTTTTTGAGCTTTAGTTCAGGCAGCTTGAGAATATTCATCATCAAGCACTAAAGATCTACTGTTACAGATAAGGACAGGGGCATGGTGTTAGACAAATGGATGGTGGCATGTGAGGAGGGTTCTGTGGGACAAGAGGAAAGAGAGAAAATGATGTGGCAGGCTATGGCTGAGGCAACATGGCTATAGTGTTTTAGTTAGGAGTGATCAAGGAAGCAGAAAGGAAGTGCACACCCAGTGAGTTAAGTCTTGTTCAGCAAAAGGTTGGTCCCCAATTTCCTTGCCAGATTTCTATTGCCCTTTAATTCCCACTCGCCTAAGCAATTTCCTATGCAGACAGCTTGAATGAGATATAAAATACAGCTATCAACATCCTGACACTTACAAAAAAAGAATTAGTGGTTTCCTTTAGGAAATGTCAAACAGGAAAGAAACAGGACATTGAGCCCTGCCCTTCCAAGGACTCTGGGTTTTCCACCACCAACCCTGCCCCTCAACTGGACACTCTAGTTCCATACCTAGCCTGCCTGTCTGCTTGGCTTTCTTGTTAGCTCGGCGTGTGTCGTCCCGGAGTTGGATGATGACCTGTAGTACCCTCAAGAAGAACTTCTGGGTAGATGTCTTGGATGTCAACATGGACATAGAAGGCAGCTGGAGCTCCCGGCCACCCAAGGGTCGCTTCTGAGATGCCACAATTACCACATTCTCAGCCATGTCAAACCTGGATAGTGTAAAGGTGGCTTGCATATATTGACAACATAAAAGCATTAACACTCAGAGCAAGCAGGGCTTTCTGGTGTCAACCAGAGGGGTAAGAAAACTTAGAAGGAAATCTTACAAATAGGGCAAATCAGAAAAAAATCAGGTCAACTGTATATAGGACAGACAGAAAAACGGCCCAGAGAAAGAATATGGAACAGGGAACCAGCAAGAGCCACCTTTTAGAATGTCCCAGAGCCTAGCCCACAGCCAAAATGATGGCTACCACCCACCTGCTCTGCATTTTGCCTTTTAGCTTGGTGGTCTGTGGTTGCTCCTCAGGCAGGCCATCAGGAGAAAGAGTCTCACACTGGGCTCGCCTTTGCTGTTCTAAGTTGTATTCTCGTAATTCAGCCAGCAGGGTACCTGGGTAGACAAAGGAATTACCAAGTGTTCAGAGACTTCCCTTATGCAGTAGCTCAAAGCAAAACTTTTCCAGAAAATCTGTGCAGGCCACCCTCAGTGCAGAGAACCCAGAATGAATAGGGAACTTGCTTTGTTTAGTAGCTTTTTAAAAATTAACAGCTCATTTCAACCACATGGTGACTACTGATTTAGCTGGTCTCAGGAATCTACTGTATCTACACATAATACATCTTGGTGTAGAAAAGAAAAAATGTCTCTTTTGGAGTCAGAAAGACCATGGTCTATGTCCTGTATATCTCTTGAACTTACTGAGATTTTGTGGTGACCTCAGGTAAATTCCTTGACTTCATTCCCAGTTTGCTTATGCATCTCAATAATGAGAGTAACACTGCATAACCTCTTAAAGTGGCTGTGAGAATGAACTGTATGGTGAAGTGCCTAGATGGTATCTGGCCCATGGGTGTTGAATAAGTCAAGAAAAGTTAGAGGCTGGAGGCCAAATTCTTTCAGGAAGAAACTTGTAATTCTAATGCAACAAAGAACACCCTGGATCACACACGCCAGCCAATGCTATCATCTCAGCTTCAGAAACATTTGTGGGAAGAAGATAGATAACTAAATAGGGTGACAAGACTTTAGGGAGATCAAAGGTTGGGATGGGAATGGGAAAAGATCAGAGACTTTTTATGTTGAAATAAAATCTGGTTTTACTCCTTGGTCCAATCACTATCATTCTGGGTTTTAGCTTTCCTCTCAGTAAAACAGGGAAGAAGGCAATGTAAATAGATGATTCCCAAGTGTCAGAATTTTTGCATTGCCAAAACTATACAAAAGCCAAGGGCATTATTCTGACTCCACAATTCCTGAACTTGAGTGTAGTGCAGGCATATGTTTGAGAGAGTGCCATGGAGCTCTTACAAGTGTTGAAGTAGGCTCTGCTGTTCCCATGCATCCACTTGTCCCTTTGCTAAGCATGGATGACCAACCACATGCCAGGCACTGAGAGTAGAGAGAGAAGCCCAGCTTTGCTTTCAAATGGGGGCTATGCTATGGGTGCCTAGTACAGTCTAATTCAGACTGGGGGATTGAATAATGCTTCCAGAAAAGGAAGATACCTAAGTGGAAAGTTTCAGAAAGAAGGCTTCATGCCTGTTACTACCTATCTGTTTACAAAGGGTATATCCCAGATGACGGGCTCCATTCAGTAGCAGTTTGAGAACTGTGTCGCGGGTCCCAGGGTCCCCCCTAGACAGTTGCAGTAACACATTTGCTGCATCCTCCAGGCCTTCTTCAGAACAAGAGTGGGATGTCAACACCTAGGAAAAAGAAGGGAGAAGGGGTAAGGCACAAGCTGAGAACTCGTACCACGCCCACCCTATGTACCCTTTCTTTCAAACCTTGGCAGGTCATAAAAGCCTGGACTCACCTCTACAGAGAGCTGTAGCTGGTTTTCAGTGAGGCCAGAGGATACCATCTTGAAGTCTGTAGCACTGCTGCCTCCTTCACCCACCTTTGCTGGAGATTTGCTGCTTTTAGTAGTAGTAGACGCTTTGAGGAAACAGAATGCCATTAAGTCTCTGTGACACAAGCCAGACTTTAAGTGAAAGTAGTGAAAATGAAAATCCACCCATTGGAGCAAATCTTAATGACCTGGGAGGACTATGCCTTCTAAGGTGACAACCCTAGGAGTATTTATCAACTATTTTCCTATTACCATAGCTGCTCCCCTCACATTCTTTGAATCCTACTTCTGCAGATAATTCTCAAGTTATCTGCTATATTCACTGGGATGATCTGGCTATCCTGATTCACACTGCATCCAGCCTACTCTTGAACTACATCCTATGAGAAGTGGCCCCCTCAACTAGGCCCAAAGGCTCAGAGCTCCTTGAAGACAGAAGCTTTCTTTCTCTTCTCCTTTTGGTGCCTAGCCTGGGAATCCACATTCAGTGAATACCTGTTGCTCTTCACAGGAGTGCCTGTTTGTGTGAGAGAGGGAGGAAAGAAGGGGAAGAGAGCGACATACAGAGAAAACAAGGCAGATGAGGGTGAGAATGAGCACACTGCCCTCATACATACAATCCAGGGAGGATCACCTGGATGGAGGAGTAGGGAGGTGAGGTGGGAGCCACAGTACACACCCAAAGCCCCCAGACTAAATCTAAACTTACTTGAAACAGTAGTGGTAGCAGTCGTGGGGGTAGTCACTGTGGTCGAAGCAGCTACGGCAATGGTGGAAATAGCTGTGGCAGCAACCAGAGCTGGAGCAGAAGTGACAGGGGTGGTTGCAGCAGGGGGTGTGGGTGTGGTGGTGGCAGTGGTGGTGGTAGAGGTGGTTGAGGTGGCAGTAGTGGTGGAGGAAGCACTGCTGCCAGAATTAGCCTGTGCTTCCGACACTTTGTTTTCTGGGAGAGCAATTGAGATGAGAGAGAGGAGTCGGAGGAGTTTCTCCGTTAAGAGAGAGCTCCGGCGGATGACTGGGTGTGACAACATGTTCATGAGTTGCCCCAGTGGGGAGGCCTCAAGGCTGTATGGGGAGGTTTCCCCCTCACCACCAGCGCTCACTGGCACTGACTTCACGGAGTTCTTGCCTTTCCGGCTGACATTCATGTTGTCTAGTTTTACCAGTAAGTCCCAGAAGTCTGTGCAAATGCCACTGCTAGTGGACTGTGAAGAGCATGGGCTGCAGGCCTGCTTACTGCCCCTCTCCCGATCACTCTCACAGTTTGTTTCTTTGGTCCGCTGCTGTGTGAAGTGGCTGGGAAACACCTGCCAGGAAAAGAAGGATAGGCTTGGTCTAAGGGGTCTCCAATAGAGGTTTAGCCCTACCAACAAGGAAGGACAACTAGGTCCCAGACTCTCCTCTCCTTTGGATAACTACAGTAATAAGGGGCAGATGGCATATAGTTTTATCCAAAAGATGGTGAAGCAGCCTAGAGAAACAAACAAGGGCTTTGTGCAAGACTGAATAGCAAATTTTTTGAGACTCAGTCTCAGCGCTTTTATAAAATGGGGAAGATGATGGCACTGCTTGCAAAGTTGAAAATAAATGAGATAATGTATTTTGCACAGTGCCTGACACAAGGTAGGTCAAGACATGGTAGCAATGCTTATTATTCAAAGAAGAGTGACTGGATCAGCACTAAGTTCTTGGTCCAGCTCCATCACTTCCTAATCACATGACAAAGCCACTAAAATGTTCCGAATCCCAGCTTCTTCATCTGTAAAATGAGTGTCACGGCAGACTGCTGTTTTGATGACTGAATGAGATATGCATAAAAATTACAAAGAGAGAAGATTAAAAGTACCCTATGGTTATTTATTGGACAATTTCCCAATACAGAAACAATACAGGGCTTGACACAAAAAAGGAAGACTTGTGTCCAGATCTCACCTAGGCTGTTGCTGCCACCCCTGTTCCATCCCCAGGGACTGAGTTCCTTCAAGCTCCTCACCTTGGCCAATTGAATCAGTGTGTCCAGAACGTGTCTGCAGACAACAGGAGCAGCCTGGGGATGGATGTGGACAGTGGAGCCACTACTTGCATGCTTCTCAGTATGTTTGCGCCCCCCTGAACGCTGGATCTGGAATATATTAGTCCTACAGCCTAAGGCAGCATCCATGGATACTGACAGCCAGGAAAGCTGGTTGGAGCTCTTGGACTCCATCTTGTGTAGTAGGTCCAGGGGACGGTTTTCATGGCTGCTTGACCCACAGCTCTTGCTTGACTTTTTGCCCTTTTCCTCACTTGTGGAGAGCTTGGGTGTTTCAATGCATAACTCACTCTCACTGCTGCGTTGTAAGATGGACAGTAGGCTGCGGATCACCCAGTGGCGGGTCTGGGCATGATAGCAGAGATTTCTCAGTACTCGGTGTAGGCGGCTAGTATTGAGCTTTGGCTCATCCACGAAAAGTAGGACCAAGAGACAAGACAGGGCTTCATGGTCCAGAAGAAGCCGTCCTCGGAGGCGGAGGAGAGTGTCCACATTACTGCCAGAAGGCCTAGAAAGACAGTGTGATTTCTGAGTAACACTTAAGCTAGAATTCTAGGATGAGACATCTGCCCAGGGGAGGGGAATGAGCTGGATATCTCCAGGAAGACTAAAGAAGGAGGGTGTTCACAATAACTTCTCTTTATGTGTCTACTGTGTATCAGGCACTTTTCTCCAGAGCTGCTGGATAGCCAAGAGAATCACTCATTTTTGAGAAAATGAACTGGAGGCTCAACCAAGTTAAGTGACTACTACAGGGAAGAGACTCCAGCCCAGGTCTGTATTATTCACTGATTGGTAAAAATTGGACTACATTGAAGTTTAGGAGATAATGCTTATTTTTGCCTTCTCAAGACTACCAGAGGGCTGCCTGCCTTATAGGAACTAATCTTTCCCTTCATCTTCAGGCACGTTGGGCCCACTCTATTTCGGCTTAGTTATTAACTTCTCTCCAACCTCTCCAGCCTAAATGATGCAATCTGAAGGTAAGTGGTTTGCTATTTTCCTCTGCATGGAAGAAGGTAGCTTCTTATTAAAAACCACTTCACTAGTGCCTGCTGCCATCCTGCTTTTGTGATTCTGGTTTTCAGAAGCTAGACTGTAACTCAAAGGTGTGGCTTTACGAGGTGGGAGGTTCAAAAATCTGAGTCTCCTGCCCATGGAAGAAAATAGCCTAAAAGTGGTTATCCAGCATGCTTCTTGAGACTTCAGTTTCTCCACCTATAAAATTAAGGGAGTTGGACTAACGAACCTGAGATAGTATGGCATGAAGTGAAAAAAGAAAAAAAAATACCGGTTGTGGCTGCTGCTACCCCCCATTTGGAAGGTGCCGCCTCTCTGCACAGCAAGACGAGTATACTGGACTCCACGGTTGCCACTCAAGCGACTGGTAAAAGCTAGTAGAAAAGAAAAAAGAAACTGAGATTGGGGAAGGGAGGTGGCAAGTTGGTTCTAGGTAATACAAAGAGAAGCAAAAAGAGGCTCATCTAGGCAAAGTTAGATATCCCAGAACCCTCCCCCTTGCCTCCCTCTGTACCTGGGCTTCGGAGAATGGCGGAGAGTGCAGAAGTGCTGCTGTGCCCAAACAGACGTTCATGCATGAGCTGTCGTTGCCGTGCTTCCTGCTCTCGTCTCAGGGCTTGAGCCTCAGCTGCTATGTCAGGTGGCATCACGGCCAACACACTATCTTCCATGTCCTCCAAGACACTACGGCGCAGGTCTGAGGGCAGAGTCTGGATGAAGGTCACAGGGTCCATGGGGGTGTCAGAGTTGGCATTCTGGGCTAGTTCCCGTCGCTGTTGCTCAGCTCTCTGCTGTGCCAGCACCTAGGGGACAGAAGTTGTCAATGGGGGCCCTCCTGCTCAGGCAGCTTGGCCCTACCATCTCCCCGCTCACATACTTCCTCCTGAATGGCTGGAGGCAGGGCAGCCAGGAACTCAGGGCTCACTTCAGTCACACCAGGATTCCCCACCACTGCAGGAGCTGAGCTATTTGTGGAGGGGGCACTTCGGGTTGGTGGACGGATACCCAGCTGGTTCTGGAGGACTTCCCGACGGATGTCATCAGGCAGAGCAGCCAAAAATGAGGGGTCCACACCTTCGGGGAGACTGATACCTGAGGGAGATATAAGATACGAAGGACGCACACTTACTACTGATAGCCAAGATATATGAAAACAGAAACCCATGTCACTGCTTTAAGAAGTCAGCTTTGTATATTTTCACTAATTCCCATTCCCTAAGCTCAGCATACCTCTCATGCACCATGTTTTTTGTATATATAGTCACTGAACTTTTTTTTTTTTTGGTACCAGGGATTGAACTCAGGGGTACTCAACCACTGAGGCACATTCCCAGCCCTATTTTATGTAGAGACAGGGTCTCACTGAGTTGCTTAGTGCCTCGCCATTGCTGAGGCTTTGAACTTACGATTATCCTGTCTCAGCCTCCCTAACTGCTGGGATTACAGGCGTGAGCCAACGTGCTCAGGTGTCAGTGAACTTTAATATAGTCTCTAGACTTTAATAAAGACCTTACTATCCAGATATCTAGACATTACTACCACCTTAATGGTTTGGACAACTGTACCCCAAAGATTCATGTGCTGAAGGTTTTGTTCTCAGCCCATAGTGCCAGTGGGAGATGGTTGGATCTCATTGAGTTTTCTGGTCATATAAAAGTATGTGCTCTTGAAGGAGATACTGTAATGCTGGTTCCTCCTCTTCCTTTTTCTGCTTCCAGGCACCATGTGGTGAGCAACTTACTTCACCATGTGTTCCTACCATCATGTACTGGCCTCACCACAGGGACATAAGCAGTGGGGCCCAAATGACCATGGATTGAAATCTCCAAAATAAATGTTTCCCCTTTTAAAATGGATTACCTTAGGTATTTTAATAGAATGGAAGACTAGCAGAATACCAATGAGGATCAGAGAAATTAGTAAAGGTCATATGTCATAATGTTAGGAAGTGTCATAGTGAGAGAATGAGTGAGCTAAGTTCAGTTTGATTTCCCAAATTAGCTCATTCTATTACACTATACCAGCATCCCCTCACTGCTAATCCTTTCCCCACATATATGCTCTCCACCTGGATGAACTTTTGGCTAGTAGACACTTCCTTGCCAGAGGCTACTGGAAGCTGAAACAATCTCAGGACAGCCTGAGCACATAGGGAACTCACCTGCAAGGGGATCTTCTTCTTCACTGCTCGTTGAAGGCAGTGGCTCTTCTAGGATTCCTCGGGAGTCTGCTCCAGAAATGGCCACGGCAGAATCTCTGGTGGAAGAACTCTCAGAGGATGCAGGAGGAGAGCTGAGGGAAATCATTCTCAGGTTGTTCTTAGTGCTACATTTTCACATTTATAAAACACTGCTAACAACAATAGCCCTTTCTCTTTTTTTTTGGTACTGGGGATTGAACTCAGGGGCACTCGACCACTGAGCCACATCCCCAGCCCTATTTTGTGTTTTATGTAGAGACAGGGTCTCACTGAGTTGCTTAGTGCCTCGCTGTTGCTGAGGCTGGCTTTGAACTCGTGATTCTCCTGTCTCAGCCTCCCTAAGTGCTGGGATTACAGGCTTGTGTCACCATGCCCGGCTACAAAATAGCCCTTTCTAATAAGCAAAACCAAGTTGATTTTCCCAGCACAATACGTATACCCATTAGTTAATAGGTATGAATGCAACTTGAAACACTCTGCACTTCCCAATTCTCTTCTAGCTCCTATAGTGCTTACCTGTCCTCAGGTGGCTGGGTAGATTCCCCTGCCCCATCAGTCCTGCCTTGTACTTCTGCCACAACTGGTGGGGCATCCCCAGGAGTGGAGCTGCCTGCGGTGGGCTGCTCAGAATTGCCAGCTGCTGAGGTGTCGCCCACAGCCTCCTCTAGAGTACAGGAAGCCAGGCTGCTGGTGTCCATGGGAGAGCCTTCCAGTTGACTGCTGACGGCAGTAAGTGCATCAGAATCTTCAGCTCTCTCTGGGGAAAGAGAAGCTAGGAGGAAGTCACAGGGAGAGGTTAGAGTTCTGCTAGGAATCAGGACAACATGAGACAACGTCTTTGGTAGGGTTGCTTCCTTCAGGGTAGTCAGCTCAGCCTTCTCACTTATCTATCTTCACCCTCCGCTGGTCTATTTCACCTGCTTTTTAAGGAAGGTTCAGCTCAAGCCTTTTCTTTCATTTCTTGAAATTTACTGTTCTAGGAATGCCTGTGAAACAGCTTCCCTAGACACCCTAGATAAAGGGTCCTGTCACTTTCCAAGATTTTCCTCAAGGATCATTTAAGCATGTCAGGGGTTCTGGTTATCTAAATAAACTAGGTTCCAAGGGGAAAAACCTGACACCTTCAAGTCTTTCCAGGGCATATCACAGGCAGGTTGTTATACAGCACAGATAGTAAGCAGGTTATCAATTTACTCTGCTGGAATACTGTACTGAGAATTTTGAGGCCCCATTTCAAACCAGTGGGGAAGAGTGCCATGAGATAAAGAGCATTTGCCAGGAGGATGGGAGAGCTGTGAATGTAGGGTCACATGCTTGCCATCTGTGGAATTGCTGAAATCAAATACATCTGGATTTTAATCCCAGTTTAACCACTTACTGGATGCCCTTGGGCTAATTATTTCCCTTCTGAGTTTCAGGTTATTCATGGAGATATCACCAAATACTTTGCAGAGTTGTTTTCAAAGTTAAATAATAAACCTGGCACTATCACCCAGGAACAGATTAATTGCCTCTTACAGTTGATAGCCTCATTAGAATTATAGATGGTCAACTACAGTCACTCGAGAACACAGAGAAGAAACCTCAACTTCACCTAACAAAGCTAATATGAGCACGCTGAAGTCCTAATTACTTCTCTCAAGTAAGAGAGCAAAGTTACAAAGACAGCCAATATGTCCTGTTCCATCCATTTCCACCAAAAGTTGAAATTTTACTCACTTATAGTGGGAGCTGGGGATAGCTCCATTTGAGTCGTTTCTGCTTCTCCACTTGGCCTCGTGGGTCCTAATTCCTCTGACTCTACAGGCATCAATAGCTGTGTAGAGCTCCCCCCTTCTCCAGCTGGGGACTGCAGATCTTGAGGAACCTCTCCTAAGGCTGATGGGGGTGGGAGTGCTGGTTGCTGCTGTGAGGGTTGCAGAGTGCCAAGGGTCTCCTTGGACTCAGATGTGGCTGCATCAGTTGAAGAGGGGGTTGTTGGGTAGCTGTCAGGCATTGGAGTCCCATCTTTCTCGGAAAGAATAATAATGGAGGTTAAGGGGAAAATTAGCCAATGACCAAGGGAACCATCCTAATCAGCACATGTGGCTTGACCAGTATTCTTCCCAGTCACATTGGATCCCTTCCCATAATCAACCACTCCAAGGAATAGTTCTTGGCTGGTCTAATATACCCAGGATGAGGACTAAAGCATGGTGCTATTGTTGAACCAAGAGCTAGAGATCTAATTCTGTGGATCCTAATAAAATACTTTCTGTGCTCAAGGTGGAAGGGGAAGATTTCAGGCCACATAGGTAGGGTGAGGATAAATGTCTCTGAAGCTACCCAGAAAATCTACCTATCCAAAGCCTATGGACCCCGCTCCCATTTCCTTATCTACTTGAAGCAAGAAATGCTCAGAATTCACTCAAAGCTCTTAAAAGTACACTTTCTATTCTCTTCTGCATATTTTTGTTCTATTACTGAATAAATGAAGCTATCTTACAGTTGAAGAAGAGCAACACACTTGAATTTATGCCCATTAAGTTAATTAATTAATGCTCAAATAAATGAAAGACAAGCCACTTTATACTGGTATGTGCCTCACCCTAAATATATTTCTCTCCTTCCCCTCCCTGATTATTCAAGGAACACCTACAACTTAAATGGTGATAACATTGAGTTAGTGTGAATATGCCACACACCAGGGAAAGTAGTAAGTTGTATAGTTATCTTCTTATTGGGGTCTAAAATCCCTACCCCACAACAATACAACTTACTACCTCACCCCGGCATGAGCAGAATCCTCTAGTAAGGGCAGTAGGAAAAAGGACACCTACCCTCCTTAACTGCCTTAAAAACATCATGTAGGTTTTCATTTCCCAACTCAAATACCAAAAAAGACACAAAATAGAAGACACTTCTGAGAAAATTAATAGTAAGGGAAATAGGATAGCATATGTACCAGGTGTTAGAATCACAAAAATGGGTACTGATCATTGTTAAGATAGAACGATAGAAAGCATACAGTCATACCATTTAGCCCACAAAGCTACCTTCCCCAAAAGCTGATGTCCAAGACAATGTTCTTAGACTTTCAGATTTCACAGACCAAGTGAATTTAGATTTTTTTTAAAAAAAGAGAGAAAGACTAAAGTGGGAGTTATCAACTTTGAGTTTTGTCATGTAAGAAAAAAACATTTCATCAATATGATTTAATGAGAATATTTTGATATCAAAGAAATAGAAAGGATATAACTTAAAAAAACCAAAAACGAACAAAAGAACATGATAGCCCTATAAATGGAATTAAATTTAGCTTTATGAAAAACATATTAAACCTTTTAAATTTTGTTCATTCCACTGAGGACTGGCATTTGAGAAGTAGTGTCATCAGGTGTTCTCTCATGAAGTGTCATCCTATGGTGTTTACCAAAGGACCAACCATCTCAAAGATATATATACTGAGTTTCAGGGGAAAGGTACAGGACACATAACCTTGTCAAAATGAAGCATTGCATAACCAGACTAGGAACGTGAACAGAGCCAAGTTGGAGGGGAAGTGTAGCACCGTGGGAAAGACAGTAGACTGTATAGTTATCTCCAAGATGGGGTATGACCCTAAAACTATACAATCTACTACCTCATCCCACAGAGCACCAGTATCCATCTTCAGCCCAGGTGGGCCAGCTATTCCAGAAGGGTCAGGAGAAAAAACCCACTTATCAATTAGCAAGGATGAAAGGGAGGGAGAGTTACCTGAAAGGTTCTGTTCAGTGGAGTCATTTGTCTTAGATGCAGTACACTGCAAAGAGAAGGAATAGACCAGTGTGGAACTGTTGTAAGAATACAAGATAAAGATCAGCTATGCAAGTCACCATCCCTCACCTAGACCCAGACCAGCTAGGAGGTTCAATGATCTGATAGAAAATGCTTTTGCTATGTGATCAAAAGACGATGATCATTTTAGTATGCAAATATACATCCAATTTCTCTATACATACTTATATTAAAGAATGGCTTGGTGAGGGGTTAGGGATGTAGTTTAGTGGAAGAGCATATGCTTTAGCAACAAGGCCTGGGTTTGATACCTAGCACCACAAAATAAGAATGGATTGGGGGTGAAAGGGAAACTGTTGGAGGGGATGCTACTGAACAATGATAATAAAAATTATAGTAGGGCTGGCTGGGAACAATCACCAGACTAGCAAGAAATTCTTGGTTTCATCTAAACCCTTCCCTTGGGCTTATTTTGCCCACTCTAGCTTTTCCGTTTTTCTTGCAGTGATGAAGAAACTTAGGGGCTGGTTTATGTATGCTAGGCAAGTGCTCTACTGTTGAGCTACATTCTCTGCCCCACTTCAGTTTCAGCTTTTTTAGTCATATGCTACCTTTGCTTATTTTCCATTCTTTTTCATGTGTTTGAAACAATATTACTGTTTATTAGGCTCAAAGTTCTATATAAATCAAGCTTATTATTATAACTGAACATTCAATGCCCTCTTTTGGCAGTGCTGGGAGATCAAACTCAGGTCCTTGGGAATGCTAGGCAGGTGTTCTACCACTGAACTATACCCTCAGCCCTCAAAGTCCTTTTTTACTCGTATATTGTAAGTGAAAAACACACATAAGTAGACCTTCTGTCTGAGGTCACAAAAGATTCTGAAAAAGATAGCTTCTTTTTAAAACTAAAATCATGTTGGATATAAATTTGAGCCCTAGAAAATGACATGGAGGTGACAGAATTTAAGATATGAACATTTTCTCTGTTCTGACACCTAAGCCAAACTTATTCAAATGATGGGATAGGGTCATCCTGGTAAGGCTCCCTACACTGGCAGTCCACTAAGAAATAGAAATGAACAAGAGTATGGGCTAATCAGGGTTTCCTCCTTGTTTAGCTGCAGTCCTTGGAGGTGGACTATCAGATGTAATTGTTGAGTGAGGAGCCATTCTGGTTCTAGCTCCAGTTCCCCCCAAGTGAAACACTGGAGAAAAAACATTCCCTCTGGGTTTGAATTCTTACCCCTAAAAAATCAGGTATAATTTGGAATGAGTGAATCCCAGGTTCAATGTGAACGCCTGAGATTCTTCAGTGAGTATATACCATGCTTATGCCAACAACACAGAAAGTTAAGGCAGATTTGGCCAAAGACGAACCCTCCCAACCTCTGGGAATCACCTGTGCACTCTGATCCCTGTTCTCTTTATCTTCTTTGCCTTTGTCAGTTATCTTTGTTTCTTCCTCAGCCAGTTGTTTCCTGCGTTTCTCCCGCCTCTCTTCCAGCTCCTCATCTCTCAGGAATTCCAGGTGATTGACAATGGGCACTTTAACCACTACATCAAAGAGGCAGAGATCAGAGGCTACTCTGTGGAGTGAGTGGGTTGGGGAGGAAGCTGAAAGCCAGAGCTTGTGGCCACAGAGAACTAAGGAAACAACTCTCCACATAGTCATCCTAGCCCTGGAAGGCTCACTACTGCCCTGATAACCAAGCTGCCACACACCTGAAACACAGTCGTGCATGCTCTCAGCATCAAGAACTTTGCATTCCTCTGTCCAGCGGGTCAGGGCTGTGGGAATGCTGGACAGGGTTCCTGTAGGGGAATAAAGGGGAGTAAGATTCTTGGCTTTGTTTAGTGTCAAAATGATCTAAAAAATTTGCAGTATTTTCCTACCATGGCCCAAGCTCTATCACAGGGTTTGGTACATAATAGGTACCTAGAGGCCATTTTGTTGCCCTTGGCTAAGTCACTGAATGGTCCTAACTCCTCTAAAATGTATTATCTCAAAGGTAGACACTGTTCTGCTTTTCCTCAGCTAGGGGGAAAAAAGGTGATAAACTTTGAAACCCTACCTTCCCCCTTACCAAAAAACTTGCCTGCTTGGCTGGTAGCTGTGCTCTGGTCATGGAAAAAGTCATCCAGCAGTTCGTCATCAGACCGGGCAATGATGTGGACGTCATCGTTGCCCACCAGGAGGCGGGCACGGCCCCGGCTTTGTAGGGGAAGACTACTGCTCAGCTGAAGGATGTCAGCAGCGGCTGAGGGACCAAGCAACCTAGAGCGATGGTGGGGTACCATGGTCACTGTTAAGTCTGCAGCAACCTGTTACCATGAGATCCTCCACCCAGATCCTCTACTAAAATCATAACACAATTATGGAACTTATCACATTGCATATAAGCCTTACTTTTCTGATTACTACATCAGTTTTATAGCTTTATTTGGGCTGACACTGCACATTATTCTATAGTTACAGGCATGGATCTAGTACCACTGACAAGCTTTCACATGTCAGGCACTGTTACTAATGCTTTTGTTGTGTACCCTCTGTTGTACATTGACCTTCACAACACTGATATCCCTTTCAATTTTTAAAATTGTTTCTCCCACTGAACTGGAAGGCAGGGAGCTTGCCTTGACTATATTTAAATTGTTTTGGACTTGCCATGAGATGCTTAATAATTGCTGAATGTCTGCATGGGACATGTCACACAGTTTGATACTCCCTCAAAAGCTGCACATATAACCTACAAAAATCAGAATAGACATGCCTTATTTGTGGTAACATTAAATGAATGACTATTCTCTCCCAGTCAAAACAATGCTGAAGCCCAGTGAAGAATCTTATGAGAGCTCTGGTGAATCCAACAGATCTTCTTTTCAACTCACCTCTGAAGAATAAGAGGGGGGTTGGGCTGGCGATTCCCAGGGTAGTGAACATGAATGGTGTGGCCCGTATTGGCTGTTAGCTGCCTTAGGGTCCTCTGACTTCGTCCGATGCCCTGGGTGAGACGAGTTGTGGAGGAGCCACTTCCCAGTGTCAGGGAACTGTGATCTGCATGGCGTACCATCAGTGGGTGGGTGGTAGGGATATTTCCTGGGGATGGGGGGATGTCTGCTGCAAGGATAATATGCAAAGAGATCAGTGCCAAAAAGAAATTTCTTCCATAGTTGTTCAAGCAGAACCATGTCTCCTGGGCCTTACTTCCTCACACGGAAACCTGAGCTTTGTCCTTTCTCCCTCATTCCCACACCACCTAATCTACAATCACTGACACTACCATAGCTTATACCACCATCTCTCATCTAGATACTGCAACAGCCTCCTAAATAGTAACTTCTCCCAATCCACTCTCCACATTACAGCCACAGTACTGCTTCTAGGACCCTCAGACACATGCTGCTCCCTCCATCTTGAAGACTCCTCTTCCTCACCTGCTCTTTTATTCGTGGCCTAAAATGTCACTTCCTCTGTGAAGTCTCACTTTGATAGACTGAGTTAGGTAGTCCTGTACTCTGTGCTTTCTTACCATGCTACAATATAATGCCTTGTACTTATAATTCCTAACAAACCATAAGCTCCTATGAGGGTCAAGGATTGCTTTCTTTTTTACTGCTTTATCCCCAGTTCCTAGGACACAGGCACACCTCAAATATCTGTCCAATTTGCCGAATGGACAGAGGCTCAACTATAAAGAAGACCGATGAAAATCACAAAAATTCCAAGAGCATGATAGATGATATTTTGAATATTATCAATTCAATCCATTTTTTTTCCTTTTCATACTTTTCATTTACAGGTGATAAACTGAGGCTCAAAGAGGTAAGAGATTACTTGGCCAAGACAACAGACCAGATCAGTCCAGTGTTTTCTGCTATACTATGTTTGTGATTTGAGGTCAAGACCTGTCCTATCAAGATAGCTTGAGTCTAAGAACTTGATTCTCTAACTTGATGCTAAAAGGGAACTTTGATGCTGATGGGGGATGAGGGAAGAGATCCATTCTCTCCCCTGAAAAGATGCATCCTTGATGAACAGAGTGAATATGTTCAAATCCATTCCCCAATTCCAAGCTCAAAGGTGTTCCATCCAAACCCTCAAGATCCAGTGTTAGAGTAAAAAAGGATTATTGATTGCCCTATCCACTGCAGCGTGCATTTGAGTGCCTGATGCAGTCAGCCTTGGTTTCACTTTTTAATCAAGTAAATCATCAAGTTGTCCAGGCTCCAAAATGGCTGCCTGTTTACTGAGGTGGAGCAAAAAAAAAAGCAGCGTCTTGCTATTCCTTCTTGTGAGAATATGCTGTTGAGAAAGATGGATTCAGATATCCCTTGCCCCAGGAAGTCAGTATAGGAAAAGAGTGCTTTTGGTATCAGATCAGTAGCTGCTTTGGTTCACTGCTTGGCTTACCCCAGAGAAGGGTATAAGAATCAAGAGAGAAAACCCAGCTGAGCCCCTGTATCTTACTAGCACTGGAGAACATGTTGTCAAACTCAATGATGAGATCATCCTCCCGGTCAAAGCGCTCAAATCGGACCAAGGGAGAAGCGTTCATATCAGGGTAATCCTCATCCAATTCCATCTCAGAGCCATCGTCGTCATCGTCTTCATCTCCCTCTTCACCTTCATCATCCTCCTTAAGGGAAAATAGGAGATGGAGAATTGCTGGAGGTAAGGGTTTTCTGAAGCCTGGTGTCATTGGCCACATGTGCACATGAGGGAGGGAGGCGCTGAGGCTAGCTAGCAACCCAGACTGTTGGTTTTCTGCAGTTCTCTGTTCCCATGGAAGAGGTCATCTGAACCAACCCAAACACAGTCCCCCCTCACCTGATCATCTTCCTCATCTTCCTCCTCCTCCTCCTCTTCATCCTGACTATCATCCTCATCCTCGTTACTGCCACTGCTGTCCTCTTCCTGAGTGTGCTCCTCCTCATCCTCAGGGTCCAGGATATTCATGGAATCTAAAACAAAGGGAGCACATTGGAGGACTAAACTGAGTAGCTAGAAAACAGGCTACTGTGCAGGCTGGCAGACTGAGTGGGAAGGTGATGGGGTATCTGACTCTAGGAGAGGAAGACTCAGATCTGGGGTGATGTACAGATTTAGTGAGCCATCCCAGATTTCCTGAGAGTGCCAATCAGTGTGTCAACACACTGAGCAGGGTGGCTGATTGTGGAGGCTGGCACCACGGTGGTGCTTGAGGAGCCATGGTCTAGGACTTGGCCAAGTCTGCTGGTGTCCCCTTTCCTTTCCAGCACTACTTTGCTACTGACTGCATCTTGTTGGTTAAGAGGGAATCTGGAGCGATGACAGCAGGTGGGTGAGAAGAAAGCGAACCAAGTAAGAAGTGATAAACTTTGGGCAAGCAGTAGTAACATGTTATTTGAAAAACTGGCTGAGGATAAAGTGGATGGTGTATGTCAGCGCATGCAGACAGATGCTTCCTTATTCTGCACATGTGGGCAGCTGCCTCCAGGAAAACCCTAGTGTAGTGTCTGCCAGACGTGCAGGGCAAGAAGGGAGGCCTTTTTGGCCTCGGCACTCTCACCTTCTCGGTTGGCCTGCAAGGTGGAAGCTTGACTGAGGTTGGAAGGAGCTTCATCCATCAGCACGTCCTCTTGTGATTCATCCTCTCCACTTCTGCTCACTGAAGGTTACAGAGCAGAGCCTTCACTGAACAACAGAGGACTTCCCTTTCCAGATTGGGTGCGTCTAAGTAGCTATGTACACCTAGCAGATATCCACTTTTTTTTTTTTTTTTGATGAGGGACAAGACCTGGATTCTGTCAACTAGCTAGGTGAGCTTGGCCAGTCACTTTACCTGTCTGAGTCTCAGTTTCCTCATCTGTAAAATGGGATGACCACATCTGTCTTGCCAATCCCACTAATTGTGAAACCACAGAGGACACTGGGTGTAAAAAAGCTTTGTAAAATTTCAGAATACATGTCTACTTCCATTTTTCCTTTGATTTCCTTTCCTTGATCAGTAAAATAAAGACCACACATACACCCTCAAAGCCAGGTGACAGTAGAGTACCTCTGCCACTTTCCCTCTGAGATTTAAAAAGGGCCACCCTTAGGGGATGATCACTCTTATTTTTACACTACTGAGGCAGAAAGCCCCTGGACTTCACTGAAAGGAAAGCACTTTTCTCACCCTACAGCTTCCTCTAGGCCTCAATGAATAGACACTCTTTTGATGTGCCTGATGTTATCATCTATACTGATGGTTACCCCCACCACCTCCCCCACACAGGCAATGCTTCAGACCTGCCACAGGCCTGTAGATGGCTTGTGAATTTCTCATCTGTAAGACCATCAACATCAAGACAAGCAGCAATCTAGGCTGGCTATGAGCCCTTAGGCAGAGCTGAGCAAGCAAATGATGAGAAAAAGGGTCCTCCCAAGAGAGACTGAGGCAAAGGAAGAGGCTATACTCAGTTCTGGGGCTCTCACCTATAATTGTACTGTTCCCAGATCCGCCATCCCTCTCAAGCAACTCATCTATCAGGTCCTCCAGCTCATTCTCAACCTGGAGAGAAATAGAACATACATATGGATACACACAAGTCTATCATTGTGCTAGCACCGAAACCCTAATAAAAGCCAGCAAGGGAGCATACGTTTCTAGGATAATGTGTGACAGAGGAGGTTACATAAAAACCACACACTCGGTGCTAATAGCACAGAAACTACCACATGCTGCCAAACCACACTCAGACTGTCCATCAAATGGGTCCATCCCAGTTAGCTGATACCAGGTTAGTCGTTAGACTGTCCAGGAATACATGCAGATCTCCTTAGAGCCAGCAGCTAAGGACCATAGGCCCAATTTTTTACCCATTGCTACCAGCTCCAGAAATTACAATGCTTTCTCTATAGAGTCCATAGAAGACTGTTTAAATGGCCCAGCAAGAGCTGGTGCTGTGGCATTAGGTGGTGTTAAGGAGCTTCCATTAATGACCAGAGCCAAGTAAATCAAAGACCCTGGGCCCAAAGCCCTCAGGCCAGCTTTCTACGTCAACATTTCACCTGTGCCTGTTTTCTACTTGGGATCTATACCATTTCATAGTACCTGGCGCCTTGGCCCTGCCCCCATCCCTCCTTTAATACAATTCAAACACATTTGCTGAGCATCTACTAAGCATATCATCTGTGCTCCTCTGCAAAGCAGACAGCATTGAGGCGAGGATCTAAAGTACTCACCCACCCACACCACCTGGGGGTTTGGTTCAGCGCCGCAACAGGGAATGCTGGATGATCTGCCTCCCTACCTGCATCTCTTGTGAACTGAGCACCTCAGGCTGCCCAGCAATCACCACTGAGTCGGTTTCAGCCTCCCCATCCATGATATCCCCATCTGCCACCTCTGTCTGAGTGACATCATGATCCTCCTCCTGCACTTCTGCTTCCCCAGGCTCGCCTGAAACAATCAACCAACCAGCAAAATAATCAAAGGGTGCCTATATGCTAGGCACCACGAGGCAAGCGTGAAGACAATAAGGTCCCTTCCTCGGGCAAGTTTACAAGTTCTCAGAGAATAAACGAATGGGTGACAAAGGAAAAGACAAGGCTACGTGTGAGGATAGCCAAACAAGGCTGCAATTTGAAGGAATTCTTTGTGGGGCAGATTCCCACACCACTATGACAGATCTCTGGAAGGCCAGCAAGTTCCCAGGGAAACAACACCAAGCCAGAACAGCTGTAATCCCATACCCAGAAAGCAACTACATATCCCACCCATCCAGCTCTCCAGGCCATTGACTCTGATTCCCTACCTGGGTCTTGCTGGTTGCTATTGGAGTCCTGCGAAGCTCCTTGGGCATCTTGTTCAGTTTTGCTCTTGCTAGAAGCACTCTTGCTGCCAAAAAGACTACTGGGCTGGTTCACAATGCGGGAAAGTGTTTCCAAAGGCTTCAAAGCAGCATTGACTGTGTTGGCCATGTTGGGACTGAGTAAAGGAAAATAAAGACATGGACTCAGTACAGAAATAACTAGGTGTCTGTTCGCTAAGTACCACCAAGGTTCCCACAACAGAAGCTACTAGGAGAGAAAGGGGCACAAGGTCAGATAACTAACATTCTACTTATTATTTAGAAGAAAAAAGTTTGACTTAAAGGCCTTCAAAAGAACCCACCCCCAAACCAAGGGTTAAATCAATGCTGTATTTCATAGGGCTATGGTATGCACATGAGGAACACTCTTGACTAGAAGCCAGAAGGTAGTCTACATACAAGAACACATGCAAGTAGCAAACCTCTTCTTAGACCTAGGATTTGCAATGAAAAGCACCAGTATTTAGTAACCAAATC
>CM053417.1:81270070-81327194 GCA_028644305.1 Xerus rutilus | reverse complement strand
TTGGTACTGGGGATTGAACTCAGGGGCACTCGGCCACTGAGCCACATCCACAGCCCTATTTTGTGTTTTAGGTAGAGACAGGGTCTCACTGAGTTGCTTAGTGCCTCGCCATTGCTGAGGCTGGCTTTGAACTCGCGATTCTCCTGTCTCAGCCTCCCTAAGTGCTGGGATTACAAGCGTGAGCCACCGCGCCCGGCTAGTAACCAAATCTTAAGAGTTCAAAGGAACATTATGTAAGTTTTAAGTCCTGTGGATTTCAATCTATACTCTATAGGGAAATCTAGGATTTAGCAAGTGCCATGGGAACTGCAGTGGGGAAGTCTAGGAAGATTTCTAAGTGTAATAAGGTATGTGAGGCCAAGTAGGCGCCCACCAAAATGAGAGTGGTTATACTTCTATCTGTTTTATATTATACACATAGACATGTATGTATGCATGATACCTAGTACCCAAGTACCCAATCCCACTAACATTAAAAAGAAACCAAGGCTCATTAGAATAACGGATCCCAGGAACAGGGCATGGAAGGCAAAAGGTAAGCCTGGGATATCTCATTATATCAGGGGCTTTCAAAAATTAATGGAGGGTTGGGGATCTAGCTCAGTGGTAGAGCACTTACCTAGCATGTGCAAGGCCCTGGGTTCAATCCCCAGTACTGAAAAAAAAATTAACAGGGGAGGCTGAGGCAACTTCAAGGCCAGCTTGGGCAACATAGTTAACACCCTCCCTAGCATACATGAGGCCCTGGGTTTGAGCCCTAGCAAGAAAATTAAAGCAGTGGGGTGGGGTAAAGAGGGTTTAATGGGATTATTATCAGGGGCCTAATCTGAGTATCAAATAGAATAATGGAAGCAATAAAAAAATCTATATTGTCAGGTAAATGAAAGTGAGGATACAGGATTCTTTATTAGAGAAGAATGCTGGGTGATAAAAAAGAGCCAATCCGAAAATTATCAGTGGTATGACTGGCAATGTAAATGATCTAGGCAAGGATCACCAATGTCAAAGAACTACTAAGTTAAAAATCTTCAGAGTGGAGTGTATTCACTTTTCTCATGATCTAAGAGAATACCACCTCACAGATAATTACAAAATGGAAATCTAACAGAACCATACTATGTGATCAAATTTAGCATCACTAGTAATGGGACAAATCATATGCCTTCTGATGTGATGAAAGAAGAATAAATATCATCTATGTAGTATTTTTGCCAAAAAATGTTTACCCTGAACCAAACTGTGACCCTCACGTGATCCTGGATCAAAACATTATCCTCCTGGCTATAATACATCATTAAAACAATCAGGGGTATTTGAATATAAAATAAATGGAATATTATATTATCAGTAAATTTCTAGGATACAGTAATGGAATTCTAGCCATGTAAGATAATGTTTGCTCTTAGAGAAGACATTTGCTTAAGTATCTGGAGGTTAAGAATCATGTTGTTTGTAACTAATTCCTAATGATTGAAGTCTGAAAGGGGATGAAGGAAGAAGTAAAACAAATGAAGCAATATGCATTTGGTTAATATAGGTAGATACACAGTGTTTATTACACTACTGTGAGTTTGAAATTTTTGTTTTACCCCCTTTTCGCCCTTTTGCAGTGCTGGGGAATCAAATCCAGGGCTTCACACATGCTAGGCAAGTACTTTTTACCACTGAGCCATACCCTAGATGAGTTTGAAATTTTTAATTATTTTTAAAATTAATGGGTTTGTATCAGAAAACCAAAGATGTCTTGAAAGGGTCCCACAGGCCAAAAATTTAATCATTTGGGCAAGTAAAGAATGATAGCAGTGAACCAAATAATTTAGTCATTGGTTTTAAAAACTGATAAAAATTCATGAGTCTTTAATACTATTTAGCAAACAGCTAAAAAAAGAACTTATAGCTGATGCGATAAACAGATTCATCTACTTTATGCTGAAATTGGTAACTAAATAGAAAACTTAGCTTGTAACCTCTCTTTTCAGTAGGGACTATATTTCAGGGTAACCAGACTTTCCCTGTAGGGCTATCTCACAGAAAAATGCCTGGCAAATAAATTAAAAAGAATGAGAAATTAGAAAGCTGTCATTCATAATCCCCTAAGGAACTGATTTACTCAGGCAAGATTACTGACTGATGTTAAGGATATTAATTAGGTAGATGCTTGATAAGGAGCTAGATGCTTATACAGTACCAAAGTAAAAACACAGATTGCTTTCTAGCAAGAAAGGAGGAAAATACTATAATAAAATGATGATTATCACTAATTTAGTGATCAGTCTTAAAAGGATTGCTAATGGGAAGTGCAAAGAGATTGTCTCCCCACAACATAATATGGGATGTATATCACCTAAGATATACTTTCTAGGCAGAAAGATTTAAATTGTTCAAGTTAAGTCTCCAGATTTAATTACAAGTTTATAGAAAATATCAGGGAGTAAAATAACAACTTAAAAGTATAATACAAGGAAGCAAATGGACCATGTCTAGAAGGTAAAACCTTCTTCTGTAGGAAAGCTGGCTTGGTCACTTGACAAGTTAGTACCACGAACAACAAAATAAAAATTAAAACAATAGGAGCTGAATTAGAATAAACACCTCACACCACACAAGAGCATATACAGTGTAAAATCATTTTAGCACAAAATACATTATGGGCTGGGCGAGGTGGCACAAGTCTGTAATCCCAGCACTTAAGGAGGCTGAGACAGAAGAATCCCGAGTTCAAAGCCAGCCTCAGCAATGGCAAGGCACTAAGCAACTCAGTGAGACCCTGTCTCTACATAAAACACAATAGGGCTGGGGATGTGGCTCAGTGGTCGAGTGTCCCTGAGTTCAATCTCCAGTACCAAAAAAAAAAGAAAGAAAAGAAAAAGAAAAAGAAAAAATACATTATGGATGCAACAAAAAACATGGAAAGATATCCAATATGGTAATGGGTGAAAGGGAATTTGGGTGCTGAAATAGTCTCTATGTAATAGTCTCTTATTTTTGCTGTATTTCTTATAATACACATATAATGTTCTTATAATAATAAAAGGTTAGTCATAAAGTGGAGGTGGGTGTGGAAAAATATCATCACTGACACAGTCCAACTCCTGAATTTGTAGTGAGAGAGAACAAAGGTGTTCTCTCTCACAGAATGTCAAGTGCCTTGGCCTTGTTCAAATTCAAAATACAAAGAATACAGGTTTCCTATTTATATCCAAAGTTTCCCCACCACACCAACTGCTTCCTCACTACTTATCTGGACAAGGTCAAGAAGGCAAAACCCTGGGGCTGAAACATGACTTTACCTGGACAGGTCTAGGCTATGAGGCACTCTGGCAAGGTCATTAACCAGCCCCTTCTTCAGGAAGAGTCGAATGATGTTGTTCATGCCATTGTGCTGAGTCTTGGCTGTGGCACTGCTATAGAAGCTGGAGGTGGAGGGGCAGGACTCCATGATAGTACTGATGATACACATCACTGCCTGAAGCCTGGGAAAGAAGTATTATACCTCTATCATGTGAATAACAGCTCATTCTTAAAGCATGCCTTCACTAAATTGTTTCAGAGAACCCTCTTGCACCTTTTGTGAAAATAATATCTAAAGAGGTAAGAATTCATTCTCTGGGTGTCAGCACTCAATTTTCCTTAAGCATAAAGTATATTTAAATTAAATTAAAACTAAATAATCTGCTCAATATCCTGCTTGAAGTTCCTAGCAATAAAATGAAAATATCCCTTTGGTTTGTCTAAGTTGTTTGTCCATTTCCTCCAAATGTAATCAGTGTTCTAGGTATTTGAAATACCAGAATTATTAGAAAGAACCAAAGTATATGATGCCAGTATGACCAGAACACTCTTGTTAAAGTGCAAGGAATCTCATGGACCAAGACTGGAATGAAGGAATGCTCTTGGTTATTAGCACTAAGTCAGGTATAGGTTTTACCTGGCATGTTTTTCTGTACTCTCAGCCATAGCCAGTGCCCGTCCCAGGGCTGCTTTTACTTCATTCACTAGGGCCACCTGAGCATCTGTGCCACTCCCTGCAGCAGCCAAGCTTGCAAGAAATAGACGGGCCAGGGCAGGTGTGTCCTTGTCTTCCGCATTCTGGGTATGTGGGAGGAGGTGGTCCAGAACAAAAGCTAGTACACTGCAGTCCTGAAAAGTCATTAATTATGACATTTACTCACAAGCACAATTATTCCACATCATTTGCACAGCAACAGATAGACACACACTTAAGTTTTCCTTCAAGTCATACCAAGTATGACTACACACACACACACACCCCAAGGCCCAAAGGTATAAGCTAGGCAAGTAGCAAACAAATGACAAAGCTTAAAGCTTTGGGAAGCTTTATCAAAACTTCCAAATTCCATTTATTTCCCACTATACAGTTCACACATTGTCACCTAGATATCACTTGATATTTCTTAAAATATTATTATGCATATTTAGTGGAATTGTTCATGATGAAACCTATAAAACATACCAGGACATGCTAAGTACTTCTCTATCTGATAGATGGGTCATCTGAGCCCCAAAGAAGTGATTTACACTAAAAAGTTAGTCAAGGGCTAAGAATTCAATTCGATTCTTAATTTAAGGGCTAATATATAATTCCTCCAGAATTCAATTAAATCATATTTACTGACATCTGCAATGTTCCTGGAACCCTGTGCTACAAACTAGCAAGAGCTGAATGAGAGATAGTATAGTCACAGACATGGATATGCAAAATTACTTAATGCAGGGTTACTTAAAATGGCAAAAAGGATCAAAACCAGGGGAAGTTAAATTAGGCCAAACTCTTCTTTTTCTCTAATTTCTGTTCAAATAATTCTTTATCTTAGGAAGAAATCAAGTTCTGTAGTCATTCGAGCAGATTTCGGAACTATATGAAGATCATGGCTATACAACACTTTAAATTTACTGAATGCCACTCAACTGCACACTTTGAAGAATTCTAGAGTATAAAAAATTGGATAAAGTGAGCTTAGAATAGTAGTATTAGAAATAAAAATTAATTTCTAATACAAAGTTAAAACTGCTTTCTGAATAAAAATAGTCATGTTACAGTAAACACTAGAAAAAGCTTTACGATTTGGGAAAGTAATATGAACAACTAGAAAGCATACAGCTTTGGAACCACATCTGGGTTCTGGTTTCAGCCATGCTACCATGTAGTGTAGGCCTTGGAAACATTATTTACCTCTTTGAGCTTTCTCTCTTACATTAGAGACAATACCAATAACCTACCACTGTGGTGATAAGGACTATCAATAGTATTTGTTATATCTAAAAATAGCCAGTACCAGTAGGTCACTGGACACATATTATACAAAATACTTAATAACTAAAGACATTCATAACCAATAGGTCAAACTATTATAAATTATGAATACGAGCCGGGCGCGGTGGCTCACGCTTGTAATCCCAGCACTTAGGGAGACTGAGACAGGAGAATCGCGAGTTCAAAGCCAGCCTCAGCAATGGCGAGGCACTAAGCAACTCAGTGAGACCCTGTCTCTACATAAAACACAAAATAGGGCTGGGGATGTGGCTCAGTGGTCGAGTGCCCCTGAGTTCAATCCCCAGTACCAAAAAAAAAAAAAAATTATGAATACGGGTGGCATAAATATGCAAAAGGCTTTAAAATAAAGCCTGGCATATATATGTAATGTGAATGCCACAAAAGACTCATATCCAGAAAATATAAAGAACATGATAGAAAACAAGAATAAAAGAAACCTGGCACAGTGGCACACGTCTGTACCCCCAGCTACTTAGGAGGGTGGGAAGATCACTTGAGCCCAGGAGTTTGAGACCAGCCTGGGCAACACACCTAAGACCTCATCTCAGAAAAGAAACGAGAACTTCAATAGACACTTCTCACAAGAGAATATCCAAATTTTCCAATAAACACATGAAAAGATGGCCAACATAAAACTGCAAATTTTAACCATAATACCACTAAAGTGGGTAAAATGAACAAGTATCAAGTGTTAGAATGAAGGTGAAATAAATCATAACCCACATATGCTGCTGGTGATAATACAAGTTGATACAACCACTCTGCAAAACTTCTGGCACCATCTGCTAAAGCTGAACAAAAGCATGCTAGAGAGCTCAGCAATTCTGCTCATAGTCACATATACCACCCAACAGAAGTGCTTCTATATATTCACCAAGACATGTGTAAGCATGCTCATACCAGCCCTATTTGTGATAGCTCCAAAGAGAAATCTACCCAACTATTTATTAACAGTAGAATGGATAGAATAATGATACTTTCACACAATGAAATTCTAAACAGTAATGAAAAGAAACTCTACACACAAAAACAAATCTTGCCAATGCATTAATCAAAAGAAATGTCACAAAGAAGAGTTCATACTACAAGACTACATTTACATAAATTGCAAAACCACTGTGTGTGTTTGTGTGTTCTCTAGAGATCGCATTATTTATTTGGGTGACAATTTCTAGGAAAAATTAACTGATTATTCATTTAGGATTTGTGTATTTCTAACATGGATTAAAGTAAAAATGGTCTTAAAAATGGAGCTGAAGGGCTGGGGTCATAGCTCAGTGGTGGAGCTCTTGCCTTGTACGTGTGAGGCGCTGGGTTAAATCCTCAGCACCGCATACAAATAAATAATAAAAGTATTGAATCCATCTAAAACTAAAAATTTATTTTTTAAAAAATGGAGCTGTTTTCAGACTGCAATGCAAGGGCTCTTGCTGATTCTCAGAATCTTTGCCACTTACAAACCATAAAGTATGATGTATGACCCACAAAATGAGACCTCCTATATGGAAAAAAAAACCCTGGGCACTCATTTAACATATATGGTAACACAATACAATTTTTAATAGTGCCTACTTACTTGGAAAAATCTAACCTGAAGACAATTCCATATTGGGACATATAAAATATGACTTCATTCTTTCCCATAGCTCTATGATAGACATTTAGATGTTTTCTTTATTTTTATTACCAATATTGCTAGCACATCTGATATCTTTGCACATGTGTAAATACATATGAAATACCTACATTTTCTTATATACTTGATTCAGTCCATGTATTTATTTAGATGGACCAGATACTGCTCAAATTCTATATTTTCTTCTCAAACCTTTCCTCCTTCTGTGCTCGTATCAGATGCCCATCCATTAAACAATAAAATAACTAAGAACTTCCTCCTTCAAAATTCAATTCTTATCTATTTTTACCTTTAAAACATCTCTTTTTTTTTTTTTGGTACTGGGGATTGAACTCAGGGGCACTCGACCACTGAGCCACATCCCCAGCCCTATTTTGTGTTTTATGTAGAGACAGGGTCTCACTGAGTTGCTTAGTGCCTCGCTGTTGCTGAGGCTGGCTTTGAACTCGCGATTCTCCTGTCTCAGCCTCCCTAAGTGCTGGGATTACAAGCGTGAGCCACCGCGCCCGGCTTAAAACATCTCTTAAACTCATTCATTCTCCACCAGCTTCACCAAGATCATGTACTACTCTATATTATCCCTAACTGGTCTCTCTGAATTCAGCATTGCCTTTTACAATGGAGACACTGCAGGCCAAAACAAACAAATAAATCTCATCAGCTCACTGCCTGCAGTAAACCTAATGGCTCCACATCACAGGGAAAAGGCCTAGCTCTGACTTACTCATCATTGCACAACCACTCAGCATGCAGGGGTTCTTAGCAAAGTGCCCAATGCATAGTAAGGTACCTAAATAATGGAAGTATAACACTGTAAGCAAAAACTGGAAACATTACCTCTTTGATTAGTTCAGATTGGCCCACGGTGTAGCTGTAGTTGGCAATCAGGGTAGCAATACCAACATAGGACCTCACCAACTCTGCCAGAAGACGAAGGATAGTGGAGGTAGGCATTAAAGGTTTGCTGCCCTTGCCTTTCTGCTTGGCTTCCTCAGAGGCCCGGTCCCCTTCTTTATCTTTCTTCCCATCTCGAGACTCCTCTGGAGTTGAAGCTCCTGAGAAAGAACCAAACACTGGTTCAACTCCACACTGGAATAATGCAAAGTCAAGTCTTAGAATATGACTTCTCTTCCACTTTAGATCACTAGACACTTTTGTCACACTGTGGTTGAAGGACAGAGAACCAGGATGATTCTGGTCTCAGATGTGGCATGTAGACACAGTACAACAAGGAGGATTTGCCCAGCTGTTCATATATCCCTAAGCATTTCCTTACTCTTATAATTTTATGCTTCAGTAATACTGCACTAATAGTTCTCCAAACATGCCTTATACCCTCTTTTACCTCTTCCTTCCCTTTTGTCTTCCTGGCGCACATTTATCTAGTTCAGCTCAAATGCTGACTTCTATAAATGTTCTATCTTATCTAGACACATGAAAATATCACAAGCCCACTGTACCTTATCTAAGCATGCCTACATTCCAGCAGTTATCTTGCATTATAATTGGTATAAGTCTCCCTCTTTAGACAAAGTTCTTAAAGTGCAGGGATTCATTTTCTAATCTTACAGTCTGCTTGCACAGTGGGCATGGATATTTCCATTGACTATCTTGCCATCACCCATACTATGTATTTCATACATGGGAAGTAAACCCATTAAAATGAATTAACCACAAGAATTAGCCACTACAGACTAATTATTTGACTTACTTTTAAATTTATCTCTAGAGACTAGTATGATATTAAGGAACATATCTCCTAAATTAGGCCTTAGAAGATCTTAACTTTGCTGACACTGTCATAAGGCAGGTATCTACCACAAATGGCATATGGCTAAAAGAGTACCATGAGCACCAAAGTCAGTTTATGGAAGCAACCAAAAGAAATAAGGGGCTAATTTAAAGAGTAAAACTGAAGGATCTTACCACAGCAACCCTTAACAGGTTAATGGAAATTACAGTTCCACTAGTTCAGCGTATAGATACCTTTTATTTATAGAACACTGAGTGTATCCTTAACAAAGTTCACTCAGACAAGTCAATGTCAGAGTTACACCTGTATTCGCCTACCCTCTGCCCTGGACACCCACAGTATCTTCAAGATATCTTCCCAAGAAATAATAACATGAGAGGGAGGAAAACAAACCATTACCCTCTCCTTGGGAAGTCCCAGATGTGGAAGTCTCAGCTGAGGCACCATCTGCAGCAAAGACCTGACTCTGTGGAAGAAGAAAACTCCTGAGCTATTATGCATTTCGAAGATAGTTGTCCCCAAATGACAGGACTCCTTTCCAGGGTACCATTTGAAAATGCTACAGATTCTCTTTGGCTGACATTTTAACTACATTTCCCCTCTACATTATATTCTGTGGGAAGCTATTATTATAATACAGTCACTGGAAGATTAGGGGTAAAGAAAGGGGGAAGAGACTCAGGGAACATTCCAATCTAAGGGGGGGAAAGCCTAGGAAGAATTCAATCTTCATATTTAGGCAACAAGTAATTTTAAAAATATATCAAAATCAGTACTTTTGAAATTCCCCTGGAATAACTCTAAATACTGAGAATATATAGGCAATGGAAAGGGAGAAGATAGAAGGTGGTTGGAATTGACTTACATTTAAGGAAAACCCTGACTGTGTATCAAAGTCACTGCTCTGACGAGTAAGTGACCGGTACTGCTGGTATACATCATCACCCATATCTTGTAGGATCTGGCCAACTTCCTGGGTCATACCCCCAGGTTTAGGATCAGATTTGTCTGCTAGAAAAACAAAGAAATATCAAAAATAAACTGTTTTATTGTCTAGGTATGTCATAGGCTTTAGAATCTAGGTTTGTGCAAGTATATGATGTTTGTACAGCAAAATCACATTTTTCATATATGTATCACTGTCATTAAGCAATGAATGACTATATAAGAGCTTGGTTGATATACTCTAATATTCACTAGTCTTGTGATCATAGACAATTTACTTAGGTTCTTCATTTTCCTCACATGTCACTACCAAGCCTAAATGAACACATTTGGCCTATACAGTGAGTGAGAGCTTCATGAATAGTTGGTATGAATATTATAGCTAAACTATTTTGGGATGGAAGGATATGAGATGGGGTAAAGGTTCTATGGTGAGAAGAGAAGCAAGAAACTTGTAAGTGGATCAGAATGTTATAAGGATGAAAAGCAAAGTCTCAGATTTTTAAAATTTATCATACGCAATATTCATAATTTTGGGGCAATTCTATAGCTATCTCATTCAGTGTCTCCTAAATAGAATCCAGAAGGATGGAACTGGAATAGAACCTTGGGTTTCAAGCAAGTCAATCATGCTTTTCTAAGTGCCTACTAAATGTAGCCTCTTAACTAGGAATAAAGGTGGATTGGAATGGTGGTCTCAAAAGTGAGAAAGCCATGCCATACCCTCTAATGTTGTCCCTAGCTCTCTGGGCAATAAAGATGTCTAGCTTTTTAATATCAAAACATTAGAAAATTCCTGGTTTTTAACTTTCAGTCTGCTCACACAATGCTATAATTTCCACTGATTGGGGGCCTGAAACCAAGAGCACTTTATCACTGAACTATTTATTTTTAATTTAAAGACAGGGTCTCATCGAGTTGCTTTAGGGCCTTGCTAAGTTGCTGAGGCTGGCCTGAAACTTGTAATCCTTCTGCCTCAGCCTAACCAGTATCTAAGATTACAGCTGTGGTGTCACCATACCTGGCCAATTATTTCTTTTAAAAATCTTTGCTCATTCATCCATCTATGGCATGCACTCTCACACAATGGACTTCTTCATTCTCTTCATTCTCCTGTCAGAACTGACTTATTCTAAGAAACTTTATTCTACAGCTTATCCCCACAGATTCAGCTGCTTTGCCACAGGACTCAATACCCTGACATCTGTCACACTTTATGACAGATAATATATCAGCTTCAGAGATGTTGTCTTCATCTGAAACCCAGATTATGAGCATATATTGAGTGCTTACTAAGCCATGACTTATTTGAAATGACTTCCCTATATCCTAAAGTGCCCAGTTTCCTGAGGTAGGATAGCCACATACCTTCCTCTGGAGCATGGTATGCAGCCAGAGCATTCAGCATATCATAGATCACTTCCTTAATTGTATCAGGAATAACAGGCAGAGATGAAGGTTTCAAAGGAGTTGTCTTCACTAGCTGTACAGCATTAGGGCCTTTAATTCTAAGATTCTCAAATTCATCATCTGAAGCTAAGCCAAAATGAGAGATTAAAAAAAAAACAATTAATAGTGAACCAGCATCTAAACTAGGCTGCCAACGAAAAAAGACTCAGAAGCAGGCTTGGATAGTATACAAGGTTTGGGGGGGCATTTTGAACCAATGTTCAAGTAGTATACTACAAAATCTGGTTTTGGCCTTCCCTAAATTCCAAAGAATATAATAGAGAAGTATAGGTTTTGGAGTTAGAGAAATTTTATTTTGAAATGTAGTTCTCTTTCTTCAACAAACCTTATGTTTTTCATTTTTAAATTTTGCTTATTTTGAGGGTTACATGAAACCCCATACGCAAAATGCCCAGTATGGGGCCAAAGACACAGCTGGGGCTCCCAAAATAATTAGTGCCCTTTTGCAATTGTTTAAATTAAGATTACAACCCCACAAAGCAGTGGAAAAGTTCAAAGGACAGTAAAATATAAATCCATATACCGTTCATCTAGAATTACCATTTGATTACCCTTAAATATGCCTACATGCACCTCTTAAGATCAGGAATATTTTTCTATATAACCACAATACAGTTGTAATACTCAGGATAGAATTATACTTTCTACTACATATTATTGAATTTTTCCCCAGATCTCCTTTATCTGAATCCAGAACCCAAGAAAAGTGATGGTGGCTATAATTGCTCCAGTCTGCTTCTGTCCAGAAGAGATGCCTGCATTTTTCCCCTTTTCATGAAATTAATATTTTTTGAAGAATCTAGATCAGTGTGTTTTATAAAATAGAAAATATGCATTAATCTAGTTTTTTCCTCATAATGAAATACAGGCCACAGCTTTTTCGTAAGAATACACAGCTAAGATTGTAAACTTCCTACTGCATTCCATTAGTCACATATCCATTTCATCTTTAATTATCATTTTATTTACAAATAAAGTATAGTTAAGCCCATTGTTCCACAAAGCTTCCACATCCAAGTGTCAGTGCCTAGTCTCTCCTTTGAAAGTAAAGACTAGACTGAATGAGTCCTTCGCAGTATTGACAGGGATTATGACAGGGCCCGGAGAAGCTACTCAATTACCTATTGAACCAACTGACTCAAATAACCAACCAGCCAATGTTACCACATTTTTCTAAGTTATAGATCTCTTCATAGGAAAATCTCTGGAATTATACCAGGCCACAGACTTCAGTGTTTCAAAGGCCAGAAACAAATGAAACTCACCAGTTCCTGAACCTCGAGGGGCTGGAAGGGCGATGCGTATACAGCAGTTGGCTACTTCTGTGAATATGTCTGGATTGCGGCATGCAGCTGGCCCAAGGACACGAAGGATGTAGTTGATCTCCCGAGAGCCAAGGCTGCCAGACACAACACCAGAGGTAGTGCTTCCAGCTCCACTTGTAGCTGCTGAGCGAACAACCTAGCAAAGACAGAGAGAAAGACTACTGATTAAATGCCACTTTCTAAAAATGTAACTGTATCTATGGAAGGGTTAACAAGGATTAAAATACTAAACAAGCTCTGGCTCAAAACAGTGGATAGCTTTAGATTAAATAAAAATTTTCTAAACAAACAAACAAACAAACAAAAAAACCAAACATTGCTCATAAAGTTACAGCACATCTCAAAACTATGAATTCTTAAGATCAGAATGCATGTAATCTTTACAGAAATTAGAAGATGGCTCTAGACAATAAACTCCACATAGCTTTCACATTTAAGTGTCAGCTCCTAGCCTCCCCAAATGCTATTGCCAGTTTTTGAAAAAATATTTTTTAGTTATAGATGGACACAATGTCTTTATTTTATTGCTTTGTATGTGGTGCTGAGGATCGAACCCAGGGCCTCATGCATGCGAGGCAAGCGCTCTACCACTGAGCTACAATTCCAGCCCTGTTATTGCCATTTTAAACAAGAATGGTTCAAATATACAACACTGATAACCACTTAGTATATAATATGAAAATTAAATATTTTCTTTATGCCTAAAGTCGACCATCAGTTTGAGAAAATGATGGTACAGGACATCATACAGATTGTTTGACAGCATAGGGCTTAGACATAGCCATGATTTTTGCACTTTTTTGCCACTGAGCTAAAATCCCAGGTTCTTTTTATTTTTAAAGTCTTTTTTAGTTGTTGATGGGCCTTTATTTATTTTTATGTGGTGCTAAGGATCGAACCCAGTGCTTCACACATGCTAGGCAGCACTCTACCACTGTGCTACAACCCCAGTCCTCTTTTTTTTGGGGTGGGGGGTACTGAGGATTTAACTCAGGGGTACTCAACCACTGAGCCACATCCCCAGCCCTATTTTGTGATTTTTTAAATGTAGAGACAGGGCCTTGCTGAGTTGCTTAGCACCTCACCATTGTTGAGGCTGGCTTTGAACTCACAATCCTCCTGTCTCAGCCTCCCAAAGTGCTGGGATTACAGGTGTGAGCCACCACCTCTTTTTATTTTTGAGACAGGGTCTTCTAAGTTGCTCAGACTGGCCTCCAACTTGTGATCCTCCTGAGTCACTGGGATTACAAGCATGTGTCATTGTGCCAGGTCATCATTTGATATCATATCATTTTGATATCATATCATTTTGTTTTTAAAAAACAAAATGACCCATGCTCTTTAAGCACATTATAGTCCTTATGTTCTACCTATCTGGTCACAATTACAATTTTCATTTCTTTAACTACAAAAAGTCATAATTTGTGTAAAGCCATAATTTATTTATCTAGTTCTCTATTGTAAGACATGTGATCTCTTGTTTCTTGATATTACAAGTAAGTCCACAGAGAACACTCTTGGGTATGCACATACTGGCATACTTCAGATAAATTCATAGCCACAGAATTTGTAAGTCAAAGGATATACTACATTGACAGTACCAAATTGCCTTCCAATGTGGCTATACTAATTTCTAATGGTACCAAAATAAGAGTAAGGCTAGTTATCTACACCTGTACCAACAATGAATATTATGAAGTATTTGTGCTTTGCTAATTTGATGTGTTAAAACTACAACTGATCTTTTGTTCCCCAGATCCCAAATAAAACTTATTTATATCGCTGAAAGTTTTCCCCTTGTCCATTGAGGAACTCTATTTAATTCTAGCTTTGTTCAGTTTTAAAATTTCCTTTTTGTCTGAATTCCGTCTTGCATATACATATTTCTTCCCTTTTGAGCTATCTCATGATCATTGTACATTGCTGCCTTTAATAGTTTTCCTCTTCATTTTGCATTATGTAAGGTGAAACAGGGATTTTGCAAATATAAGGCAAAAATCAAACAGGTTGGATAAAGAACTGCTTGAAGAATCTGAGATATATACTCATACACACAAGGAAGTATAAATTGGTACCACCTTTCTGGCAAGAATATACTTATACTTCTTGATCCAACTTCTAGGAATTTCAAAGAACCACCATCTTACACATGAACAAAGCTAGGATCAAAAGTGCATATTTTAACACTATTTATCAGTGTGGAAAACATCATCCCAAGAGAATGAAATGAAAATGAAAATCTATTCACAATCATATGATGACTACTGACAAAGAATTAGCAAGAGGACAGACTATTTTATAAAGTACAGAAGAGGAAAAGCTTTACTAGTAAAATATTTGTCTCCCACTTCTCTGCTGTTGTCTTAATGTTCCAAACATTTTATTTTTTAATAATTACTTTGTCATTTCTTCCCCTGCTTTATAAATTTCCTAAAACATACAAACTTGCTTTCTGATCAGCACAATAGGTATTCTTAAAATGCCTATCACAGTGCCTGGCAAATCATAAGCATTCAAAAAACTTTACTTTTATACCCCAAAATACAATATTTTGAAAACAGATTCTTGGGTGAATACCTCAGGGGCATTCCTAAAAAGAAGATATCCCAGTTTTGTGCTGATAAATTTTGGCTTGGTTAAAGAAACCTAAATTGCCAGAGAAGACGTTCCAGAAAAGATACACTACTATAATAAAACAGTACTTAAGGGTAGAAAATGTATGCAATATATACAGCTAATTATACCCTCTATGAAGAACCAAAAGTAGGTTCTGAGACCAAGACCAAAGGTATGAGGTAAAGCTAAACCAGGATCTGACACCAAAAAGACTTACTTTTTCCATGGTGTGACGGAGGGTGCAAGGATCCTCAATGATGTGTCTTAAGAGAAGGGTGACCAGAGGAGTAAACCCATTGAAGCCTGAGCTCTGGGTCAAATTCAAGATCATGCGGGTACTTTTCAGCTCTGCAAACATCATGGCATATTTGTGGTCCCGAGTTAGCCTTAGGCAGAGGCGAAGAGTGGCATGCAAAGTGTCTGGGTCCACAGGGACTCCCAGCATGCTGACACAGGCCCGGATTAAAACAGTCACCATATCTTCTGTTAGGCCCTGGATTAGGATCTCCCCAATTTTTGTTTCTTCTAGGCTTGTTTCCTTTTCAGTGCTTGTATTCTCTAGGGCCAAGGAGGTTTCTACAAATGGAAAAGGAACAGTTTAGACAGTTTAACTTGATGTTTGTTTCCATATCTCTCCCTCTTAAGTAATCAGACAAGAACTTGGGCCCTATTAGGAGAAATACAGCAAACACCATTCTTAGGCCAGATCAAAATACATACATAAGGGAGAACTATGTATTGTATTGTTTGTTATGCAACTTGATAGAAAGAATATCAGTTGCAATGAAATTGGCCAGACCTTAAGTCACAAAAGCCACCCTAGTTTTAGCTTAAAACAAAACCAAACCCTGCCCCCATAAAACAAAAAACACTCCTTAAAATATTCAAAATAAAAATTCCATACCATTGACTTTATTTTCTTTACGTTTGATATCCATTTCTTTGTTTTCTTCCAGTGTTTTCTCTAATTCCTGCCCACTGCTGTTTTTTGAGTTTTTATTCAGCCGTGGTACCCTGAGGAGAGTTAGCATCACAGGTCGTCGGTTCCCAGTTTCTTCATTAACCTAAAAATTCAAAGAGATAAAAAATATAAAACTCAGCAGGTGTGGTAGCACATGCCTGTAGCTCTAGTAACTCTGGAGGCTAAGGCAGGAGGATCACTTCAGCCCTGAGTTTGAGTCAAGCATGGGCAAAACAGCAAGAACTCATTAAAAAAATTACCAAAAAAGGAATTATAAAGGTGTGTGGAAGGGACATTCCAGGTAAAATGCTACAATAAGAAGGAACCTTGGCAATTTATCCCATAATTTATAGAGAGAAAACACAAAGGTTCCCAGAGATAAAGAGGTATACGTAGGCCCTTTAATGAATTCTAAACTTCTATCCCAATAGAGCAGAAATCATCCATTATCACTTTCTAATCTTTGAAGACTCAAAAAACAATTTTCAGGAAGGATAGCATGAAATTGCCACAGGCCAATGATCTAATCAACAGTGTTTGAGACTCACTTCTCTGAAAACTATATTCAAATTAGAAGCGCTTCTTAATGCTGCTTTAGAAGGAAGCAAAGCAAAAGGCATAGCCAATACATTCCCCTTTTCAATAAAGTTTACAGCACCGGTGAACATGTACCTGTACCATTGTAGTAAACTGGACAGTGTATCTTCTTCGGCCTGCGGTGAATCGCACACTTGTCTCTCCAGATTTCCAGGCAGAGTCTATAGTGCTGTTGTTGCTTGCACTGTAACTACACCAACGCCCAGAGCGGTCATCAAACCAGCGCCAGTTGTTGCTGTTGGACTGTAGGTACTGAATATAAAATACAAACTTTCTTTGTATTTCCTTCATGGTTGACAGTTACCAGAAACAGTAACTTTATCAGTGATCACTGTTATCACTAAGCCAGGAAAAAGAAACACTGGAAATGGGGGCTTTCATATACATTTACCCTCTCATTGCTTAACATCTCCCCAGGCAAAAAACAAACCAAACAAAAAAACCCCTGCATCTATGTTCTTTTTTCCAATCCTTTTACTTCCCCCACAAGAGGAATGCTCCTCTGAGATGTACTGGAACAAGAATTTTGTTTCTAAGAAGTTAGAAACATAATGTGGTATGTAGTAATTTTTTTTTTTTTTTTTGGTACCGGGTATTGAACTCAGGGGCACTCGACCACTGAGCCACATCCCCAGCCCTATTTTGTGTTTTATGTAGACACAGGGTCTCACTGAGTTGCTTAGTGCCTCGCCATTGCTGAGGCTGGCTTTGAACTCGCGATTCTCCTGTCTCAGCCTCCCTAAGTGCTGGGATTACAAGCGTGAGCCACCGCGCCCGGCTTGTAGTAATTTTCATCTAAGGAGCACTTGCTTTTTGGATACTCAGTTGCATTGTTGCATACTCAGTTCTTTAGGTACTTTAAGAGCCATTTCAAAAAAAAATTTTAAGGCCTTCAGTAAGCAGCTACCTAAGAAAAAAATTCTAACTCCCCATTTAGAAGAAAAGATCCCTCAAGATTTAAACCTTGGTCAGAGACCTTTATATCTTTCACAATCTCTCATATTCTCTTCTGGTCTACTCTTGCCTCAAGAAGGTAAACTATCTTGTCCACTATGGACACTATGTATCACATACCTTAGTCATCTGAGCTCTCCTTTTTGAGGAGATGGCTGTCTTTTCATAGAAATCAATCAGGAGCAACACTGGAGTGATCCACCTAAAAGTGAGAAATGACTTATTTTCTGCATGCCAGAAAGTTGTTACACATTGGGAAAACTGTCTTCATCAGGCATGTCACAACAGCACTCAAGATTTGCCCCATATGTGCCCCAGAAAAGTGCTGGATTCAGGCCTTGAGCTCAATGGGCCAAGTCTCAAGGGAATAGAACAAAACAAAGATAGATATAGGATCACTCACTTTGGGGTCTGGACCTCCTTTTGTTCCTTGGCGGCCTGTAGGCAGGGCTGAACTACTTCCAAGAGCTTAATTAGGACATTAAGGATGCCACTTGATTCAACAACCCAAGCACAAGGTAGCTTCAACTCCTGATTGATTCATCAAAGGGAAAAAAAAGAAACAGACAAATTTCCAACCAGTACCAACAACTAGCACCACACAAAACAACTGGCTGAATTCAAACTCAATCTTACCATTTATCAGTTAATCTGAGTTGAATTACTTAAATTCTCTAGGCTTTGGTTTCCTCATGGGTCAAAGGGGCCATAATTTATATCTCAAGAATAACTGTGATGATCAAATAATCCCCCCATATAATACATATATTCCAACATAATCATTGGCACCTTTACATGTGTGAAATATGGAACATGGTTATTAATATTATTAGAGACTATCATCTAGACTGTGTAGTCTTAACCAGGACTTTTAAAAAAAGTTTTGTAGTTTTTTAAAATTTTGTAGTTGTAGATCGACAGCATGCCTTTATTTTATTTATTTTTATGTGGTGCTGAGGATCGAACCCAGTGCCTCACACATGCTAGGCAAGTGCTCTGCTACTGAGCCACAGCTACAAACCCCTTGACTATGACTTTTAAAGCTTCTGATTTACAGATAAGCTTTATCATCTTTTTATGTTTGTATTACTGGGGATTGAAGCCATGGGTGCTCTACTAACTAAAATCTATCCCCAGTCCTGTATTTTATTTTGAGACCAGGTCTCACCAAGTTGCTGAGGATGGAAAGTTCAATGCCTTGCCATCGTCCTGCCTCTGCCTCCTGAGCTACAGGGATCATATGTGTGGGCCACTATGCCCATCGTCAAGGAAGATGGAATAATTAAAGTTCATGGTTTGCCTTATTGGGGCTCCATTAAAAAATACCCCATTTAATAGAAACCCACTGGAAGTCAATGTCCAACAAAAGGTGACTATTTAAACAAACAATACTGAAAATATAGAATAATGTATGCATGATATGGAAAAGTTATAATCGTAATGCTGGACAAAAATATACAACTGTCTACATACACTTATCTAAACTGTTTAAATAGACAGAAAAAGGATTAGAAGAAAATACAAAAATTTACCTGTGATTCTTTGTAGAGGCTCATGAGTGACTTAAACTTTACTTTATAATGTTACTAAGGACCCCACATATTCAATGTTTTGAAATCTTTCTCACAATCACCTATATAGAACTCAAAGCCCCATGACAACTTGATACATATTGAATGTTATCTCTTGAGTTGCTATAAAGGGTTTACTCCATTAAGTTCAGGTTGCCCGTCAAAACATGATGAGCTACAAATGAGAACCATGTATCTGAGGTCAACTGCTTCCTAAGGAGTTTCTGTGTTTGCTGGAATAATAATGTATCCTGACCAAATTATTCTCTTACCTTAAATAATCTGCTGACTAACCAGGGTAGGGAAAGGATAGAATAGTCTGATTACCTGATGCCTATTAACACTGACCACATCTAATTTCCATAGGCTACTGCACTTATGCAGCTGCCAGTTAGGTCTCCTTAGAGAAGCAAAAATATTCCATGACCCAAGTATGAAAATCATTCAAATATTCATCTTTTAAACTACTACCCCACAATCTGTTGACTCAATTAAGAAGCCCTTCTCACACTGTTCAGAAATAATGCATACATCCTTCCTAAACTCACACAAAACCTGATGATAGAATTCATGTGTCCATAGAATATTTTTATTTTGTTCTTAATCATGCACATTTACCTATCAGAAACTGGGTTCATGAAAAGCAGAGAATCATACCATATAATTCTTTTCTTCAATGTCTTATGTGGTGTTTGTTTGATAATTTTTTGGTGTATGAATTACAGGGCCTGAAAGATCTAAATCTTACCTCAAAAAGTAGCGTTAAAAGCAAGATTCTAGTAGCCAAATTGGAGGCCTGGGGCAGAGTGGCCATCTGACTGATCCACTCTGACACAGTTTTTGTGTCACTTGTTGTCAGAGGAAGAGCAGCTTTGATCAATACATCAGCAGCTTCCCACACCTAGAAAAACGGAAAAGTGTCCAAGTTATGCAAAGAGATGAGGTTTGTAAAACCATTCTCAATCTTTTAAAATACTCCCTCCACCCCCAAAATGTTTACTGAGGAAAGGTATATAACTTATTTACCGTAGAAATTTAATGTCTAAGAAAAGGTGATGTAGTCAGCACTAAACCATTACTTTCTTTTAAGAAGCCTACATTTTAAGTTAAAGGAAATCAATGTTTGAAAAAATTCTCAGTGCATAAACTCAATACCAAAAAGGTTCTACCAATTTACACTCCTATCAGTTAGCTTTCATAATAACCCTCCCAGAATAATTACAAAAAACAACAAAAATCCCCCAAAATGCTAAGAAATTTTAGTTCAGTTTTAGTTTACTCGTTTCTATTAAGGTTTTACATTTCCTTAAAAATCATTTTAAGCTCTTGATACAACTAAAGAAACCAAACCTGTCTGTGAATATATCTGACCCAGTTTTCCTTTAGTTTTATGTTTCTATGCTGTAAAGTTATATAGTTCAAAAAGTTCTCCAATTTTGAGTTTTTCCCCTGATTCTACGATTAGAAATCATACAAAGTATTTTTAATGATTTTAAATATTTAGGTTAGCTGGGCGTGGTGGTGCATGCCTGTAATCCCTGCACTTTGGGGGGCTGAGACAGGAGAATTTTAAGTTCAAAGCCAGCCTCAGCAATGGCAAGTCACTAAGCAACTCAGTGAGACCCTGTCTCTACATAAAACACAAAATAGGGCTGGGGATGTGGCTCAGGGGTCGAATACCCCCAAGTTCAATTCCCAGCACACCCCAATAAATGAATAAATAAATAGATAAATATTTAGGTTGATTAAAAATAATAAAGGAAATATAGCAAAAACAACTGGCTATCTCTGGGTATGGGGATTTAGCGTAATTTATTTCTTACCTTATCTCTACAATTACCATACATTTTATAATGAGAGGAAACACTGTCTAAAAGGGAAAAAATAGCCTGGTGGGAGAAAGGGTTACAGGTACCTATCAGGAAGTGGTTGCTGAACAGAAAGAAATTATTCTGGGGGGAGGGAGGAGGCTAGTTTAAGAGTAAACACATTATGGACTCTTTAGATGAACCTGAGAGACAACTAGAAAAAGTTTTGATTTTGCCTGCCAAAACTATTTTGGTAACATAATTAAATTCATAGTTGCAGGAAATATTCAAGCAAAAGGCAGATTATTTTCAAAAGAATTCAAACAGAATAGAACCATATTTAGATTTCAAAAATACTAGATTTCTAGAATTTGGGTTGTTAGATGGCAGGAAAATCATTTCACATACTTCTTTCTTCTGGTCCCTTGAGAGCTTACCTGATTGACTACTTGCTTCAGAATCATGTCACGATAGTCTGCTCCATTTCGTTTGATGGCTGTCATGATCAGATCACACACACGGTACACTGTATCTGGCAGCTCATCAAGAAGGTGGAAGCAGCCTGGTAACATGGTATCTGTGAAAGTGTGGAGCTCATCTTGCTCCAATGGGTCAGCATCCTGGAACTTTTCTAGACATTTAGCCTCTTCTTCTTCTTGTTTTTCCCGAGCTTTTCGTTCCTCTTCCTCCTTTCGACAGGCAACTTCCTGGAGACAGAGAAAAAGAGAGTAGTACATAGGAGAGGTGAAGGAGGAAAGATGAGGGAGACTCTGGAAATACAGTCAACTTACAATTTGAATACCTTTTACATTTTTTTTTATGAACACAATGTCTTTATTTTATTGCTTTGTATGTGGTGCTGAGGATTGAACCCAGGGCCTCACGCATGCGAGGCAAGCGCTCTACCGCTGAGCTACAATCCCAGCCCACCTTTTACGTTTTTTCTAGCAGTTCAGGGTGTAGCAATAAGTACAAGGGCAGCCACACAGGTTGGGCCAAGACAGAGAAGGCTGAAAAGAACGAATCCAATACCCCAAAGCATTGCCAATTATCTGCAGTAGCCTACATTACTTCCCCAAAAATAATTTTTAGAACTGTCCTGTATTTTCTTTTTCTTTTTAAATATTTATTTATTTTTTTAGTTGTAGGCAGACAGAATATCTTTATTTTATTTTTACGTGGTGCTGAGGATCGAACCCAGTGCCTCACGCATGCTAGGCGAGCACGCTACCACTGCGCCACAACCCCAGCCCCTGTCCTGTATTTTCTATCAGTGTATGAGATTGAAGTGCCAGGAATACATATTTAAGTTTGGCCAACTGGGCACTACCAAGAACATTTTGGGTGTCTTATCTGACAAAAAGTTTAATGCTTCATCTGCCTCATTTATAGCTTCAGGTCAAAACAAGATAGATTCAGGACAAAGCATGGTTAAGATGAATGGTACTCCCATGTCTTCCTTTAACCTTAATCCCACCAATTACTCTGTAGTAGCAGCAGGATGTTCACAGATATACTAAGCATAATGGGCAGAGCTCTTTTACATGGCATTTCCTGGTTACCTCAGGTGACTCTGCCCTTTGATCCATTGGAATATCCTGTCCCAGAGACATTGCAATTGCTCTCATCATCTGGTCCTCTTCAGACATGCTGAGATCCTAGAGTGACAATAGAAAACCCAACACTTACACAAACCCCAAACAAAGAAACATAAAAAGATGCAACCTCAACTCATGAGGAATCAAGATATTCTGTGATCAAGGTTTACAGAGTGGAAGAGGATCTGAATGTCTCAGTAGTTAAAAAAATATATAAACAACTAGGTAACTAGTTTTCTCAAACGCCATAAGACCAATAGGGGGAATCACAATGAAATTTAAGGCTTCAATGTGACTACATATTCTGAATGTCATGAAAGCACATACTCTGTACTGGTTACTGACTGTTGGTTTGTCTATAAACTAAGTATTATAATTTGCATAGCTATGGGATATGAAGCTTTTGGCTATTATATTCAGAAGCACTGACAGAATTATCATGAAAACAAAATATTGACAATGGAGAGGCTGAAAATGAAAAGCAGTTTATACAAAGACCAATTATGGAAGAATGAAGAAAGAAAGGACACCAACAGCCAAACTGTCACCCTGGCATATAAGAGTTCCTAAGCCAACTTACCCGAACAACTCCTCCCATGATTGGAGGAGGATGGGTTAGAAGGTACTCTGTGGCCTGCTCCATGGTGCTGGTGTTCAACAGGGCTTCCATGGCATGTTCCCTTGTGAAACCCATGTCCATGAGCTGTAACCATAATTTAAGAGCTCAGCACCACAGTTTAATGGCAAAATTCAAATGCAATGAAAATAGGAACATTTTCAAGATGGAAACTCAAAATTTTCTAACTTTATATGATTCATACAATGAAGAACAAGTGGATCCCATTTTTCTGGAAAACTGGCAACAGAAAAAGTTCCTTAAAAAACTTACCTAGTTGAGACCCTGTCTCTACATAAAACACAAAATAGGGCTGGGGATGTGGCTCAGTGGTCGAGTACCCCTGAGTTCAATCCGCAGTACCAAAAAAAAAAAAAACAAAAAAACAAAAAACAAAAAAAACCCCAAAAACTTACCTAGTAATAAATTGCCTAGGAAATAATCATGAAATATAAAGATTTATACACAAGAAACTATATACCACAGTTTTACAATAAATTATAAAAAATTAACACAGCCAAAAATTAAAGTAAGTGTATTTAGTAAAAATTTCTTAATGAGAGCAATGATTCAACATATTATTTTACTTTGCATATGTAAAAATCAGGCACAGAACTAAGTGATTAAAAGTGCAATTAACTTATGAATACCTTTAAAAATATTTTGCTATATTTTCTAAACATTCTAAAGTAAGCATTACTTTCATAATCAAAAGGACATGCATATATAGAATACTGAAATGAATAGAACTCTAGACTTAAAGAGAACCTCCATATAAAAAATTTGTGCGGGGAATGTTAAAGTTAAAAAAATGCAGCCTATACATTTATTCAAAAGTCAAAAAAATGGTTTTTATGTGACTTAGATTCCAGAAAGTGCTTGTTGGAGAATAAATAAGTTACAATATCTCTTCCTGCTACAGATTAATCAGAAAGTAGCTGAGCACAGCGTGACTCCAAAGAATAGGCAATTGAGAACATCAAAATGAACATACTTAGGAGGACACAAATTTATATTACCCATGTAAAGAACTGAAGACTTAAGAACATCAAAATGAACATGCTTAGGATGACACAAATTTATATTACCCTGTAAAGAACTAAGACTATACTCCTGCTCTCCTCAGGAGAACAACAACAACAACAACAACAAAAAAAGGTAAGAGAGGAGGGAATTTACCTACTTCCTGGCTACCAGAACCAGACACTTAGTGGTATATGAACATACATGAGTATTGTACTTCATCAGGAGCAAAGTGGAGGTTCTAGAAGAATGGGGCCAGCCATTTACCTGTTGCAGTTGCTGCTGGTTGACTTGAGGTTCACGGCGGGAGCCACCTTCTTCTTGCCCTGAATCCTCTTCTCCTCGAGACCCCTCTTTCTCTTTGCTTAGTCTCTCTCGAATCACAGGTTCTCCTCGGAGGATGTGGCACAGAATGGCCAGCATGGACTCAGCCATTCGCCCGCCATAGACCTTCAGGGGTTTCCGGTTCCACAGGTTCTTGATGCAAGTAAAGGCCGCCTGGAAGTCATTTGAAAAGTGTGAGAAGTTCTTTTTGCTTCAATTCAAAGACCCAGAAGAAATAGGTGACAAATCTTTGGGACAATCCTCCCACAATCAGTGTCCACTAAATATTAGGTAGGTACTACCAGAGCCCAAGGAATCACCGAGAAGGGGCCTTTAATTTATACAGGAAGTATCAATCAGAAGTTCATGGTTCATATGTCCACAATATATTAAGGAGAGCAAAGTGAGAATTATTCAGTTAGCATAAGAAATTCCTCTGGGTTTTAGAATGCTGAATACTCACTTTCTGAGTTACCACAAGGAAACGAAGAGCACTGAATTGTGGAAAGTTCTGGACACCTCCTGGCAATTTGGCAGGCAATGAATGTGGAGATTCAAGTACCGTGGTGGGATTCACCATCTTTTCCACAAGCATAAGCCAGGCATCTAGAAATTCTCCTGTGCCATCAGGTAAGTCTGAATGTTCCAATCCCTCAGACACAGGAACTTTGCCTCCCATGGACAAAGCCCAGTTGAAAGTTCTAAATTTAGATGAGAGAGTATGGACATAGGATATTAGTATTTTAGATAAGGCAAAGAATTTACATTTAAAGGGTCCCCAATGTCTATACGAGTATGTGATCTTCCTCTTGGAGTTACTTTAAATGTGTCTGACATTTATTAGCTTTACTTTTGAAAGCCTTAAACACACACAGACACCCCCCACCTAAAACTCAGAATACAAATCCTCTGACCAAGAAAAGTAAAAAATCTTATCCTATTCAGAAAAACATACACAGAGAAGTCTATTTAAAAATATGTACCAGAAACTAGAAGCCAAATAAGTAAAAGCAGAAGGCCTGACAAACACCCCTAGGACAGGCTAAATACCACCCAGCACCCTCCAAGGAAAACGGAGAAACATGTGGTTGGTTCCCAGAATATGAAAGAGTACAACAAATGACTATTTCAATACATCACACTATCACAAGATAGGTGACTTGGAAAGATGTTGGATAGCAAGGCACACAGAAAAGACTAAACTTCAAGAAATGCTTCTCTATGAAGAAAATGACCCTTACTCAAAAAGAGCATTGTGGCCTCCAGAGCAGAGAAATTTCTGCAACATGAGGTGGTAGGGATACTTCCTCTCATCAAACAGCATTGGGGAGGTGAAACCAACTGAACAGATGAAGAATGTCAGCCTGAAAGAGGGAGAAAGCAAAATTTTAACCTTTCTGAGGCAGACACAAAAGCAATTGGGAAATTCACATAGAAGCTAAGTGTAAAATTTAACAATGCACCAAAGTGACTGACTGGAAAGCAGGTGGGCGACTACTATGGTTATTAAAATTTCAAAGACAAGAGAAGTACACTTGTAATCCCAGTGACTTGGAAGGCTGAGGCAGGAGGATCACAAGTTCAAAGCCAGCCCCAGCAATTTAATGAGACCCTGTCTCAAAATAAAAAATGGAATAAAAATATCTAGGAACGTGGCTCAGTGGTTAAGTATCCCTGGGTTTAATTGCCCCAAAAAGGAAAAAGAAATTAAAGACACAAAACGTGACACTTGTCACCTAATAAATATAAGGTCACTGATGTGCAGTTTGATTACAAATGTTTTTAAAATTTCCTTGTTCTAAAACTAGGTACAACAAAAACAAGGGCCATACAATTTATTTGAAGTACATATCTACAGTAAACAAGGGACCTAGTCCATGTTCTCTCTAATTTAGTGGTTGACTCTCCATTTAAGTAGAATAGGAAGAAGTTATATTAGTTTTAAGGAAACATTCTTGTCCCTGCATGTCATGCAGAACCTCACCTGAAGCGAGGAGTAGGTGTATATGGTGGGGGCTGCCAAGATAAGCCCTTTGTGAGGAGCTTAGTGAGGGCTGAGGCTGTTGATCGAGCAGCAGGAGTTGGTGCGGTAGTGGTGCTAGCAGCATGATGGCTCCTTCTCTGGCGGACAGGAGACCCCACACAAAGTTTAACAAGGAGTCCAAATAGCTCAGCAAGTGCTCGACCTAATCTGGAGGAAGCTGGAATCCAGAAATCAGAATAAGGGTATATAGTATTCTCAGAATAGTTTCATTCCAACAGAAACATTACTGTTAACACATTTTTATGACTGACCACTTACTCTAAACACCACCTAGGAAACTCCACATGATAATACAAAAAGTTCACAAAGGAAAAGTGCCTCTTTTGAAAGCAGAAGACAATGCTGACATTCAATACATAACAAATGTGAAAGACAAGATAAGCACCCCTACACTGTTGGAGGAAGTATAAAATGGAACTGCCTTTGTAGAAGTAATATGGTAATGTGCACTGATTAAATGATAAACCTACTGAATTATGGAGTCATTTAAAATGCTTACAAGACAACATTATGTTGGTAAAAATGTTTTAACAATTTGGAGCAGAAAAGATCACGTGCCCTGTATATTATTTGATCACAACATAAAATATAGTCCTAAAGGAAAAAAATTGCTAGGAAAAGCATAACAACTTTAAAATTGGATTCTTAAGGAATTAAAAAGATTATAGGCATTGCAAACTCATCTTTGTAGGATATTTTTCAGTGTGCTGTTCAACAACAACACAAAAGACAGGAATACAAATAGAAACAAAAGTAAAGGGAAAATGTATAAAAAGGTAAAGAAGGACTGAGGATATAGCTCAGTGGTACAACACTTGCCTAGCATGTGTGAGGCTCTTGGTTCAATCCCCAGTACTGGGGAAAATTTTTTTAAATGGTAAAGAAAATAAACCCAATGGGAGACCGAGACAGGAGAATCATGAGGTCAAAGTCAGCCTCAGCAATAGTGAGGTGCTAAGCAACTCAGTGAGACCCTGTCTCTACATAACACACAAAATAGGGCTGGGGATGTGGCTCAGTGGTCAGGTGCCCCAGAGTTCAATCCCCGGTACCAAAAACATTTTTCTTATTTCTACAATGACTACTACTCTGAAAATCGTAAAAATGCTGCCATAGCACCTTTGAAATAAACATTATTTCATTATGATCTAGAGCCAAGTAGTGGTAGGTTTGAATCAAACAAAGTCTTATAAGGATATATGTATACTTATGAACTTACTGTGTAGATCTATTTGAGCTCATGTCACATATCATGCTCAAAACTTATCTCTGAGGTATACAGCATAGTATGACAGGAAATAGTCTTAAATAGGCTAAGATATATGCACTGCCTGTCTGGAGGCCGAGTATATTCAGACTCTGAAAACCCAACAAATTCAAATCAATGTGAAAATGCATCCAAATGGATATACTTTCATGCTACTGATTTCAGATAGCAAAGTGGCTCAAAGGTAGTTTAAGGATAAGAGGAAAATAAAAGGCCAGTAACCACCAATAGACAGGTATCAAAAGCATGGACTAGGCCTAGGCCCACACAGAAACCCCCCAGAACACTCCAAGGTCCTTTCAAAGAAGCATATCACAACAAGGAGAAATAAGAACTACTACTTGGATAGTCAATTTTACTTCAATGTGGGGGTAGTGTTGGTAGATGTTCAAACTAAAACAATGAATAAAGTGAATTAAATAAATTAAAATAGGTTATAAAACTCAAGGGGATTTAAGGTAACAAATGGAAAGAGGAACACCAACACCAAAGGCCATTTCCTGCTTGTTTATTGGAGGGGCCCCAGAACTATGTCTTTACTTTTCTTTATGTTTGTATCAAGGTGTTAGAAAGTGGCAACTATTGAGGAATATACAAAATAGTTTCCCCAAATGCTGACATTACATTCATAGCAAAAGACATCAAAGACAGACCAGTATACAACTTTAATGCAGTTTTGTATTTTATCAATATAGTTTTCAGGTAGATGACAACATACATCACAGGCCATGTCACTTTTCAAAGTTTTCTTTAAGGGACAAATAAAGGAAGAGGAGATTAGACTAGTAGAGTAGTCAGACAAGCGATCAGGAGAGCTTTGTAACAAAGCCAAGGGAACAGTTCTTTCTAGAAGATGATAGGTCAGCTAATGGGGCACAGACGCAAAAAGGGAACTAAGAAGTATTCAATGGACTCAGCAATAAGGAAGTTATAACAGGTACCTTGGGAAGATATTTCAGTGCAATGGTAGGAGAAGAAGTCAGCTGCAATAATTGAAGAGTGAGTAAGGAGGAAAGAATGTAAGAAGGGATCGTAGACATGGCTCTCAGGAAGAGATTCTCTGATCTGTGTATCCCTAGGAGCTAATAAACAGCATATCATAGTAGGGACTCAACAAAGTACATGTGATTCACAGAAGGTTTAAACTTCTTTATGTGAAATGATCCAGCCTTTGTAACTCAATTTGTTTGAAGGCTGGTTAAGCCTCTGAAAGTGAGAAAAGGGAGTAGAAAGAAATGAACGACTCACCTGACAACAAAGGCTTGATTTGTTTAATTCTAGCAGCCATGGCTGGTGTGATTTTAGATTTGCCCTTAGAGTCTGAAGCAGTAGGTTCATCTGTCTCCATGGGAGCCAATGTGTCACCGTCCAGCCCAATGCCTTCCAATAAGCCCTGGGTAGAAGCATCCATACTTCCAGCTGTTCCATCCTGTTCACTATCTGCAGACATAGAGGGGAGCAATAAGATCATGTACAGCCAGCACTTACCTGCTTCCTTGTTTTGAAGAGTCCTAAGAAAGAGATACCTATGGCACTTGTTACTCTTAAATTTCAATGACTTCCTAAATCTGGGGGGGAAAAAACAAACAAACAAAAAACACATCCAAAAACCTGCACTTACATGATCTTCTCTATAGAACTCTACTAAGCAGCTAACTGATAGCACGGACAGTCTTAACCCATGGAGAACCATTCACATAGACTATTGTAGGCATGATGCTGCCAATGTGGGTATTGTGTTAGAATTTTGTAGTTTGTTCACTAACTCAAATTGGACATCGTAGAATGTCACTGGAGAATTCTATTTCCTACTATTTACAAATTTTGTACACGAATGGGTAATGTGTACTTAATTTTTGGTGTGTGTGCTCTTAGGTCTAAGAATTAAGTGCAAATTTTATAAAATAAGTCACTAAGTTTTCTTTTTGTTCTGGAAAATTCACAGAGAAACAGTATATTTTTTGTTGCTGAAGTCAGAGTATTAGAAAAGGAAATTCTTCTACAGTGAATCTGATATCATTCTTAGTTCTTAGCAAACTATCTTATTCTTTCACTGAGTTAAATTTGATGTATTTTGACTTAATTTGAGATTATCATTTTGGGTTAAGTGGATACACTTTCTCCAAAATTAACTTTATCAGAGGTGCATATAATTCTTTCCCACTTCCCTACCAAAAAGCTGTCAAATAAGTCCTTGTTTAAGGTTAATAAGTTAAGTCTGATTTCCTTATAAGTTCCTTGGAAGTTTTTCTCTCCTTAGTAATTTTAGTACAAATTATTAAGCCTTTCAAATACAATTTTATATATAGAAAATTATTAAACTGTTCTCTTCATAGTTTATATCAACTTTCATTTTCTCAAAACAATATAGAAGAAACTTTCTGTGAAAGTTGCTTTTACTTAACTCTAGGTGTGTTGCATTAGGGCCAGAGAATTGTGTGTGATTTCTGCTTACTGCACTTTGGAAATACAGTAAGGTAACAAAAAATATTCTTCTAAAGCTTTACTGTCTAATAGAAATGTATTTTCAGGGGCTGGGGTTATGGCGCAGTGGTAGCGTGCTCACCTAGAACACGTGAGGCACTGAGTTCTATCCTCAGCACCACATAAAAATAAAATAAAGATATTCTGTCCACCTACAACTAAAAAATAAATATTAAAAAAAAGAAATGTATTTTCAGTAGCCACATTAAAAAGAAAAATAGGTGAACTTTATATTAATATATCGTTTAATCCAATCTGGTCAAAATTTTTATTTTAATCTGTAAAATTATAGAAATTTCATACTAAAAAGTAAAATCTTTTGATGCGGTTATATTTTAGAAGTCTTACGTTTCATGAAAATACCTACAAAAGATGTTCATTCTCAAAATACCACATTAGAAATCTAACAAGGAATGGTCAAGTTTTGTACTTTTACATGGCACTTAATTAAAAAAAAAAGATCTATGAAAATGTTTTATCTAAGACTACTGCAATTGTTTTCAGAAAAAACAATTGGGCAGGCACTTCAATGCCATGTATGATTTTAGAGGCAGAAAGATGGGTTCTTCTTTCTATTATATTTTCTAATTTTTATCATTACTTGTGTCTTTTGGTTAGGAAATGCTCAAAATATTAAAATTTAATTAAAAATAGTGCAAGGATAAAAACTGAGGTCTATATATGAAAAGAGCTAACTAAAATTTCACAATAAACCTACAGACACAGGGACAGAACTTAGAAGAATTAATGACTAAGATTTTAGTTTCTTAGAGTTACCTGATCTTTTTCCGCCCTGGGTCGTACCTGCCTTCTCATCCTTTGGAACCAGTTTCTGCATGTCCGCTTGGCCAAATTCACACCCAGATGGTAGGCTGCAATAAGAGAAAACAGTCATTTAAAAAAGAAAAATAGCTACTTTCACTGTGTATGGTCAATATTATCCCTCCTTGGAACATGTAATAAAACACCTGCAATTCCTCAGACAGCATTCAACAAAGTTTCTAGCCTAATTTTTTATACCTAGCTAATAAAAATAGGACCAAATATTAAACACCTAACATAATAACACAAAACAACTGTGATATCAAATCAAAGATGCACAAGATGGTATAATTTTTTCAGCTAAATGTGAAAGATAAGACTCTGAACATTTTATCATGTTGTCCACCTCTGACCACAGGAATCCTCCATGCTTACTGAGTTTAGTTTCTCTGTCAGAAAATGTAATAGAGATATTAAGAGTGATGATCATTCTATTACCTGTTTGGGGTACACAAGGAGAGGAGGACAGTACTTTCCCACACCAGAGAACAGTATAACTGGCTCAGCTTGCTCAGAACACTCAACCCCAACTGGGAACCCCACTGGTTAACGGAGATGGAACGAATCTCACTCTGCAACCAAAGCAGAAAGAATTTCACATAAGAGATAGTCTTTGAATAATTATATACAAAATCAACTTTCTTCTGTTTTCAAAGGATAAGAAATTCTATTTTACTTCAATGCTATTCTCCCAGAATTGTACACCTTCATCAAAACATTCTCATTTAAGATCACAACTCCTTAAGGTATTCTCTTAGAGTACTTACATACTATGTCTAATATGCCTTCTGATTCCTTTTTGGAAAGTGAAAGGTATTAAAGTAGCTCTGTTTTTCTGAACAAAAGAAACAGTTTAGGGCTGGGGTCATAGCGCAGCGGTAATGCTTGCCTAGAATGTGTGAGTCACTGGGTTTGATTCTCAGCACCGCATATAAATAAAAATAAAGATTCATTGACAACTAAATAAAAATATTTTAAAAAAGAAACAGTTTAAAACTACTTTCTAATATTTTTGGTTGGTGGGGCAGCAGGATTATTATTTCTTTCAAGCGTCTTTCCTTCAGCAAATATTTGGATTCATTTAATTGGTTGTTTTTTTGCTTAATTTTCATTTGATAAAGAAAATGAAAATAAATCTCTAATCTTTTTAATGTAACAATCTTCTGAACAGTTTGTAGGTGTGCTTGTGATTTCTGGTTTGACTGATCCATAGTTAACAGAGAATACATTCCTGCTCAATAGCATAAAACAGGGCTTTTGAGCTATCACAATACTAATCTTAGAAATCAGTTACCTGAGAAATAAAAGTAGCAAAATTATGACCACATGCATGCCTACACACACAAATACTCTCTTTAAGTAACCACAAGAGAGACTAGGGATTGCAGGTACAGGGTTTGATACTTTAAAAAATTTAAGTGGGGCTGGGGTTGTAGCTCAGTGATACAGCACTTGCCTAGCATGCATGAGGCACTGGTGATCCTCAGCATCACATAAATATAAACAAATAAAATATAAACAAATAAAAATAAAGGTATAAAAAATAAAATAACATTATAAAAAAATTTAGCAATTTGTTAATTACTACTGATTTAAATGTTCTATAGTGAAACATCGGTTTTCCATTCCATCATTAGGCTTACATTTACTTGCAGAAAGATTAGGGATAAAGCCTGATTAACACCTAATTGAAGTTTATGTGTTTTGGTAACTGACTACACATGCCAGTTGGCTTCTATAGATACAATCAGTTAATGCCTCATGATTATAAAAACCTCTCTTCAGTCTCAAGAAGGTCCAACCCAAATGATGAGTTTTATGGCCATAGAACTTCTAATTTAAAACAAAGCCTAAGGGAAAATGAAATTAAATATCAACTTGAGACATAAATGCAAACCACCCACCAAATATATACACCACCAACCCCCACCCAAAACAGCCTCATTTTAAATATGACTACTTTTTCAGCTGCTACCCTAGGTATTTCACTGGCTTTAAATCAATATGTTTGCTTCTATGATCATTCTTACCTGTCCAACTCTGCAAGTATGAACAAACATCATGATGTAGGCATGGGCGGCAGTGAGTGCATGCAGCAGAGGTGTGGCCTGAGCTGAGAGGGTTGCATCAGCAACATTGCCAGCGCATGCTAGTTCTCGCAATAAAACTGAGCCCCCAGGGGATTCAATGGGGCGATGTAAAGGCTCCAAGGAAGAGAGGATGGAGTCCAACTGAAGGAGACCCTCCTGGAGGACTTTGGGTTCATGTGACAGTGTCTGAAACAAGAACAACTAATATGTTAATAATACATAAATAACTTCATATACATGGCTTTTAAGAGTCACAATGGAAGTGACTATTACACGGAAATCTTCCAAATTCAGACATGGCCATGTCTCTCACTTGGTAATCAGTGGCACCAAAATATGAATCCAGGTATGACATACCCCAACACCTCTTCCTAGAGCAACAGGCTACTTTCAAACTTGGTAAGCTAATCATAAAAAACATGTGAGGGTCAAAATAGATTACTGTTATACTGATGACTACGTTATGATGTTAATTCTAAATTTTGCTCCATAAGGAATGATGTTAACTAAGTTTCCAAAGCATGGAAGTTAATCACTGTCACAATGCTCTTTTTTCCCAAACCAAGAGAGATGATTCTGGGATTGGCATTGGCAAGGAAATTTCTCCACTGGACTACTACAGGATTATATAGTCCTTGTAATTTATTTTGAGAGCTGGATAAAAATCTTACAATAAAACACTATTGTTTGCCATGCAAAGATAAGAGAAATTATGTGCCTTCCTATGGCTTTAAATAAACCTATACCTTCTCACATACCTTAGAGGTGGGATAAAGCTGAATCATGTTTTACCTCTTATGACTATCACTTAATAGTTACAAATAAAACATTAAATGCATAAGTCTATAAGCTACTGCTTTTTTTTTTAGGAGAAATTACTCATCATTGTACAATCAGCCCAAAAAGGAGGTTCACAGATTTAATGCAATCACCACCAAAAATTCAAATCATGGGGGGGTGGGGGGATAGAAAAAACAGGAAAATACCACAAGATTCGTATAGAGTCTCAAAGGGGCCTAAATAGCTAAAACAATCCCAAGGGGGAACAAAAAGCGACTAACTAAATTTGTAGATTTCACATTCCTGAATTTCAACGTTACAAAGTTACAGTAATCAAAACTGTGATACCAGCATAAAGACCAATGAAACAGAACATAGATTCCAGAAATAAAGCTTCACATTTACAGTCAAATGATTTTTGGCAATGGTGACAAGACCATTTAATAGAGAAAAGACAGTCTTTCCAACAAATGGTGCTGGGAAAACTGGGTATTCATACGCAAAAGAATGAAGCTGGACCTTACCTCAATACCATACAGAAGTACTAGCTACAAATGGATCAAAGACCTAAAACTATAAAACTCCCAAAACAAACCATAGGGCTAAAGCTGCATGACACTGAATTTGGTAACAATTTGTTGGATATGACACCAAAAGCACAGGCAACACAATATGCACAACAGAAGAGAAAAATTGGACTTCATCAAAATCAAAACCTTTTGTGCATCAAAGGACATTGTTGACAGAGTACAAAAGGCAATGAACCCACAGCATGGGAAAAATATTTGCAACTCATTCATCTGCTAAGGAATTAATATTCCACTATATACAGAACTCCTATAACTATACAACAAGAACAAACAAACAACAAAAAAACCTAACCTGATTAAAAAAAGAGCAAACGATGTAAAGACATTACTCAAATGAAGGTATGTATATACATATGGGTGACAAGCACATGAAAAGAGGCTCAATACCACTAAGGATCAGACAAAGGCAAGTCAAATGAAAATGAGAAACCACTCTATACCCACTAGGATGGCTACTGTCAAAAAAACAAAATCATGTAAGTATTGGCAAGGATGTGGAAAAATTGGAATCTTTGTGTATTGCTGGTGAGAATATAAAATGCTCTAGCTTTTGTGGAAAAAATAAAACAAAACAAAACAAAAAAACAATATGAAGGTTTCTTAAAAAAATTAAACCCAGAATTTACCACATGACCCAGCCACTGCACTTCTATGTTTTGTTTTGTTTTTGTTTTTTGGTGGGGAGGAAGTACTGGGTATTGAACCTAGGGGCACTCTACCACTGAGCTATATTCTCAGCTCTTTTCAGTTTTGATTTTGAGATAGATTCTCAAGAAGTTGCTCAGGCTGGCCTCAAATTTGTGATCCTCATGCCTCAGCATTCGAAGAAGCTGGAATTGTATGGAAGCTCCACCATGCTCAACTGAAAGTGGGGTCTTAAAGAGAGATGTGTACACCCATGTTCATAGCAGCATTATTCATCACAAGCAAAAGGTGGAAGCAATCTAAGCATCTATCAATTGGTGAATGAATCAACAAAATGTGGTTCATAAATACAATGTTATTTAGCCCTAAAAACAAAGAAAATTCTGACACATGGTACAAAATGGATGAATCTTGAGAACATAACAAAATCTCAAATACTGTATGATTCTACTCATATGAGGTATTAGGAGCAGTTAAACTTACAAAAAGAAAATAGGTAGTTGCCAAAGGCCAAGGTGAGGGGAGAATAAGCCATAATTATTTAATGGGTATAGTTTCAGTTTTGCAAGATGAAGTATTTTGCAAATTGGTTGTATAACAATGTAAATAGACTCAAATACTACTGAAATGTGTATTCCAAAAGGTTGATGGTAAATGTCTTGTTATGAATAATTTGCCACTACAAAAATTAAACAATGGAGTTTTTTTTTTTTTAAATGTGAGCAATGAACTATAGGCCAATTATGTTTAAAGTTCAAAGCTTGAAAAGGGGAGAAAAATACATCACTAAACATACCAAAATGTGTTAAAAAGAACCACTCATAAATTAGCTACAAAGTTTTTTTAAACAGACTTTCCCCTCCTATAAACTTAAATGATGTTAGAACTACATAGCAAACTCAGGAACAAAGAAACAATACTTTGACTTTTCAATGAGAAATACCATGGCACACTATGTATTAGTCACACAATTTACTTGTAGAACATAAAACAAATATATTATTTTTAGCTGAAGGTAAGTGAGACCACAGTGAAAACACACATACAGAACTATTGCAAAATTGACTTCTAAAAAAAGAAATGAAAATATTTGGCTGTATGCTTCTTACCAATATGGATTTGCAGACACCTGCAACAGCCTGACAGGCAGCAGATGTGGGAAAGTCAATAGGCAGATTGGGAAGACCCAAAATGGTAACCAAAGGCAAGAGTCCCTTCTGATTCACAAATTCCTGGCAGTGGTCATCTGTTGTATTGTTGCTCAGAATAGACTCCACAAATTTCATCTAGGTAATGAAAATTTTTTAAAAAAGTTAGAGCCTGACAGAACTAGAAGGCCAGCTGGGAGTAAGGAAGGGGTGGCCTGATACTCCTGAACCCAGTGTTTTCTGGAGTACTGACCTGAAGTGAACAGGGACAGATGTATGATGTGTACCCTAATTCATCCAGGAAATAAAGAATAATTACAACTTCTTCCCACTCTACCTTTTAACCACACCAGGAGTTGGATAATTTGAGAGCAAAGAATTGAAGTGACTTGCTCAGGGCCACACTATGAATTAGTGGCAGAATTTAGGTCAATTTTCTTAATTTGCTAATTTAGTGCTCTTGCATGTCTCTCCCAGAGGCAAACATCAGTGGATACTTCCCCCAAATGTGCTTATAATGCAAATGGAACACAGAACTCCGCAAGAGTGATTTGGACCAAACAAAGCATTTTTTAAGAGTAAGAAATTAAAATGTGGGCAACAAACACAGAGGCACAAGAAAAACCATCTCTAGAAGTCTTGAAAGTGCTTAATATGCTAGAACAAATGCTAAGTGGGTAGAAAACAATTCTGGGAAAATTCAAACACTTCAAATTTTCCTGTGAAATTCTCAGGAAGGTAAAAGAAAAGGTCACATTGATTTAAAGAGTCGGAGGTGAGGGGGAGAGGTTAATGGGAAAAAAAATGCATGTTGGACACATTCAGAAAACTAATACTAGACTAGCATAACAAAGCCCATTCTTTTCCTGTTTGGATTCTAATGGGGATTGGTAACAATGAACAGAATATTAAGAATACTAAGGGGTAGGGGTGCTGGCAAATTAGCCTAACAGAACAAAACCAAAAGGATTATAGTTTTGTACATCTTTCCCTTGTGCATTTTTAGGGCCCCAGAGAAAATAAATACACAAATTAGACTCTTGGATAACCCCACACATTTTCTGGAAAAGTGCACGCCTTTACTCAGTTTGCCCTACAATGAATCTTACCACATTAAGGATGTAATCCATGAGGGGAATAGGAATACGTTCCTCTGTACCAACAACCCTGTTAAGGGAGAAAAGAGTGAGTTACACAGAAATTCACAATACCAGTGCAAGAGAACAAAGTGAGGAAAGGGAAACAGTGAAATTCTAGGCCTTTTTCTAAGTTAGAATCATAGTCTTTAGCCTATGAACCAACAGACATACCACAGGGGAAAAAACAGAGCTGAAATCAATCTTGAAGCTAATATTTCTGTCCTAAGTTTAAGAGCATAAAGGGGAGGGGAAAAAAACCAAGCCTTCAAAAATAACAGCCCATTTGCATGTATCAAAAAAGACAATTTTTTTTATCTTCTTAGGAAAACTAAGAAGAATTCATCCATATAGAAATATTAAAAATAAGCAAGTTCATTTGAAAGATGATTTAAAAATCTGCTTAAAGGGGCTAGGAAAGAAACAAATACACCTTACCACACACCACATTATTTCATCAAGGTTTAGAATTATAGAAAGTAGGAAAGGGGATTTAGTTTTGTTTGAAAATTCCTACTTAGATTGACAAATCATATACTTAAAGCTGGTCAAACACTGATGTGCTCCTTCCTTAATAATATGTACTTGTGAACATGACAGTTACTGAACTTTACCACACCTGATAGGGTGTGTTTTGCATTTTCAGATGCTTCGCCCTTTCAGTTGCTTCAATACTACACAGTAGATGAGAAGATTGCAATAATGCTATAACTGCAGAAAATGAACTCTTCAGCTTAATGGATATTATCTTGGCTTTTGCAAGAAAGCAATGGAGGGAAAAAACACCACACAGTAAATTGAAATGAAACAAACCAAGATAACAAACCAAGATAAACTACAGGAAAGAAGAAAAGTAGAAAATGGAACATTTTAGAGGTAGATCCTTGGAACAAATTTGAGCAGGTAGTGGGGGAAGCGGGGCAGAGACAGAAGTGGGAGGCAGGGAAAGAAGAGAAGGCAAAAACATTGGCAAGATGTTAATAGTTCTCATCTTGAAGCAAGATAAAAATGTGAATTAAGATATGGTAGGCAATGAGAACATTTGGCAGCAAAATGCAGAACAGGCAAAGAAAATGAACAGGTATCATGAATCATTTCAGTGATAAAAATATCCAGGGTTTTCCAGGATACAGGTAAGATGTTGTGAACACACACAATGGAAAATCTGGGGACAAACTGTGTATAAAGGAAGGGGATCTATAATACAGAACTGAAATGATTCCATGGGAAGACCACAAACATTTCCGTGACCATAATGTCTCTCCTTAGAACCAGCGCAGCATTTCCTGTTGTTATACCAATGATCCATCCCACCTTGGTCTCACCTCCTTGGGAAGAACCCAGAGATCTGCCTCTGTAGCTTAGAAGTGCAGATGTGACTCCAGCCCAATGAGACATCTGCCCCCTTGCAAAAACCAAATGATGGCAAAGAGCCTAAGTGATATAATAAAATGGGATCTAGATGTTCTCTTCATTACTAGATAAAAGCTGGGTAGAAAAGCAGGAGAGAGCAAACCAATGGTGGTTCTCACTGTAATATCAGAAACAAATGGTCAGCTTTCTCCAATAGTACTTCACCTACTGGCTGGTTTCAAGAGAAATGATTCTAATCATATTTGAACAATGAGTCATAGCATCTTTGAAACAATAAAAAAGTGAGTTCTCGTGACAAATGAAGCAGTTTACCATAACCGTCAAATCAAATATTTTATACCTCTTTTCTTCCCCAAAACACACGTCCCTCCAACTCTGTTTTACTCTGATCATTTTTGCATGTGCTCTGGGAGGTGGGTGAGTGTTTTTATCCAACTCTTGATACAGAAGACTTTGGCAAAATAGTACTCCCAGTGGGGTGCATTTCAGGAACAAATGCTTCTCTACTCATTGCCTTTAAAACCTAAACAATTGCTATTCAAATTCAAAAGACGATATGGCCATGCATAATCCATTTCTTTTTAGTTACTCAGGACAGGTAGAAAGTGAGCTAGGCACACTAATGGAACTGACTACAAAATAAAAACTAATTTCCAAACTACAAAACCTGGTTACTTATTGAAAAGCATAATCTTCCCCAACAATATCAAATTTTCTGAGAGCAAATAATCTAGAAGGAAAAAGAAGTCCAAAGACAAGTACTGAGAACTACTGTAGTGAACAATCATGAATACAGAACAGCACTCCAAGGATTAAGTATCTATGTTTCCTTATTTCAGATCTCTAAAAGAAAATATCTATTTTAAGAATACATATAAAGCCTATTTTAATATAACAGCTGTTAGCGAGAGGAAAAAGTAAGGGTCAAGAATACTGCCTATGCTTGAAAAACAAAAACAAACAACAACAACAACAACAAAAACCCCTGTAAACCCAAGTTCATCAACAGGGAGAATGGATGAACCCTATACCATATTTATACAACAATGATGAAAAATAATGAACCGATAGATGCAAAAACATGGGTGAATCTCAAAAACACATCAAATAAATTCAAGCACAAAAAGTATATATCAGATATAGTACACATTAATAAATTCATATGCTCTATTAATAGGAAGATCTTAAGCAAAATTATATGATGATAGAAATAAAATCAGTAGCTAGCTGCCTCATTTTGGTGTGGGAAATGAGAAATTGTAAATCTGTGCAGTTTAGTGTATGGAAATTGTACTTCAATAAAAATTAGAGGGAAAAAGCTAGCTTGTATGTACAAGACATTGGAAAATGGATGACAGCATGGGGCAGAGGAATTTGGGAGCTTTACTAAAGAGTTGTGTAACTGGGAGACGGAATAAACAAAACTTTGGGGGTAAGAGAAGCAATACATATTCCAAATCTTTCTAAGCCTATTCTTCATACTGGTGGAAAATTCACAACTCCCAACATAAAAACTGTTTAGTATAAAAGGATAAAAGATTCCTTTTAATAGATTGGAATTCAAAATGAAGCTTCTGTTTAGACAGATTCTTGCTTTTTCTTTTAGCCCTAATAATCTAGAACCAAAACTAGGCTTCTAAATTACACACACAGAGTATGTGTCAATTGTTGATACTGTTGGATGTCTGTGTGAATGAGGTAATGACAAACTCCCATACCACCTAGGGTGTAGAAAAACACTGATACTATCTATGGCATAGTATCTAAGAGAGTCCTTTGCACATTAGAAGCTCCATCTGAATTGTAGAGTATGAATGCTACCTTCTTTTCATTCTCATTTATGTTTCATTAGACCCAGCTCTCTAGGCATTTAAGACTTAGGAAATCCTTAATCTATGCTCTTTACTCATTCCATTAAACAACACTTACCTACTAAATATAGATAGAAACTGATTGCTCAATGAAACAGTATCACAGCCCTTGAGAAGCTTAGAGATTAGTGAGGACACCCTTTAGCACACAAAACCATTTTGAGATTTTAAGATATAGCTCCCATTTTTAAGCTAAAAAAAAGCTACTTGAAGAATAAGGCATTTGACTAACCTTGAAGGAATTTGGTATATGGTAAAGAAGGGGAAGATGATTTGCGAATGGGGGACATATATGGAAAGAACAGAACGATACAAGATATCCCAAAAAAGGAATGTAGGGTGAAGAAATGATGGCTATAGAGAAAATATAATTTTATAGAAACTAATTTGGGCAATGCAGATCAAAGCTGTCCATAAGATGTTCAGGTAGAGAAGTTACAAGGATATGGATTTACACAGCTTCACATAAAACCACCAACACCTCCTACATTCAAGAAATCTTCACTTATGGGCTGGGGATATAGCTCAGTGGTAGAGAACTTGCCTAGCACATATGCGACCCTGGGTTCAAGCCCCAGTACTGCAAATAAAAAGAAGAAATGCAATCTTATTTGCAGCCAGGGAAAGGAACTTAACTTAGCAGGGACACTGACAATCAAGGGTGAGGCAAAGGAAGTACTGACATTGACTCCTTTGCAAAAAGTGTCCTGCTTTTCTTCCAGGAAGAGAATATTTTAAAGTAAACAGAAGACGCTGGACAAAGGTAAGTTTGCTTTCTCAGAATAAGGTATCTGCTCAACAAAGCAATGCACTTAGTAGTTAATGCTCCCCCGCACTCCTCCCAAAAAATTACTGACACCAACAGGCTCATTGCTCTCTAGAGTTCCAAGAGGACACATTGGTTTCATGTTCTTTAGCCTTTACCACTGCTGTTCACTCCATCTGGATCTTTTAATTCCCAAGGCATCCTTCAGTGCCAGCTCAAACCCACTCATTCACACCTAAAGTGTTTATCCCTTTCTCAAAACTACTGATCTGTACTCCAAAAGAATATTTATTATGAGCGAATGCCTGTCAGAGGGATCATTCCCACTTCTGTTATAATGGTGATTAAGATAACCACTAGAGTCTACACCGGATCTGCTGCATGTATACCCAGAAGGCTGAAAGTGCCTGACAGACCACCCAGCAGCCTTTTAAGTCCCATGCCCCATGGTATCCAAGTAGTCAGTCAACTCTTATCCAGAACAAATATAAAATCAATAAAAATGATAAAAAACTATTGCATGAGTACAATCATAAAGTACATTCCAAAGCTTTCTGATTTATCTTGGACAGTAATCAACTGAATGAAACCAAAAAAATTAACCTAAAAAAACAAAAACCCAACCAAAAAACAAAACAAACACCAGCAAACAACACATCCCCACAACTCTTAAGGACTTCTTTGGAGATAGGTTTCAAAAGTGGGACACGTTTTATGTGTTTGAATAAACAAGCAGTCAGTGACATGGAGTATGAAATCAAGGAAAATAAGTCCTCTGTGTACAAAGTACATCAATTTGATATACTGATTTCCGATTCAATTTCAAGAATAGTCTTTGAAAAGGATGGCTTCCTAAGGCAACCAATACTATTAATTACCAATACACAAAAGACACTACAAGGGTGAAACAAAAACTATGTACTCGCAGAGCCAGAAAGAACCCTGAAATGATCTTATATAACTTTGATTTTTTAAAAGATGAAAAGTGACAATAAGGTGTCTGGGGTTTAAATAAGTGGTAGCGTCCTTGCATAGAATCTGCAAGGCCCTGGGTTCTATCTCCAGCACTGCAAAATATGCAATAAAAGAGTGACACCAAGACGAAGGTAGTAACATGCTCGTATCACAAACATAGACAACTGGTTTTGTGAACACTTACTGCTGATTAGGCTCAGTTTCATTCTGCTGAGTAGAATTAAAGCTCTGCATGGCCTGTACTTCCTCTTCCTCCTCATCCTCACTAGAGGCTTCTTCTGCAGCATGATTAGACCTTGGGGGAGGAGCAGTGGCAGTGCCATCTGCCTTCTGGATTGATGGCTTCTGACAGATATATTTCGGGTCTCTTCCAAGATTGCAGATTTCTTCAAGTAACTGAAAGGCACAGGGAATAAGGTCACTTATTAATAATTAAGGAAGTGTAGAGGATGACTAACATTTTGTGTGCATCTTCTATGAGCTATGTATTTTCAAAACAATATACATGATACACCATTCCTAAAATGAAGTGATTAATTCCATTTTACAAACAAGGGAACAGAAGTTCTACAACATCAAATTATTTGTTTAGGGTCATATGGCTGTTTAGTGACTGACTGGATTCCCTGTCCTAACTCACCAAAAATCACAAGGAACTCATAGTAGTCGATTGTCCTAAAACACAACTGGCAAGGTTAATATATGTAGGAAGAAATGTCTATAAAGGGTAATATGATTTTATAAACAGATCTAAGTCTTGTCTATTTATTAATCTCATATATAAGAAAGCAATATGTAGCTTACATTAAATGAATGGGGTTTAAATGGAAAATAATTCTCAATATGAAAAAGCTGGAATTAACAGACTTCTTTCTGATTAAACTTGAACTCAAATAACTTCATTTTCTTTTTCTTTGCAAAAGACCAGCCCAAGAATGAGTAAAAACTGAGGCAGACATGATGCTCTTATAGACATAGTCCAAGAATCCAGAAGACCTTCAATAGCCCTAACCTTTTCCTACAAAGTCCCCTTTTTCTGCTCTCACAAGATCACTACGACAGACTTATCATGTCCCACCTTAATGATGGCAGTTGTTGCATCTGTTTTGAGGGTGGGCTGATGTCTCATGAGCTCATCTACAGCACTCCCCAGGTTGGATGCAGTATCACCTTAAAGAAAAATGTGAATTGTTAAAGACTTAAAAAAAAATAAGATCTTGTTACTATTTTCATTTTTGAGAAAATCCTGGACTCAAGTGATCCTCCTGCCTCAGTCTCCTGAATAAGAAATAACATTTTTGAAAACTGGAATCTTTCTAGAGTTTGACTTTTCTTGTTCATCGATAATATGTTCTTAAGCACATGAGAAAGAAATCTACTTAATCTGTGCCAATGTTGGAGACTTGAATATTAGAAGATCAGATTATCAGGATTAATAACTTGGGGCTCCATATTTCTCATGGCTACACACTAGATGGTGGACTTGGAAATCCAACCCCGCTCTCTATCACTTGCTGCTTACCAGTGCCATGACAGTATAACAAACAGGTGAACTATTCTGAAGCATGGAAATATTATGAATAGACAGGCTAAAGATGAAATATTCCTTCCCACCTATGATAAAATTTACAATGATTAATTCTCATTAAGTTTAGCATACCTAGTTAGAGAAATAATGTATAATCAAGAAAGGGTTTCTTGCCAAATGGACTAATTTTCTATTTGAAAATAAATCCTAGCAACTCACCAAGGGGATCAGAACTCCTCCTCCTCCGCATGGCTGGGAGATAATCTGGAGACAGAAGAACTTTGAAGAGACGTTCAAATGGCTGACATTGTACAAAAGACTGAAGACCACGGGCATTCAAGCAGAGTGCACTGAACACATTTGGGAGGGAGCCAAGGACTTCACGGGTAGCAGGAACCTAGAAATAAGATTAAGTGAGCTTGGATTCAATCTAAAAAAGAATTCATGTATATAAGAAAATCTAGCCATGTTTATTACACACGGATACAGAAGGAATTGACTACCAGACTCCACTTAGATTCAACACTATGCAAAAGAGTCATGCAGTAAGACTGCTTAAGCATGCACATGTGCATGTCATGGGGGAGGGGTATACATGGAGCATTCTTTGTAGAGCAGCAGGGAGACTCACATCTTTGATAAGCAGTGCATGCAGCATCACATCTGTCAACCCATTGTCCTGGAGTGAGGAAAGCAGCGATGGTTCTTGAAATACAAACACAGTCACCACTTCAGTAGCTAAAAAAAGATGAGAAGAATATGGGAACCTGATATGCCTTATAGGTACTAAAAGCAAAAGCAAAACACCAAAAGTTTAAAAAATAGTATATAACAATTTAACCTCTGTGCTTACTCTAAATTAAAATTCTAACACCACTACATTGGAGATTAATCACAGTTAAGAATTCAGTAACTATCCTTCAAAATTTTCACAGGCATATTTTTACCTATGAAGTTATATAATTTTCTTTGTTTTTAATGACAATATAGACAGTTTCCCCCATCCCTAAAACCAAATCCGTTTTGAATGCCTACCTAGTATTCCACTAAGTAAATGTCTCACTATGGATATAAACTAATCCAATTACTATGAAAACTGATAAACCAAAATATAGGTCCTGTTTATATTTAAATAAATATAAATATATTTAAATATATTTCCCTGTTTATTGCACAAACGGGGAAAAAAATCTAAGATGCAAATTTGCTGAGTTAAAACAAACACAAATTTAACTGATGGACATGCACATAGCGTACTGCACAAAAGGTCATTCAGGCTAGCCACAGTGGTGCATGCCTGTAATCCCAGTAACTCAGGGAGCTGAGATAGAAGGATCACAAGTTTGAGGCCAGCCTCAGCAATTTAGTAAGGTCCTAAGCAACTCAGTGAGAACCTGTCTGAAAGGAAAAAGGGGAAAAAAAGGGCTTAGGATGTACAGCACCCTTATGTTATATCCTCGGTACCAAAAAAAAAAAAGTTATTTAGTAATATAAATAACTTTATATTATTTATATTACTAATATTAAGTAATATTAAGTAATATTAAGTAATTTTAAACTACCAATAACAGTTGAAGAGTCCTTGTAATACATATTAATCTGACCAATTTAACACCATAATATTTAACTTGTGGGGGCTGAGATGTGGTTCAGTGGTAGAGCGCTTGCCTAGCATGCGTGAGACACTGGGTTTGATTCTCAGCACCACATATAAATAAATGAATAAAATAAAGGTCCATTGACAACTAAAAAAAAATTTTTTTAAAAAATTATGCATACAATAAAAACTACACACTACCATATGTAAGATTTTAAAACCTAACAAACAAGTTGCTTAGACACAATATCCATAAACCATGTAATAAATGAACTTGTTTATGGTGAAGCCTAAAATCTAACAAAAATCACAGGATTTTCATTTGAAGATAGTTTCATTTACCACAAATTCCAGTGAAATGGGAGACACATGACAATTATTGGAGACTAGCAGTTGTTAATGGCCTTTGGGATTCTTGATTGGCTTTAAATTTCTGAAAAAATCTGCCTTTTTTAGGTTGCTACCAGTTATGACACATCTTCCCATTGACTTAATCTGTACAAATATATGAACCCAATAATTACTAAAACTGAGTATGAACTAAAATTAGTATTCTACTAGAGGTCTAGCCGGGCATGGTGGTGCACACCTGAATTTCCAGCTACTTGGGAGGCAGAGGCCAGAGGATCTCAAAAGTTTGAGGCTAGCCATGGCAATCTGGTGAGATTCTGTCTCAAATAAAAGATAAAAAGGGCTGGGGTATGTATCAGTGGTAAAGCACCCTTGGGTTCAATCCCCAGCATCCCCTTCCCCACAAAAAAGGGATCCAGCTATGATGACATCACAATGTCATTGTACACTGGGACATTTTATATTCCCTTTAAAAAATATTATTAGGGCTGGGATTGGAGCTCAGCGGTAGAGCGCTTGCCTCGCATGCGTGAGGCCCTGGGTTCGATCTTCAGCATCACATACAAAGCAATAAAATAAAAAGACATTGTGTCCATCTACAACTAAAAAAATATGAAAAAAAAAATAAAAAAATAATATTATTAGATCGCCAAGAATTATAACTAAAAATTAAAGGTGTACATGTGCACAAAGCAATCAACACTGGGTAGAACCAAACAACAGAGTTAAAGAAAATGTCCAGAAGCAGAAAAATATATCCAGATTTTTTTTTAATATAAAGGTTTACCCAGTAATGCTCTGTTGGAAGAATGAAAATAAAACACCACAACTAAATACATCCTGAAAAAATTTGTAAACTTCAAGGGTAAAGAGAAAATGCCAAAGGTTTTCCAGAGAGAAAAGGCCAAGTACCCTACAGAAGAACAAGGACCAGTCTGAACAATAAGGTTATCTACAATAAGCAACAATAGAAAATAGGTAAATTCTAAAAGACCAGTATAACATTTTAAAATTACTCAAGTATATACAATACAATAAAATTAAAAATTAATCCAAAAGAGTGCAAGTTAAGTGGGGAGAGAGGAGAGGAGGAAAAGTAGTAGTACTAGTAGTAGTAGTAGTAGCAGCAGCAATAGAAGAAAAAGAAAGTTTAAAGGCAGGCCGAAGGTTTTATTATGTCCTATTTTGCAGAAGACACGGTAAGAAATCTAAAACGTTTAAAAGTCAAAAAACAAATATAAGCATAACCATTATAAAAAATGGAATAAAAAAGACTCAGACAATGTGAATAAAGGAAAAAAAAACATTGACTCAAAAACAACAACAACAAAAAAGACCAAGAGCAACATTGGAAATCATGATAAACACAACTGTAGAAATTCTTCAAGATAAAAAACATTAACATACTAAGGTGTTCTGCTGGAAAGAACTTAAAGCTAAATTAAATACTTGAAAAATCTTTTAAAATATGAAGAGTAGACAAAGTAAATTGTATAGCCAAAGGCCCAAACTAAATGAATGGGAATTCAGTTTTATGCTTTTGTCTTCATGGTAGCCTTGGTGACTTGGGGGTTCAGGAGGGTTTCATGTACCTGGACAGGACACAAAAGCAGAGGGACATACCTTTATTTAGTAGGAAATTCAGCAAAAACGAAGTCTGTTTATTTTACAGATGGCAATAACACCAATAACATGTGATAGAATTGAAGTAAGAGCTGCTGCTTTCTACCAGCAGATCTATAACCAGATCAAATGAAATAAAGGATGGGATGGACTCAAGGGCCCAGTTCAACTAGAGAGTTAGTTATAGTCACTTTGGCACTGGAGGACACCTTAATGGAGGTATATCCATCACTCATATTTTTATAGACTTCTGAGTGGGATCTAATGGTCTCACTGTTTCTCTGCCACTGCTAGGTCGGTGAGCTCTAAAAAGCTGTCAAATTCAGGATCATTTCCTTTAGAGCCTTCCATGCTGGGAATATATTGCTTCTCATACGTCACACATTCCAATAAGTCTCCCATGTCTAAGCTCACACCAAGGCTGCCACAGAAGAAGCTCATTTTAATGTCACAGCTGGACAACTGCTCACATTTTTCAGATAAACACATAATATCAATCCCTACTCTTGGCTCAATGAGTACATGGAGACCTCTGGTCATCACATCTGGAGCCCTTAAATTCTGGGCTAAATGACAACGGCATCCCCATGCCATTGACCCTATCCAACCTTTAGCCTCCCAATGTGATATTTGTGTTATCCTGCCCCTGGCACAATTGCCAACAGGAATCTCCCAATGAGTAAACTTCTCTCTCCTTTGTAAAACAATTGAATCAAGCCATTGCCCCAATACCCTGGCACAAATCACTCTGCCCTCACAACTAGTGGTAGTTACAGAGGACTATTTTTTGCCTTTTCCTTCCTGTCATAATACTACCAAGAAAATACTATAGGCCTCAACAAAGGTTCATGGCATTTGGGCTTCCTGATCCCACTGACTCTGATTAGGGTACACACCTTCCTGTTCATTCAGCCTGGGATTGGGCCTTAGAACAAAGCATTAATTTGATCCATTTGCTTTATTATCCACAGACAGGAAGCCCAACAGAGACATAATGGTCTGATCAAGGACAGACACACTTTTAAACGTACAAAATGGACAATGATCTACTAAACGGGTTTCTCCTTTGCCCAGTGCCTTGGTTACTGTGAACTCTCAAGCTTTAAATTGCATAATATTCTAACAAAATGCAATTAACTAGGGTTTCTTTCATTCCCTTTATGAACACAAAAAAGGACACTTCCTATCTCTAAGTCTACAAATCCAAGAAATAATCTCCTTCACATTAATGACATCTCTCACTGCTTTTGATTGTGGTTCAATCCATGGTGTACTAGTGCCAGAAATAGGACTGGATAACAGAATCAGACCCAGTGAATATTAGGGCCCCTATCCTACCAAGACTATTCTGTATACCATGAGAAATGTCTCTGCCACAGTCCTTTCCTAACATGTACACTATAAAAGTTTGCTAACAAGAGTTTTCTACTTCACAGGAAGAACTTAAATTACTTTCCAGCACCAACATTGCAAAACATTTTTAATGCTAGTTCTGGATCCACTTGAAAATATCACTGTGGAATATTTTTGTTCTGGTTGGCCAGTCTATGCCTCATGGCCTGGATCTGGGATTCTAGTTTGGCTCTTTAATGATACCTCTCACTGCTTTTTCTTGGGTAAAAGAAATTACTCCGTAACTCTGTAGGCAAAAGAGTACTCACTGTCAGTCACTTTTGTGATAGTTTTTCAAAAGCATAAAATTCTGCACCAAGGTTTTGAGGCTAGCCAGGACTCCTATCAAGCTACCATACCAATGAATTCTAGATGATGATTTCAGTACAACTATAGGCCCAGCCTTCATATTAACCCAAACTGCACGTTAACTGCCCCTAAACTGTCCCACATCACACATTGTAACTCCAGACATCAGCTCTGAATTTCCCATTTGATAGCTCACACTTCAATCTCCCCACAATTCCATAATCACTATTCATATCTACATTCCTTAACCTGACAGGCATTATCTATGTAACAGTAACAGAGAATGTCACCTGAGACTTAGACTACCAGCAATGTTAAGAGGTATCCTAGCCAAGGCAAAAACTTAATCCAATCAAGTCTTACCCCCTTGAAGTCTTTAATATTCATGACAACTTGTCAGTCTCTCTGGTCAAGCAGTCAATAATAACCATGATGGTACTGGCATAAGTTAGGCTAGAAATACTATAAGCAGGCCTGAACAGATAATGTAAGGGGTAAGATTAGGAGGCAAGAAAAAGGCAGTTGGGGAGATTAAAGAGAAAACAGTAAAGAGGTTAAAGGTAGGTAGGTTTAAGAGTGCAGTAGAAGAGCCAGGGGTTGGGCATTAAGGAGGAGTCAGAATTTTTACTGGGTAGTTTTCAACATGAAATTATCACAGCAGGACATTGCAACTTACCACATACTTACTCATTAATTTGCTATTCATGGACTCCATGACCTTCCTAGACTCCCCCAATTGATAATGCATCCAATGATGTCCCCCTGTTGAGACTATCCTTGAATGTCTATCCTAATATAAATTCACTCATAGAAACTCCAACTTCCAACATGTACCAAGCTATCAATTCTCCTATGTCACAATTCCTGTGCAACAGCATCACAATGCTACTCATAAGGATCTTGTTTCCTTCTAGCTTATACAACCTAACCTGTGTCTATACCCATTTAGTACCCAGGACACGTTAGATCCAAAGCAAGTGTAGCTGTTTCATCATGTCTTGCCACAAAGGGGACACTGAGACATCTTTTTACCTATCATACTGGGACTCATCTCTATATCGTGTGGATATGTGGTGCTAGGGATTGAACCCAGGGCCTTGTGCATGTGGGGCAAGCACTCTACCAACTGAACTATATGGACAGCCCCCTTATCTATACCTTTGAAGTAATAGGCAATCAAGTTATGTTCTATTCTGTAACACACACTCAATTCATGGAGGTCATTCAGACAATGTCACCACTTCCGGTACATTGCATAAACCCTAGAAGCCCTCAATATAGGACAAAACAATTCATTTGCTGTGATAACTGAGAAAACAGACTGGCAATAGGGCTGAAGATGTAGGTCAGTGGTAGAGTGCTTGCCTAGCATGCACATGGCTAGGCAAATCAACAACAAAAACAGACTGGCAACAAATCACCTACTGGCATTTCAAGATGGAATCTGTACTTGAAAGGGACCACGTCTTATAATAATAGAGAAAAGGTAGTCAAAAAGTTCAACAAATAAGACAACAAACCAAAATAGCTGATTATTAAAATATTCCAAGAGATTCTCAAATACACAGTGATTTCTTTTCCTGGCCATCTCTTTCTGCCTGTGTGAAAGGCTTTGTACTATCATTTACAGAGCTAAAACAATATATACTAGCCTTATTACTTTGAGTTGGCTTTGAAAATTTGGTCAGAGTATTATTTACAGGAAATCTGGGAAGGTTGCTATACTAATTCAAATGTCAAGAGATGAATTAAGACCACAGAGGAGGAATGTGGACCTCCAATGATATATTTTCCTCCTGCATTATCCTGATAGGACTCACATGCTCCACATCCCCACCTTGGAAGCACATATATCCTCTTGCTGCCTCTTAAATGTTCCTTTAAATGAAGAAACAAACAAAACAAAGCAAAACCAAAAAAGCCACTACCTAAGCACTTACTTTTTCTTAGTTCTGGGCATTTTCCCAGACCATGCCACCATCCCTGCCCCTGACCTTGAACTTCTCCACCTGTGCATTAAATTTTTAAAAACTCATGGGGCTGGGATTGTAGCTCAGTGGTAGAGTGCTTGCCTTGCATGTATGAGGCACTGGGTTCGATCCTCAGCATCACATAAAAATAAATAAATATTGTGTCCATCTACAACTAAAAATATAATGAAGAAAATTTTAAAAACTCATACCAAAGGACTAGTCCTGAGTTTTGCCATTCTAATATAACCTTGGAAAGGTTCCATGTCCAGGTGGAGATGCTACAACATAAGAGAACTTCCTCAAGGAACCCAAAACTATACTACAAGGAGGGGTTTCCTATTTCCATATTTCCTACTAAATACCATTAGACTTTTTAAAAGAATTTATTTATTTATTTTTTAAAAATTTTTGGTGCCAGGGATCGAACCAAGGGTCATTTAACATCTGAGCCACACCTGCAGTGTTTTTCTTTTTTAATTCCTTTATTTTTTTATTGTGATGCTGAGGATTGAATCCAGTGTCTCATATGTGCTAGGCGAGCGCTCTACCACTGAGCCACAACAGTAGCTCCCCATTAGACTTTTAAAGAGAATTCTAGAAGCTTCGTATTTAGCACAATGTCCCAAATATTTAAAATGTTCAATAAAAATCTATTATTAAAAAAAACCCAGATTTTAACAGCAGCAATACTCACAGCAATGCCAATGTCAAAGACTTTTTTTTTTTTTTTGCAAACAACTATGAAATATCCATAGACTCCAAAACTGCATTTTCCACAGTGTGAAACAATTTTCTCCACTACACCTTGAGAATTTTTTTCAATTCTCAGACTGGATGTATTCCGTCTGGATTTCCCATACTAATGTTAGGAATAAATGATTGAATAGAGCTGTGTCTTCTTTTTGTATAGCACAACAGAAGCACAAATATAGCATAACATAAGCTGAATATACAGTACAGTAATACTTTTTATTACAAATAGTTAAAAACACTCTACTTATAAAAGGTGTCTTTAGCATTTAGCAAATGAGTATTTATTGGAAATTGAATTCTGACCTTTATTTTGTCAATAAGGAAGACATACAGTGAAAAAATGTAGATAGTAAAATCCTGCAAGTATAAATAAAACAGAAAGAGCTCTGTTATGTTTTCCTGGCTCTGTAAAACCAACTCTCAATTCCACTTACCGAGGAGGAAAAGTGATGGGCCATAGTATTCTGCATTGCTGATGATGTGTTTTAGGGAGGTAGGCAGAGAACCATCCATCACTAAGAAAAAAAGTGAACATTAAAGACTATATGATCAGTCTTGGAGTACTAAAAGGATTAGGGAAAATGGAGAAATATGTTAAATTGTGGTAAGCAAAGTCTATTTTGATTCTGAACTAATGGTCCCTACTTGTTTCCTCATATTATTTTTTCATTGTCCATGCAATTGTCTCAGCTTTCTAACATTAGGTCAAGAAAAGAACAAAGACATAGAGTGTGATAGATGGGTAGTGGGATGAAAGTGCAAAGCTGGAAAAAGGAAAAAAGGGAGTGTGTATGTTAATCATTATGAAAATAATTAAATAACACTGAGGTCTAGGAAAAGTGATACCATCAACTAAAAGCTTCAAAATGGTAGGGCTTTTTTATAAGCTTGCCTTATAGAGCAGGTGTCAGAACAGTGTGAAAAAAAAACAATTTTTGTATGAGACAAACATCCTTTGAAAAAGGCATCTACAATCAAATACCATGCCGTATGCCATCTGAGAAAGCAGGGTCTTGAATAGCCTTCTTGAGGAAATTCAACATGGATTTGAGGAGTGCTGCTCGTTGTGGAATACACTGGACACCTGGTAAAGGAAAAAGGCAAGAGAATTATGCTGGGTTCATCATTAAACCATTATGAGCGGACACATGACACAAGTTCTAAGAAACCCCTATCTACTAAACAGATACTAAAAGTATAATAATAAAAAGTATAACAAAACAAAAGTATAATAAAATATTTGTTTATAATGAAATATAAACAGATAATAGAAGTGAGGTCTCCAGATTTTAGAAAGAATATGTTCAAAATGGAAAAGTTAATCACCAAGGATGGCACAAGAGCAGTGTAAAATTAGAAGCCTACATAAAATGGAAAAATCACCAAGTAAAAATATTCAACTTTGAGCCTTACTCAGTTTCTATTTTGGATATTGTCTGCCCCCCCCCCCCTGCCAACAGGGTTCACTTTGATAATCAATGTGCGAACTGTTAAGTATAAAATGTTATATATAACATGTTATTATAATAAAATGGAACATCAGAAAGGTGAAGTAACATGCACAGTATTAGGAGGCTAACCTCTCAATGTACCACTTAAATTCCCTCTAAAGCTCTCTTCTTGACTTGTTTAATAAATCAGTCACTGAAAGACTATGTATCTAAGTGTCTACGCACCAGGACGGGGGCCAGGGCCAAGGCCGGGGCCAGGGCCGGGACCAGGACCAGGACCAGGGCCAGGACCAGAAATGCTAGTACTGCTGTTGGAACCTGATGCTCTTAATTCAATATCCAGCCGGTGTTCCATAGATATGGAAGAGCCTGGACTGCTTTCCATAGTCACATCAGCAACTGAAGAACAAATTAGGATAAAGAAAGTAATTAGAATAAAAGGCACCATGAGAAGAAAGATTTTGTTTAAGAATACATCTTTTAGCAAGTTGAGGTGAATGATATAAAAAAGGAGGATTAGAGTATTAAACCCCAAATGGAAAAAGTTGTCCACAAAGAGAAAGGTATTTAACATCACAAGTTGTTTAAGACATATAAATTAAAAACAATCATACAAAAAGAAGTCCTTCGATATTTCTCACTCACCCAACTGGATTAGAGGGAAATGACAGATAAAATATGCAATTTCTTATACTTCTGAAAGGCAGTATATAATAAGTAGAGGTTTTTTTAAAAAGTATTTTTTTAAATTGTTGATGGATCTTTATTTTATTCATTTATTATTTATATGTGGTGCTGAGGATCGAACCCAGTGTCTCACGCATGCTAGGCAAGCACTCTACCACTGAGCTACAGCCCCAGCCCCGTAGAGGTTTTTTTTGAAGGAGGGTAATTAAAAGCCACTGAAAACATTAATATTCAATATATTGATATAACAGGAAGTCTATGATGCACTGAATGAACAGTGCAAACTGAAGAGTATATTTATGATCTCATCTTCTTGTGATAAAAAACCCACATGTGAACATGGAAAAGAATATTTAAGAATCTGAAAAGAACACCAAACTAGTAGCACACCTGAACAAAATAATTTCAAATGAGTAGAGAGAATCATTCCTTGTTATTTATAAACACAGTAAAATTCCATTAGTGATAAGACACTGTTTATGTATAAAAACATTTGAAAAAAAGTATTTCAGAATGTAAACAAACATATACATATAATATGAAAAGCACAAACTTTTGGCTTAGTAATCTGTTTTAAACTGAATATATAAATTTCTCTAAGAGTACAGATTCACCTATTAAATATGTAGATTTCCTGGTTTCCAACTGTAAACCTACTGAATCACATATTGCAGATGGGGTCTGAAACTTTAGCAAGCACTCTTATTATTCTACTTACTGAATTTTGACAATCACTAATATATAATGAACTGTGAGCCTCAAAATAGTCATGTATAATATACCACATGACATATGTCACACTTGACTCAACACTGTGGGATCTCACCCATGAACTTGAATGCCAACTTGCCCCCAAGAGACTAGAAACAAAATGGGCAAGGGGGCTTCTAACAACAGCAAAAATGAAGATAACTGCATTCCTAGATGAAGTCAGAAAAAAAGGGACAGCATCCTAGATATTTACTGTAAAATATAAAAGCATTATAAATTCTAATAACTTTATCATAAGTATATAACAGATATATGTAATGACAACTCAGGTAATCAAGACAAATTAAGTTCTAAGAAAGTAATTTTGGCAAAAGTTTTTCTTTTAGGCACTCATTGAACTATGCATTTGAAGTGTTTTTAAAGATGCATAATACATTACATGATGGATATCTTGTCATATCTAATTTTATGATCAAAGTTGTTCCCTACCCAATAACATTTTCACCTCTTCTTTCCCTTTTCAAAATGGCCAGATAAAGTTTTAAAAGGTTCCATTTTAGAGTTTACATATTATACATCTTACCAAACACAATATTAAACTCCGAGGATACACCAGGTACTGCACAGCAGTGAAAAAAAGATACTCCAAATCCCACAGAGCTAATATTTTAATGGGAACAATAAGATAATAAACCAATAAATAAAAATATGAAATAAAGATTAGATATTAGAGCCACTAAAGAAGTCTACTACAGCTTCCCAAACTACTTTATCTTCCAATTCTACTTCAAACAACTTGTGCCTTCCTTTTCTGATTATCTTTGTGAAAAACCACTTGCAAATCACTTGAAAAATTTTGTTGATGGAAATACATATACAACTGAGTTGTATACTTTATAGGTTAGGAGAAAGAATTAAAATTAGAACAAGAATCAGGAAAATATCAAGAACAAAAATGTTGACTTAGCAACTGTTAATTACCATCCATATCGGTTTCCATTTCTTCTCCTTCTTGGGTGGTACTGGGTCTCTGGATCTTTGGCTTGATCACAAATGGACATTCTTTTCGGCACAAATCTACCTCATGCTACAATCAAGGAAAAATAAGAAAAGTCTGTATTCTTTTTCTCAAGAATTAAAAACAACTATAATGAAAGAACACCACAGGCAGATTACAGAAATGGTTTCTAGAAATAGGAAAGAGATAAGATGGTTCTTTAAGTGATTAGCATAGTTTCTAGGCTCAGCTCTCACAGTATATAAAGTCTATGTAGAGTGCTCCTTGGATAACAGTACCTCAAGTCTGTAAATGAAGATAGAAAGTCCACTATGGGACTGAAAAGCTGCCATGTCCAAATTGGTGATGAGGTCAACCACTCTGACGGCTCTCGTGACAAACGTTATCTGGTCCTGTTCATCACCAAGAAACTTTATGACCTACCAGGGAAAGATTAAAGAGGTAAAAAAAATAACTGAAAAGACACAAAGGTATAAAAATTGCATGTTTTTATAAACATGCACTAAGGCAGTACAGAATTGGGAGATGTGTTCTAATTTTTCTTCTTGCCAATGATAGCCTCATTTCTTCAGAGACTCAACTTGCTTGTAATACAAACATCAATTAACTAATAATTAAATAATACAGGGAGAAAAAAGTTGATACCCAGTGCTCAGCACATAGTAAAGGCTACTACTATTATTTACCTTAAAATACATTGTCCTCAGGGTATTGCCTAATGTCATGCGAACATGTGGCAATGTCTTAATACCCAGAGCCTCCTGACTACTACATTGTGACAGACCACCAAAAATTATCATCAGTGGCAAATGCTTTCAAAAGTTGAGGTAGACCCAACCACGCAGAACCTCTAGCAGCTGCTCCTGTGGCCACACAGCCTCAGCCCCTAGCCACTGGGGAGCCCATATTCAGGGCAAGAGTCGCTCCAGAGACCCCAGCGGAGACAGCCCGCCGCACTTCCGCTCCAGAGCTCTGGTGCACCGGCAGGAGCCGCAGAGGGCCCAGATCCGCACGCAGGATCCTGCTTGGGTGTCCAGCAAGAGAGCGACCAGGAACTGCCACTTCGAGCCACTGAGGATCCCAAACTCAGAGTAAGAGTCCCCTCAGACACCCTAGTGCGAGGCAGCCCCACCCAAGGGCAGCCTGGGCCCGCCCCAGCTCTGCTCCAGAGTTCCCGGGGACCGGCGGGAGCTGCAGAGGGCCCTGATCCGCCCTCAGGAACCTCCACGGTTGTCCAGCCAAAAAA
>CM053417.1:81217616-81269570 GCA_028644305.1 Xerus rutilus | reverse complement strand
TATGCACAATGAATCATTTACACTGTTAACATGTAAGCCTAAATAAAAAAAAAAAATTTTTTAAATTTAAAAAAAAAAAAAAAAGTTGAGGTAACCAGAACACCAAAACAGAAACCTTTATCTCACTGTGAAACATTCCAAATGTACAATTCTATACTCTTAGATTTCCTCACAAATGAATTTTTAAAAAATTTTTTTTAGTCGTTGATAGATCTTTATTTTATTCATTTAAATGTGGTACTGAGGATCAAACCCAGTGTCTCACACATGCTAGGCAAGCGGTCTACCACTGAGTTACAGCCCCAGCCCCACAAATGAATTTTTTTAAAAAAGAGTACCTTTAGTAAGGCTTCCATCATTCCACAGGAGACCAAGGCTTCACCACCAGCATCATAGCTAGCCAGATGGTATAAAAAAGAGAAGAGAGCAGTGGCAAACTGGTGAGGGTATGGATCCATGGAAGGATCTACAAGGGAATTTGACAGAGGGAGAGAAAGAGTAAGTTGAGAATTTGGTGTTAAGCTGGCAGGAGGTTAAACAAAGCCAAAAAAATCAAAGGGCAGAATCCTCTTTGGTGGTGCGGGGTATTGAACCCATGGCCTTGTGTGTGCAAGGCAAGCACTCTACCAACTGAGTTATATCCCCAGCCCAGGATCCTTGCCTAGGATAATCACTGCCAAAACATACCAATCATGGCCTGAATACAGTTCCGCACAAGTACAGGTAAAAATCCATGGTAGGAGGCAGTTCCAGTACAGTCAATAATACTGCTGAGTTTGGGTGTTCTCTCCAAATGGACAATTGATGTTAATGTTCGTAAAGAAGCAGCTTTAATCTCCTAAAAGAACACATGGTACACATAGTACGTGTCAAAAAGGACTGAAACAAGGTATAATAAAATAACAAAGTCAAAACTCAAGTCATTCTACTGGTTGCTTGGAAAGATGGAAGTGCACCATAACACTGAAAATGTGGCATTTGTTAATTTTGCAGTTTAACACCCAGAAAGAAAGAAGTAAATGGGCCAAGGTTACATTCTGGGATTCTTTCTAAATCCCCAAGGAAAAACAAAAAAGGCCAATGGTTATGAGGTTCATATGTAAAAGAGATTATTAGTATACTTACCATAAGCTGCTTATCTGTTATCTGAAGAACATCTACCAACTCCTCTATCAACCCATTATACAAGATACTGTTTGCTGATTCCTGCAAGGCATTGGAATACACTGCAAAGGGAGAAACAAACACTTTTAAGCAAGAAGGCAGGGTTAAGCCTCTGCCCAGTGACAACCCTTTTAGCAATGACAGGTTCTGGGAAAGAATTCTCCTCCAACAACCAACAATGGAGGACAGAATCATTGAATTCAAGAGGACTGGACCAACTATGATGAGGTAAGCTCTACAATTCTATCTTATCCATATATTCTCCTACTAAAAAGTATGAGTGATCTTCAGGAAGAATGTTTAAGGATGAAAGTAGGGAAAAGAGGAGTTAATTTTTCATAACATCACAACTCCACTATGCCTTGGACATAGAACTCCATTTCAGCCTCTTCATATACTTCTGTTTTCACTGAAAACACTAATATATAAGTTATAAAGAAGGCAATTTATAGACTATTGCAGAGTAAGACAAGAATTTATGTGACACTATAGTAAAACTTGAGCACGCATGTGATTCACTTTCAATCAATTCCACAGCAAGGTAATACTGAACATAGTCTCCTGAAGTTAAAAAACAAATATGATTTATCAGAATACATTTAGTTTTCAACAAACATTTCCTGAGCACCCAACTAATATGCCAGAAGTTATGCTAGATATAAGTAAAAGTACAAGAGAAGGATTTTCATGAGATGGAACTGATAGTTTAGAAGAGCAAAGAAGTAAAACATAATGAAGGTAGGTAATAACTGCAGTTATCATTTTATATGTTATACATGTCTTGCCTGCATGAGGTTGCTTTCCAGGTTTTCAATTAAACGTTAGACCAGCCTATAAAGTTAAGTATTGCACAATTATAAAATAAGAAAACTGAGACTGAGAGAATAAACATTTGGTGAAAAATCTCCAAAATCACAGTGAGAGCCCAGGACTGATTTCTAAAACTCCATGTTTTCCACCCTACTACCCCACAATAAAAGCAGTTAAATATATGGTATTAACTATTTAATGAATGTTTTCTGACTTACTTTAAAATTAAACCACTATGATGGGAGATAGGAAGATGAAATAGCAATAGGAAGGGCAGGGACCAGTGAAAGATGACTATGCATGTATCCGTTATTTAAAAGAAAAAAAAGGACAACACCCATGTAACATGTCAAGAAGGATCATATCATATCCTATCTCCTTCAGGTACAACATCAAGACGTTCAACAATGATGAATGACAACAGTAAACTCTGGGAATGATGGCACTTTTTCAATTAAAGTTGCTACCTAGGAAACTACACTTAAGCCTCATACCAAAAAAGAAGGATGAAGTTCAAGGGAAAGGAAGTTCGAACTGCCCAATTAGGATCAGTTAATTATAGTGTTCTTTTCTTACCTAATATAGATATTGCATGCAGTCTGGCCTGAACAGCTTGTAATCGCTTCCTGTGATTAGAAAAGCCATGGGCCAGCCGTATGTGTGTAAATAACAGCATCTACATAGACAGAAGGCCTGTATTAGAAAATCACTGGGAAAGGTGAACATTCTTTCTCGGTCTCTTTCCTAATGGTCTGCTTAGTACAATGGCTTACTATTGCTATTTGCTGAAGTACCAAGCTGAATTCATATTATCCACTCTTAAATTAACTGACAAAAATGGGAATGACAAAACTAGGATTCACAGAAATCTAACATCCCAGGGTAAGTCAAGAACCATCACTAAATCTACAGGTGATAAACGAAAAATTTAGGACAAGATCTGATTACTATTAATCAAATTAAATATTTGACCACTGCCAAAATGAGCAGAAAAAATTAACACAATTAAACATTTTCTCCTAAATACAAAGTGCTGAGAAATGTACCACTACTTAACAGATATGCATTAGTTAGGCAGTTTACATTTTCTTCAAACTCTCCTAAGTACCAAGAAATTATTAAGCATTGGTCTTACAAAAGATAAGGAACCTAAAAGCTCAGAGAGGCTAATTAGCCTATGACATGCTTTCTGCTAAGCAGAACTTCCAACTCCAGCACAAATCATTGGTCTATTTGAACAACTAACACAATGGACATTTTTTAGATTGATACCTGCTTATCCTTAGGAATGCTGTACATTTTGGTAAGGGATTCCATGATTTCAGAAGGGCTTTCTGAAATCTGCATTAGAAAGAAAATACAGTTAGAAGTAAGAAGTCAGTCAAACATTAAACAACTAGCTATCAAAGATCTTTCTTACCTTGTCAAGTTGTTCTATATGAATGTAATGTAGTGTGTTACTAGTTGTCTGAAATTAAAAAGATAAGAGAGCTGTCAGGAGTTGCTAAACACTCTAGTTTCCCCCACAATATGTTTCATGAGCCATCCAAAAAAAGAGATGCCACTCTGGGTTAAAACCTAACTGAATGCTCTTAAAAACTCAAGATAACATTCAAGTCCTCCAAAACATTCATTTTACATATAGGATACTCACAAGAAATCTTCATTGAAACCAATACTATTAAACAATAATGCAAGAATCCAGGCACATTTCACATTCTTCTTTCTTCCTTTTTAATCCTCAACTGAATTCATCTCCACAGCTTCAATATTCACAGCAAAGATTGTACCAATGAAAATATCGATTATCTAAAATACTCTTTAGTTGTTTTCAAGGCAATATTAATCTAGAAAGACTATTTATTAACTATTATATAGGCAGAAGAAAAAGGATTTTATTCACTAGGCTACTTCTAAACCAAACTAACTTAGTACCTCCACACAAGGAATACAGAATGGAGAGATAATTTAAGTAGAATCCTATGTGCAACATAATATACAGACTTCTTGCAGGCTGGGTGAAGTAGAGAAACCTAAACTATCAGTATTTTCTACTGGGGCTATAAGAATGTCCCATATGGAAGTCCTATCTTTTGGTAGACCACAACGAAAGTTAAGACCCAATCCTATCAGAGCAGATCTGGGCATATAATTAGTACTTACTCCTGTGAAGCTGCTAGGTACTTAGCTTGAGAGGGCAACGATGCAGCTCAACACATTTCCTCATTTAAAAATGAGGCATTCTGGAAAAGTCAACTCCAATTATGGAAATCCGAATGAGACTCACCCGTTTCTCAATTTTGACCTCAGCCCCAGGGTCTGCGTAGAATTCAAAGTGTAGTGTAGTTGCACTGGGTGGGTATTTCTGTGTATAAAAGAATATCAAAGAATAAGATACTCAGCTTGAAATGATATTAAACAAAATAAGGACTCCCAACTCTCCCTCAAACTAGCCACATGTCCAACTCTTGTAGCAGAAGAACAAGCAGCATATTTAGCACCTACAGTGCCATTAATTCCTTGTCTTACAGTAGGGCTGAAATGAGACTTGTCCAAAACAGAATCAGAAGCCTGAAGCCCAAAGCTCCAAAAAGCACCCACATATTTCACTTGTAAATTACCAGTAGCCCTTTCTTTCAAGAGATCAATTTATATTGCAGCTAGTCTCAGGGATAGGACAGGCAGAAGAGCAAACCTGCCAAGAAATAATGAGTAAGAATCCAAGAAAGGATGGGGAAAGAAACACCAGCATCTAGGTACCATCTAATGAATCAAAAATGACATAGAAACCTAGTTATATCATTAGCCTTCTGAAATTATTTGAAGTATTATTCTTTCTGTACCACTCTACACATCTTATGACATGTGTTTTTCTGCAAAGATACACACCAAGAGACCCTGACAATACATCCTCTTTAATTCTAGAAGAACAACATGACTAACAAAATTGGTATCAAAACAGCATGCCCATTAAAATGTCTCCTTTAAAGAAACCACTAGGAATGGTTGCCTCTAAAGATGAAGTTATCACTGGCGTACCCTTTTTTTTTTTTTTTTTGGTACTGGGGATTGAACTCAGGGACACTCAACCACTGAGCCACATCCTCAGACCTATTTTGTGTTTTATGTAGAGACAGGGTCTCACTGAGGTGCTTACTACCTCACCATTGCTGAGGCTGGCTTTGAACTCGTGATTTTCCTATCTCAGCCTCCCTAAGTGCTGGGATTACAGGTTTGAGGCACCGCGCCCGGCTTGGCGTACCCTTTTATACTCCACATTTTAAACATCATATATTACTTTTACTGAAATTACACATTGTGCTTTTCAAAATTTCATTACATCTCAAATCTCAATAAATCAAAGAATGTACAACTATTCTTTTTATTTTGTCTCTTGCAGTGTGGGGTGAGATCCAGGGTCCGGTAGATGTTAGGCATGTTCTCTACCAAATGAGCTACATTCTCCATCACAAGGGGTATAATTTCCTAACATAAGGTAAGATTAAAACAGGTAACACACAACATGCAAGCCTACTAAAGTATACCAGTGTTTTGTCCAAGTGGCAAAGAATTATCTCAACATGCATAAGGAAATTCAGAATTAATCCTCTAAAACTTAAAAAATGAAAAATCATGTTCTCAAAATTACAATTGAAATCTCTGAATACTCTTAGACAACATTCACCTCCCATATTACTAATATCCATTCACAAAATACTAAAGAAACAGTGGGAAACTAATCTGCTCTAATTTGTGGATTTCTGTGACCAGAAAAGGAGCCCTTCTCCTAGAAGTTGGGGAGGCTTGGTATGATAATTCACTACATTTCATTACATTCATTTCTGTTAAATATGACAACTGTTGAGCTGAGGTTGTGGCTCAGTGGTAGAGCACTTGCCTAGCATGTGTGAGGCACTGGGTTCGATTCTCAGCACTGCATATAAATAAATGCATAAAATAAAGGTCTATCAATATCTAAAAAAATTAAAAGCAAAAACTAAAAAACATTACAACCATGAAGACAAACTAGGCACAGAACTGTTATGGAAAATCGTACTTGGCTGTGAATCCACAATAACATGTCAAAGCAGAGGAGAGGATGCCCTGAACTCACAACCTGAGCATGGTTCAAAGATATACGGGTAAACATGAAAGCATAAAAAACAGTGTTAAATTCTCAATACTCCTAATAGTAGAATTGTTTTCTAAATAGCCCTTCCTAAATACTGCCCAGAGTTCTGATAGTTGCATTGTGACAATGCAAGCAACTGTACTTTAAGGGTTTTTAAAATCACTTTCAAACTAATTCAACAAATGAAGTTCCCCACTCAAGAAATGGGTATAGGGCTGGGGTTGTGGCTCAGTGGTAGAGCGCTTGCCTAGCATGTGTGAGGCTCTGGGTTCATTTCTCAGCACCACATACAAATAAATAAAATAACGGTATATTGACAACTAAAAAAAGAAACGAATATAGGCATACAGAGTTGTATCTCAGATTTTGTATCTATTATCTGCACATTGAAAGTCCAAGCATTAGTAGACTGTTTCCTAAGGTCTGCTACATCTCAATGAATTGCAGGTTCCTCAAGTCCTGATATCAAGTGACAACTTCACATACTGTATATTTACTGTAAACTAAGGTGTACAAAGAGACCACAGCTCTGCCAAGACTCCCACATCCTAGAGGGTTACTTACCATCATATGCAAGTCTCTGCAACATTCTGCAAGTCCAAATCCATTCTCCTTTCCACCCCAGCTCTTGGCGAAAAGGAAAAAGACAGTGTAAAGACAGTGTTTATGGTCTTATGTGTTTACACGTACAAAATATTTAAGAGTGCATAGTTCTTTGCAGCATACTACTGAGAAGACACCCAATATGAAGGTCAAACACAAAGAGGGAACAATATAAAAGCAAGAACTTAGAACTCAAAGCAAGATGATCTATCTAAAGGAGATTCCTTCAGTGAGATCAATATCACAGTTCCATGAGGCTGCTCCTGATAAGAATGCAAGCAGCAACAGCCAGCCATTGCATTCCACATGCCTGTATCCATGCTTGCTGACAGTATAGTAATATCCCATCAGGCCTATGCTTACACACTGCCTTGCTCACCTTCCTCACCAGGGTGGAATCACTCAATTTCTAGGACCTGTCTTTTTGTAGTAAGCTCAGTTGGCAGAAGATTTTGCCTTGGTTATTGTTGTACTGGGTCACCAAAGTATAAAAGCTCACCAATAAGCCCCTAAAGTAATGACAATAGCTTGATTGTCTTCCAAATCCAAAATTCTTGCCATATCATGTTGCTTACCAACCAGCCTACATCTTTAATGGCCTTTGAAATATCAATTATTTTAGCATTACATTCACTATTGTATTTTAAGCTTAAGTATTTGTCAGTCATCCTACCTACAAATATATCAGTAAATTACTTCTGCACTTCACTTACTTCTGTAGGTAGCTCATGCCTCGCATGTTTCAAGCCAAAATGCTCTTTAAATCCATGTCTTTATTATATTCACCTGAACTCAGTATTTAATCGTTTTGGATCTGGGATATCACTGGGTCCTAACATGGTATATTCTCTCTACATCTAAATGTGCCCTCATTATGAAATGCTATTATCATGTTATCGCCTTCCAATGAAGTCTTTAATGATTAAATCCTGAAGGGGCCATTTGCAGAGGTCTCCATTATAGAATGCTACTTCTAAACTTGGAGGAAAGGCGTCAAAACAACCTGCCTATCTAACTGAGAAATAAGCTTTTTCATACTACTGGCAGCCTTTCTCACTTCAACTATCACACAAAACAAAGAACAGAAAAATGGTGACTCTCTAATTATCCAAAGGATGGTGCACAACATTAGTGCTACTCTCAAGATCAGAAGACATTTTGTTACCTACAATGGATACATTAGAACATTCAGGCTTTCTTCTCTAGTGGAAACCCTCGTAAGAAAGTTGGTCTGAAGAAAGGTATATTCCCAACTCCCAGCTGGTTAACAATGGACTGCTCTGGGGGAGTGATAACAGTGAATATGGAAGAGCAGGAACTCCCAGGAAACCATCCCTTCACAGAAACAGTGAATAAATTAACAAAAACTGTCAGAATCGACTTTATCACAACTCTGAAAACTAATCAAGTTTACAGTAACCAGGAAATGCCTCATTAAATAAAACAAGAACAGGTGAACCTCAGTATGACAGTTTTATGATAATCAACTAACCTGACTAACCCACACTCCCCAAGCTCACAGTAGTTGAAGAGAAAAGGCCATATTCCTGTAATAAGCAGAATGACTTTCAAATAGTTGTGGTTGTTTTGGATGGTCTGGTATACCCCTGAAAAACCAGCTCAAAGGGACTGCCATTATTTAGCCTACTTTGGAACTCTATCACAGGGAGGGAAAGGGAAGGAACCTGCTGAAAACATTCAACGGTAAATGCATTAGTCCCCACGTCCAGAGGCAAGGCCTACAGTTCCAGCAAACAACAAACTGAAACGGCTTGGGAAGAAGAGCTGGAGTATGAGATGCTTAGTGGAATGAGGGTTTTGGAAAGTTCCACACATTCTTGGGAACCTAAAAGGCCTTATCCAAGACAAGGCTGGCACATTCTTAGAAAAGACTCCAGAAGGTCCCTAAGCTCCCACCTCTGACTGACCTTCAGGCTTTGTGCAGGGAAGTAAAGGGTAAGGCAGGGTTCTAAATGCTTCTGGCAAAAGCCCACCAACAAACATACAGAGCTCATTGCAAAGACCAGAAGATTTTTTATTTATTTTTTGGTTCTAGGTGTTTAGACAAATCACTAGATGATCACTAAGCTACTATAACTTAATTCAGTGGCAATACATAACACATACTTTATGAAATTATAGAGGGTCAATGATGTTTCCACATATGACTTTTTGAGTTTGTGTTAGGCTCATTGGCAATAACTCCAATGTAAGCTGAGGATTATCTGGAACCCACAATGACTGGACTTAACAATTTTTAACTTTATGTTAAGTTTATTGGGACATACCCATTGTAAGCAAAGGAACATTTATACTTCAGAAAAGTATTTAAAAACTCCAATGGGAAGCAACAACAAATACTGGGAGGGCTCAGAACCTCATTTCCAGGTGTGCCACATTTTAGCATTTGATATGTGCAGTTTAAAAATAAATTTATAAGGCATGCAAAGAAACAAGAGAAATGGCCCACACCCAGAGAAAATGAATACAAATCATTCAAAAAATTATGGACATTGGATACAATAGACAAATACAGAAAGCTAATTAAATTTTAAAATATTCTCAAAGATAAAGAAATCATTACACATTCTCTCATACACACACACACAATAAATGACAAGAATGATGTCTAACCAAAGAATATCAATAAGAAGATGGAACTTGACATAAATGAAATAAAAAACTTGTAAGGAGGTTCAGTGGCAGATGTGAGCAAGCAGAAGAAAAGCAGTGAACATGAAAATAGGTCATTTGAGATAGAAGTATAAACAGTAGAAAGGAAAAATCTAATGGATCAGTAGAACACCATCAAAAGTTCTAACATAAGCATCAGAGTTTCTAGGAGGAGAGAAGAGAAAGGGAAAGAGATGTCATTTAAAGAATTACATGGCTGAGAATTTCCCAAGTTTGACAAAAGATATGAATCTACAAATCCAAGTATTTCAATGAACTCCCAGAAGTTCAAAACCAAAGAACCATACACTATAATAAAACTGACAGAGGCTAAAGACCAAGAGTGTATCTTGAAAGCAGCAATGGAAAAATGACTTGTTAATAAGCACAAGGGATCTTCAGTAAGGACAACAGCTGGTTTTTCTCCAGAAACCATGAATGCCTAAATGAAGAAGGATGACATATTCAAAGTGATTTAACAGTTATCACCAAGAATTCTATATCTTACACAACTATCCTTCCAAAAATGAAGGAGAACTTGAGAAATTCCCAGATAAAGAAGAGGGAAGCCACTATAAGCAGATCTGCCTAGAAGAAATGCTAAAGTGAGTCCTTCAAGCTAAAATGAAAGGGTACTAGACAGAACTTAAATCCGCCCAAAGAAATTGATAACCTAACTACATAGATAAATAAAAAAACCTCTATATTAATGTACTTTTGGTTTAGAACTCCTCTTTCTAAAATGTGCTTTTAAAGATAAATACATAAAACAATAAATATACAACTGCATTGATGGGCACATAATATATAAAAATGTAATCTGGATGAAGACAACAACATAAAATGGATGAAGGGATCCAGAGCTATGCAGGAGCTAAGTTTTTTTCTACAATTAAAAGCAAACTGGTAGCTGGGTGCTATGGCACACGTCTGTAATCCCAGCACTTTAGGAGGCTGAGACAGGAGAATCGTGAGTTCAAAGCCAGCCTCAGCAATGGCGAGGTGCTAAGCAACTTAGTGAGACCTCAGTGAGACCCTGTCTCTACATAAAACACAAAATAGGGCTGGGGATGTGGCTCAGTGCTTGAGTACCCCTGAGTTCAATCCCTGGTACCAAAAAAAAAAAAAAAGCAAACTGGTGGGGGTGGGATTGTAGCCAGTGGTAGAACACTTGCCTGCCATGCAGGAGGCACTAGGTTTGATCCTCAGCACCACATAATAATGAATGAATGAATGAATGAATGAATGAATAAAAGTACTTGTGTTCATCTACAACGAACAAAAATTAAAAAAAAGCAAACTGGTATTCTTTGAATTAACATTGTATAAATTAATGCTTGCTGTACTTTCCAGGACAAGCACTAATAACTAGATAAAATCTAAACAAGGAAATATAAGACTTGAATAATACAAAATTAATTATACCTAGCAGACATATAAAGAATATTTCACCCAACAATATACTTTATTTTCAAGACACACAGAACATTGTATAAGATAGATGATGTAGCACCACATAAAAACCTCAACAAATTTAAAACAAATGAAATCGCACAAAGTATCCCCTCCAATGAAAAAAGAAAAACCAGAAATCTGTAACAGGAGAAGACCTGGAAAATTCACAAGTACACAGTAATTGAACAGCACAGTCTTAATATCAGACGGGTCAAAAAAGAAACTACAATGGAAATTATAAAGCTCCTTGAAATGAATGAAAACAAAAACACAATATGTCATAAATTAAAATATGTATGTATATTGACCACATTTAGGACACCTATAAAAACTTATATTGAGCAGTAAATATACCACTTCCAGGCTGTGATTGTGGCTCAGTGGTAAAATGGCTGTCCAGCATGTGTGAGGTACTGAGTTTGATCCTCACACCACATAAGAAATAAATAAATAAAATAAAGGTATCGTGCCCATCTATAACTAAAAATCTTTCTAAATATACCATTTGCATTATTTTTTGAAATAGTTTTTAAATTCTACACTGTTGAAAAAATGGGCAAACAACTAGAGCATTTGAGAATACATACAAATGATATACACACTCCAGATTATGATTTCTAAACTATTTTAATGCACCTGTGTCAATTTTGTAAAAAATTCCCAGAATTGAAATCTTGGGATAAATGGGTTAAAAACAAAATAACCCAAATCAGTAACTTAACCTAATGAACTAGAAAAAGAACCAATTAAACCCAAAGCAAGCAGAAAGAAGGAAACTATAAACCAGAGCAGAAATAAATACAAAACAAGAATTTCAACTAAACCATAAATTGGTTATTTAAAATGATCTAACAAAAATAGATAAATCTTTCACTAGACAGAGAAGGGAAAAAAGATGTATGGTATTGCTTTCTCTTTCATTTTAAGCATGTGTAGGTAGGAGGGATCAGTGAACCAGGAATGATTTGAGAGAGGGCTATACTCATCTTCAACAACATCAAGAACAAGTGACTGGATTTCTATGATCTTTACCTCAAAACTGAGAAAATGATGTCTAAAGCAACAAGACAACAATGTATAAAGCACGGAACCAATATTCATTAAGAAAAATACCTATTGTAAAATATGGTCAAATAGTCATGCATTAAAGGTATTCACTATGGCATTATTCATAATAGAAAAATATTAGAAATTACCCAAATAATGAGAAATATGAAGAAACCTGAGATAACCACTGTTGACATCATTTGACAGTATTTAAAATATTCACACACAGAAAAGAGTCATACTGTAACAGAAAAAAAATTTTCTTCTGTCATGGTATTAATCTCATTCCTGAAAAGATCTTCCCCATTCTGAACAACATAAAAGCATACAGTTATACTTTATTTCTGTCAATGCTTTTATAGATTCATGTTTTTAAACACTGAACTCATTAATAGATCCTAATTTTACTTTGATAAGGCAGGATCTCTGTTAATTGCCTCCTGGACAGTGAGCAAGCTGTTAAAATATTATTCATCAGCTGGGTGCAGTGGTGCACGCAATGTATTCCTAGTGGCTCTGGAGGCTGAAGTAGGAAGACAGAGAATTCAAAGTCAGCCTCAGCAATTTAGAAAAACCCAACACAAACTACTGAGACTCTGTCTCTAAATAAAATATTTTTTAAAAGGGCTAGGGACGTGGCTCAGTTGTTAAGCATTCCTGGGTTTGATCCTTGGTATCTAAATAAAAACCAAGCCACTCTAATTAGAATATTGTAAGGTTACATCCTTCAAAAAAAAAAAAGGCCAAAAGATAATACTGCAAATATATATTGAGGGAAGGTCATATAACAGAGCACCTTCACTTCAACAAAACTTTTAAAAAATTTATTTGTTCTAATTAGTTATACATGACAGCAGAATGCTCTTCAATTCATTGTACACAAATGGAGCACAATTTTTCACATCCCTGGTTGTACACAAAGTAGGGTCAAAATATTCATGCAACCATACATGTACCTAGGGTAATGATGACCATCTCTCATTCCATCACTTTTCCTCTCCCCAGCCCCGGCCCCCACCAATCCAAAATTCCTCTACTCATCCCATGCCCCCATCTTTATATAGTGATTAGCATCCACTTATCAGAGAAAACATTCAGCCCTTGGTTTCTTGGGATTGGCTTACTTCACTTAGCATAAATAAGTCTTCTCTACTCATCCAGCACTTAAGTAGTTTTGAGGCTTATGTACTTTCAAACACCTTTGCTTCCTCCTTCACTAGTATAATAAAATTTCAATCAATATTTGATGATAATAAAAAATAGGAAAATCTTTCCCAACTTAAAAAACTCATGCATGTTTATTAAAATATTTTTACAAGCCAAACTATCTATTATAATTCTACATTATACATTAATTTACATGGTATTATAAATGTATTTGCCAATTAAAATCAATACTCAGATTAAAACAAAGAAACATCATATAAATGGGGAGGGGAGCACCAATAGTATTTTGTATGGCCTAGCTATGACTTGACCCATCTTAATGCAGTCACATGTTTCCTTTTCTAACACAAGTTAGTGAAGGAGGAGGAATACCAGTAACCATCTACTTCACATACTAGTTATATAGGGTGAAATTCTTTGATTTGATAAATAAGTAATATATGAGATTGTGCCTTGGATATTATGTATGCAATATTTTCAAAAATTTGCAATTACTTCCTAATTCTATACCCTTTTTATTTTTGTAATTGATCTGAGTATTCTGCACATTTTTACACTTGCTGTTATAAGGAACACATGCCAAAGAAAGAAAATAAAAAGAAAACCTGAGACCAGCTTCATGAAGAAACCAAGTCTTAAGTCTACCTGGATGATCACCTTGAGATAGTGTCACAGAAAATTCCAGCCATTACCAACTAACTACCAGGTAATTCATGGAGGCAATTAAAAATGATCACTATTAAAAAAAAAAACAAAAACTGGTCAACCCAAACTTGATTCATAAATGCCAGTGATTACATTTGAGATAGTACCATTGTATTAAACATAAAAAATGAATTCTTACAAACTTACACAAAGTTTATATGGAATAACACTTATACTAACACATTTAGTAAATGAAACTGGATATAAAATTTCATTTAATGAAATATGCATAAAGACTAAGAAAATGTACCAAAATTATAGGAGCATGATTATAAATATTCTTCCATATATTTCTACATTTTTAAAGTATTTTTATAGTTATAGGTGGACATCTTTGTTTTTTTTTTAAACATTTTTTTAATAATATCTTTATTTTATTTATTTATTTTTTTATGTGGTGCTGAGGATCGAACCCAGTGCCTCACGCATGCGAGGCAAGCGCTCTACCGCTGAGCCATAATCCCAGCCCCGACATCTTTGTTTCATTTAATTATTTTATGTGGCGCTGAGGCTTGAACTCAGTGTCTCACACGTGCTAGGTCAGCGCTCTACCACTGAGCCACAACCCCTGCCCCTATTTCTACATTTTTCATTTTTATTTTTATTTTTATTTTTTTGGCACTGGGGATTGAACTCAGGGGCACTCGACCACTGAGCCACATCTCCAGCCCTATTTTGTGTTTTATGTAGAGACAGGGTCTCACTGAGTTGCTTAGTGCCTCACCATTGCTGAGCCTGGCTTTGAACTCGCGATTCTCCTGTCTCAGCCTCCCTAAGTGCTGGGATTACAGGCTTGAGCCACCGCGCCTGGCTCTATTTCTACATTTTTAAAATACTGATTATTAGAAGAAAATTTTGTTTTGCCAACAAGATGAATCTAGGTAATGTTGATTATTCTATGGTACTATTCAGAGTAATACAAGATATTACAGATTTCCATGATAATAATATAGATATAATTTCAATTTGACAGAGAAACCAACAATTTGATTTACTGACAGGATTAAATCTTTATTTCTCAACATGCAAGTGAATGCATGTTTGCTGCACAAAGCATGGATGTCAAAAAGTATTCAGATTCAAGAGGCTGGCTGAAAGATGAAAAGACATAAACCAAGATTTCTATTAATATCATTGCTTAAGAACAGGAGTTATATATCCAAAGATATGAACAAGGCAGCCTACATCAATAAGCTATACTTTTAAGAAATTCTACATTTTAGAGAAACATTAAGGTTTTGAATTTTAATGAGGGGGGTGGAGAAATGTAACAGTGGTCCACTTTATGCTTTGAATATAGCCTTTGATGCTCTGCCACTGCAGCTTATTTTCAAAATGGACATATTTCTTTCTCTTCCTCTTTCCCTGCTCCTCCCTAATCTCCCCCTACCTAATCTCAGGGGAAAGAGGATTACCTTTCTTTCCCATCCTAGACAGAGTTATCTGTCCTTGAGCACATATGCACCACAGGAAAGAAGTAATCCAGACTTTGGGGATGGCACCAGAAGATTTCAAAAATGACTATCTCCCAAATTAACAAGTGAATTAAAACTCCAACAAAAACATGTAGAATATACCCTTTGAATCACCTCTTTAAAATACCCCTGTTCTTGCTGATAGGGAGAATCACAGCCTCTGGGACAAGAGTCCTCTGTGTTTCTCCTTTGCTAGCAAAGGAGGACATCTTTTTCCTTTTTTCCTCAAAAAAAAAAAAAAAAGAATGAGGGGTACTGATAATGGGAGATACTGTTACTAAACCCATAGGATACCATCTTACCCTAAACCTGCAAGACTCTTTTACCTTATTAGCACACCAAAGAATCAAATACACAAACATTACACCAAAAGCAACAATGTATTATACCTGTCAAAATTCCAAATTGTCCAGGACCAAAAATCAACCTTGATCTATAGTCTCTGTTAGCCCCATCCAGAACAGTGCCCCTGTCAAAGGCCCAAGTATTGGAAAAAGCAAAGGAACAAAATAATATCATTTAAGCATTTTTCCTGATGGTACAATGACCTAAGGGAATTAGGTAATTCTGAACTAGCTCTCCAAAAAAACAAAACCCACAAAAATTCATACTTTAATATTCATGTGTGTCATTTAAAAGTACATTCTGCATTTTAACCTTTACTTTCTGAATTGTAAGAACATTCAATGTAATAAAGATACGAAATAGTGATAATCAGTTTCTGGAAGCAGGCTGAATTCTGTTAGGTGACATTGTGGCTCTTAAATGAAGCACAAAATTAACTGTAGAGTCCTATTAAATGTAAAGCTTACTCTGAAATCTCAAAAATATCAATTATGGTGCAGCCTTTGGAAAGGATATGGCATAAGCAAATAAATCAGGATTCAAATCAGTGTCATCAATTCCTCGTTGTGGGGATCTGTAATTCACCTTGGGAAATCTCACACTCGTCAACTATAAAATGGGGATAATTCCTAATCTTAAGAGTGCTAAGGAATATATATTAATAAGTATGAAATCAGGTAATGGCTTATTAAAAGAAAGTATGATGGAGTATAATAGTCATTAAAATATATCTACACAGAGCCATCAACAATTCTTATACATAACTGTAAAAGTAATATGTAATATACACATTTTACCTAGAAAATATATTAATATAAAAGTGAAATTATCTTCTCCCCAAATGCACTTCCTTTTGTATATGTATAATTTTATTTTGAGACTTCCAAAAACTATAAATAGGAATCTTCAACTAGCATTTTTTTGCTTAAGAGAGTTTTTCAGTTAGATCTTTCTAATGTCATACACAGGCATATGTCACTTAAATTTAAATAGGTTTTTCAAAATGTTTTCAAGCAAAGATACAATACGAAACTTTAAGCATGTTTTTGTGCATATTTAAATACATATGTAACAGTTTCCTTAAGATGGAACTACTGGATAAAATAAAACTTAGATTTTAAAATGAAAGATGTTGCCAAGAAACCTTACAAAAGGCTATTCATACACCAAATATATGTATTTCCTATAAACATAGCCAACATGAGCTTACTGCCAGTCTAACGGTTAAACATCACTCGACTTTGTTGTGTATCTTCCGATTATTTCTAGTGTAATCTTTTCATGTTTTATTGACCAAATGTAAATACTGAATACTCTTCTGTGAACTGTTCATATTTTGTACACATTTTTTGAGTTACTTACATTTTATTGATTTGTAGGAGCTGTGTACATATCATGAATACAATTCCTTCATTGTATTAACTATCTAATCATAAAGAAGAAAATCTACTAGATTTTCACATATCAAATCTGTCAGAATTTTAATATGATTTCTACTGCCCTTGACTTCCTTAGGAAACCTTTCCTTAGCAAAGATGTTAAAAAGTAACCAGTATTATCTTTAAATAAATGTTTCTAGGATTTCTGGTGGAAAAAGGGGTCTAAACACATTTTCCCCTCAACTAGTCTACTGTCAGACAATTTTCAACATAAGCAATATGAGGCTATTTCCTTCTGAAGATATTTGTCTATTTCTGTACCATTTGTAAAACTTTTAAAATTGCTATGGCTTTACATTTTGTTATCAGGTACAGAAAATGATTCTGATTCAGATACTTTCTGGTTGATACAATAGCTCTCTACTTAGCCAATTTATCAAGTGCATTCATGATGTCTATTCAACATATTCGCTGATGCAGCTTGCTTGGTGCCAGCATTCTTTTGCTCCTACCACTTAATTAATTGTATGGGTATCAAGTCAGGTGTGTGTCCCCAAACTCATAGCCCAACATGAAAAAAATGAGGAAGGGAGGGGCTGGGGTTATGGTGCAGTGGTAGAGTGCTCGCCTAGCACGCGTGAGACACTGGGTTCGATCCTCAGCACCACATAAAAAATAAAATAAAGATATTCTGTCCACCTACAACTAAAAAAATAAATATTTTTTAAAAAATGAGGAAGGGAACTAACATGTGGTATACAACAGTTATTTTAAAATATTTCCTGCTGTAACAAGATTTTTAAATTAACCTACCACCTGCTGATCCTGTTTTCATCAGAGGCCTTTCACTATATTCAATCTTTCCATTCAAAAAATGATATGTCTCTACTTAGATTATCTTTCAAACCAAAAAGTAAAGGTCTACTCCTCTAACAGAAATCAAATACTGCTAGTTAGCTTTATTTTCTTTTACTCATTTATATAACCATGTATCCCATTATTGCTCATTCATTTTTCTTTTCTTCAGAAGATGTTGCTTCAGATGCACACAGTTTTAAGTTTCAGAAATAGTATTGAGCATTAAACAGTTATTTTTAATTTTTTTTTGTTCACCAAGAACTGTTTAAAAGCTACTGAGGTTCCTGTGTGTATTTGGTCCACTGCTTCTAACTGCTACATATTACAGTGTCCATGTACCACTTTTTACTTTTTAATCTACTTATGGCAGATCCTAGGTAGACTGCAACTCCTTGCTACCACAAGCAATGACACAATATTCTGACATAGATGGAATAAGATGCCATCTTTGTGATACATACCCATAAGCATCAGTCTACACTCCTATTCAGAAATACACAAGGGCTCCTATAGGCTCACATACCTATCAACACTGCCCATTATAAAGTTTTCTAATTTTTGCTAAGCTTATGCTTTCATAGCATCTTGCTGTATTTTTATATCTCTATTAATGAGACTGGTTATCAACTCATATGCTGGATTTCCTGGTACATGAACTGCCAATTTATATCCTTTGTCTGTTTACCCTTGTTGATTTGGAGGAGTTCCTTGGATATACAAGGTTAACAGTCTTGTATCAGTTTTTAAACACTGTTAAACATCTCTCAAACTATCATGCATGGGTCTGTTAACTTTGGTCTTTGGCAATGCTGCTTAATTTTGTCCACAGAACAGCTGCTAGTCAATCAATTGTTTGAAAGTATTATCTGTCCACGATAAAATGAGTTCGTACCAGAGTGTTATTTAACCACATATATCAATAAGCATACTATTTAGTATGAATGACATTTTTCTCAGTGAAAGAAGAAACTATTGATTTACAGTCCAGTCTAGGTGCCTAAGAAGTAGCACTGAATGATATTTTTTCACTGAAAAAGAAGTCTTAATTTTTTATTTTAATGTTCAAAATTTTACCTTTTGGTTTATTAATTGTGAACTTCCTTCCATGGCCTCCTGAGCTGCTGAGATTACAGGTGTGCCAACTGAATTGAGTATTTTTAACCAATCATTTTTCTATTGATTATTACTAGTAATACAAAGAGAAGCTAATTGTTTCTACATGTTGATCTTTTTTTCTTTTTTTGGGTACCAGGGATTGAACTGGAGATTGGACTCAGGGGCACTCAACCACTGAGCCACATCCCCAGCCCTATTTTGTATTTTATGTAGAGACAGGTTCTCACTGAGTTGCTTAGCGCCTCGCCATTGCTGAGGCTGGCTTTGAACTTGTGATTCTCCTGTCTCAGCGTCCCTAAGTACTGGGATTACAGGCTTGCGCCTATTGATCTTTTTCTTGGCTATCTCATTGCATTTCTATTAATTCACATAATTTTATATTTTCTCACCAGAGAACCAAAAGACTCAACCCTATTACCTATAAGCAGGGAATTCTCCTGTTACAGAGCCTTCATTTCTTTTCTCTTATATTGGTTAGGACCTCTAATACAAATTTAGATGAAATAAATAACAATAAATCTAAATTTTCTTTTCCTAGCTTTCTCAGTTTTTATATTACTATTTCATCAATGTACTGAATTTTATCAAATGATTCTGAAGCATCAATTGAGGTATATATTCTTTTTCCTTTTAACTGTTACTTGGAGATCCAATGCTGAACTGCCTAGCATTTTTTAATAATGTGAGGAAAGGTTTACAATATGTTAAGAAAACTGATTGTAGGGGGTAAGGGTATAACTCAGTGTCAAAGTGCTTGACTAGCATGTTTGAAGCCATGGGTTAAATTCCCCAGCACCACAAAAAACTAAGTAAAATTTAAAAATATAAAAGGAAACAGTGCATCTGCACATACATTATTTATGAATTAAGAAGTAAAAATGCTCAAATTTTAATAGGCCCTACTACAGTGTGATATAGGTGACTAGTATGGTGTTTATACTTTCTCTCATTATGTCCTAGAATTTTTGCTATGTAAGTTACATTTATAATCATACAAAAATGATTTTAAGTCATCATAGCACCTAAAAATAGCCCCAAAATTGTGTTTTAAAAATTATGTCAATTGTGAGATGACCATTAAATTGTCTTTTAAAAACCAGTCTTTAAATTTTTCTTCTAAGAAAACTTTCTATCAACGACTGTCTCTCAAACTAGAGTCTGTATTATCAATGAGCCTCTAGGAATGTAGGAAAATAGCTTGATAGAGTTGAACATTCCTATAAGAACTTTTGACTTCAATTACAAGGATTACAGTTACAAACTAACTGCTATAACCACAGCACTAATTATCATGCATTTATTCTAAAACAACTCTGAGGATAGAGTAACTTTCCAGGTAAGAAAACTGCTATCAGAGGTAATAAGCAGAGGTAATTCAGATCTTGTTTTACACTTTGTTATGCAGAATCTGATACTAAATTTTGTTTCCAGAAGAGAAACAGCATATTTGAAGAATCTCTGCTTTCCCTGCAAAGATTCATGAAATCCTTCAAAATTACTTTTTTGGGGGCGGGGTGGACCAGGGATTGAACTCAGGGGCACTCTCAACCATTGAGCCACATCCCCAGCCCTATTTTTGTATCTGATTTAGAGACAGGGTCTCAACGAGTTGCTTAGCACTTCACTTTTGCTGAGGGGACTGTGAACTCACAATCCTCCTTTTGGTTAGCCTCCCAAATCATTGGGATTATAGGCCTGTGCCACCACATCCAGCCAAAACTACTTCTTAATAACTGAGAACACTTAGCTTTATTTGGGGGAGGGTTAACTATTGCCCCAAATACATCTGCTCAATTAAGCTAAGAAAGTTAACACAGAGAATTCTAATCCACTTTGACATTACATGAAACACCTGTTGAGAGGACTATATGTTCTAATTTTTGTGTTCTTTCACTCTTCACTTAAACTCACCTCTGCCAAATGTTGCAACCGTGTTAGCAGTGGGGTCCTCTTGTCAGATCCAAGACGTGTGATGTAGTTTGATCTTTTGCTAAATACATATAGAAGGTTAAGGACTGCCAGCACCACTTGCATATCAGAGGAAGCCAATAAAGTTGTCAAATGCTATAGAGACAAAACAGGGCAAAGTTCAAGGAATCAGGCACACACAACCCTGAATAAAATGCCAAAGTAATGTAATTGTCACCATTCACAAAGCTATAAGTTTACTCATAATACAAAAAAATTATAAATATTTGAGAGCCTACATCATCCAACTTTGTGCCCAAGAGTTTACAATTTACCAGCTGGCTAGAAAGTACAAGAAAAGTAAAAACTGTAAATAGCAATTCAAAATTGCACAGATGTCCTACAGGAAGGAAGAGATTACAAAGGAGACAAATGTGATATAATACACACATGCAATTCAAGAACATTAAGTTTCCAACTTGATTGAAGTATTTTGAAAGATAATTCTATACTACTATGCTTTATGACAAATATTAAAACATTGTGTCCTTCAAATAGAAGCAAAAGATTTCAACACCTGGTGGCAATTATGTAAAATAAGACTATCACATTACAGTGTATCTTAAAAGTAACCTGAGAGTAACTACTTTGGTTTTTTTAATATTTTTTTTAGTTGTAGATGGACACATTGTCTTTATTTTATTTATTTATTTTTTTGTGGTGCTGAGGATCAAACTCAGTGCCTCATGCATGCAAGGCAAGTGCTCTACCACTGAGCCCCAGCCCCTATTTTGGTTTTTTTTTTTTTTTATGGACATAATGTCTTTATTTTATTGCTTTGTATGTGGTGCTGAGGATCGAACCCAGGGCCTCACGCATGCGAGGCAAGCGCTCTACCGCTGAGCTACAATCCCAGCCCCCCTATTTTGGTTTTTAAACACATTAAATTTCATCAACAGATTGAAGAATTTTCTCAGAATTAAAAACCAGCATGTAATTTAGCTAGAAATAAACCAAGGTATTTTGATTTGCTGATTTCCCTAAAGGCCATGGTCTTCCTTGGGTAGCATACTTTTATCATCATCAACAAATTGCTTATCCACCCCTCACTTAGACCTGTGTGCTAGCTTTCGTTTACTTGTATTTCTTTCTGTTTATTTGTTGATTCTGATTCTTTGGAAAAATTAACACACCTAAAAGTAATGGGGTACCTAACTGATGGAGATGAAAAGCCCAACGTTGAGTGACAGTGAAATAATTTCTTCCTATAGTGATTTTTGATCAAATCAAAGTTTGCTGAATTCCTTGCCTACCTCCAGGAGACAAAAGATGCTATGGATATGGATTTCATAGCTGTGGGTCCTGTATCCACTGATTCAATCAACCATGGACTGGGAATATTTTTTTTTTTTGGTACTGGGGATTGAACTCAGGGGTACTTGACCACTAAGCCACATCCCCAGCCCTATTTTTGTGTTTTATGTAGAGACAGGGTCTCACTGAGTTGCTTGCTTAGAGTCTCGCCGTTGCTGAGGCTGGCTTTGAACTCGCGATTCTCCTGTCTCAGCCTCCCTAAGTGCTGGGATTACAGGCTTGAGCCACCGCGCCCGGCTGGGAGTATTTTTTTAAATGCATCTGTACCTAACATGCACACCTTTTTCCTTGTCAGTATTCCCCAACACAGTATAACTGTTTACAGTGCATTTACATTGTGATAGGCAGTATAAGAAATCTAGAATGATTTAAAGTATATGGGAAGATGTGGTCATAAGCAAATATCTTTACCATTTTGCATAAGGAATCTGACAAGACTGCAGATTTTGGTATATGCAGGAGGTCCTGAAAACTAATCCCCTCACAGATACTGAGGGAGAACTGTGTGTATTTGCGGGGGGCGGGGGGGGGTGCCGGGGTGGGAATGGGAGAGTGGAGAAATAATCAAAATACAGTATGAGGTTAAAATCTAAAAGAATAGTAAATGCATTAACAAAATGCAGTTATTTCTAATAGTTTAAAATAGTAATCTGGAGCTTTTTTAATAAACTGGAACAAAGATCAATTTATGGGGGCTGGGGTTGTGGATCAGTGGTAGAGCACTTGCCTAGCATGTGTGAGGCACTGGGTTCGATTCTCAGCACCACATATAAATAAATAAAATAAAGATCCATTGACAACTAAAAAAAATTTTTAAAAAGATCAATTTCCACAAATTACCTAGAATACTTCAATACATGTACTGTATTTCTAATTTCTTGAATCTTGAAAAGGTAGGGTGAAGGCAACATTACAAAACCTTTTATCAACCCTAAAAAGGGTAACAGCTATACCTATGAAACATTACACCATTCTCTCTCTCTCTCTTTTTTTTTTTGGAGGAGGGGGCAGTGCTGGGGATTGAACCTGGTATTATACTACCACTGAGATACACCCTCAGCTCTTACCATTATCTTTGATAATGAAAAACCCAGAGCTCCATAATGAAAAGGAAAGAAGTGAGCATCAGGGAAAAATAACAATTCCATAGATATACACAATTCCAGTTGAGAACATATTATACAGATGTGAACCATCCCTACCTCTATGGAACTGTACAGATGCCGGGAAAAGCTGTATTCGATAAGCAAGGCTGTGAAGTTCAACACAGCCAAGAGAAGCATTTTTAGTTGCTCTCTTTCTGGCCTGTCACATACAAGCATCCATGACATATTTTCCACTGTTTGTCCAGCATCTGCCAGAATTCCATCAAAGCGATCCAATAGATCCACCCAGTGATATAACTCGCACTGTAGAGACAGGAGAAAGAGGATTTGAGAATACGAGAAAAGCACTGCATGGGTGCTTTGTTACAAGAGACTGCTAAGCATGATGCCTAGACAAGTTCACTTCCCACCCTTGCCCATATGAGAACATCATACTCTGAGCTAAAATGGCCCAAGTTCATTGTCATACACCCATCAAGGTAATGTACTACCAGCAGTAAACATCACAAAATCCCTAACATAGATCTTCAAAGGGAGAGTCCTGACTACCCACATTCTGAAATCTATAATAACAAGGAATGCCCCCAGCAGAACCCTTTTATCCAAAGTTCATTTTTAGAGTTGTCTAATGAATATTCCTTTAAACTAAAAGTAAAAACCCAAGGACTATCTCAAACTCTTTACATGATGTGCAAGCATTCCACATTCTCAGCTACAGAAGTTTCTTGGCAATCATTCAGGATAAAAGGCAATGGTCTAGAGTTATGCTAGAAACATGCTAGATGCTACTTACTAAGTGCTAAATCAGACTACCCCATTGTTGTTTCTTTACATAGTATACACAAAATGATTTATCAGTACAATGAGCCCTGTCTTTTGGAAGCATAAATTCACATACCTTTCCAATGTTCCATGTTTTGATTTGCTGTAGTTCCAAGAGGAGTTGCTCATCATTACAAACTTTGAGTTTGTCTATTAAGGCTCTGCAGTCTGCAGGCTGAGAAAAACAAGTAAGGCAAAAGTCCATTTGGAATGAGGAAGGCATATGAGGGAGAATAGGGACAAGTAACCCCTGAAATGACACAGTAACTTTTGCTTACATAAAACTGGAGATTTGCCAGATGGTCACTTGGATAAGATGGAAACCTTGTAAAGAAATACCACTTTCCTTTATGAAAAAAACACTATTTTCCCCAACAACACATGTATACACTTAAAAAAAATATCTGGATAAACCTATAGATGTAGACAAAACTAGCTGAAAGGATAGAGGACAACAGACAAAAGGAAACAAGCTAAATATCTACCTCAACAAACTTAAGGAATCTGGACCACGTCCAAAAGAGTGTGCCTGGTGAGATACGTTGAAACAAACACTGAAAAGCCCACATTACAGGAAAAGAGTGTCATTGGCTATATTTTTCTACATTAAATCCTCCAACCATAGGAGAGAAAAGAGCTTCTGAATTTTAAAAAACTAAGACTACATGTACATACAATCGTGTTCTCTTGTATTGATGAGTGGGACTGTCAGGTAAGGAGGAGGGGATTTAGAGTTTATGGTAACAGTTCCAAAAATGGAAAGGAGAAATGAGATAGGGGCTGGCAGAGAGAAGCATTCCACTAGGCAGCTGGGAGAAGTGATTAGACTTGTTCTTTAACTCTTAAAGGTAGTATGATTTATTGGGAACATGCTCACATTTTGAATCAAACAAATCTGGGTTCAGTTTTTTGTTTTGTTTATTGGGCTGTTTGATCATGAGCAAGGCCAACATCTCAGCCAGTTTTCTGAACAGGAATATAGACTTACTAGCTACGTTGGAGACAAAGTTCAAGTATCTGTCACATACATAAAGTACTTATCTCATACAATATAGAGCTTAAATGTTGAAAGGAAGCTTACTATTGCAAAAACCATGGACTTTGGAATTAGGTAATTAATAAGCTCCCTCCTTGAATCTCAGCATCCTTTTCTACAAAATGAAATAATACCACTTATATATCCAGCAATGCTACTGTGAGATTTAACCTAGATTAAATGTACTTTTGGCATATAAAATGAAATGTGGAATATAAAAGGGACTTAGAAAATGATGGTTTCCTTTAAGCCAAACCTCCAACTTTTCCTCCCCCAAAGTAAACATTTAAGATTTATCTCAAAGTTTTATGATAATTAAATGTATAAAAAATGTATGACACAAAATTCTTCCATAAATCAGGCCTGCACCTTTTCCTACAGGTTGGGGAAGAGGCAAAGCAGCAGAGAGAAGATGAGAAATGTGAACCATCTGCTCATGCAGTTTCTTTGTGCCTTCTGGATTTACTTTGGCCCAGTATCAAATATACTGCTTCCACTTCTAATGGAATGCAGCTCTATAAATCTAATTTTATGATTATGTGGGTTAGATTACATCCATTTCATGATAGTATTATTTTTGGTGTGTCCCATAATCAAGCATTGTTTTTAAAAAGGCCCAGTAATAAGCCAGAAGCTGCCTTTTTAAAGTGTAAAACAGATATTGGCAAGAGAATATGGCCAAAACTTTAAGGGGTCTTAGCTGTGGTTCTGATGTGCAGGCTTGTAAAAGGCACTATATAGCATCATTGGCTAACACTTAAGTCAGGCATATGGGTCTACTCAGTCTTGATGTACAACTGGCAGGGCAGTTTGCATCAGAGCTTGGACCTTTGGGCAGAAACTTTTTTAGTTCCAGATTTTACTAACATTTCAGTATTGTCCACTGAATTACCCAGAAAGCAGACCAGCACAGCAGGCAGAAATGTTGGCTCCAAATCCAAAGAGGTACCCTAAACATTATTTCTCATTGATCATGGTGTGTGCAGAAACTTGTCACTCATTTTTTTAAAAATATTTTTTAGTTGTCAGTGGACCTTTATTTATTTATATGTGGTGCTGAGAATCGAACCCAGTGCCTCACACATGCTAGGCAAGCGCTCTACCACTGAGCCACACCCCAGCCCCTTGTCACTCATTTTTGAAGAGACACTGCAACATTCCCCACACCCCAAGAGTCTTGCAAGTTTTCCTAATATGGCAGGCCCTTAAGTATTCACAGGGCTCATTTCTGATTCTAGCACAGGTCTGAGCATCGAAGATGCCTGTTTTTTCTGCTCACAAGATCCAATTAGCACAACAGCATATTAGCCATCTTGTCTATGCTATATAAATGCAAACAAGCCGGGCATGGTGGTGCATGTATGTAATCCCTGTGGCTTGGGAGGTTCAGGCAGTATCATGAGTTCAAAGCCAGCCTCAGCAACTTACTGCAGTTCTAAAGCAACACAGTGAGACCATGTCTCTAAACAAAATATTTTTTTCAAAGGGCTGGGGGATGTGGCTCACTGGTTAAGCACCACTGGGTTCAATCCCTGGTCCCCCCCTTGTCCCGCCCCCAAAAGCAAACAAAATGTGATTTTCCTTATTTATGTTAATGTGAATGATAATACTTGCTAGTTCAACAGCTGCATACCAGATATTATGTTGATTTATTCCAATAAATATAGGGGAAAATTATCTTCATTATGGCCAATATACAAAGTGATCAATTAAAAACCTTTCTAGAAAATAATACCTAGTATTGGTCACAGGAAGGGAAATTAGGCCCTCATATACACAGCTTGAAAAAATGGGCAACTGAAGACTTAAAAATACAGTGACTTGAACATTCCACTCCTAGGGTTTTATCCTGAGTAATTTGCCTATGCCCTGGAAGTTTGAGCCAGCAATCTGTATATAAGTGTGACTCGAAGAGCAATCTCTTATAATCCACTAGGCTAAAAAAATTAAAACTTGCATTTCTCTGATTACCTACAAGTCCCAATCTTCTTAGAAGTTTATTGGCTTTGTTTTTTTTTTTTCCCTCAAATATCCCATGCCCATTTTGTCATTGGAATATCCATTTCTCCTATTGACTTAGTTACTAAACATGGGTTATAAATATTTTCTCCAGCTTGTTGGGCTGGGATTGTGGTAGAGTGCTTGCCGAGCATGTGTGAGGCATTGGGTTCGATTCTCAGTACCACATATAAATAAATGAATAAAACAAAGGTCCATCAACAACTAAAAAATAAAAAAATTTTTTTTCTCCAGCTTGTCATGTGCCTCCTCAAGCCACATGAACATTACTGTGGTATAAGTGGCATACAAAAACAGCACATAATTAACATATATATTTTGGTGATTTTAGATGTATGTAAGCACTCATATGTTACCATGACAACAATTCAGGTAATAAACATAGCCATCATTTCCAAGTTTCTATGTGTGTGTTAAGAACACTTACCGTCACACTTATCCTCTTAACAAAAATCTAAGTACAAAATACCTTGCTGTTAATCATAGGCACTATATTCTGCAGCAGTAAGGGGACTAGGGTTGTGGCTCAGTGGCAGAGTGCTTGCCTAGCATGTATGAGGCATTGGGTTTGATTCTCAGTACCACATACAAATAAATAAAAAAAGTCCATTGACAACTAAAAAAATATTTAAAAAACCAAAAATACATCAGTAATAAAGGGAGCAAAAACAAGCCGGGCACGGTGGCGCAAGCCTGTAATCCCAGCACTTAGGGAGGCTGAGACAGGAGAATCACAAGTTCAAAGCCAGCCTCAGCAATGGCGAGGCGCTAAGCAACTCAGTGAGACCCTGTCTCTACATAAAACACAAAATAGGGCTGGGGATGTGGCTCAGTGGTCGAGTGCCCTGAGTCTAATCTCCAGTACCAAAAATAGGGAAGCAAAAACAATGGCCTCAGGCTGGGGTTTGTGGCTCAGTGGTAGGGTGCTTGCCTACCATGTATCCTCGAAGCACTAAAATTCTCAGCAATACATATAAATAAATGTCCATCGACAACTAAAAAAATATTTAAAAAAAAAAAAAAGCTGGGGCTGTAGCTCAGTGGTAGAGTGCTTGCCTAGCATGCGTGAGGCACTGGGTTCGATCCTTAGCACCACATATAAATAATACATGAATAAAATAAAGATCCATCAACAACTAAAAAATAAAATACTGGCCTTAGTCCTGATTAGAATAAGATATATCCCTTGCTTCTATAATTTTATCATAATGGATTCTACCATCATGTATAACTAAGAACCACTGAAAAATAGAAAAAAAAAACCCACTGACCTCAGCATAACATTAGCATGTAAAAAACAAAACTAAGAACGATCCGAAAGCTATAGTCAGAATTTGAATCTACATCTGCTTTTTCCATTGTACCATACTGCCTTTCAATGCATAGGAATAACAGCTTGAAAGCCTATGTCAGATGCACATGGCTACAAAGTACTATCCCAGTGGTCACATTCCACTGGTCACTTGGCCATTTGTTTTTTTTGTTTGTTTTGTTTTAAATCAAGAAAAGTTCCAAATGAAATCTGTTTCAAAACAAATTACTGGGTTTTTTCTTTTTCTTTATTGTTGTTGTGATGGGGCTCAAACCCAGGGTCTGGTACATGCTAGGAAACTGCTCTACAATGGAACTCTATTCCTCCAGAACCCCAAGTTGCTGTTTTATTACAGTTTGTATGACTACTGACATTTTTAGAAGATCGGTATGGGTGAACTGATGACAAAAGATTTTTTTTTCTAAAATGAAGAAAATGGTCAAAGAAAACTTCTGGATACTTACAGCCTCAGTAGGTGTCTTTTTCAGTTTAGTCCTGTCTACTTTCATGTTTTCAATTTTCTGCTTTATGACCTGAAAACAACAATTCCAAAAGAATTCAAACTTAAAAGTTGCAATCTTAAGCTCTACAAGCTTACACATACACAATATAGAATGAAGAGCATATGAAATGCTTAAAAGTAAAAACACTAGAGTTACAATGCTACCAACTCATAGATACATCTATAAGGTTGAAAGGGGTAAAGAATATCCTCAGATGAAATTAGGCCCCATGTTACAAGCCTGAAGCCAAATTAAGCCAAAACAACAAAATTTGCTTTTACAAGGATCTTAAACCATTAGTTGAAGATAAAAGTGTACAATGTTTACAACTCAAGATGGAAGAACTCACTGTAGTCCTGCAATTCACTGTAAAATTTACCAATTCTACCTCCAGAAATTTATCCACAAGAATCCATACTGTGTGACCATATATAACAGTGGAATATCATAAAGGACTAAATATCCAGAAGAATTGGTTACAAATGGGATTGTTAAATAACTGTTAAAATATTGCATAAAACTTAAACACATGCTTGCAACAGAATTAAAAGGTTACAATGTAGAATGTATAATATAAAATGGGTCTAATGGAAAAACAGAGATCTGGTTATGTACTATGACTTGAAATGCATTTAAATAAAAAAAAATAAAATGGGTCTAAAGAAAATAACTTTGAATATGCATTATAATGTTAATACACTGCAAAAAAGGATTATGTATCCATGTTTTAACAATATGTTCCTTTTGCTGTTTTTAACCAATAAAAATTACAAAGGCAATACCACAGTTTATTTTTAATTAGTAAATGAGGTATAAAACTGATTGTTTTCTTTGCTCAGAAACCAGAAATGTCCTGAGCACAGAAAACAATCACTTTAGTAAAGGCATATAATTTGGAGGGCTAAAAGGCAGAGAAATAGCTTGATCAGACCCACAGTGATCTCTGATGGTAGATAAGTTTTCTCCCATTAGAAACGAGGACAGGGGCTGGGATTGTAGCTCAGCGGTAGAGCGTTTGCCTCGCATGCGTGAGGCCCTGGGTTCGATCCTCAGCACCACATACAAAGCAATAAAATAAAGACATTGTGTCCATCTACAACTAAAAAAATATTTAAAAAAAAAAAAAAAAAAAAGAAACGAGGACATATGCACAGAGGGAGAGGAAGATTGCAGGTTCTTTATTTAAAAAAAAAAAAAGGATTCTACAAGTAACAATGTACTTGCCAGACAGCAATCACCAGAGGTCAATGCCTTCCTACAAAGAAGGTTGCCATAATATAAAGATGAAAGAGTTTAAGTACAAATTTCTGGCAGGCTTTGACCTAAATTTAGTCCAATATATTCAGTACTGTAGAAACAGCTTGCAATTTCCCACATAACCTGTGTCCATTCAATCAATCAATAGGCATTCAGGAAGAGTTGGTGAAAAACCCATAATATACTCTAATTCTAAAATATTTCAATTTTGTTTAATTTCATTTATCTATTTTGGTACTGGGGATTGAAGCCAGGGGTGCTCAAACATCAAGTTGCATGCCCAGGGCTTTCTTTTCTTTGATTTTTTCTTTTTCTTTTTTAACACAGCAGAATGCATTACAATTCACAGTACGCCTATGGAGCACAATTTTTCATTTCTCTCGTACACAAGATGGAGTCACACAATTCATGTCTTCATACATGTACCTAGGGTAATGATGTCTATCTCATTCCACTACCTTTCCTACCCCCATGCCCCCTGCCTTCCCCTCCCTCCCCTTTGCTCTATCCGCAGTTCCTGCATTTCTCCCATGGCCCCACCGCCCAGTGCTTTCTTTAACAAAGACACAAGGTCTTGATAAATTGCTCAGGCTGGCCTCTCATTAGAAATCCTCCTGCTTCAACCTCCAAAGTCACTGGGATTACAGATATGCATCACCAAGCTTAGTTAAAACATTTTATTTTCAATTGATACATGATAATTATACATATTTATGGAGAGCAATGTTATATTTTGATGAGTACATACAATGTGTAATGATCAAATCAGGGGACTTAACATCCATTACTTCAAACATCTATCAATCTAAAATGTTTCTATAGAGAAAAAAAAGATGTCCCTCTATAGTTGCTATTTAGGGTATATAATTCAAGATTACATATTAATTTATGCTGGGTGCAGTTGTACACACCTATAATCCCAGCAGCACCAGAAACTATGGCAGGAGGATCACAAGTTCAAACAAAGTCAGCCTCAGCAATTTAACAAGGCCCTAATCAATTTAGCAAGACCCTGCCTCCAAATAAAAGATAAAGAGAGCTGAGAATATAGCTAGGTGGTTAAGTACCCTTGGGTTCAATCCTTGGTACAAAACAAAAACAACAACAAAAAGACCTTATCTCAGCATCTAATACAAAATGAACAAAATGCCTGCTTCTGACAATTTCATCCATGCAGTGAAAACTATATAAGCTATTTGTACACTGACTATCAAGCTTGCTTTTTTTTTTCTCCTTTGCTTAGAAAACTTCCTACACCCACTGCTTATAGAAGTGGCTGTCACATTATTGGGACTACAGTCATTTGCAGGGAGGCAATTAAACTGCCTCTGCTGCATGAAATAGCAATCAGCCTCAACCCTACACCACCCAAATAACTGATGCTTTTCCTTTAAGATCAGGAACATGGCAATGATATCTGTTCTCACCACCTCCATTCAACAGTGACATTCTAGCCATTATAATACAGCATGAAAAGAGATAACAGGCATACAGATCAGAAAGAAACAAAAAACTGCCCCTATTTGTACACAATGGCTCATTTACGTAGAAAATCCCCAACATCTATAAAAAAAAAAACTCCCCAGCTAAGAAATAATCTCAGTAGTCATAGGATACAAGATAAAACACAGAAAACAGACATGTGGGCTCCTATGTCAAAGATACAATCACTCAAAAATTATGAAACACCTAGGTGTAATCCACAAAACATGCACAGAAAGGACATGTACACTGAAAACAACAAAGGCTGATTTAAAAAAAATAAAGATGATCTAAATATATGAAGACAAAGATACAACACAGTAGAAATGCCATCTCCTAAAATTTATATGTGTGTGTGTGTGTGTGTGTATATATATATATGTTGAATATCTTTACCATACAAAACTCAGAAAAATTTTTTGTAAATAAACCTAGATTATACTAAAGAGTATGTGGAAAGACAAAGGAATGACAGTAGCTAAAACAAGTTTGTAAAAGAAAAAGAGTGATGAATCGCTCTATACACATTTTGGGGGCTTAAAAATAAAAATTTATTATCTCACACGTTTTAAATTGAAAAGCTGGGCATAGTGACACAGAACTATAACTCCAGTGAATCAGGACACTGAGGAAGGAGGATCTCAAGTTTGAGGCCAGCATGGGAAACTTAATGAGACCCTGTCTTGAAATTAAAAAAAAAAATAATAAAGAGCTATGGATGTAGCTTGGTGTTGACAAATAAAAATTACATGTATTGGATGATGTTTAGAAATATGTATACACTGCAAATTGTCTAAATCAAGCTAATTGATGCGTGTATTGCCTCATATGCTTTTTTGTGGTGAGAACACTTAAAATCTACTCTTGGCAGTTTTCATATACACAATACATGGATATTAACTATAGTTACTCTGTTGTCCAACAGATGTCTTGAATTCATTCCTCCTGACTGAAATTTTGTATACTTTGACCAACATTTCTCTATCCCCAGCAAATACTATTCTATTTTATTGCTGTCACTCTACCCAATTTATAATTATCTTATATACATATATGCATGCATTTGTATATGTACACACATACACATATATATAAAATCGAGATTGTGTATTATTGGCTGAGGAATAGATAGCATATATCAATGCAACAGACTAGAGAAATCAGGAAGAGACCCATACAAATATGCCCAACTGTCTTTCACATAGGTGAAAAAGCAATTCAAAGAATATTTTATCAACAAAGAATGCCAAAGAAATTATCATGGGTAAAATTATTTACTTTCACCTAAGTTTCATAATTTATATACAGATTAACTCAAAATGAATCACGGATGTAAATGTAAAATTAAAACTTACTGGAAAAGATTTGCAAATCATATATAGTGTCTAGGATTTATAAAAAACTCAAACTTCAGTGGTGAAAAACATCTCAGTAAGCTAGAAAAGCAGGTGAATTACCTCTAACAAATAAAGAGTATCTTTTTTAAAAAGTACAACTAATATCATACTTAATGGTGAGAAACTAGAAGTTTCTTAAGATCAGGAACGAGGCAAGGACAACCCGTCTTACTGACACCACTTTTTGACACTGTATTGAAATTCCTACTTAATGCATTAAGACAACAGAAAAAAAAGGTACCTAGATAGGGAAGGAAGATAGAAAACTATTTTTTCACAGATGACATCATCATCTATGCAGAAAATCCAGAGACCAAACAAAAAAAGCAATGCTCCTGGAACTAGTAATTAATTATAGCAAGGTTGTAGGATATAAGGCTAATATACAAAAGTCAACTGCTTTCTTATGTACTATACTAGCATTGAAGAAGTGGAATTTGAAATGAAAAATAATATCATTTGTTAGTATCCAAAAAAACTTAGGCATAAATCTACCAAACTATGCACAACATCGCCATAAAACAGTAATGAAAGAAACCAAAGAAGCTGGGCGCGGTGGCATAAGCCCGTAATCCCAGCACTTAGGGAGGCTGAGACAGGAGAATCGGGAGTTCAAAGCCAGCCTCAGCCATGGCAAGGTGCTAAGCAACTCAGTGAGACCCTGTGTCTACATAAAACACAAAATAGAGCTGGGGATGTGGCTTAGTGGTCAAGTACCCTGAGTTCAATCTCTGGTACCAAAAAAAAAAAAGGAAACCAAAGAATAACTAAATAAAATAGATTCCATCATGTCCATGGATAGGAAGACTCAATACTGTCAAATTATCAGTTCTTCTCAACTTGATCTATACATTCCATGAGACTGACTAAAAAATCTCAGGAAGTTAATTTTGTTGATATTCACAAACTGATTCTAAATTTATATGGAGAGGCAAAAGATCTAGAAGAGCCAACATACAATATCAAAAAACGGGGCTGGAGTACTAACATAACCTGACTTCAAGACTTAACATAGAGCTCAAAACTAGACCACATAAATATAGTCAACTATTCTTTGACAAAGAAACAAAGGCAACATAATGACGAAAGATAAGTATTCCCAACAAATAGTGCTGGAACAAGTGGACATCTATGTGCAAAAATGTCTAGACCTTTACACTCAAATTATTCACAAAAATTAACTCAAACTGGATCACAGATTGAGTGTAAATGCAAAATTAGATTTCTCCTAGATTACAAAGTTAACAAAGAAGAAAATCTAGATGACACAGGGTTTGGTGATGACTTTTTAGATATAACCAAGGCAATATCATCCATGAAAGCAAGAATTTCAAACACAAATTCATTAAAATTAATATCTTCTTTGCTGAAAAACACTGTCAAGAGAATAAAATGACAAGCCCTGACAGGAGAAAATATTTTCAAAGACACATACAAGACTGTTATCCAAAATACACAAAGAACTCTGAAAATAGTAAGGTAACAAGCCAATGAAAAAGTGGGTCAAAGACCTCAACAAACATCTCAAAGATGTACAGATGACAAATAAGCATATGAAACAATGCTCCACATCAGAGCCATCACAAGAATGTAAAATAAAACAACAATGAGAAATCACTATACACCTATTAGAATGGGAAAATCCAGAACAATGACACTAATAACATCAAATGCTGGCAAGGATATTAAACAGCAGCTCTCATTCATTGCTGGTAGGAATGCAAAATTGTACAGCTACTTTGGAAGGCAGTTTTTTACAAAAGTAAACATAGTCTTACCATGACTCAGTAAACACACTCCATGGTATTTACTCAAACAAAATGAAAACTTGTGTCCACACAAACACCTGTGCGCAACTGTTTCTAGTAGCTTTATTTGTCAAAACTTGGAAGCAACCAAGATGTCTTTTGATAGATAAACTGTGGTATATCCAGACAATGGAATATTATTCTGTATTATAAAGAAATGAGCTATCAAGTCAAAAATAAACATAAAGGAAACTTTGTCTTTTGCGTTTTTTATTTATATTTTTATATTTGTCTTATTTAAAATATATTTTTATTTAATAGTTTATGTCTTTTATTTAAATATATATTTTATATTTATATATATATATATATATATATATATATATATATTTTTTTTTTTTTTTTTTTGGTGCCAGGGATTGAACTCAGGGGCATTCAACCACTGAGCCACATCCCCAGCCCTATTTTGTGTTTTATGTAGAGACAGGGTCTCACTGAGTTGCTTAGCGCCTCGCCGTTGCTGAGGCTGGCTTTGCACTCGCGATTCTACTGCCTCCGCCTCCCTAAGTGCTGGGATTACACACGTGAGCCACTGCGCCTGGCTATATTTATATTTTTATATTTGCGTCTTTTATATTACTAAGTGAAATACGTCAATCGGAAAAAAGGCTGCATACATACTGTATGCTTCCAACTACATGACATTCTGGAAAAGAAAAAGTTACGGAAACAGTTAAAACTCCAGGGGTTCTCAGGGGTTAGTGGAGAGGGATGACTAAGGTGGAAAACAGGATTTTCAGGGCAGTCAAATTATTCCCTATAATACTACAATGGTGGATACATGTTGTTATAAATGTATCTAAACCCAAAAAAGTACAAGGTTGAACACTAATTTAAACTTGGTCTCCATGTGTCAATGTAGGTTTACCATTTATAGCAAATACATCACCCAGGGAAGGAATGCTGATAATGGAGAAGGTATTCACATGTGGGATCAGGAGGCATATTGTAAATTTCTGTACCTTCTGCTCAATTTTGCTGATGCAAACTAAAACCACACAGATTTTTTTTTTTTTTTACTCCAGTTGGAATGACAACCAACAAGTACAAATAACAAGTGCTTGTAAGGTTGAGTGGAAAAGGACCACACACTGTTGGTGGAACTGAAAAATTGGTAGAACTGCTCTGGAAAGTCCTCAAAAGACAAAAGAATGGAACCACTATGTGATCCTAGTCTCCCATTCCTTGCTATTTATCCAAAGGAACTAAAATCAGCACACTATAGCAATACATGCACACCGATGTTTACAGCAGCACAATTCACAATAGCCAAGTTATGGAACCAGCCTGAGCGTCAGAGAACAGACAGATGGAAAAAGAAAATGTGGTATATACATGCAATAAAAGTTTTAGCCATAAAGAATAATGAAATTATGGCATTTGCTGGTACTTAGATGGAACTGGAAAATACCATGCTAAGTGAAATAAGCCAGACTCAGAAAGTCAAGTGTCAAATGTTTTCTCTCATGCAGAAGACAGACAAAAAAGGAATAAAAAGGGATCTCACAAAAATAGAAGAGACTAGTAGAATAGAGGAAGGGGGGTTCAGGGAGAGGAAGATAGTAGATGGGGAGGTACTAGGGTTATATGCGTGTCTGAATGTCACAAGGAATCTCACTGCTATATGTAATTATAACGTACCAAGTAAAATTTTTAAAAGTAAAATCCATTAAATCCTCAATTCAATCAATCAAACAAAAAGACTAAGTAATGTATGCACTGAAATAAAAAAATCACAACCATTCTAACAGTGTTTAAAAAACATAGATGAGGTTACTGATAAATGTTCATACAAATAAGCATCTTGCTCTAGGTAGAGTTGTTTTGACTAGGCATACTGTATAAATAGTAAGGCTGGCTAACTAAGGCAGAACTAGGGCATCTGATAGCTTGGAATTGAGGGGAAGCTAGAAATCAACATTCAGAATACAGGGTGGAACCAAGAAGTCAGGCAGTCTGGAACTACAGCCAAGCACCTCTCACAGAGCAGCTTAGTTGGTGTTTGTGCTGCCAACACCAGACTCTGGATGCCTATAAACTGCTGCTGGTTGCATAAGGATTTGTAAATTGTCTCAGGTTTTTTTTGCATCAGTGGCTCTACACTTTAAGTACCAAGTGTGAGCATCTGATACACCCAATTAAAAAAAACAAGCCAAAGTAAATGAATGAACAGACACAAATGTAACATAACAAGTATAAAGTTAACCTGGTTTCTATAATTCTATTGCAAGAAACATTTATAGTTTAAAAAACAAAGATAACATTGTTCTTGAGACATCAATTGAGAAAACTCAGAAGTTTTGTTCCCAGTTGTTATACTTCTATACTGGTTTGACGGCGGAAGAGGAGAATATTTTTGAGTGCCCACTATAATCCAGATAATACTGAGCTAGTTTTTCTCCAAAGTGTGTTAGCGTATTTTACTCTAATTTGGGAAATGTTACAAACAGAATTTCCTTTCCTCTAGGACAGTCAGATGGCTGATTGACATTAATAGTTTCAAGAAGTCTGAGGTAAAGGAAGCTTATTAGGAGACAACATACTTTCAAGTCTACCAATTCAAATATTCCAAAGAATACACTGTGTTGCCCAGCAGGTGCGTATGATATTCTGTTATGTAATCCTTAACCCAAGTTTGTCCAGATTTTATATACAGCAAAATGAGACTAAAAGAAAAGTACCTTGCCTGATTAATAAATGCTGGCACAATGTAAACATTTTCAGATGAAAATATAAATCTGTGACAGATCCTTATACACTAATAGATCCTATTGTGCAAAAAATTATTTCAAGAGAAGAGACCGGGGTATAAGATGAAAAGCTAAGTTATCAATCTCACTGATGAGGGGACTAATAGGAGAATGATTCCTACCTTCTAGAAGTTAAACAGGTAAAAACTCCATTGCAAGAAAGCAGTCTGAAACAAATCCCTGGGGATAGTCTGCTGCCTTTGTTGGGTCAGAATCAGAGTTCTAAGCACTAAGCAATCTCTGTGTGTAATAAATATTTCTTCCAAAACTTAGGTTAGGAAGAAACAATCAACTTTAAGAAAATGAACTATTATGACTCACCATCCATAACTATTACCATTACTTAAATATTTCTATTTCTATTTAATTGAGCATTTATTTTTTCAATTCCTCTTCCCTCAACTTTCTCTTATCTTTAAGGTCTGAATTTTATTTTGCAGCTTACATTAGGAACAAATGTGTACAACTAAAATATACAGAGGGAAGTCACTCTTAAAGGGTGACTTTATTCTGTAATTATCACCTCCAACTGATAAAATCTAGAAATAATGACTTTCAGTACTGAATCTGACTCAATAGCACATTGGTGTTAATAGTAGACTAGCCTTACTACTCAAAGTGTGGTCTAAAGTCAGTAGCACTGACATCAGGACCCACTCAGACCTGAGGATTCAGAATCTGCACTTTAACAAAATTCTTACATGATTCATACAGTAAAGTCTGAGAAGCACCAGATCAGGATACAGGCTCAGAATCAGTACACCTGAGTAAGAATCCCTGCTCTATCACTTACTCATTATATAACCATGGACAAATTCACCTGTGTGCTTGTTTCCTGAACTGAAACAGGAATAACCAATCTCACCAATTCTATTCTCAATCCATTCTCCAGACAGCAGCAAAAGTAATCCTCTTAAAACATAAATCAGATCATGTTACTTCCATGATTAAATCTTCCAATGGTTCTCCCAATTGTATAAAAACTCTTAACCATGACCCATGAGGGCCCTGGTATGATTTGGCCCCTGGAACTCTCTGCCATCCCTTCTCTCTGTACAACCACGTTAGTCTATTCAGTTTATGGAATGTTCTAAGTCCTTTCTGGCCTACACTCCACTACAAGTGTTGTTCCCACTGTACTGTTTTTGCTTCCTTCCCACCTAGTTCAATTTGAGGAACTGACATTCAAACTAGCACTCAGGCTTCCCAAGGCAATCCACCTAATGCTGATCCCATTGTTATTTTTCTTTTTTACAGTACCCTGCTCACCTCTTTCATAATATGTATCAACTGTGATTACTGGTTTGACTTATTACAATGTTAACCTCTCAGCACTTAGCACCTTATTTTCCATGTGATAGGTATGCAAATGTTTGCAGAATGGAGTTCAGGGAAAAAGTATGCAATGAAAATGAAGCCTGTGACTGTCAGCATATAGGAAAGTACTTGAAGTCATGGGTCTAGAGATGATTGCTCACAGAGAAGGCCCACAAGTGAGTTATTTGTTTTAGCACTTAATGGTAAGACAAAGGTGGAGAACTAGCAATAGAGAAGGTGGCAAAGTAAGAGCAAAACTACTTAATCACAGCATCGTGAAAGACAATAGATGGTAAAAGTGATTAACTGCATTAAATGTCAAAATGAGATAAATTTGTAGAGAAATGTGTACTGGAATTGGACATAACTTGAAAAGTGATAGGGGTATGGTAGGAATGGCAGCTGGACTGGAGTCAGGTGAACAACAGGAAGTGAGGAAGCATAGATGGCATGTGTAGAAAAGTTTTTTGAAAAGGATGGCTATAAATGGAAGCAGAATACTATAAACTCATTGAAAGAAAGGAATTGGGGCAGGGAGGACACTAGTACATCTTTTTAAAGGGATCCTAATAATCTTGTAGGGGAAATAATTGAACAGTCCCTAAGAAACTTGGAGACAGAAGCATCTAGCCTTTCATTATTTCTCCTTAAAATGGGTTTTGAATAACCCAAACACTATCCAAAATTAGCACAATCTTCTCCCTAATCTCTTAAATTTTGACTGGGTAACTCTTTGTATGTGCTTACACAGTACTCTGTACATATCAGTTCCCAGATTATTAATGAGAAAATGTCTGCCAAAGGGTGGAGAAGATGAAAAATCCTAAGGGCAGAAATATACATTATCAGTAGCTGCCTCTAGGTGGCAGAACAAAACAGTTTTATTTACACTCCATGCTTTTCAGATCCTTCCAAATTTTCTCTAAGTCCACTTATAATCAAGAATTTTTTCTTTTGTAAAATTTTTCTTAAGGAAGAAGACCATGACCCCTGAGCCTAAGGACATACACCAAATTAAAAACAGTATCATCTAAACAAATGCCTTGGATTAGCTGCCATCAGAGCTTGGTACACAAGAAGCCATCAATTTTTATAGATTTGATCAATTATTGGTACCACACAGATGCACAGGAGTGGGAATGAATCAAAATCATCCTAAAATTCCCACTGATATTGTGGAAAAGTATTAGGAGACTTTTCAAAAAAATAATCACCCAGAGGACACTAAACTCCAATTTCCCACATAGCAAAATACTTGATTGTTTTTGGTCTTGCAATGATTCCCTTTGCCTCTTGCAGTCTCTGAATGTAAACTCAGGTGGGAGCTGTTCTGACCATCCATTATGTCAGAAACAAGCGAGACGAATCTTAGAACCCAGCCTGCTATTCACTATTACAGAGGTAAAGACATAACTGACTTCTTCTAATCACCTGCATTAATATCCAGTTAGCAAATGTTCTGAGAACCATTTATGATCATAGCAACAGGTAACTTTATTCTATACCTACCATGCATTATCTCTAATCCTTATAACATGGAGATGGAGACTATGCCTAGTTCACTGAGGCCATAAGTGGCCACACAGCTAGTTAAACGGAAGAACTGGATAAAAACACAAATTTGTCCCAACTCTGCAGTGCACACAATATTTACACAGCCACCCCTATACCCCACTCTCCTATAGAAGCCAGTCTCCCTATCCTCAGCCACATAACACATGAGTCCCATTGGTACCCTGAGGATTGCTGACCTAGTTTTTTTTTAATTTTTTTAGTTATTGATAGATCTTTATTATTTATACGTGGTGCTGAGGATCGAACCCAGTGCCTCACGCATGCTAGGCAAGCGCTCTACCACTGAGCCACAGGCCCAGCCCCTGACCTAGTTTTTATTGGGAACTTACAGCAAGATGTAATGACAAAGCAACATTAGAATGACCTGACTCATCCAAGACAAATCTGGAAATTATCTGCAGAAATACCATGACAGTCTCTCTCATTTAGAATCTCAATATATTACACCTCAAATTAAGTGTACATGCTTACTCAGGGTTCTTTGCACTGCAGTATTACCAGGCAAAGAAAATATGGGGAGGGATACAGAAAAAGTGCAATCAAAAACTTTCAACATTGACTTTGGAGGTGAGAATGTTAACTGAGAACACATCCCAGCCATATCCTCTACTCTATAGTCCTGGGAAGCCACAGATGCGGGAATTATCCTTCTAGCCATTTACTCCCAATTACTTAAAGAAACTGGCATCAAAAAAACTAGGCAACAGAATAGGGTTCACCAAAGTTGTAGATTATCAGTCTGCCAGTAGAGAGGAAATAAGCAATGCAAAGAAGTCCTTCTTAACATTCTCAACAAAACATAAAAACAGCAATACCCAAGTTTTAAGTTATGTGTATGAAGGAGGAAAGGAGTTGTCTACACACTTTAAATTGATGTTCCAGAATAGTCCCTTTAAGAATCTGTCTCCAATGCCCTTCCTTATTTGTGGCCATACTTGGTGTAAAAGACCAATTGTAACAATGACTGCTATTTTTATCTTCTCACATCTGTTTCAAAGATACAAGTGTTTTCTCCGCCTTTCCCACTTCTAACAGAAAATTAAGAAACCAGCCTTTAAATCAATACTCTACTCAAATTTCAAGAGCCCACAGAAAAGCTGGCCCTATTCTAACAGGTGAATTGGACCCGAAAGGCCATAAGTAGCATTTGGTGACTTCAGGAAAACATCTGCATCTGTCAGAAGTCAAGTTACTTAAAAAAAGATTACTTCATCTGAAAATTATTCTGCAAAATAAAAATGCCTGGTGATACAAATATTTAACTCAGATCTGAGGTAGGGATTATTTTTTTCCCAAGCTATACAAGTTATTTGGCTACACAGCGCAGCCTTGAGAGTGAATGCATTAGGAATTTGTTTCAAAATAATTGTTTCAAAATTACTGTTGAAGCCAGGTGACAGCTACATGGATATTCATTATACTATTTTCCATTTCAGGATATGCTGGGCAATCTTGTATATGAAATTTTAAATTACGACTTTATCCTGTGAGATCTTTCCATTCCCATCCTCCACACTGCTGCCAGAGCAATCCTAAAACTCGAAATTTATCTACACGAAATACAAATGCTTTACCTAAACCAGCATCTGAGACTTCTGTGACTTAGCTCCCTGCCTACTTTCTACCAGCAACATATTACTTTATATTCCAGTAGGCCTCCCTGCATGTTTTAGCCAGGTTTGGCTTTTTAGCATTCCAAACACTCAAGAGTTGATATCTTGACTCATGCTCTTGCTAAAATGGCTGCTCCCTGCATATCCCCTAAAGTTCAACTTAAGACACCTCTCCTTTATGGGAGTATCTCCTTCTGAGATACTCTCTCCCCCAGAGTATAACTGACTCCCTTGATAGCTCCCCCATGGTATCCTGCAAATATAACCTCAATCAACATACCTCTTTACCTGACAGTCTTTCCGCTGGTCTGAGTTTTATGCAAGTGGGACTGTCATATTTGTCTTTTTTTTAAAAAATATTTTTTAGTTGTAGGTGGACACAATATCTTTATTGATTTATTTTTATGTGGTGCAGAGGATCGAACCCATTGCCTCACACATGCGAGGCAAGTGCTCTACCACTGAGCCACAATCCCAGCCCCCATATTTGTCTTTATATTTCCTGTCACCAGCAGAGGAAATGTCGCTTAAATTAAAAAATGAATGACTATCTTAGTTCAACAAAGCTAAAAAAAATCCAAGCCACATTAAACTCTTGGCGAAATTTTCAACTTAAATCAACTTACAAGATTTATTTAATACTCTTTTTCCACTCAATAGTTATATATGCAAGGTGTTGAGATAGGTGCTATGAGATATCCAGGTGTACAGGAATGTAGAACATAAGGGAAAACAGGTAGATTGGAGATAATACTACAAAGGAACAAAATTATTATACAAAAACACAAGGAAATTGCATTTTCTTCTAGTGGCCAAAGCTGAAAACACAAATCACAAGATTGACACAGTAATAATATAAACCATAACCCAACACAAACCATGATCCACTTGCCTCTTAATATTTTGAGGTGCTGCAATTCACAATAGCCAAACTATGGAACCAACCTAGGTGTCCATCAATGAATGAATAGATAAAAAAAATGTGGTATATATACACAATGGATTTTTTTCCAGCCATAAAGGAAAATGAAATTATGGCATTTGCAGGAAAATGGATGGAAATAGACACCATTATGTTAGGCAAAATAAGTCAAACTCAGGGTCAATGGAAGTATGTTTTCTTGCATATGTAGAAACTAGAGAGGAAAAAGGAAAAGAAAGGTGGGGGTGGATCTCAGGGAAATCAGTAGAGAGAAGGGACTAGGAGGTGTGAAGAAAAGGGAAAGTGCTGAGGAGTGATAATGCCCAAATTATATTGTTATATTGTGTGCACGTACTAATATGTAACAACAAATCCCATTGTTATGTACAACTATAATCCACCAACAAAAAAGGTAGAAAAAATGTTTGGGGTGTTGGGAGCGTAGTTCAGTGGGAGAGTATTTGCCTAGCATGCATGAGGCCCAGGATTCCAGCTCCAGCACCATAAAGATTGGATTTTTATAGATTAAATTTGCACAAAGCAGAGCATACCTTTAGCAGCTTTCACTTTGGGCCAAAGTATAGTAAAATATCTACTAGGAAATATAAAAACACACAACAAAGCAATTGGACATAAAATTACATATAAAAAATAAGTGTAGAGAAATCTTTTAGATTTCATCATCCTTTATTGTAGGACCACTACTAAAACCCTGAAATTCTATGGAAATTTTGTGTATTTTTCCCAGAAGATGATTAATAGGTTTCACTGGCTTCTTAAAGGGATCCATGACTTGAAACACCTGAAAGAATGCTAAGACACTGTATGTATGCTTAGCCATTGCAATGTTTTCACTTGTTATTTCCCTTTGATTTATAAAGACTAGGTATATGATACTTTCCCACAAGCCACATGATAAGCTACTATTGAATACAATAAAGAAAGTACAGGGTACCAAAGAAACAGACTTCTAAACCTTTTGCAATATTTAGCTCCAATTCTCTTATGTTCTTAGGTTTACAGAGAAACAAGTAGCATCTGCAAAGATCAAAACTCCTATATGTATAATGGAGGAATTTATATGCCTAGATTAACTCCTCTAGTCCTATATTCTTGAAAAAGGTGGATAAAAAGCAGAGATCTTGTATAAAAACAGCTGGATGAAACTAGATTTCTAAATCTAAGTTTTACATGCCTTAATAGATTCTGACAAGTTTTATCTATATGGAAGGAGGAGAACTCTCAGTGATGTATTTATTTGAGTCCATCTATGTGGGGTTTTTAAAGTAAATTAAATAGAGTGCGGAACACTACTGGAAAAAAATAAAAAGTAGATAAATAGCATGATGGAAAGGCCTGGGAAGCAAACAGACCCGGGCTTAAATTCCATGTACTAGCTGTATATCTTAGACAAGTTATTATTCCTAACTCAGTCACTTCTGTAAAATAACACAGTGTATGTCATAGGATTGTTCCTTGTCCTGTTCCATTCAGTTCCACATTAAAGGCAGCAACATTTTGCCAGATATTCTATAAATATAAATACATACAGATCTGATCCAAAGCAAAAGATGTATTTTTTCCAACCTTTCAACACATTTACCACATATGAAGAACATACAGTATATAAAAATCTCCAGACTATTTTCTTTAGGTGCTGATATTATTAACTAAAAAAGAGTTAAATTGAAAACAATGATACTGGGAGGATTCAGTCTCATTCTCAAATTACAGTTCTCCAAAGGGTAAATATTGTCTACTAAATAATGTGTAGGCTTTGTACTCACTTCAGCAGTACAATTTGCATGATACAGATATTAGCATGGCCCCTGCTAAAGGATGACACCCAAATTCGTTAAGTGTTCCATATTTTTTAAATAAAAAGATAATAATGCGTAGGCTATGTGACAATCAAAAATATTAACTGGATCAACTATTTGGGGCTAGTACAAATGAATATTGAAGGAAAAAATCTTTTGCATGGTTTAAAAGAGCAAATTATTTTTAGTAATTATTAGTGAGGAAGCAAACTCTTCATTCTGATCAAAACAATTCCAACTTCACAGGATTGTTATGAAGATCAAATTAGTTCATTGATGAGAAAGTTGTAAAACAAAGACTTTAAAATTAAACATACTGGGGATGGTGTTGTGGTTCAGTAGTAGAGTGCTTGCCTAGCATGTGTGAAGCACTGGGTTCAATCCTCAGCACCACATTAAAATAAAGGTATTGTGTCCACCTACAAATAAAAATAATTTTAAAAATTCAACATATTGCCAGGCACGTAGCACATGCCTATTCATCCCAGCTACATGGGAGGCTGAGGTGGGAGAATCATTAAGGCCAGCCACAGTAACTTAGCAAGACCCTGTCTCAAAATAAAAGACTGGGGATACAGCTCAGGGGTAAAGTGCCTGTGGGTTCAATTCTCAGTACCAAAAATAAATAAGTATACACCCCAATATACAGAATAGACAAAACAGTCTGTTACTAATTGAACAGCACCATGCATAACCTGGTATCTAGTCATTTCATATTTTAAAAATAAACTATGCAATGCGACTAATCCATCACTTTAAAATATTTATATCTATTACATGAAAGGTGCTTGCAGTATGCAAAGATACTCTAGTTCTCAGCCACCACTGGCTTTGTGACTTTAGAATAATTTGGGCCTCTAGCAATTAGAAATAATAATAAAGACCCCTTAAAATGGTATGTATATAATGCTTTGCTTTCAATCCAAACAAATGTTGAGTATTAAACAAACAATCTGAACTATTCTCAAAAAACTGAAGAGCTAAAACATAAGCAAGTTTTCTACCTGGCACAAATTTCAAACCTTTAAAAAAAACTACCCTTTTCCATATAATTCATTTTTAAGTATAGCATATTTTAAAAGATCAGTCTTTCCCAGAATGAAAAATAGTGTGACCATTTGGACCAAAATAATAGTACATAACTAGTTTACAACAATACTTAGAACATAAAAAATCCAATTTGAAATATATTAGAAGCCAATATAGGGAAATATTCTTAGAATCTTGGCAGAGAAAGGGCCTTCCGAGAAAAGCCATATAATAGAAAAATCATTAAAAAATGAGATTTGATTACACAAAAATTCCAAATTAACAAAAAATATTTGAAAAAGGACAGAGAAAGGTTGTTTTTAATATACAAAGGATTCCCCAAACTGAGACAAATAATCCAACTGAAAACCAAGTGAAGGGGCATGAATTTGCAAACTACAGATAAAAACATTTACTCATCCTCACTAGAAGTTAGAAAAATGCTAATTAAACCAAAGAGGTGCTACATCCCAGTCACCAGACTGGATAACATTAAAAAGATAAAAAATATCCTGCTTTGGCTGGTAAATGTGGAGAATAAGGCACCCAGAGATAGTCAGTAGGAATGGCAATTCAATAGTCTTTTTTGAGGGTCATTTTGCAAGTACCTGTAAAAATTTAAATTGAACGTCACCCTCTGATCCAAGAACAACTCTGTCTTTATATGACTCAACAATGGGATGATTATAGAGATTCATACTTTGGGAGTGCAATGCAGCCATTAAAGGAGTGAAGTTAAGCCATGTGTTCTAGCATATAAAAATGCAAATAGCTCATAAATGGATATGCATAGTATATAAATGCTAGCAGATATAAAATCCTATATACAAATTGTTAACGGGTACTTCTGAAGCTTGGTGTAAATAAAAGTGGACTGCGGTTTTGGGGGAGGACTTATTTTTAAATGAAATATTTATTGTTTGACATTATATATCGGTTCTGGGGATGGAACTCAGGGACACTCAACCACTGAGCCACATCTTCAGCCCTTTTTTGTATTTTATTTAAAGACAGGGTCTCACTGAGTTGCTTAGGGTCTTGCTAAGTTGCTGAGGCTGCCTTTGAACTTGTGATCCTCCAGCCTCAGCCTCCGGAGCTGCTGGGATAATAGGCGTGCGCCATCACGCTCAGCTTATTGACTTTTTTCTTAATATTTATTCTTTAGGTGTAGGTGGACACAATATCTTTTATTTTCATGTGGTGCTGAGGATCAAACCCAGTGCCTCACACATGCTAGGTGAATACTCCACCACTGAGCAATAACCCCAGCCCTTGATATTTTTTAAAGAGCAAAAATGTTATATTTGAAAACAGCTGAAAAGGAAAGATAAATAGATGAGCTTAGAAAAGTTTTTGATTTTTCTGTTTGTTTGTTGTGGTTCTGAGGAATTGAACCCAGGGTACATGCTAGGCGAACCCTCTACCACTGAGCTATATCTCCAACCCAAAAAAACACTACTTAAATTTGAAAGTTTTACAAGAAATTCAATCCCATCTGCTGGTTTATGGCATCCATATTTATGCATGAAAACATAGAACCAGATCAAATTGTCCAAAGATAGAACTCCAAATTGACCTCATGTTGGAAAGTTAAAAATCACAGTCAAAAAGAGAAAAAAAAAACCTGAGCTTTCCTTGTAATTTTGCCTTTCTTATGTAACTTTGTACTCTTTTTAACTGAACTCTCCCCATTTGGGGGATAACTTTCTTACAGAAATTGGACCACTTATTCTGTACTTTTATGGATAACACCTGGTGGCACATTTAGAAATAGAGACAAGTTCTGTACATTCATGTGTCACTTACCATTGGGGCTATGAGAAATATGCCATCAGGGGAATTTCATTGATGTGCAAAACATTCTATAGTGTATTTACTAAGATGGCTACAATGTCAGAAGGAATATCATCTTATGGGACCACTCTCATATATGTGGTCTATCACTGACTAAAACATTGCTACTCAGTATATGGCTATCAGGTTTGCTGGAGGTAGAGATCTGAATTCATCCATGAAGGCAGTCTGCTTTTACTTTTTAAAAGCAAAAAAACGTCAAGTTCTTGATGTAAAAAGTTGTTTTCAACTGATGCCATCATTTCTCCACTTTTTTTTTTCATGGTGATGCCTTTGAACCTGGGTCCCCTCCCATGCAAGGGAATCACTCTACCACTGAGCTACACCCTCAGCTCTTTGTATTTTGAGACTGGGTCTCACCAAGTTGCTTAGAGCCTTGAAGGTTGCTGAGGCTGGCCTTGAAATTGTGATCCTTTTTCCTCCGTCACCCAAGCCGCTGAGACTACAGGCATGCATCACTGTGCATGGTTTGACTGTATCTCTCTTTTTTTTTTTGGTACTGGGGATTGAACTCAGGGGTACTCGACCACTGAGCCACATCCCCAGCCCTATTTTGTGTTTTATGTAGAGACAGGGTCTCACTGAGTTGCTTAGCGCCTCACCGTTGCTGAGGCTGGCTTTGAACTCACAATTCTCCTGTCTCAGCCTCCCAAAGTGCAGGGATTACAGGCATGCACCACCGCACCCGGCTTCTGACTATACTCATCAAGATATTTAAGGGAATTTGAGGAGTAAGAGACCTAGACAGCAGAGTATGTGAAAAGACTACAAGACATTCCAGTCTGGAGGAGGTCAAGCTAGCACCTATGAAATACAGAATCAGACATAGGTGTCCAGAGAGCCATCTATATAGCAATGACACTGGATATAGCCAGGTTTTTCTTCTTCTCCAATACTAATTTAACAAGGTTTTTCTTAAGGTACTATAATACTGTAAATTATCATCATGGATCATATACTAAACACAGTGCCTTTCTAAAGGGCAATGTGGCAATAAGTGTCAGAAGCCCTAAGTTTTTACATTCCAGTTCTGGAAATTTCTTAGGGAAATAAAAGTGAATGACATGTATTAGGATGTCACTAAGCTTTGCTTATTCATTCCAAACTTAGTGCATACCTAATGTGTATGTGGAAGCACTGTTTTAAGATCATGAAAAACTGGAACTTAAAGGTTTGAACACAGGAAGCTGGTTAAATAAATTATGAATCATATAATTCAGAATGCAATGCAACCATTAAAATGCTATCAAAGTATACATAATGGCATTGATAAGGAAGAGATCATTAACTGGAAACGACAAAGTTTAAAACACTATTTTGGGGAAGAGGCTATAGCTCAGTTGTAGAGCACATGCATAGCATGATGTGGCCCTGGAGTTCCATCTCCAGTACCACCAACACCAAATAAGCAAATTCAAAAAATAAAAATAAATAAAAATAACATTTATACCGTGGTCTGGAGAACACAGCTGAAAAAGACATTTTGGGGACTATCAAGAAAATTTAAATGTGGACTGGACATGACATATTAAGAAAATAAATTCTCTAGGTAATAATAATACGTTCTTTTTAAAAAATATTTTTAGTTGTAGATGGACACAATACTTTTATTTTACTTATTTTTATGTGGTGCTAAGGATCGAACCCAGTGCTTCACGAATGCGAGGCAAGTACTCTATCACTGAGCTACAATCTCAGCCCCTAATAATGTTCTTATGTAAAAGGATTTAAGGATGAAGTATTATCCTTACTTCATATGATTCAAAAAAATTAAAACCTATGTACAATTGGTGTTCTTTACACATAGGTTCAGCAACCAACCACAGAAAATATTTGAAGATAAAATCTGATCTCCACAGAACATGTACAACTATTTTTCTTGTAAATATAGTAAAACTACATAGTGTCAGATATTCTAAGTAATTTAGAGATGTGAAGATATGTATAGTTGACATACAAATGTCACACCATTTCATACAAGGAATTTAGGCGTCTATGAATTTAGGAATTCCAGGGGGGTGTGTATTGGAAGCACCACCCCGATACAAAAAGGCAGCTGTATATATAAATCTAACACAGCAAATTCTTACCAACTGCTGAAACTGGTGATACACAGATGCTCATTCCACTATTTTTCAACACTTTTATGTTTCACAACTTTCATAAGTTGAAAGGGAGGCAACAAGCTGGGCGTGGTGGCACACGCACGTAATCCCAGAACTCTGGGAGGCTAAGACAGGAGAATTGTGGGTTCGAAGCCAGCCTCAGCAATGGCAAGGTGCTAAGCAACTCAGTGAGACCCTGTCTCTACATAAAACACAAAATAGGGCTGAGGAGGTGGCTCAGTGGTCAAGTGCCCCTGAGCTCAATCTCTGGTACTAAAACAAAAACAAAAGAAAGGAAGGGAGGCAACAAATTATTTTTAAAAAGAGTATTTCTGAAAAATGTATGTTTATGCTATAGATGAATAAACAAAAGTCTTAGAATAATATACTGTGGGCCAAAATGTTAAAAGTTTTTATTAGAGTAGTGGGATTTCAGGAAATTTATGCACTTATCAGTATTTTCTCATCATCAATGTTACGTTTACTTCTATGATCATGAAGAACTTTACTTGTAAAAGTCAGAAGTATTTTCAAATAAGTTACTATAAAATGAATATACAAAAAAGCCCCATTCCGAAAGTCTTCTTACCAAATTATTTTATAAATTCTAAATACTATACAAATGTAATGTTACATAAGTACTAATAGATTTTTGTGAGGATACTACATAGTTTTTAAATTTGTACTTATCTTTTCTTAATTAATTTTAATTAGGTATATATGACAGCAGAATGCATTTTGATTCATTGTACACAAATGCAGCACAATTTTTCATTTCTCTGGTTGTACATGATTAAATTTTTACTTATATGAATAATTTATACCCTTCTCACAGTATAAAACTTGTGGAAACTAATGGTAATGAATGCAGGGGGGAGAAGAAATACTAGATATTAAATAGTATTCTCCTTGTACCTAATGTTACCTCCCCAAAAGACTTGAGGCAAAAATAAATGTTACATATGACCAATTCTGGCTGGGCATGTTGGCATATGCCTCTAATCTCAGCTAGTAAACTGGTAGGTGGACTAAGGCAGGAGGATCACAAGTTTGAGCCAGGCTTGGCAACTCAGTGAGATACTGTCCTAAAATAAAAAAGAATAGAAAAGAAAAAGGGCTGAGTGTGCAACTCAAGTGGTAGATCATTCCTGGTTCCATCCCCAGTATGGGCGGTGGGGGGAGGGGTGGAATCAATTCTGAAGGAATTTTTCTATGGATAGGGGTTTTTCTTATATTCCCCTCTGTACTTTTCAGTATAGTATAGCCCTCCTTGACCACTCCTCCCCCTCAAAAAAGTGTCAGTTGCTCTAGTTCTCCCAGCCCTGGGTGCTGAGGATCAAACCCAGGGCTTCCTACATGATAGGCAAGCACTCTACTACTGAGCCACAATCCCCAACCCTACTTTTTTTTGATTATGTACTATCTTGCAACTTACCTGAACTACCCTGAAATCAGCTATACTCACTATTGTACTATTCATGGGCAGCACTATAAGAACAAACTGTTCCCTATACTCTTTGCCATGAGTTGATACTATCAAATTATTTTGCCAATCTAATGATTTTTTTTTTTTTTTTTTTTGTAGTACTGGGGATTGAACTCAGGGACATTCGACCACTGAGCCACATCCCCAGCCCTATTTTGTGCTTTTATTATGTAGAGACAGGGTCTCACTGAGTTGCTCGCTTAGCGCCTCGCCATTGCTGAGGCTGGCTTTGAACTCGCGATTCTCCTGTCTCAGCCTCCCTAAGTGCTGGGATTACAGGCTTGAGCCACCGCGCCCGGCCAATCTAATGATTTTTAAAACCCCATTTTAGAAACTTGGAATGGAACTACCATTCGATCCAGCTATCCCACTCCTGGGCTTATACCCTAAAAATTTAAAAACAACACACTATAATACAGCAGTCACCTCAATGTTTATAGCAGCACAATTCACAATTGCAAAACTATGGAAGCAACCTAAATGCCCTTCAATAGATGAATGGATAAAGAAACTGTGGTACATATACACAA
>CM053417.1:81206005-81217116 GCA_028644305.1 Xerus rutilus | reverse complement strand
CCCTGGCACATCTATGAAGACTCTAATGGGATGACTTTATTTGGTTTGCAATCAGAGAAATGGAAAAACAGAGATCTGGGTATGTACTATGACTTGAAATGCATTTAAATAAAAAAAAAAAAAAAAAAAAAAAAACCATTTTAGCTTGCATTTCTGATGCTTACTTTGAGTATCTTTTCTTATTATTGAACATTTTTAGTTTCCTATTCTGAAAAAAGTCTGTCCCCACTTTTCTACTGGACTATCTTTTCCTATCCCTTAAATGTTACCCTGATCATTAAAAGGGAGACATATCAAAATATGTATACCTTTCTAGAATTGATTCAGTGATAGACACTAGAAAGGAATGGAAAAAGTCCTTTTAGACAGGACCATTACTTTCAGAGTACTTTACATTAACACCCATAATGATAAATGTAGCTCAAAGATAAAAATACATCTGAAGTATCTGTCTTGTGACAAAATAATGTTTGATGCTATTGATTCATCTGGGATATATTTAATTAATTTAATTTACATAGCATTTTGCCCATGACATACTTTTCATATATCTTATTTAACCTTAACAAAATCCTGTATGACATTCTCTGATTCACTCTTGTAAACTGCTATAGCACATTCTGTTCATTCCTCATATTATTATACTCATCTTTTTGAGTGTGATTTACAAGCCTCATACCCTGAAAATACCACTCTATTTATCCATTCTCTAGTTGCTTATCTCTGTATTCCAGGTGTACGGCAGCAATGAGTATGTCCTCAATAAATATTTGTTGAATGAATATCACCCTCATTTAAAGAATGAGGAAACTAGCTCAGTGATTAAGTAATTTGCCCCAAGTAACATAGCTATTATGTATTTATTTCCATAAATTATAATGAGCTTATCTTTGTACTCTATCATTTCAACATATTTAAATACATCATTGTACTTAAATGCTCACAACAACATATAAAATAGGCTTTTTGAATATAATTTTGTAGTTAAGAATGGAAATTTAGCAATACATCCTAAGCCCACTCAAATCCTAATTTATAATATGAAGTACAGCTGTCTCTTCACATACTCGGTTGATCACTAACTAGGTATCGGAGCCTCTATAGGCAGAAAACATTTTTAGGGGAGAAGAGATAAAGGGGGAAGAGAGGAAGGAGGACAGCAGTTCAAACAACACAACAAAGAACCATGGGTAGGTATATTCATCTAAAGGCAGCTCTTGTAGTATCAACTGCACATGCCACTTTGAAATCTAACCTTGGCCCAGAGGTTTTTCTCAATATTACCTGTATTCATAGAAGACAACTGCAGGCTTTCTCACATATCAACAGTCTCAAAGGCTGGGGAGGCACATAGAATTAAGAGAGCTGTGAGAAACAATAGACAGGCTATATCAATGCATGGACAGTGCAGTGGAAGAAATAATGACACAAAGAAAAAGGTTAAGAAACTTTAAACATGATCTCACTTACAGTCCTTGACTGGACTATGAGTTTCTCAAGGGCCAAGACCAAGTTTCATTCATTTCATATCCCCAAGTCCTTGTACTTATAAACACTCAATAAATGCTTACTCAACTTAATGAAGAGAGGTAAGGTGTGAGAAGGGAAAAGACAGATATAATATAAATTTTTAGAATAACAATGGTTTCCATTTATTGAGCTCTTGCTATATGCCTCACACAGTACTTTAGATACTATGTAAAATGTTAAAAGGGATAATATTTACCTCTTTTCTAACCTGCTATATTTGGTGCTACTCAAGTATGTTAATAGTGGTGACAATAATGACTATTGGGAAGACTCATTATGAGTTTCTAAGGTTACAGCAGAATCTTGAACATAAGAACCTTGAATAGTAGGGGCTGAATAGATGGAGAGAGATCAAGGCAACCCACAGAACTGGGTAAGACACTTCAGAGAGTATAAATGGGACTCCTAACATTTTACAAAGTGAAAAACTACTCTGGTGGAACATTCAGCTATCACTGGCCAGAGACTCAGACTCAAAACTGACTAAACAAACTCCATCCCTCCCTACGACTGCTGATTCCACACAGACCTTAAGGGTCCTGAGACATGCTTGGCTAATTGGCCATCATTTCGTCACCGTGACTGCCCACCTGACCTGTTGGAGAAGTAGATCGAACTAGTATATTTAATAAATTACCATTCACATATGATTGCTACAGGGTATTAAAACCTTACATTTCCTCATTTAATTCCAATAACCATAGGAATAAGGTATTTCCCCAGATGAAACAACTGGCAGATTAAGTTAACTTACCCAAACTGATAGAACTAATAAGTGGCCAGTGTTAGCCAAATCTAGAACTGTCTGGGCTGCATGTTCCTTCTACTCTTATCAATGTGTCTCAGACTTTTCTACCTAAATTCTAATAAAGTTTTTATATTCACAAAAATAGGTAAGATATAATGAAGAGGAATCCTGGGGAGGTTAAGTGGAAAGAGAAAAAGGGGACTGGGCCAGGAGTGGTGGCACACGCCTATAATCCCAACACTTTGTGAGGCCGAGACAGGAGAATCCCCAGTTCAAAGCCAGCCTCAGCAACGGAGAGATGCTAAGCAACTCAGTGAGACCCTGTCTCTACATAAAACACAATAGGGCTGGGGATGTGGCTCAGTAGTCGAGAACTCCTGAGTTCAATCCCTGGTACCAAAAAAGAAAAAAAAAGGGACTGAGTAAAAAGATTCTACCCATAGCAAAAAAGTTTCCTTTGACTTCACCCTTTATCTTAATTTCATTGGCTGATTCCAGTTTCTAGGACAGAAATGTCCAAGACTAAGCCTGGAACATCCTGACACAGGAAGCTATCAAAAACTACTAGGGAAGCCGGGCGCGGTGGATCACGCTTGTAATCCCAGCACTTAGGGAGGCTGAGACAGGAGAATTGCGAGTTCAAAGCCAGCCTCAGCAATGGCGAGGCACTAAGCAACTCAGTGAGACCCTGTCTGTACATAAAACACAAAATAGGGTTGGGGATGTGGCTCAGTGGTCGAGTGCCCCTGAGTTCAATCCCTGGTACCAAAAAAAAAAAAAAAAAAACTACTAGGGATCATGTCAAGAAGAATCAGGTGCCAACTTTGAGAGTCTCACATTAGCCAAAAGGGAAAGGAATTGAACTTCAATACATCAGCTTCACAAATGTATTAAAACTCATCAAGTGTTGATATCCATTAGTGTATGGTTCTATATAGATACATTTATATGTAACTTTTGTGATGACAGGGAACCAATTTGTTATATTGAAAGCAATGTTTTTAAAAAAATGAGCATTTATCCTGGCCTTCCTATATAAACTGTATCACTGAGTAACCAAATAAAAGATAAAAGGAAACAAAATTATTCTAGCTAAAAGATGAAAACAAAATGATAGCATTGAAACATCACTATTTGGCAACCCACACTGAATTAATGGATTTCAAAAAATCTAATCATCAAAACATAATGAAGGGTTGGGGTTGTAGCTCAGCGGTACAGTGCTTACCTAGCATGTGTGAAGCACTGAGTTCGAATCTTAGCGCCACATAAAAATAAAATAAATTTTAAAAAGGTTCATCAACCACTAAAAAATATATTTTAAAAATCCATAATGAATGTTAATGAACACATCCCCACCATTATGTTTACTAAAGGGAATGAACCTGAACTTATCATCAAGCCTCTGGAGCCAGTTGCCAATATACAGGAAATAGGAACACTGATTTAGGGACATTTTGAGAACGACTGTAATAAAGGATTTCAAAATTACTTCTAGCTGAAGGCAAAACTAAACAGCACTGAAGTGTAAAAGTGTTTTTGTTCTTAAAAAAAAGTGTTTTTATTCTGAAAAAGTAGAGTCCAGAAAAAAAATAGTTAACACTGTACCTACCAACCATTATTTCATGCTAGTGGCAGTATATTTGAATGTATCAATCTTTAAAATCTAAATTAAGTCATTCTAGAATAATTTAAACCCTCCCTACTTTTAGTCACAACTTAATGACTTTTGAAAAGGAAAAACTTCTTTCAACTCTTAAGATCACACAAGCAGAATGGTGGAGTTGAATTTTAACATTTATCTAATTCAATCAGAAATCCAAACTGAATCATCTTCAATACCAATCTCCATAAAGATAAATTCTCACTTTCTATGAAATCACATTGTGGGATCAATCAATGTCACCACTGTTAATTTTAAAAGCCAAATGATTTAATCCAAGCAACTAGGGAGGCTGAGGCAGGAAAACTGTAAGTTCAGAGCCAGCCTCAGCAACTTGCAAGGCCCTAGGCAACTTAGCGATTATCTCAAAAACAAAGGGGGGAGGGCTGAGAATGGGAATGTGCATTAGTGGTTAAGCGCCCCTAGGTTCAATCCCTGGTAACACCCCCCCCCCCAAAATTTAGGGAACTCAAAGTTGAAAATTCTCAGGTTAACAGACCAAACAAACCTATAGTTGTTTTACTCATAATAAGAGCCACTCCTTCAGTATCTAAAAGCATTTCTATAACCAGAAAACCAAGCTGGTCAACAAGTACATCAAGTTTTAGCAACTCAATCCCTATGACACATCAAATGAGAGGGCTTGCAAAGAATCTTAAGAGCTGAATTATCCCGGACATTAACATATATAAACATCTGGTAACCAGTCATTGAAGAGTCAGAGAACAATACAGGAAAACAGAGTCCAAGTGCTTGTGATTACCTTATATGTGGTGAGATCATTGTAAAATAGCCTAATATAGTTAACGCTAAACAACAGAATCCAGCAACTTTATCTTACTCCAGGACAGGTAACATGGAATGCGAAGGGCAAATATCTTCAAAGCTACCCAACTTTGCATTTCAATCATACTTTGAACTCATGGTTGAAAACACAGCAAAAAAAAAAAAAAAAAAACCAGCATTCCCACTGTGAAATAGCAGCTGTTAAAATCTGTGGGAAATATTCAAATAGTAGAATGCAACTACACACAAAGTTTTATACAAGTACTCTACAATTATCCTAGTTTCACAAACTCAGGCTTAGGTTTAAGTGATCTTGTTTAAACTTCCTAACTACATAAAACTCAAAAAGATCTAATCATTATACCCAATATGCTCCAAACTGTTTTTGCTGAAAGCATGAGCTTGCTATAATTCCCCCCAAATTATTTAACATTGTCTATTTTTAAGTAGTGACTTATTTTTCCATTAATCTACATAGAACTGAAAAGATGTGAATGTATAATCCATAGACTGGTGATTCAGTCATTTCATCTGAAAACATTAAAAACTTTCAATCGTGATGACTTCTCCCCTTTCTGACCCTTCAACTAGAAAATACTTTTAAAGATAGAAACAAGTAGCTTTGCTCCTCCCACATTTTGTTCCTTAAACACTGGCTACAGCGTATGTGTCCAACTTCCACTTTCTGGTTTTGACAACGGAAGGAGTAGATCAAGGAATGGCTAATGCTGCATAAGAAATGAACAGTTTAAAGGATTTTTTGCTGAGAGGATCACTTCCAGATGAAATAAAATGAAAAATAACAAAAGGAAAAGTATAGTTGTATTTAATAGCTGGAAATCAGAATATTAAATGGAAACCCTCAAATTATTGTTTTTGTATTGCAATTTCAAGAACAGTATGACAGTCAGAGGAACTCATCAATGTCTTAATAGCTTAGAAGTTGTGGGTCAGAGCACCAGAGATAACATCATCAAAAAGAATAAAAAGCAACTTTATAATGACATATAAAAATAACTAAATCACCTAAGGACACTGAAACCATGCATGAAAAACCCCAAAGGCATAATCAGGTCATTATCTAGGAAACATTAGCTGCTACTACCAGGAGGCCTACTTTTCATGTGGAACAGTAAACAAAGCCAAGACATGGAACTGAAGTCAGGTATCAAATCAGACTTTACCACAAAAAAGGAATCCATGACTAGTTATTTTAGGATAGTGATTAGGCCAGCAGTATCAACTCCAACAGGGATATAGGAGATTACTACCATTGTTTCATTATAATGGATCCTCCAGGGTCTTTAATTTAACAAGAATGGGTTAGACACCACTATTGGGCTAAAATTCCAAAATGTAGGGGAAACTCAGGACACTTTCTTCAACAAATAAATTAGAACAACAAAATGACCCCGAACCTGCAGACTAACTCATATATAACAGCTCTATCAACTCTTCAATAAATGGCCTTTCTCTGGATCTGGAGTCAAACAAACAAAACCAAAGCTGAGAAAATCAGGGAAATCTGAACACTAGTTTGCATATTTTTATTTAAAAAGAAAATCGTTTTTCAGTTGTAATAATTTTGAAGTTATGTTCAAACAGCCCATGTCTTTTAAAGGTACAAGTATTTTACAAATAAAATGACAGCAGAGATTTAATTCAAAGTAATCCAGGAGACAGGAAAAGTGGGTTGAATATAGATGAAATACAATGGCTGCATGTTGACTCAATCTTTTCATGTTTGAAATTTTTCATAATTATTTAAAAATGGTTAGATATAAGATCTTCCAATTTCATTTTTTTTGAATGGTGCTTAGAGTGATTTAAAAAATCATGTACAGAAGTCATTTAACAGTTTTATTTAATTCATTAATGAACTCCACTTAAACACAATAAGCAACCAGTGTCACATCAGATCCAGACAATGGAAGAAACCAAAGTAGCTCAATCACAGAATGGAAATATCCCAACCATCTCAATTTCAAGAAGTAAAATACAAATACTACCCACAAAGATCTACAAAAACGAACCTAAAATCACAGCCAATCATACTCATCCTGGTGGGAAATCCCAACACTGCTCCAACAGCCTTCTGAACCTTCCTGACCAAGTTGGTCCACTGGTTCCTCTGGAGCACTAACCCCTCAGGTCAGGCTATCGAAGGACCTACAAAAAAAGGTGGGGCAGGGGAGAGATACACAATGCATTTATTAGGGTGTAGGGGAGTTAATCATTATATAAATATTCAAACATAATCAGTTACTACTTCTGAAGCAATAACCCTCACATATCAGTTTGCATTTTTTAGGACTTTCTTTGAGCTGTAACTGAAGCATTCAGAAACCAATAGCTATAATAATACTTACAAACTGACACTTAGACAACACCTCTGAAAACTCAACTCAGTATTCAACCCAAATGAAATTACAGCAAAGTGTTTATCTTACAGACAAAATTATATCCTCCCTATAAACTGATACTAAGAAAATTTTAAATATATTATTTCTGTGAAAAAAATTATACACATAAAAATTAATTTTCACCTTCATACATGCTTTTTGGCCATACTGGGAGACAAACGATAAACATCCTGGAAACTCAGGTTGAACTCTGCCATTGAACCTTAGACAAAGTTTTTATTTGGTATTGCCACTCCTTCCTCTCTTCTCAGAGATCTACCTAGAATAAATTAAACCTTTTAGGTCATGCCTAGATTATCATTCCCAGATTTATTCTCATGCTGAATGCTAAAGAGTCAAATTGAGGATTAATTTGTGATCACAGTTTAACCCACTGTAAAAGGCACTAAGACAAAAATCTCAAAACAAAGTGATTGCTTGAACTCAAACGAAAAACGGAGAAATGCATTTGCCTCCAAAGTACTTCAAATTTAAGCTAACCTTGAAACTCAAAAATAGAGCACACACAGCTAATTAAATGATCACCCACTGTAAATTTTCAATCATTACATAATTTTTGCCACAATATTCCTACTTCACCCATAATCCAACCAAAAATAATTGGAAACAATGACTCATTTTAATATTGGCCTAATTGAAATATTAACAGTAAGGAAAATGCCAAGTCAAATACTTAATAAGTATGCTAGAAAATACAAAATGGCAAAAGCACAACAGGAAGTAGTGTATTAAAGAACAAGTAGTGATTCCCCTTGGAAAAGAAGGTTGGTATGCCAACTGACCTTTCTGACATCTCCAAGACAGGAATTACCCTGCTCAGGTAAGAAGATGCCAAAGAGCAGATCCCCACACTGATCTTTAGGGACAAATGAATGAGGCAGAAGAAAACAGCACGGACACCCAAAAAATAGCTAGCAGAAGTTTCCTTTACCACTGTAAATGCATGGCACCAAATTTCACTACTTTTGTAGAGTGATTTACAGGACAGATTGCTTTTGAAGGAGTGAGAGGAAGGAGTAGGTAAGGGATAAGGGATCCCTTCCAAAAGGTAAATTGGCTGGGTGTAGCACTTGACAAGAACATTATTATGACTGGTGATCATTTCAGGAGAGTGATTTTGCACTGAAATTCCTATACTAGTAGAAAGAGTGGGAATTACATCCAAACATCAGGAACCACTGGAGACAGAATGGCTTATGAGCCTTATTCTTTTCCAGGTAATAAAACTAGCATATGACACAGGTGCATCTATATATGTGTGTGGTTTTTTCCCAATACTAGGAATTGAACCCAGGGCATTACCCAGGCTAGGGAAGTGATCTACTGCTGGGCTACATCCCCAGCCCACAGCAATGTATTTTTACACCAGGAAAAAGTCATCATGACTTATTGTGTGCCTACCATGAGCAAGGCACTTTACAAATTTTCTCATTAATCTGATCAACAACCCTTATAAACATTACCCCCATTATACAGATGAAAAAACCAAGAATCTGAAAAGTAATGTGCCCAGGGTCATAAAGTTCAACATGAACCCAAAGCACACAATTATTTCCACCATACCAGGCTGCCTCCCACGAATGGGAAATGTTGGTGTCTCCTCAATCTATGCAACATTGGAGCTAAAAGAAAGCAATGCTGAACATGTAATCTATAAAGGAAACAAATGATAGGGAATTAATTGCCTATAGTTACAGTGACATGGAGGAGAGAGAAAATAAAGCAGAAATAGGGCAGTATTTAAAGGGCAAGATATATCAATGCTATTTTCTAACACATGGAAGGAGGATAATGTAGTGGAGCCTGACCCCTTGTTAGGGGATTCGGTTCCTGGAAAAAGAGCACGGGGAGGGGGTAGGGAATAGAAGGACTTAAAGAGCAAGATACAGGTAAGAAAGAAGTGGTTAGAAGCAAAAATATATATTCACAGATGAAGAGGCTACAGAAATGCAGTGTAAGGCAGGGAAAAGGGGTGGGTGGCAGGCTTGCAGGAGGAATGGGAGAGGAGCAGAGAACTGAAAGTTGGTTTACTGGAGGGCCTTTTTATGGGGGGAGTATGAGGAAGGGAATGTTAACAGCTGTGAAAACAGCAGCAACGAGGACTGCAATCATCTAACCACTGACTCCACTGAACGTGAATGCACTGTTCCGCCTAGGAGCAGTCTAACAGCATGCAGTTGAAGAAATCAGTACCCTGTGCTTTGATCAGGTCATACAAGCGTAAGGATCCGAGGAAATGGAAGGGTACTATGACTCCATCCACAAAGATGGGAGTAAATGTGGGGAACAGGATGGACTCTATTCAACGCCTGCGCCAAGGGGACCAATGGAACATGGGACAGGTTTGGAGGACTGAGGCTAAGTTCTAAATTATTAAGACTTGGTGAAAGAGTGATAGTGAAACGCTTTGACTCCCCTCCTTAAATACGAGCCCCAACTATCCACATAGATGAGAGATTTGACAGGATGGCAGAATTTGTGAAGAGGGCGGAATATGTCAGAGACTATACAGCTTGACCCCTAAACCTTAGCTCAAAGAGTACGGGAGTTGGAGAGGTAGACAGCTCACTTCAACTCATGAAAAACTAGGGGATTCATCTAGGTCGTAGCAAGGGCTGAAAACCGAGGCAAGCTCGCAAAAATGGTAGGGTGGAGGGGACCAGTCGTTGTTAGCTTGCCCCCATCTATTCCACTGCCCAATCTAAGCCCAATCCCACTACCCAACCAACTCCAGACTCCCCTCCCACACTTCCCAGTCCGCCCACTGCGGCGGCAACGGAGGCGTTGACCGATTGGTGGGGCAAAGGCAGGCCCACACGCGGCTGAGGCCTGGGAAATGGTGTCGTCTTAGCCGACAAGATATGGGATGATCTTAGTCTCAGGTACAGTTAACCCGCACCTCGGCGCTCCGCCATTCGTCACTTCCTTAACGCTGGGTACCTGAGAGGCGTCACAGGCGCGTATAGCCAACACCTCAGTCCCGGGTCCTAGCCGGACAGACATCAGCCTCCGCCGCCATCTTAACAGCAGGCGGACCGACCCTAGTCACTGCCCCCCCCACTCCCGAGCTACCTCTGCCACCGCCAACGGATCCCACGAGGACCTAACGCGCTCCCGCGAGAACTCACCGGCAAAGAACTGCACGAGCACAAGACGCTGCCGCCGCCTCCGCGGCTGCTGCAGTCAGTACCCGAACTGCGGCCGCCCGCGCAATCCCGCGAGAACCTCTACCGGACAGGGAAAAGCCTGAGCCCAGCCCTTCCCAGACCCCTCCTCCCACCAAAGCCGAAGTCGCTACTGCTCTGCTCTCACCCTACGCGAAGCTAAAAGCAAATGACGCACAACCTCACGAAGCACCACGGGGCGGAGCCAATCTGCTGCCGCCGGCTCCCGCATGCGCTGTGAGAATTATCGCGATATTACGTTTAGCCTCGGCGAGACCTTCGAAATTCACCGCAGGATGCCGCCCGCGCCTCGCCTTTAGGAAACACAAGATCTCGCGAGACCTGCCACATGCTCCTAAAAAGGAGAGAGGCGGGGCTTCATGAAAATGACTGGGAGTTTTTCGGGGAAAGGGAGGAAGCTCCGGTCCTGCAGGGATCTCGCCTACCACGAGGTTTCCGACCCACTGCGGAGCTAGCTGCCAAACCTCGCGATGACACAGCTCAGCGCCAAATCTCGGCCATGTCCTGAAAACTGCCTCCGCCCCCGATCTAGGTGTCTAGAGCTTGCCTAGTGCTTGAGGAAAATTTAAAAAGTCAACCTGTTTATTCTCACGCTTCCGGGCAGGGTTGTACCAATTAGCCAAACTCCATTCTGGAAGGAGAGCAATAGGTCCCCCATTGTTACCTGCCTCCAGGAATAAAACATCCTGGACTAACACAGAGAAGATGTTCGATCTCACAATAAGCACGCAAATGCAAATGAAAACAATGACATAACACTTTTTGCACATTACAGC
>CM053417.1:81194991-81205905 GCA_028644305.1 Xerus rutilus | reverse complement strand
GAGTGCTTGACGCTTTTAATATGGCAGTTTTTCCACGTCCAGCCCACAATGTTTCTCCAATAAATCTTGGAATCCAGTCTGGCTCGATTTGTGGGCTTTTCCATTCTAATGCATTGTTCTGTCCATTCTAATTTAAATATTATTCCCTTAGAGTAAATTTTAATAGCCAGTAGTACAAATACCCCCATCTTTACTTATCTTTTAAAATATCTTCTCGGTTATTCTTAGCAATTTTTCCCCTGGATGAACTTTAGAATCATATTAAGTTCCAAAAACTTGGTATATTTATTGAAATTGCATCAATTGCATGTCAATATCGCAAAAATGGACATCACTACGAAATTGCGCCTTCTTATTCAGAAGCATGGTATCCCTTCTCCACTTATGAAAACGCTTTTATTATATTCCTCAATAAAGTTTATAGTTTACTTACAGGTATTTTTATTCGTTTTTCTTGCTGTTGCGAGTGAAATCTTTCTTTAGTATTAAATTTTCAAAATTCTTATGCTATAGATAGGAAGACTACTGATATTTGCCTATTCACTTTTGTAATCAAATAAAAATGTTCTACTTTACTAATAATAAGGAAAATGCAAATGAAAACAATGACATACAATTTTCGTCCTTTAGATTGGCTAAAATTATAAAGATTGATAACAATTCATTTCGCCATAGCAATGGAAAAATAGGCACTCTCGCACAACACTGGAGTGTGTAAATCAGTATAGCCTTTGGGGAAAGCAATTTGGATAAATCTATCAGAATTCAAAATGCATACACACTCTGACCCAGCAATTACTCTTCTAAGAATTTCTCCTACAGAAATACTGATACATGTGTATGAAACACATACACAAACCCATTCATTAAAGCGTTGCTTGCAATATCCCCTCCCCCTCTAAAAAGGAAACAAGCTAATGTACATCAATCCGGAAATAGTTAAATAAACTGTAGTACAATCATACAATGCAGCTGTTTAAAAACTGGGATTAATTTCGATTCCCTGATATATAAAGATCTATAAGACATATTGTTAAAAATTTTTAAAGCAATTATCCGAAATGTATGTGCGCGCGCGCGCGTGTGTGTAGTACCATTTAGATACCAAAACATACATACACACACACACAACGCCTAGTAGTTACCCGCGAAGCCTGCCTGCCCGCCCCTCACCTTCCCTCTCCTTTGAAGCCGCCTTCCTCGAACCCGTGAGAGAAATGCCTAAAGGCCTGGCCTCTACACCCGCTCTAGGGCCACTTGGCCATGGCTAGCGCCGGTACCTCGCATCCCCACTGTCGGCCGCTCTCTCTCCGCGCTGTCGGCAGCTGCCCCGCTGTCCCCGAAGATGCGGCTGGCTCTCCGCTGGCGCCGGCTGGGGCCTGGGGGAGGGGAGAGGAGGCGGGGTTCAGGGAGGGTTGGGGCAGGCCGCCCGGCCCCTTCAGCAGCCTTTCCCGCAGGCTCCCTAAGGCCGCCACCTCCGTGCCTTCGCGCAGGGTCCCGTGGGAACTGCCCCCTACCCCCGAGGAGCCAAAGACGGCCGCGCAAACAGAGCCCATTCCCCTACTCAGGGGTAGAAGCTCACCTTGGCTGCAGTGGCTGCCCGGGGCCCGCAGAAGCGTGCGGGGTCCCCGGCCCTGCTTCAGCCCTGCTCCCCTCGCTCACCCTCGGTCGCAAGCCTCCCCCCTGCGGCTCTGCTCACACTCGATTTGAGACTCCACCCACCACACTAGAAGCCCCGCCTCTGCCCCTTTGGAGGGCGCTCCCTCCGCGGTGAAGCTGGGTCTCCTGCAGGGGACCCCGCCTGAGTACTCACTGCCCAATAAAGGCAACCATAGAGGATAGTAGGGTCGCTAAAGAACTGGGATTTGACTCGAGGCACACCAAAAGCCACTGAAAGGGACATGATTTGATTTGACTTACGCTTTAAAAATTAATGACCTCTCCAGCTGCCTTGAAGAATGAGGGCTGGGGTGCAAGAGGGCAAACCCTGACTGTGGAAGGCAGGACATCAACACCATAGTGAGATCACAGGGTACACCCCTAAAACACTTTAGACACATAGTAAGCCCTCAAACATTCTCTTTTTCTCCTTAGTATTATTAGGGATGGTAGTGCAATTGGCCGGAAATCCCAAGAGGATCTACATTTATAGATACATTGGCATACAACAAATCTGGTAGGAGATCGCCTATTAACTGCGCTTCATCTGGCAGTGCAGAATGAGATGGGAGGGTAAGAAGATGGGGGCTTTGATTTGCAACTATAGATACTTTGATAAGATTTCAATTATTAACAAAAAGTATGTGTTAATTTGATATCATAAAGTATAAATAAAAAGCACTAACCAAAGAACTCTTGAAATATAAAGGAAATAAAAACTGTAATTATATCCTTCGGTTTTAATTCCAACCTTGCAAAACTGGTTCATATCTTAAATTGGGAATCTGTGGAGTGGATCCACCACCACCACCACCACCACTTATATAAATTTATACATTAAATTTTGTATATAAATCTCAGGAGATGTACAGAAGCTCTGGGAGATAGATTGTCTCATTGAATACACTTCCAATATTATTATTAATGGATGAATATAATTCCACTCTAAGGCTAATTGTTTATTTAACTAAAACCCTATGTTTAGATCTTTTTTATTATAAGAAATGCTGACATGGTTTCTGCTGCATCAGTCATTGAAGGGCAACAACCATGGTTCTGCCCTATCCCATCACTATCGGCCTCAAGAAGGACCACGAGGTAACCAAGACAAGCACACCAAATCTGTGCAGTACACGATTTAAGGTGTGCAGCTTTGCCTCATAGGAAGTGCATTGAATGGAACTGCTCCAGGTCACCAAGGATAAACAGGGCTTCCAATTCATCAAGAAAAGGGTGAGGACACACGACCACGCCAAGAGTAAAGCTAGAGAGGCTGAGCAGCATACTGGCTGCCATGAGGAAAGCGGATTCCAAGAAGGATTGAATCTCCTCTCCCCTCTATACATAATAAAATCTTTATATAAAAGGGAAAAAAGGAAATACAGACCTGAACTTCAAGGTAACTAAATGCATATTTCTAAGATTTTTTTTCCTTAAAGAGAAACTTGTAGAAATGGAGTAGCTAGGGTCAAAAAGTCATTCTTCCTCAAAACACAGAACAGGATCTCCAAAATGGTTGTAACAATATGCAGTCCCACCAGAAATACCCAAAAATTCTAATGGATTCCAATATTTCTATACCCTCACCCATATTACTAGTACAGTTTAAATTTTTCAAGCCATGATCCCTATACCTAACTCTAACCTCTACCTTTCTTCTGTTAACTCCTAGTCCCATAAAATCTAATTCCCCATCTCTAATTCTAAAATCCCACATACCCTGCAATCCTAGTTTACATTTAAATCTGCAGCAGTTGCTAATTCTCTTGCTGACTCCATTGATCCAATTCTAACTCCAATCAATTCTACCCACCCCCACACACACACCATTTTCATTTTTCTTATTGTCAAATATTCATAAAATATATAAAAGCATAAAGAAAATGCCAAAAGAAAAAAGATTGGGACAGGGGATGTAGCTCTCTGGTAGAGCACTTGGCTAGCATGTGCGATGCCCTGATTTGATCCCCAGTACTGAAAAATAAAAGTATAAAAAAATTGCAATCCCATCACCCAGACAGGACAATTTATGTTCTGGTTTTATGTCCTCCTGGCCTTTTTCTGTAAACAAACACACACACACATTTCTAAACAAAAATATTATCATGGCATGTTGTTATTTAGTAACCAAGTATTTGTCATGTCACTGATTATTTATTTGTCTATAACATTTTAATGGCAACGTGAAACATTCCTTTTTTTTCTGCAGTTCTAGGGATTGAACTCAGCGACACTCTGCCACTGAGATACATCCCCAGCCTTTTTCCCCCAAGCCCTTTTTTATTTATTTATTTATTTATTTTTGATACTGGAGATTGAACTCAGGGGCACTCGACCACTGAGCCACATCCCCAGTCCTATTTTGGGTTTTATGTAGAGACAGGGTCTCACTGAGTTGCTTAGCGCCTCACCATTGCTGAGGCTGGCTTTGAACTTGCGATTCTCCTGTCTCAGCCTCCCTAAGTGCTGGGATTACAGGCTTGCACCACCGCGCCTGGCTCCTTTTTTATTTTTATTTTGAGATGGTCTTACTAAGTTACCGAAGCTGCCTCAGCCTTCTGAATATATGGGATTATAAGTGAGTACCTTGGCACTTGACTAAGCTACCCTTGCTTGGGCATATAATTAACTTTGATTTTGTTCTTTTTTGTTTTAAAAAATGTTCTCCCAAATATATGTGAATGCATTATTATAAAACACTCACTACAGATAAATTTAAAATTCACTAACATTCATACACACAAATAGAAATACATAGGTTAGTATTGCGTTGTTCATTTTTTTGAAATGTAAATAACATCCTATTTGATATGCTGTTCTGTTAATTGCTTTATTCACTTAATATAACTTAAAGATCTTTCCATGTTGGGATATAAAAATCTATTTCATTCACTTTACCTACTACATAATATTCTATTGAATAAGTGTATGTGGTTAACCATTCACCTGTTGATAAACATGTCTGCAATCTTTTACTTTTACAGAACTTTTTGTTATTATCAGAAGCCCTGTGATAAATATCTTTTTACATGCTTTTTCATGCATACATATGCTAAAATATTTCTGTAAGGTAAATACATAAAAATTAAATAGATCAAAGATCACATTCTGAAATTTCAATATATAATGCCAAATTGCCCTCTAGGAAACCTACTTCAGTTGGTATCTCCCCACTGTTCTTAACAAAATTGGATATTAATGAATCATTTTAAAATTTTGCCATTGTAATGGATGAAAAATCTCTCATTGTTTGCATTTCCCTGATTAGCAAGTTTAAGGAATTTTTTTAATGTTTATTGGCCATTTACTTATTTTGTGGCTTTCCTGTTCACATTCTTCATCTATTTTCCAACTGGATTGTTTGTCTTATTACTGAATTATGGAGTTGGGATGTAAATTTTGGTGACATGGGGGAAATTTTGTTGCAGCCTTTTGCTTATTTTTAAAATTTTTATGAGGTTTTTTGGAGTATAGATGCTTTAAATATATAACCCAGGCATGGTGCCTCCCACTTGTAGTCCCAGTGATTGGGAGGCTAAGGTATGAGGAAGGCAAATTGGAAGCCAGCCTCAACAACTTAGCAAGACTCTGTCTCAAAATTTTTTAAAAAAAGATTAAAAGGGCTAAGTGTAGGGCTGGGATTGTAGCTCAGTGGTAGAGCGCTTGCCTCGCATGCATGAGGCCCTAGGTTTGATCCTCAGCACCACATACAAAAAGCAATAAAATAAAGACATTATAAAAAAAATTTGAGTTCAAAAGTTAAATAAAAGATTTTTCTAAAAAAGGGCTAGGTGTATAGCTAAATGGTAGAGCACCCTAGGTTCAATTCCTAGTATGGAAAAAGGTATAATAATGTATACACATTTATCAATAGTTTCTTTTATGGCTTTTGCATTTTGGAATCTTGCAAAAGAGGGCCTTTCTACTCATAAGATTAGAAACATTTTCCTGAATTTCCTGATAATATTTTAGAATGTTTTATGTTTAATTCTTTACATCATCTGAAATTTTTTATGAACACAATTCTAAGTCAATGAATATTCTCATGATATTATCTTCTATAGATTAATATTATTCCATTACAATTTGAATTACTTATTAGGGTCTTAAACATTTACTGAGCAATCATTCTTTCCCTTTACCAAAAACCAAATTCCGTGGACCGGATGTGTAGCTAAATGGTACAGTGTTTGCCTAGCATGTGTGAGGATCTAGATTCAATCCCTAGCATCAATAAATAAATAAATAAATAAACAGGAGACAGGGGATATAGCACAGTGGTAGAGCACGTGCATAACATGTACAAGGCCCTGAGTTTGATCCTCAGCACCACAAAAAACAAAAATAAAAAATTTTCTGAGTATGTACATGGGTTTAAATATAAAACATCTATTTAATAGTCTTAAAAATCCATACCAGCACCAACATCAAACATTTTTTAAATTGACAGACAATAATTATACATATTTAACAGCACAATGTAGTGTATTGGTACATGTATAAATGTGTAATGATCAAATCAGGATAGTAAGCATATCCATCCATCACATGACACATCTATCATTCCTTTTTTTTTTGGTACTGGGGATTGAACTCAGGGGCACTCGACCACTGAGCCACATTCCCAGCCCTATTTTGTGTTTTTTATAGTAGAGACAGGGTCTTACTGAGTTGCTTAGCACCTCGCTGTTGCAGAGGTTGGCTTTAAACTCGCGATTCTCCTGTCTCAGCCTCCCTAAGTGCTGGGATTACAGGCTTGAGCCACCGCGCCAGGCTACATCTATCATTTCTTAAGAGTGAAAGCATTCAAAAGCCTCTCTTCTAGCTGTTTTTTTTCTTTTTTCTTTTTCTTTTTTTATTTTTTGGTACCAAGGATTGAACTCAGGGGCACTCAACCACTGAGCCACATCCCTAGGCTTATTTTGTATTTTATTTAGAGACAGGGTCTCACTGAGTTGCTTAGCACCTCACTTTTTGCTGAGGCTGGCTTTGAACTCACAATCTTCCTGTCTTAGCTTCCTGAGCCACTGGGATTACAGGCATGCACCACCATGACCTTCTCTTATAGCTATTTTAAAAGACATATTATTGTTATCTATAGTCATCCTGCTGTGCAACAGATCACCAGAACTTGTTCCTCCTTTGTAATTGTAACTTTGTACCCATTGAACAATCTCTCCCAGCCTCCTTTCTCTCCCCTGCCTCTGGTAACAGCTATTTTACTCATTATTTCCATGAGATTAACTTTTTTAGACTCCTCATATGAGTGAGGAGTATGCAATAATTGTCTTTCTGTTTCTGACTTATTTCACCAAATATTATATCCTCCAGGTCCATTCACGTTATCACAAATGACAGGATTTCATTCATTTTATAGATATACAATATACCATTGTGATAAAATATAACACTTTTTCCTTGCACATTCATCTGTTGATGCATACTGAGGTTTATTCCATATCTTGGCTATTGTGAAAAGTGCTGTGTTTATAAACGTGGGAGTGCATTTGACATTTGTGTTTTTGCTTTTGTTTCTTGTGTTGTTAGAATATTGTCTAAAAATTCCTTGCCCAAACCAGTATCATGTAGTATGTCCCCTGTATTCTTTTAGAAGATTCATAGTTTCAGGTGTTATATTTAAATCGTTTTTTCTTGTGCATTAAAATTACACAAAATAGTGGAATTCATTGTAATATATTAATAGGTGCACATAGCATAATTAGGTCAATTTCATTGTCCAGTATCTCCCTTTTCCATTCACAAATACCCATCTACTCTACTGTTCTCTCTTATATTTTCATGAAATGTTTTTATATTTCCTTTTTTTCTCTCTAGTTTTGATATATGAGAGAAAACATACAGTTCTTAACTTTCTAGATCTGGCTTATTTCATTTACCATGATGACACTGGGTTCAATCCTCAGCATAGTAAAATAAATAAATAAATATAATAAAAACAATTATTAAAAAAGACCAGCTGGAAAAGATTTTCTCCCATTCTGTAGGCTTCCTCTTCATGTTCTTGTTTGCTGGGCAGAACCTTTTAATTTGATGTCATCCTATTTACTAATTCTTGGTATTATTTTCTGAGCTTTATGAGTCTCATTGAGGAAGTTGTTGCCTGTATTTATGTTGGACTATTAACGTATGTTTTCTATTTCCAGTTGAAAAGTTTTTAGTCTAAATCCTAGGTCTTCACTCCACATTGAGTTGACTTTTGTGCAGGGTGAGACATAGTGACCTACTTTTATACTTCTACATATGGATATCCAATTTCTCTAGCACTAAATTTGTTTAAAAGATTGTCTTTTTGCCAACACATTTTTGGCACTTTTGTCAAGAATGAGATGACTGGATCTGTGTAGGTTTGTCAACTATTCTTTTGTTCTATCCCATTAGGCAATGTGTCTGTTTTAATGCCAGTACCATGCCGATTTTGTTACTGTTGCTCTATGGTATAATTTTAAATTGAGCATCATAATGCCTCTAGCATTGCTCTGTTTCCTCAGAATTGCTTTGGCTATTCTGGGTCTTTTATTGTTTTCATTATAGAGGTTTTTCACATCCTTGGTTAGATTTATTCTTAGGTGTTTTTTTGAGACTATCATACATGGAATTGTTTTAAATTCTTTCTCAGCAGATTCCTTAATGGTGTATAGAAAAGTTATTGATTGGGACTGGAGTTGTAGCTCAGTGGTAGACCACTTGCCTGGCATGTGTGAGCCCTGGGTTCAGTCCTCAGAACCACATATAAATAAAAAGAAAAGTTATTTACTGTTGTATGTTGATTTTGTATCCTGCTACTTTGTTGAATTTCTTAGCTCCAGAAGTCTTCTGATAGGGCTTTTTAGATCTTCTAAGTATAGGATCATGTCATCTGCCAACAATGATAATTTTGCTTATTTTCTTCTTTGTATCCATTTTATTTCCTTCTCTTGTCTAACTGCTCTGCTAAAATTTCAAGTAGAATGTTGAATAGGAGTGGTGGGAGTGAACACCCTCATCTTCTTCTTGATTTTAGATGAAATGCTTTCAGTTTTTCACCAGTCACTATTATGTTAGCTTGGGGTTTGTTTTATACAGTCTTTATGATGTTAAGTTTCTTTTATCCCTAGTTTCTTCATTGTTTTTATCAGGAATGAGTGCTAAATATTTTAAAAGATTTTTTTTGCATCTGTTGAAATATCTGTGTGATTTTTGTCTTCAATTCTATTTATGTGGTGAATTATATTTATGGATATGCTTATACTGAACCATCCTTGAATCCCTGGAATGAAATCAACTTGATCAGCATGGACATTCTTCTTAATATGTTGTTGAATAAGATTTGATGATATTTTATTAAGCCTTTTTGTGCTGGCTATTATTCCAGCAGCTATTATTTTGCTGCTATTATTCCAGCAGCTCAGGAGACTGAGGCAGGAAAATCACAAGTTCATAGCCAGTCTCATCAACTTAGCAAGGCCCTAAGCAATGTAATGAGACCCTGTCTCAAAAGTTAAAAAAAAATTTAAAAGGGCTGGGGATGTGGTTAAGCACCCCTGTGTTCAATCCCTAATACTAAAAAAAATGAATTTTTGTATCTATGGTTATCAAGGATAATGGTCTGTGATGTTTTTTCCTTGATGAATCTTTGTTTGGTTTAGGTATCAGGGTGATACTGGCCTAATAGAAAGAATTTGGGGGTGTTCCCCCTTTCTATTTCATGCAATAATTTGAACAATTGACATTAGTTATTCATAGGTCTGGAAATATTCAGATGAGAATCTTTTTGGTCCTGGGCTTTTCTTTGTTGGAAGATTTTTTATTACTGCTCCAAACTCACCACTTGTTACTGATATGTTTAAGTTTTCTACATCCTCTTGGTTTGTTTTGGTAGGTCATGTGTGCCCAGAAATTTTTCCTTTTGTTCTAGATTTTCTAATTTGTTAGAAAATAAGTTTTGAAAATAGTCCCTAATGGTCCTCTGGATTTCTGTGATGTCCATAGCCATATCTCCTATTTCATTTCTAATTTTATTAATTTGAATATTCTCTCTCATTCTTTTGGTTAGTTTGGTTAAGAATTTATCAACCTTTTTATCTTTTCAAAAAACCAACTTTTCATTTCATTGATTCCTTACATTGATTTTTTAAAATTACCTATTTCTTTAATTTCAGCTCTGATCCTATTTCTTTTCTTCTACTGCTTTTGGAATTGTTTTGTTCTTGTATTTCTAGAGCCTTGAAATGTATCATTATGATGGTTGTTTGGGATCTTTCTGATTTTTTATGTAGACACTCTTAGCTATAAACTTTCCTCTTAGAGGAGACTTCCTAATGTCCCAGAGATTTTTTCTTCTCAATGTCCTAGATTTCTTTCCATTATATGTAAGGAATTATAACTTTTTTGTATTTGGTAAGGCTTGCTTTGTGACCTAATGTATGGTCTATTTTGGAGAAGATTCAAAGAGCAACTGAGAGAAAAATGAATTTGGCTGATGTTTGATAAAATATTCTATAGACATTTGTTAGAGCCATTTGATTTATAATATATCCTAGGTCTGAAGAGTCTTTAATGATTTTATGTCTGGATGACCTAACTATTGGTGAGAGAGGTGTGTTGAAGTCATCTAGTATTACTGTATTTGTGCCTGAGTTGTTATGTTGAGTAGTGCTTGTTTTATGTAATTAGGAGCACTGATATTTGGGTCATAAATATTTACTATAGTGAAAACTTCTTGTGGAATTATTCCCGTTTGCAGCATGAGTTTAACTTCTTTGTCTCTTCTGATTCTTTTTTGTGTGTATGTGTGGTGCTGGGGATTGAACCCAAGGCCTTATGCATGTGAGGGAAGAACTCTACCAACTGAGCTATATCCCCAGCCCTTCTAATTGTTGTTGATAGTATTTCCAGTACTACATTGAATAAAAGTGGTGAACATGGGCATCTTTGTCTTCTTCTAGATCTTAGATAGGAATGGTTCAGCTTTTCCCTGTTCAGTGTGATGCTAGCTGTTGTGTCATCATATATGGCCTTTATTCTGTTGTGATATGCACTTTATATAGCTAATATTTGAGAAAAAATATCATGAAGGGAAATTGTATTTTGTCAAATATTTTTCTGTCTATTGAAATAATAATATGTTTTTTCCTTCTTCATGTTATCATGAAATGTCATTTTTATTCATTTGTATATGCTGAACTATCCTTGCATTCCTGGGATAAATTCCACTTAGTGAATGATCTTATTAATGTGCTGTTGTATTTAACTATG